>JAWZYU010000019.1:48273793-48954460 GCA_038380435.1 Ryuthela nishihirai | reverse complement strand
ACATTGTCTGCCCACCGCATCCTAGGTCTCTCGTTCTTTCTGAGTCCTTTAGGCACACTGTTCATAACCCTATTCGCCAATCTCTAATTATTCATACGGGCAACATGGCCAAACCGACGGAGTCTCTCTCTGCACAATATGCTGCTTAAAGGAGGTTGCAAACTCCTTTGCCTAATCTCATCATTAGTTACAAAGTTGAACCACCTAATGCCCAAGATACTGCGTAAGCATCTGGAATCAAAAGCATCTAGTTTCCTGTTATCTTGTTTACAAAGTGTCCAAGTTTCACTACCATAACTAACCCTAGAAAGAACCAAACTATTATACAGTCTAATTTTAGTCTTTAGGTGTATACGCCTATTTCTCCACACTCTCCATAGGTTCTTAAATGTCCCGGCAGCAATCCCTATTCGTCTGTTAATCTCATGCCGCACATCACCATTATCTGTTACATAGCTACCAAGATAATTAAACTGTGACACCTGCTCAAGACTGCAACCATTCAGATTAACTGAATCACAGTCTGCCTGACCAATTTTCATCACTTTAGTTTTCTCTCTGTTTATAACCAAACCTACTCTATTACCAGTCTCATCAATAGCTCGAATGAAAGAGTTCATCTCATCAACATCATTTGCCAAAAGGGCTAAATCATCAGCATAATCTAAATCAGAAATTTTCGTATCTCCAGCCCATTTAAGGCCAAAATCTTTCCCTTGAAGTGAATTTCGCATAACATAATCAATAACCAAGCCAAAGAGAAAAGGAGACAAAATGCACCCTTGTCGAACACCAGAAGTAATGCTAAACCAATTGCTACAAGCCTTACCAACTCTCACACATGACTCGGTGTTATTATAGAGAGCTTTCATAACGTTAACTAACTTGTCTGGTATACCATATGATCTCACAATCAACCACAAATTATGACGATCAACAGAGTCGAAAGCCTTTTTGAAATCAACAAAGCTAGCAACCAAAGGTTTCTGAAACTCTAAACATTTCTCAAGAATCTGCCTAAGTGAAAATATCTGATCCACATATCCCCTACCACTTCTGAATCCACATTGCTCATCACGCAATTGACTGTCAACCAGATTCTTAATTCTATTAAGCACAATCATGGAAAGAACTTTACCTGGAACAGAGAGTAGGCTGAAACCCCTATAGTTATCACTATAACTATAGTTTTATCTATCTATACAAGGGGTACGCCAGTTACATACACATTTCCAGGGGGTACGTGAAGCATAAAAGGTTGAGAACCACTGATATATATACGTTTTATTTTATTCCCATTGTTATACTATAACTATAGTTTTATCTATCTATACAAGGGGTACGCCAGTTACATACACATTTCCAGGGGGTACGTGAAGCATAAGAGGTTGAGAACCACTGATATATATGTTCTATTTTATTCCCATTGTTATATTATAACTATAGTTTTATCTATCTATACAAGGGGTACGCCAGTTACATACACATTTCCAGGGGGTACGTGAAGCATAAAAGGTTGAGAACCACTGATATATATATGTTTTATTTTATTCCCATTGTTATACTATAACTATAGTTTTATCTATCTATACAAGGGGTACGCCAGTTACATACACATTTCCAGGGGGTACGTGAAGCATAAAAGTTTGAGAACCACTGATATATATGTTTTATTATATTTCCATTGTTATACTATAAACATAGTTTTATCTATCTATACAAGGGGTACGCCAGTTACATACACATTTCCAGGGGGTACGTGAAGCAGAAGAGGTTGAGAACCACTGATATATATGTTTTATTTTATTCCCACTGTTATATTATAACTATAGTTTTATCTATCTATACAAGGGGTACGCCAGTTACATACACATTTCCAGGGGGTACGTGAAGCATAAAAGGTTGAGAACCACTGATATATATATGTTTTATTTTATTCCCATTGTTATACTATAACTATAGTTTTATCTATCTATACAAGGGGTACGCCAGTTACATACACATTTCCAGGGGGTACGTGAAGCATAAAAGTTTGAGAACCACTGATATATATGTTTTATTTTATTCCCATTGTTATACTATAACTATAGTTTTATCTATCTATACAAGGGGTACGCCAGTTAAATACACATTTCCAGGGGGCACGTGAAGCATAAGAGGTTGAGAACCACTGATATATATGTTTTATTTTATTCCCATTGTTATATTATAACTATAGTTTTATCTATCTATACAAGGGGTACGCCAGTTACATACACATTTCCAGGGGGTACGTGAAGCATAAGAGGTTGAGAACCACTGATATATATGTTTTATTTTATTCCCATTGTTATATTATAACTATAGTTTTATCTATCTATACAAGGGTTCGCCAGTTACATACACATTTCCAGGGGGTAAGTGAAGTATAAAAGTTTGAGAACCACTGATATATATGTTTTATTTTATTCCCATTGTTATATTATAACTATAGTTTTATCTATCTATACAAGGGGTACGCCAGTTACATACACATTTCCAGGGGGTACGTGAAGCACAAAAGGTTGAGAACCACTGATATATATGTTTTATTTTATTCCCATTGTTATATTATAAACATAGTTTTATCTATCTATACAAGGGGTACGCCAGTTACATACACATTTCCAGGAGGTACGTGAAGCATAAAAGTTTGAGAACCACTGATATATATGTTTTATTTTATTCCCATTGTTATACTATAACTATAGTTTTATCTATCTATACAAGGGGTACGCCAGTTAAATACACATTTCCAGGGGGTACGTGAAGCATAAGAGGTTGAGAACCACTGATAAATATGTTTTATTATATTTCCATTGTTATACTATAACTATAGTTTTATCTATCTATTCAAGGGGTACGCCAGTTACATACACATTTCCAGGGGGTACGTGAAGCATAAAAGTTTGAGAACCACTGATAAATATGTTTTATTATATTTCCATTGTTACACTATAAACATAGTTTTATCTATCTATACAAGGGGTACGCCAGTTACATACACATTTCCAGGAGGTACGTGAAGCATAAAAGGTTGAGAACCACTGATATATTTGTTTTATTTCATTTCCATTGTTATACTATAACTATAGTTTTATCTATCTATACAAGGGGTACGCCAGTTACATACACATTTCCAGGGGGTACGTGAAGCATAAGAGGTTGAGAACCACTGATATATATGTTTTATTTTATTGCCATTGTTATATTATAACTATAGTTTTATCCATCTATACAAGGGGTACGCCAGTTACATACACATTTCTAGGGGGTACGTGAAGCATAAAAGTTTGAGAACCACTGATATATATGTTTTATTTTATTCCCATTGTTATATTATAACTATACTTTTATCTATCTATACAAGGGGTACGCCAGCTACATACACATTTCCAGGGAGTACGTGAAGCATAAATGTTTGAGAACCACTGATAAATATGTTTTATTTTATTCCCATTGTTATATTATAACTATACTTTTATCTATCTATACAAGGGGTACGCCAGTTACATACACATTTCCAGGAGGTACGTGAAGCATAAGAGGTTGAGAACCACTGATATATTTGTTTTATTTCATTTCCATTGTTATACTATAACTATAGTTTTATCTATCTATACAAGGGGTACGCCAGTTACATACACATTTCCAGGTGGTACGTGAAGCATAAGAGGTTGAGAACCACTGATATATATGTTTTATTTTATTCCCATTGTTATATTATAACTATAGTTTTATCTATCTATACAAGGGGTACGCCAGTTACATACACATTTCCAGGGGGTACGTGAAGCATAAAAGTTTGAGAACCACTGATATATAAGTTTTATTTTATTCCCATTGTTATATTATAACTATAGTTTTATCTATCTATACAAGGGGTACGCCAGCTACATACACATTTCCAGGGGGTACGTGAAGCATAAAAGTTTGAGAACCACTGATAAATATGTTTTATTATATTTCCATTGTTATACTATAAACATAGTTTTATCTATCTATACGAGGGGTACGCCAGTTACATACACATTTCCAGGTGGTACGTGAAGCATAAAAGTTTGAGAACCACTGATATATATGTTTTATTTTATTCCCATTGTTATACTATAACTATAGTTTTATCTATCTATACAAGGGGTACGCCAGTTAAATACACATTTCCAGGGGGTACGTGAAGCATAAGAGGTTGAGAACCACTGATATATATGTTTTATTTTATTCCCATTGTTACATTATAACTATAGTTTTATCTATCTATACAAGGGGTACGCCAGTTACATACACATTTCCAGGGGGGTACGTGAAGCATAAGAGGTTGAGAACCACTGATATATATGTTTTATTTTATTCCCATTGTTATATTATAACTATAGTTTTATCTATCTATACAAGGGGTACGCCAGTTACATACACATTTCCAGGGGGGTACGTGAAGCATAAAAGGTTGAGAACCACTGATATATATGTTTTATTTTATTCCCATTGTTATACTATAACTATAGTTTTATCTATCTATTCAAGGGGTATGCCAGTTGCATACACATTTCCAGGTGGTACGTGAAGCATAAAAGTTTGAGAACCACTGATATATATGTTTTATTTTATTCCCATTTTTATACTATAACTATAGTTTTATCTATCTATTCAAGGGGTACGCCAGTTACATACACATTTCCAGGGGGTACGTGAAGCATAAAAGTTTGAGAACCACTGATAAATATGTTTTATTATATTTCCATTGTTATACTATAAACATAGTTTTATCTATCTATACAAGGGTTACGCCAGTTGCATACACATTTCCAGGGGGTACGTGAAGCAAAAAAGTTTGAGAACCACTGATAAATATGTTTTATTTTATTTCCATTGTTATACTATAACTGTAGCTTTATCTATCTATAAAAGGGGTACGCCAGTTACATACACATTTCCAGGGGGTACGTGAAGCATAAAAGTTTGAGAACCACTGATAAATATGTTTTATTTTATTTCCATTGTTATAATATAACCATAGTTTTATCTATCTATAAAAGGGGTGCGCTAGTTACATACACATTTCCAGGTGGTACGTGAAGCAAAAAAGTTTGAGAACCACTGATAAATATGTTTTATTTTATTTCCATTGTTATAATATAACCATAGTTTTATCTATCTATACAAGGGGTACGCCTGTTACATAGACATTTCCAGGGGGTACGTGAAGCATAAAAGGTTGAGAACCACTGGTATAGAGTGTGCGAAATTTCGGTCAATTTAAACTGCACAAATATTGTTTTCCCTACAGATCGGTTTGTAATTGAAGCCACTGTTGTTCATACTAAATTGAGTTTTTATTTTTACTTTTTTTCTGATATTTTTAATAATTCACGAATCTTCATCTTCAAAGATGAAGGTGTGATTCCCACCCACACACACATTGGACAAGTGGTCAGGGATCCCAAAAGTTCAGGGTTGTATGTGAGAAAAGATCCATTGGACAGCCGTTAGGAGAGAAGTGGAAGTCTCCCGTCAATATCATCCAGAGGACTCTTTAATATGCATAGGTTATGGGTTCTATTACACACGGTATCACGGCTTACGTTGCGTGGGGCTCCAGCGTACCTTACGTGGTCCAGCGCGCCATACTCGTAATCTGCAGTTCGTAGGTTCGAAACCCAGCTGCGCCAGAGCTGAGATTTATTTCTTCAAAACTCCCCGTCCTGTCCACTGTCAGTAGGGGACACCGATGGGCTTGGAAAGGCCGCCACCCATCGGATGGGACGTTAAGCCGTGGCCACGTGTGCGGGAGAGCCATACCCTATGCAAGTTAAGAACACGCTGGATGGCCTTGACGGGAGGCTACCATCTGTCTCCCAACAGCTGTTCCAGTGGGTCCCATCTCTCAAACTTCTCTGAGCCCTTAGGGTCCTTGTGATCTGGTCATTTAGACCATTGTGTGCAAAAAGTGCAGCTCAAAGGTAAAACAACCTAACAGGGCTTACGTGTCTTCAGACGGACGGCGAACTTTCCATGCCAACTGGTTCCTCTTTCTCAGGAGGGCTGGGAAGGAATTAACGGAGAAAATCTCAGCATCGATGCATTAGAAACTTTGAAACATTAGGTTATATTCCAGCATGCTATCAACTGAGTCAACCTCCATTCCCATGCATATAGGCCTAACAGGAAGTCAGTTAATATGATACGTCATAGTAAAAGACCTTTTAAAGGGAAGTATTGATGACGCTACATGTGAAATAAGATTAACTTTTAAATTGTGTCGGTATCTGGCAGTTATTGAGGATCAACAGAAGCGTACGAACTAGGTTATTGTATTTTTATCTCTGAGTAGTACGTTTGTGCACACAAGGGGATAAATGGCTAGGTCACAAGAACCCCAATGGCTCAGAGAAGGTTGGGAGCAGAGTGAAATTCGGACCCAATTTTTTTAAGACCAAACCATTTAGACAATTGTTGAGCCCGAGACCGATTTCGAAGAAACATTTCTATGACGCATCATCATTATATATATGTATGGAAATGCATGTCGCTAATCGTTTATTTTAGTCTTATATTATTAATTATAATCATTTTTATAGTAAAATTAAAATGTTAATGCTATTTGGAACGAAAAATATTATATGTACTAGTAGATATGTATAAAAAAATATCAAAAGACTCATGGTGCTTATTTCTATTTATTAAAAGACTTATTAAAATATAGAAATTATAAAAAAATATTTTATGTTGTTTTTTTTCTTTTCACAATTGCAAGAAGTGTTTGAAATTTTAATTATTATGAGCCTATCTCTAGTTAGAAGAAATGGATCGAATTGAAACAGCTGTTAGGAGACAAATGGCAGCTTTCCATCAAGACCCTCCAGTTTTTCACATTTATTTCTACACACGGATAACGACCTATCCGACGGACGTCAGCCTTTCACATCGGTGTCCCCTTTCTGAGCAAGGTGAGAGTTATAGCGGAGATAAAATCTCAACCCTGACCCAGTTGCGACTCGAACCTAGGAACTGCAGATTACGAGACTGGCGCTCTGCCGACTGAGCCAGCCCAATCCCCGATGGAAGACGACGACCTGGAGAACATCTAGGGCAGATCTAACGCTCGAGATCTGTCAGCTTCTGTTGACAGATGGCCTCCTGCAAACTGACCCCTCCTGAAAACAAATGCAAATGTTCTGGTGAGGGCCCATTCATCATGTTCTCCGACGCCCTTGTAACGGCCGCCATCCGTTGAATGGTACGTTACGCCGTGGCCCCGTGTGCGGGATTTGGGTTGGGTTGTTTTACCTCTGAGCGGCACTTTTTTGCACACCATGGGCTAAATGGCCAGGTCACATGGACCCCGAAGGCTCAGAGAAGATTGGGGGAGGGGACCCAATGGAACAGCTGTTGGGAGACAGATGGGAGCCTCCCGTCAAGGCCATCCAGCGTGCTCTTATAACGTGCACAGGGTATGGCTCTCCAGCACACGGGGCCACGGCTTAACGTCCCATCCGACGGACGGGGGCCTTTCCAAGCCCATCGGTGTCCCCTACTGACCGTGGGCAGGGCGTTGAATTTTGTGGAGATAAATCTCAACGCTGACCCAGCTGGGACTCGAACCTGGGAACTACAGATTACGAGCCTGGCGCGCTATCGACTGAGCCACCCCCGCCCTCCGTGTGCGGGAGAGCCATACCCTGTGCACGTTAAAGAACACGCTGGATGGCCTTGACAGGAGGTTACTATCTGTCTCCTAACAGCTGTTCCAGTGGGTCCCCTCCCCCAGCCTTCTCCGAGCATTCTGGGTCCTTGTGACCTGGCCATTTAGCCCATGATGTGCAAAAAAGTGCCGCTCAGAGGTAAAACAACCCAACCCAACCCATCGTGTTCTTTTTAATACACCAAGCGAAGAAGAAAAAAAAACGTCGAATCTGAAAAATTGAAACCTACAAAGCTTCAGCTTAGCAAGAGACCGACGACGCTGGAAGATTATTAAATTAAGCGCTGAAAAAAAATGGATCAATTTTTTTTAACAAATTTCCCATCAAAGTCGTACACACTGTCAACCACATTTGCAACACTTCTTGTTTCGAATTTTAATTAACAGCACAAATAAAATTCTTCTGAAATATTTTACAAATTGTTTCATTTCTTTTTCCTCAGTAGTTCTTTTAAAATTCGAAAGTGAGCAGAATATTTACATAAGATTTACGAAAAGGAACATTAATTATATTTGACATTCATTTTTTTCCGTCTTTTTCAGACGAAAGGAAATATCGGAAGAAAAAAAATAGAAACCAGGATTAAATAGAAATCCTTTCACTATTTTGTGTAGCAAACAGAATAATTAATGTGTGGGTGAATTCATTATCCAGAATCCCGAAGTAATGGAAATGACATTCTCCGCTGTTTACATTAAGACGCTTTGAATGTTCATTATACATGGAAAAGTTGCTTGAAAAGGCTCAAACGTCTTTGTAGATTATTTCCGCCAAAAAATGCATTTCAACGATTTCGACTTTTAACTGTTAGAGGTTTAAAAAACGTCTCTATTTATTAGTGGCCATGTGTGGGAAAGTTAAAGTAAAATCGATTTTACTTTAATTTAAGTAAAAGTTGAAGTCAGATCGATTCTTTTTCTGTTGAACTTGCTACAGTGTGATACAAATAAATTTTGAATTACAAAGAAATTGAATTTTAAATCACGAACTCATTGGTTTGTTATTACAAGGACGTCTTGTTGGAAAGACTGTCTAGGTTGGGTTGTTTTACCTCTGAGCGGCACTTTTTTGCACACCATGGGCTAAATGGCCAGGTCACAAGGACCCCGAAGGCTCAGAGAAGGTTGGGGGAGGGGACCCACTGGAATAGCTGTTGGGAGACAGATGTTAGCCTCCCGTCAAGGCCATCCAGCGTGTTCTTTAACGTGCACAGGGTATGGCTCTCCCACATACAAAGCCACGGCTTAACGTCCCATCCGACGAACGGCGGCCTTTCCAAGCCCATCGGTGTCCCCTACTGACCGTGGGCAAGGCGGGGAATTTTTCGGAGATAAATCTCAACGCTGACCCAGCTGGGACTCGAACCTGGGAACTACAGATTACGAGCCTGGCGCGCTACCGACTGAGCCACCCCCGCCCCAAAACACTGTTTAAGAAAAATGGGAAAATAAGAACATTGGCGAATTTTTTTTTTATACACTTTTCATACGCAGACGTGGTAGCAAAAATAGAACCATGAAAAATACCAAAACGTCTGCTGCAAGAAAATCGAAGATCGTTTGGTATTCCAGGAAAAAAAATGGTTCAGAAAAAATTATGGAAATAACTCGCCATTTTGATTTTTCACTTGGGTTTTTCGTCGTTTTTTTTTATGTATTAGAATTTTATCTGCAAGGTTTTGTGATAGATGGTAAAGTTGAAGAAATGTCACTAAAATGACGAACGGGATTTTTCCTCGGGGTGAACCAAGAGAAATTTAAAGAAGAATGGATTTTATCAGAAGAGAAAAAGAAAAATTAAAATTTAAGACACGTCGCCTCTGGGGGGCGAGTGTTGGCTCAATCGGTAGCGCGCCAGCCTCGTAATATGTAGTTCCCAGGTTCGAGTCTCACTTAGGCCAGTGTTGAGATTTATCTCCACTAAACCCCACCCTGCCCTAGGTCAAAAAGGAGGCGGCGATGAGCTTGGATAGGTAGCCGTCCGTCGGATGGGCACGTGCGGCCGTGGCTCCGTGTACAGGAGAGCCATATCCCATGCAATTAAAGAATACAATGGATGGCCCTGACTGGAGTCTTTCGTCTCCTAACAGCTTCCCCCAAAAAACTTGGTGTTTTTGTGACCTGGCCATTTAGCTCATTGTGTGCGAAAAAGTACCACTCAGAGGTAGGATTGTTTTGCCTCTGAGCGGCACTTTTTTTGCACAGAATGGGATAAATGGCCAGGTCACAAGGACCCCGATAGCTCAGAAGGTTGGAGGAAGGAACCCCTGAACAGCTGTTGGAAGACAGATGGTAACCATCCGTCAAGACCATTCAGAGTGTGCTTTAACGTGCAGAATTATCTGCACGGAACCATGGCTTAACATCTCATTCGACGGACGCAGCCTTTACCAAGTCCATCGATGTCCCCTACTGACCGTGAGTTTTGCGGAGATAAATCTCAATGCTGACCCCAGCTGCGACTCGAACCTGGGAACTGCAGATTATGAGCCTGGGGCGCTAACGACTGAGCTACACCCACCTCAGCACTTAACGGTAAATGAACATAGTTATAATCTGGCAATATCCCTACATAAAAAAAAGTTGAAGGGGAAGGGGGAGTTAAATGATCTGATTTCCCAAAAAACAAAGGTTTTTCCCCCTCTGACTAGACAACAATCAATAATAAAAGTTGAATTTACTCGTTAGTGTATATCTGCGCAACCATGCTACACACATGAATGGCGATACGATGCTTCAATTGTAGGTTTACAGCCTCTAGGAATTTGTTGTTGTATTACCTCTGAGCGGCACTTTTTTGCACACCATGGGCTAAATGGCGAGGTCACATGGACCCCGAAGGCTCAGAGAAGGTTGGGGGAGGGGACCCACTGGAACAGCTGTTGGGAGACAGATGGTAGCATCCCGTCAAGGCCATCCAGTGTGTTCTTTAACGTGCACAGGGTATGTCTCTCCCGCACACGGGGCCATGGCTTAACGTCCCATCCGACTGACGGCGGCCTTTCCAAGCCCATCGGTGTCCCCTACTGACCGTGGGTAGGACGGGGAATTTTTCGGAGATAAATCTCAACGCTGACCCAGCTGGGACTCGAACCTGGGAACTACAGATTACGAGCCTGGCGCGCTACCGACTGAGCCACCCCCGCCCCAGCCTCTAGAGAAGTCAATGGAGGATGCAAACGCCTCCGAAAGGAATAACAACTTCTCTCGTGAAGAAGAGACAGGGAGGAGGATGGAGCTCCTGGATGGCGATCACAAGAGGATGTTGAGTGCATCTCGCTGAGAAAAGAAAGCATCGCAGGTTGTTGAGATGCACAGTTCGGCGAAACATAATTCATTCTTCAAATCTTTTCTTGCTTATAGAAAGAGATTTCATTATAGTTGCCCGGAAGAATTAATCAGCATTATGTTCCTCTTCAAACCACATCAGCGAATTTGTTTGCTTTTTTAACTAATTTAAGCGTAAAACAGATTTTATAATGAGATTTATGCGTTTTTTAAGTAACCAAGAATTATCTCAAAACTGAACTGTCTAATTAATGAATCTAAAGCATTGCTGATCTTTACCAAATATAAGTAAGCAAATGTACTACATCATTATGTATATAACGGGACTGCGATTGCATTTAACCAGATAATTGCTTTACAATTAAAATAAGTGAAGTTGAAAAAATACCGAAAAGACAAAGAGAACATTTTTTCAAATAAACTTAGATCCCTTTTTGTAAACTAATGCTTATGACAAGTACGTTTCAAATAGAATTTAGAACTGCAAGTTTTGAAATGTAACATTACAAAACTTCGAGCACTGGAAATATGCTTAAAATGTGCTACGTTTAAAAAGATAAGAAGACATAAATATAAATTCGTTTTCTGTTCAACGGCCTGTACAGTCGCTCAAAAAAGTATCCGAACACTACGGTTGATTACAGAATTCAGAAAAAATATCTGGCAACGATTTTTTAGAAATTAGTGATCTGGCAACCTTCGTGTCACGTGATTACAGAATTCAGGAAAAATATCTGGAGCGTGTACAGCAACTGTACGCGCTCCAGTTACCGTTCACAGCAAACTGGAGCGTGTGCAGTTACTGCAGAGCAACTGGACAAACTGGAGCGTGTGCATGTACTGTGAACATTAACCACAACCGCTCCAGTTTGCTGTGAACGGTAACTGCACACGCTCCATATTCATTGCATTATATATTCATACGCATTATATATATTTAAAAATATCCAAACACTGTGGTTGATTACAGAATTCAGAAAAAATATCTGGCAACGATTTTTTTTTTTTAGAAATTAGTGATCTTGCAACCTTCGTGTCACGAAGAGATTTTTTTGAGCGACTGTACAACTGTATCACTTGGTAAATTACACTGAGCAACACACAAAAAGGTTTTGAAATGAAAATAGCCAATCTTTACTAATTTCGAGGTGTTGAACACGAAAATGACAATAAAATTTGTCGATTGGCTCTTGTTCAGGAGAGACAGGTCATGTATAAACGACTCAGTCCGCATTGAGTACATAGGTAACCATTTCGCAACGCTGTATTTTAAACTCCAGATTGCAACATATTGCGTTGTATTGCATCAGCCCGCCATACACACAAACCCCCCAAGGTATTGCATCATTGTCTGATGAAATGTAGTAGAGTCATGACATCGCGGCTTTATGATCGCAGACAAAAGTTGATGCAATCGTTAGTTGTAAGCGACGTCTCGTAGGGTAAGTCTTTTGAGTGACTCCCATTTACCCCTGAGTCATAAGTACAACACAAGTGATCCTTGCAGTTTTAATCCAGCAATAGTTATGTCTCGTAACTGTGTTAACGGAGATACATTTTGTTACATTTGCGGGGAAGTGACGTTTGCAAGCCAGAAAAGAGCTTTCACTCTAATAGTGAAAACGGTGTATGAGTTTGATTTTGGATACAAGATCGGGGACCAGGACAAGGCCTGGGCCCCACACATATGCTGCAGTACATGTGCAAAAATGTTTTTCCGAAGTGGCTGAAAGGCGAAAAAGTGGCGATGCTGTTTGCTGTTCCTATGGTTTGGAAAGCAATTACGAAAATGACTGCTACTTCTGCATGGTTCCATCTGTTTCTGGAGGCATCAAAAGGAAAAAGAAGTGGACAGTAACGTACCCGAATATACAATCTGCTTTGCGACCAGTTCGGCACGACGAAAGCCTTCCTGTTCCCGAACCTCCAAAAGAATTTTTCATCGATTCAGACAATGAGGAAGGAGGAGAACTGGTGTCGGGTTCTCCGCAGATTTCGATGTTTAATAATGATCCATACGTCTGCCAAGGTTTGTCATCTCGCCATACATTCTCACCGAAGAAGAAATGAACGATCTTGTTCGCGATCTGGAGCTGTCCAAGGCCAAAGCAGAGTTACTTGGATCAAGACTTAAACAATGGAATCTTCTCAAGGAAAATGTCCGAGTGACTTCGTTTCGAACTCGTCATGAGCAGTTTGCGCCTTACTTCAGAAAGGAAGATGACCTTGTGTTCTGCTCGATGTAGATGGTCTGATGAATGCCCTCTTAATCTAACATGATCCCCAAGAATGGCGACTATTCATGGACTCCTCGAAATTGAGTCTCAAGGCGGTGTTGCTGCATAATGGAAATCAACTTCCATCCATTCTGGTCGAACACGCTGTCTATATGAAAGAAACCTACGACAACCTAAAACAGCTGTTGAACTGTCTTCAGTACAGCAAGTATTGCTGGCATATCTGTTGTCACTTGAAGGTAGTGGCTGTTGATGGGTCTGCCGCTGAGATATACGAAGTACTACTGTTTCTTATGTGAATGGGACAGCCGAGCAAAGACTTTGCACTACGTGAAGAGAAACTGACCTCAGAGGAAATCTCTGAAGGTTGAAGAGAAGAATGTGGAACATCCAGCACTGGCAGAAACGCACAAAACCCTACTACTGTCCCTACACATCAAACTCTGTGTGATGAAAAACTTCGTAAAAGCCAGGGACCGGACTGCATCAGCTCTCAAGTACTTGGCTGACAAATTCCCTCGACTCAGCGAAGCGAAAATGAAAAAGGGAATTTTTGTGGGTCCTCAGATCCGTGAGCTGTTCAGAGACCAGATGTTCGGCAACCTGCTTCAGGGTGACGAGAAAAAGGCTTGGGACGCATTTCATCTGGTGTCAACGAAATTCCTCGGGAATGTCAGGGCAAACAACTACAAAAACTGGTTAAGGCCATATTGTCTCTGTATCACAAACTTTATTGCAATATGTCCTTAAAGATCCAATTTCTCCATTCCCAATTAGATTTCTTCCCCAACAACTGTGGCATGGTTAGTGATGAGCACGGTGAACGTTTTCACCAAGACATTGCAACGATGGAGAAATGATACCAGGGAAACTGGTCCACTTTAATGTTGGCTGACTACTGTTGGACACTCGCCAGAGATGATCCTGAGCAGCTGTACAAGCGACGGGCAAAGCGACGTCGGAAGTAGAAGCGGAGTTTTACCGATGCATGTCATATGCACGTATTACTCTATTATATAAGAAATTATTGCGGATTTTTCAGAAATCGTGGCCAATTTTGCATTTTCATTGTCATATTCATGTTTGGCACCTTGAAATCTTTAAGAATTGGCTGCTTTTATCTCAGAGGCATGACTTTTATGAAAAAAAATTATGAAAATAAATTTGTGCTATTCCTTCCATAGGAATACCACAGCAGTTCAAAGAAGCAAAAACGGTGCTACAGCAGTTTATGGTGGCAGTTAGACTACCACCATTTTACGGTGGGGAATAGTTTGACTCAATCCGTAGCAGGCACAGAATCTTCAGCTCCCAGATCTGAATTCCACCTGGGACAGCGTTGAGATTATCTCCGCAAAACTTCCAGCCCTGCCCACGATCAGGGAGGTGGGGGTGACTCAGTCGGTAGCGCGCCAGGCTCGTAATCTGCAGTTCCCAGGTTCGAGTCCCAGCTGGGTCAGCGTTGAGATTTATCTCCGCAAAATTCCCCACCCTGCCCACTGTCAGTAGGGGACACCGATGGGCTTAGAAAGGCCGCCGTCCGTCGAATGGGACGTTAAGCCGTGGCCCCGTGTGTGGGAGAGCCATACCCTGTGCACGTTAAAGAACACACTGGATGGCCTTGACGGGAGGCTACCATCTGTCTCCCAACAGCTGTTTCAGTGGGTCCCCTCCCCCAACCTACTCTGAGCCTTCGGGGTCCTTGTGACCTGGCCATTTACCCATGGTGTGCAAAAAAGTGCCGCTCAGAGGTAAAACAACCCAACCCACGATCAGTAGGGGACACCGCTTGGCTTATAAAGGCCGCCGTCTGTCGGTTGGGACGTTCAACCATGGCTCCGTGTGCGGAAGAGCCATACCCTGTGCGCGTTAAAGAACAGCTGGATGGTCTAAACTGTAGGCCACCATCTGTCTCCTAATAGCTGTCCAGTGAGTTCCTCTCAACATTCTCTAAGTCGTCCGGGTCCTTATGACCTGGCCATTTAGCCCATTGTGTCCAAAAAATGGGCTCAGAGGTAAAACAACCCACGAACGTAATCTTCATTTCCCTGTTCGAGTTTGAACGGTGCGAGCGTTAATCATTCTCTAACCCCCCACCCCTCGATGAGCAAGAGGACACCAATGAGCTTTGAAATGCAGCCGTCCTTCGGATAGCTCATTAATCCGTGGCACTGTGTACAGGAGAGCCGTACCTTGTGCATATTTAAAAATACGCTGGATGGCCTTGACAGGAAGCTCCCATCTGTCTCCTAAGAGCAGTACAATGGGCTCCCTTTCCCAACTTACTCTGAGCCCTTGGGGTCCTTGTGACCTGACCAAATAGCCCATTACGTTGCACAGAAGTGCCGCTCAGAAAGTAAAATAACCCAACCGAGTTGATATACGCGCTTCGCAACTGGTAAACAAACCTCAACTCTATCTGTACCGTAACAGCAAAATGTTTATATTGTGTTTACATTTCAGGCTAAATGCTATTACTGTAATTAAGATTAATAGCACGTGTTAAGTAATTAGATTACAAAATAGATTACGTTGATTACACTGTGTGGAGGTGAGATAACATACCCGGTACTTCAGCTTTGCTATTAATGATGTCGGAACAGGTATGAAAATCCCCGTGAACGCAGCAGAAAACAAAAGATGATGCAAAAGGTTCACATATAACGTATTTTTCTAACCTTTAACTTCCCAAGATTGTTGCCATCAGACACAGAATTTGTGGTATCGTTATCCCTTAATGCGGATCTGGCTTTCTTTACCACTCATTCTTAAGAGAACAGGAAATCCTTTGTTTCTTCATTTATATACCTCGGCTTGAATCATTCAGATAAATCCTCATCCGCCTCAGAGCAGGCTTAGAGATTTCTCTAAACCATTCATCTCTTTCTTCATCCTCACCTTCCTAATGAAGAAGATCTCCTGGGAGATCCGCAATCTTCGCAGTTAGATTGAATTAATTATGTGACGTCGCAGAGACGTGCCATGCAGATTAGTGTTCGATGACGTCTTTCTCCTGTGAAGCATTTATTCTACTCGCCAAGGGATGAAAGAACATCGCGCCGTTTAACAAAGGTCTAGATCTGTCAAAAAAATGGAAATGGAGGAGAAACTCATTGAACCAAAGCATACCAAGAAGCCATTCAGGTTGCATTTTGGTCCTCTGTTCCAAAGCCGGAACTCGGGGGACAAGGAGTCTGTTAAGAGAGACCAGGAGCTATTAAGGGAGACAAGGAGTTTATTAAGAGAGACAATGAGTCTATTGAGGGAGACAAGGAGTCCATTAAGGGAGACAAGGAGTATATTAAGGGAGACAAGGATTCTATTAAGGGAGACAAGGAGTTTATTAAGAGAGACAATGAGTCTATTGAGGGAGACAAGGAGTCCATTAAGGGAGACAAGGAGTATATTAAGGGAGACAAGGATTCTATTAAGGGAGACAAGGAGTTCATTAAGAGAGACAATGAGTCTATTGAGGGAGACAAGGAGTCCATTAAGGGAGACAAGGAGTATATTAAGGGAGACAATGAGTCCGTTAAGGGAGACAAGGTGTCTATTAAGGGAGACAAGGAGTCCATTAAGGGAAATAATGAGTCCGTTAAGGGAGACGAGGTGTCTATTAAGGGAAATAATGAGTCCGTTAAGGGAGACAAGGTGTCTATTAAGGGAGACAAGGAGTCTCCCTTCCCCTCTGGGGTCAGTCGGCAGCCCGCCAGGTTCGTAACCTACAGTCCCCCGATTCGAGTCCCAGCTTCATCACTGTTGCGATTTATCTCCTCAAAACTCCCCCTCCTGCCCTAGGTCAGTAGAGGACACCAATGGGCTTGGAAATGCCGCCGTCCGTCGGATGGGACGTTAAGCCGTCGTACCATGTGTTGGAGAGTCATACCCTATGCACATTAAATAATTTGTTGGATGGCTTTGACGAGTCGTTTAACAAAGGTCTAGATCTGTCATTCTCTCTCCTACTGTCACTACCATTGTCTCCTACTGTCCAGTAGGTCTCCTAAAATCTCTCAGCCCTCGGGGTCCTTGTGAGCTGGCCATTTAGTCCATTATTGTTCAAGAAAGTACCACTCAGAGGTAAAACAACCCAACTCTTCCCCTTCCTTTGAGAATGCCAGTAAGGAAAGTGGAAGCCAAAAATTATTAAACTTCTGCATATTTCACGCGTATTTAAATAATTTGTTTTTTAATCTCTAAAACGAAAGGGGGGAATATTACACTGCAACGGAGATCCAGTCTCTCCCCCCCCCCTTTTACTTTGGCTCCATTGCGTTGCCTGCACTCTTTCCATTCATTTTTTTCTAATCCGGGCCTGTTGCGTTCTAATGATCTTTAAAAATATTACAACCTACATTAAATATATATCCTTCTCTTGGGAAGGAAGACGGATGGGGGTTGCTTTAGACCGTGGTTGGTTGGTTGTTTTACCTCTGAGCGGCACTTTTTTTTGCACACAATGGGCTAAATGGACAGGTCACAAGATCTGAAGGTCGAAGGCTCAGAGAAGGTTGGGGGAGGGAACCCACTGGAACAGCTGTTGGGAGACAGATGGTAGTCTCCGTTCAAGGCCATCCAGCGTGTTCTTTAACGTGCACAGGGCATGGCTCTCCAGTACACGGGTCCACGGCTTAACGTCCCATCCGACTGACGGTGGCCTTTCCAAGTCCATCGGTGTCCCCTACTGACCGTGGGCAGGGCGGGGAATTTTGCGGAGATAAATCTCAACGCTGACCCAACTGGGACTCGAACCTGGGAACTGCAGATTACGAGCCTGGCGCGCTACCGACTGGGCCACCCCCTTTTATCCTGTGGCACACACTCTTGTCTCCTGGTTCGGTTTTCCACTTGGTCTGCAATTAATCTGCCTGTAGTAATCTGTGACGAAGAGAAAGAACTTCTGGGAACAGATGTTGAGGCCGTTCTCAAAAAGCTAAAACAAATTAATTCTTTCACTTTGTGGTCCGTCTCTCTGTCCTAAACATTTAATTTTTTCTGTTTTTAAAGTAATTTGAAAGTTCTTTCTGGTGTTGTATAGGTATTAATGAAATACTCATTTTTTGCAATTTTCATTTCTCATTTTTTTTTAATTCTCACTTTTGCAATCTCTCAATTGCTTTAACAGCGCCCACGGTCCCAACGGCGGAAATTTTTGGAAAATGAGAATGTTTTAATCGAATATTGCGAACTATCTATTTATTTTAGAGATTTCAAAGTTTGGTAGTTGATTACAGTTAGAAAACAACATTCGTTAAAAAATACAAATGAAACATTCCCTTTGCGTTTTACAGATGCTAAGAAAAGGTTACTATATGCATTTTTCCAATCCTTCTGGGGAACCGCGATGGCTCACTGCGTAGCGCGTCAGGCTCAGAATCTGCAGTTCCCAAGTCCAAGTCCCACTTAGTCCAGCGCGGAGATTTATATCCGCAAAAATCGCCACGCTGCCCTCGGTCAGTAAATGATGTCACCGATCAATCGATGTAATAACGGTCACCGATGGATCGACATCCGCGTCCATCGGTGTCTTATTCGACATTAAGCCACCGTCCCAACACACGGGCCCACGGCTTAATGTCTGATGTGACGTTAAGCAGCAGTTCCTTGTGCGGGAGAGCCCTACCCTTTGCACGTTAAAGAACACGCTGGATGAGCTTAACGGGAGGCTATCATCCGTCTCCTGACAGATATCCAGTGGGTCCCTTCTCTCGACCTTCTCTGAGACTTCAGAGTCCTTGTGACCTTGCCATTTGCCCATTATGTGCAAAAAAATGACACTCAGAGGTAACACAACCCAGTCATCCTATAGTTCGATTTTTCACTCTTGGAGGGCGCGAAATGCGAAAACTAAAAAAAATTCATTCTCTTTAAAAACAAACACCCGTATTTCCCAGACGCAATACGAATGGTGGATTTTAGCATTTTTGGTTCTGAAAACTAAAAAAACTACTCAAAAGCATACCGTTGGCACTCGTGGCAAGAATATTGATGTACAGTCGCTCAAAAAAATATCCGAACACTGGGGTTGATTACAGAATTCAGAAAAAATATCTGGCAACGATTTTTTTTAGAAATTAGTGATCTGGCAACCTTCGTGTAACGTGATTACAGATTTCAGGAAAAATATCTGGAGCGTGTACAGCAACTGTACACGCTCCAGTTACCGTTCACAGCAAACTGGAGCATGTGCAGTTACTGCACACGCTCCAGTTTGCTGTGAACGGTAACTGCACACGTTCAATATTTCCGTGAGTGAGCCCACACGATCCAGGTCTTTGTGAGCTCACACGATCCAATGTGCTGTGAACATTAACCGCAACCGCTCCAGTTTGCTGTGAACGGTAACAGCACACGCTCCATATTCATTGCATTATATATTCATAAACATTATATATATTAAAAAATATCCGAACACTGTGGTTGATTACAGAATTCAGAAAATATATCTGGCAACGATTTTTTTTCTGAATTCTGTAATCAAACATAGTGTTCGGATATTTTTTTGAGCGACTGTACTGCAGGAATTTCAGTTAATTTTTAGCAGTGATAAAGTAAAAAGTCGCAGCTTTTTTAAAGCAGTATAGCTTTAGCGTCTGTAACTGCACTTGAACTCCGTTGGAAGTATATTTTATTTTCCGCTGAAGCTGTAAAAGTGACATTTTACATTTCTGTTCTTTCTAACTCGAGAGGCTTAGAGCAAAAGAACATTTCTTTCTTTCCAGCATCCTATTGCAAGGGAAACCAGGAGGAAATCATCAATCTTTCGTTGCTAAGGGAGACCAAATGTCATTCTATAGTTTTATTCTTGCAGATGGGAAAGGAGAAGAAGGAGAAAAATAAACGAATCTTGTTTCTTTTTAATCTTTTTTTCTAAGACTCTAAAAGTAAAGGACTTAAGTAGTCTTCTGTTTCTGTACATAGTAATCCCATCTGGCCACGATGTATAATAAAAAGGGGGTCAGGGGGGCCAAATGATCCTCTCAAGCAGGAAAAAAGTTCAAAGGAGGCACAAGATTCTTTGTAGTATAACATTTCTATTCCATTTTTCTTTTTTTACTATTTTCCTCCGTTTTAGAAATCTTTAAAATGTTCTTGTACAATGAATAAAATATGCCCAAATTTAATAATTATTTGCCTTCATTACTCATACTATCATTTCCAGGTGGGCGTGGATCCCTTGCTTCCCCCTCCACCATCCCCCTAGATCCGGTCCTGGATTTCATTTGATGATTGGGATGAATTAATTCAAAATGGAACAGTTTGGATTCTCCAGAACACCCCAGATTGCTCCAACAGTGAAGGGGCAAGTGACTTTCTTGGTATATTTCGCTCATTAATGTGAGTTGGGTTGTTTTACCTCTGATTGGCATTTTTCTGCACACAATGGGCTAAGTGGCCAGGTCACAAGGACCCCCAAGGGCTCAGAGAAGTTTGGGAGGAAGAGACCCACTGAACACCTGTTAGGAAATAGATGGTAGCCAATCAATCTCCATCTATATTGTCAATATCATTCAGCGTGTTCTTTATCGCACACAGTGTATGGCTCTCGCGCACACGAACCACGGCTTATAACGCCCGTATACGATGGACGGCAGACTTTCGAAACCCATCGAGATTTTGGGTTGGGTTGGTTTGTTTTACCTGAGTGGCACTTTTTTGCACACCATGGGCAAAATGGCCATGGACCCCGAAGGCTCAAAGAAGGTTGGGGGAGGGGACCCACTGGAACAGCTGTTGGGAGACAGATGGTAGCCTCCCGTCAAGGCCATCCAGCGTGTTCTTTAACGTGCACATGGTATGGCTCTCCCGCACACGGGGCCACGGTTAACGTCCCATCCGACGGACGGCGGCCTTTCCAAGCCAATCGGTGTCCCCTACTGACCGTGGGCAGGGCGGGGAATTTTGCGGAGATAAATCTCAACGCTGACCCAGCTGGGACTCGAACCTGGGAACTACAGATTACGAGCCTGGCGCGCTACCGACTGAGCCACCCCCGCCCCTTTTCCAGAGATAAATCTGAACATTGACCCAGGAGGGCTCGAACCTGGGAACAATAAAATGTCAAAAATGCCGCTAGACATAAATTGAAGATCTGATTAATCTCTCTCTAAATGTCGATTTTCAAGAATATTTGTTTAATATTTAAGGAGTTATTGAAGCTGGAATTTTTAACAGCAGAAGCTGCTGTAACACTCTTCCTAAATATTTTCCCCAAAAAATTGATGAAAGCTTCAAAAATCGTTACACAAACTTCAAATATTACATTTATGTTAATGAAGAATCTATTGCAACGGTGTTTCAACTTCCGAGGTAAATTTTCATGAGTAGGAAAAGTTACGGTTAAATGTTTCAGCTTCAAAAATATCTTTAAATCTACATATATAATAAAAGAAGTCGATGTGTGTATGTGTGTGTATCAGTGTGTCTTGTCTGTGGCAGCCATAACTCATCGGGAAATTATCGTACACGCTCCAAATTTTCAGAGAATGTTTAAAATTGTGGTCCGGATTGCAGTACCAAATTTCAGGTCGAAAGTCCAAAAGTGGGGGGGCTTGCTGGAACCAAAAATATTTACCATGCTATTCCTACGGAAAACGACAATCTCTGTCAAATTTATTGTTGCCATTTATTGCTCCCTAACTTGAAAGTAAAGAGTTAAAATAACATTTAAATCTGTTGCCGTTGCCAGATTCCCACATTTCCAGTGGCATTATTTAGGAGTTCCATTGCAACTGGGAACCTGATTTACCAAATCAATATGGAGTCGGGTAGGGGGAACCCGCCTACGAAATTTAGGACGAAAAAACGGAAATTACAGAATGCCAAAATCTGACGAAATAAATATCTCGATATTTAATAATATGCTCTGAGAGCGCGCCGAGTCAGCAATGTCCTCTGCAACAGCGGAAAATTCTTCGTGTTCAAACTTCACTTAAGACCATTTAATTTGGTCTCACTCACGGAAATATTGAGCGTGTGCAGTTACCGTTCACAGCAAACTGGAGCGGTTGCGGTTAATGTTCACAGCAAACTGGAGCGGTTGCGGTTAATGTTCACAGCACATTGGATCGTGTGAGCTCACAAAGACCTGGATCGTGTGGGCTCACTCACGGAAATATTGAGCTTGTGCAGTTACCGTTCACAGCAAACTGGAGCGTGTGCAGTAACTGCACACTCTGCAGTTTGCTGTGAACGGTAACTGGAGCGTGTACAGTTGCTGTACACGCTCCAGATATTTTTCCTCAATTCTGTAATCACGTGACACGAAGGTTGCCAGATCACTAATTTCTAAAAAAAAAATCGTTGCCAGATATTTTTTCTGAATTCTGTAATCAATCGTAGTGTTCGGATACTTTTTTGAGCGACTGTATCTCGAACCCTAAAATGTCGGGCGGGGGAGGGGGATACTCACAAAACTAACCATTAGTGCTGGAAATAACAGAATATGAAGATTAAAAGTAATACTCGAGATGTTGCAAGTTGTTTAGAAACGAAGCCACGGGACAAGTGGGAACCTGATTTTTAAACCAATCATCGGGGCACACGGGGGAAGCTGTGCAGGAAATTTGGACCATGTGGACGAATATCACGGGAGCCATAGGGCAGCAAAATCTGGGGTAATAACGGAAATAAAAATCTCGATATCTTACTAAGAAACTAATCCACGGGCTATGTGAGAGAGCTCGCTGACGTCGACAACGATCCAAGCCAACATCGGGCAAATTTCTCCCTGTTGAAAATCTGTGCTAAAGTGTCGGGGGGGGGGGGGCTTACAAAATTTGCCTTTAGTGCAGTGAAAAGAAGAATATACAGATTAAAAATGACACCCGGGCAGCACCGGGTACATTCAGCTAGTATTAAATAAATATTGTAAAAAATAGAGATTTAGAGAGATTCGAGTGAGATCTTCAATTTTTTCTCTAGTGTCATTTTTTAATAAAAAAAAACACAAATTTAGGGAGCTTTCAATGTAGTTTCCCATTCGCAAAACCTAGAAGTGAGAAATTACTTTTTGCATTATAGTGTATATGCGTGTGAACAGCATATTATTTATATACAACCAAAACAATATGCTAGCCTAAACCATCGTAAATAAACCATGCAAATGCATAATGAAGTAGCTTTATTTACTTGCTAACATACAAACAGGTGAAGCACAGAATCATCTCAGACTTTCTATAGAGCTGGAATGATATCATTCGTTCCTTGAAGCAGTGCTTCAGGAATGAATGATATCATTCGTTCCTTGAAGCAGTGCTTCAGGAATGAATGATATCATTGCATTGCAGTGCTTTGCAGCAATGCTTTTTATATTGATGCTTGCAGCTATGCTTTTTATATTGATTACTTTTCAGCGATTTTTTTTTAATGGGAGTAAATTTCCATGTTATGTAATATGTAAGTGTTGACTTTGTATATAAGTGTGCTGTTGGCTTTTTTCCTTCTGTTGGCATACTTGCTTGCTTATCAAATATCCATTTGAATATTCTCACTACTACTAAAATCAGTAGTGAACTCATTCAGAAAACTTTTTACGATTGGTGCCAGTATTTAAAATGAATATTTATAATTTATTTATTCACTTGATAAGAAAAAATAAGTCATTTATAATATTTTTTTTTCTTAAAAAATGTTATACATATTAATTTGCTTGAGAAATAAAATAAGCAATTTATAACATTTTAATTTATTCCTATAGTTTTCAGGCTCTAATATACTTCTGAAATTATAGTAAGGTTGTAAGGTTGTTTTACCTCTGAACGGCACTTTTTTGCACACCATGGGCTAAATGGCCAGGTCACATGGACCCCGAGGCTCAGAGAAGGTTGGGGGAGGGGACCCACTGGAACAGCTGTTGGGAGACAGATGGTAGCCTCCCGTCAAGGCCATCCAGTGTGTTCTTTAACGTGCACAGGGTATGGCTCTTCCGCACACGGGGCCACGGCTTAACGTCCCATCCGACGGACGGCGGCCTTTCCAAGCCCATCGGTGTCCCCTACTGACCGTGGGCAGGGCGGAGAATTTTGCGGAGATAAATCTCAACGCTGACCCAGCTGGGACTCGAACCTGGGAACTACAGATTACGAGCCTGGCGCGCTACCGACTGAGCCACCCCCGCCCCGTGAAATTATAGGATATGATGTTCATTTTATTTAATGCATTATAGTATTTTTTTTCTTTCTTCCTCAAATTTCTTACATACAAATAATGTGTGCTCTAGATTTTCATACTCATTACAAAAGTCACATGCCGGGGAATCTTTTTTTTTCATTCTATATAATAATGCCTTTGATATTACTGAATTTGTTTTAATTTTTAATATTAAATTAATTTCTTTTTTATTTAAACCAAAGTTATTAAATTTTTTATACAATTCTGCTGTTGGCTTGTGTTGGCATAGTATAAAAGTGTACTGCAGAATTCCTCCAAGTGTTTGCATGCTAAAAAGTTTGCTGCGGACTCTTCCAAGAGTTGGCATGGTACACAACTGTTGGCGTGATAAATAAAGCTGCTGTAGGCTTCCTCCAAGTATTGCCATGGTGCTGCTTGGTTTCCTCCAAGTGTTTTCCCTGGCATATAAGTGTCTTGATGGCTTCTTCTACACGTTAGCATGGTACACAAGGGTGCTGCTAGCTTCCTCCAAGCGTTGGTACGGGAAACAGATGCGGAAGAAAAATTCCGTTGCTGGCGTGTTCTAGTACCTTCTTTGAAATAAGGAAAGCATAAATTAATTATTAATCGATTATTAAAAGTAATGAAAAAATCAATATTCAATGCGCAAAGAAATCGCAATTATTTTGAGGAGATAATAACAATTAGTTTGACTTTTTTTTTTCGAAATATTACAGAATTTTTGCAATTATTATTTGATATAATTGTGAAGTGGGTTCCAAATAACCAAACAGATATTATATAAACTTATTTAATTGGCAATTTATAAGAAACAAGAAATAAGTAAAGCTTGAATTATTCACTTTATGAACAAATAAATTAACTAAACTAGTGACTAATTACTGCTGATTATCTTTTAGTGACAATTCTTAACAGAATAAAATGTTTGAACTTTCCATTACAATGAATTCTATTTAACCAAATTATGTTATGGTCGATTCTTACCAAATTGCTATATTACTTCATGCTACAAATACATTTATTAAGAACGATATTCCATTAAACACTTGTGAAGACTCTTGAGTAAAACAATAGACACGATTCAACTCTACTTTCCTTTTTACATGAAAAAACTAATCCATAAACAGCGTCATCTAAAGTCTTGCACTCATGCTTTTGTTAGTGAAAAAGCTACTGACTTTTTTACTTTTAACATACTCTTGAAACTAAACTGTCGGTTCCATTAAAGACACGACGCATTTTCGCAGCAGGTGCCGCAACTCGAGATACAGTCGCTCAAAAAAATATCCGAACACTATGGTTGATTTCAGAATTCAGAAAAAATATCTGGCAACGGTTTTTTTTAGAAATTAGTGATCTGGCAACCTTCGTGTCACGTCATTACAGAATTCAGGAAAAAATATCTGGAGCGTGTACAGCAACTGTACACGCTCCAGGTACCGTTCACAGCAACTGTACACGCTCCAGTTACCGTTCACAGCAAACTGGAGCGTGTGCAGTTATGCACACGCTCCAGTTTGTTGTGAACGGTAACTGCACACGCTCAATATTTCCGTGAGTGAGCCCACACGATCCAGGTCTTTGTGAGCTCACACGATCCAATGTGCTGTGAACATTAACCGCAAGCGCTCCAGTTTGCTGTGAACGGTAACTGCACACGCTCCATATTCATTGCATTATATATTCATAAGCATTATATATATATTAAAAAATATCCGAACACTATGGTTGATTACAGAATTCAGAAAAAAATATATGGCAACGATTTGACACGAAGGTTGTCAGATCACTAATTTCTAAAAAAAATCGTTGCCAGATATTTTTTCTGAATTCTGAAATCAACCATAGTATTCGGATATTTTTTTTTAGCGACTGTACAATAATCACGCTTTTATGAGCAAATGTTACAAGAGAACACGCCGTTTCAATACTTTTTTAAATTGCCGTATTCGAGACGTTATGCTCCACGTATATAATTCCCGTTGCTCGCCTCTCTGTCCTACAATGGTCTTTGTCAAGCCTTGATGGAACTATTGCCTCACCGACTTGCATCTGAATAATGAATCACAAGAAAGAATCTCATTGTCGAAGCGTGGATCATATCTGTCTATGATGTCAACAATCTCAAGAGAGACCGACAATCGAAACGCGATTTATTTCGGGAATGACAAGGAGTAGAAGAAGTTTCCTTCTTGACGTCTTCTCTTTTGTCTGCAGGGAATTATCGGAAAACGTTGAATGATGCTTTGGTAAGAGAGTGTGAAACGATTGCAGGATAATATTATCTCCAGGAGTTGAGAAGAAAATAATTAGGTGTGGGATGGAATCATCCGAATAAAGGGGAAATCTTTTCTGAAGAAATACTTTCAACGGAAGAAGAAGAATCGGAATCTAGAGACGGAAGATAAGATTGTTTATTGTGAGATGCTAACTGATTGAAGATTCCCAAGAGTCTTCTAACGACGTAGTGAAATGTTTTTTTTCCTTCAGGCAGTTTGATTGCACACTTGTCTCAAAGAAAGTATATATATATGTAGAAAGAGTGCGTGTTAAATTTTCAAAAATATCCAAAATAAATTTTAGTTTTTTCTGGTTTTTATGCATAAAACTGACGATAAATCTTGAAAGAGAGATCTGAGATTCGTGTTTCATCGCGAGGCACAAGATCAGTTTATTTAGAAAGACTTAAATGGCTTTGTGATTCAGATACGAAAATTTTACATTGATTTTTCTCAAACTAGGTGTCTTGTTTGCATTAATCACTGTAGAATCACTCTAGTCATACTGGGCAATGATTGCACTGCGATATTATTGCACTTCAGCTAATGCCTAACAACAATATTGATACGTCCCAAAGTTGCGGGAAAATCGTTCAACAGCCGCGTAGCAATAGGTTAGTACAGTCGCTCAAAAAATATCCCAACACTATGGTTGATTTCAGAATTCAGAAAAAATATCTGGCAAAGATTTTTTTAGAAATTAATGATCTGGCAACCTTCGTGTCACGTGACACGAAGGTTACCAGATCATTAATTTCTAAAAAAAAAATCGTTGGCAGATATTTTTTCTGAATTCTGTAATCAACCGTAGTGTTCGGATATTTTTTAACATATATAATGCGTATGAATATATAATGCAACGAATATGGAGCGTGTGCAGTTACCGTTCACAGCAAACTGGAGCGGTTGCGTTTAATGTTCACAGCACATTGGATCGTGTGAGCTCACAAAGACCTGGATCGTGTGGGCTCACTCACGGAAATATTGAGCGTGTGCAGTTACCGTTCACAGCAAACTGGAGCGGTTGCGGTTAATGTTCACAGCACATTGGATCGTGTGAGCTCACAAAGACCTGGATCGTGTGGGCTCACTCACGGAAATATTAAGCGTGTGCAGTTACCGTTCACAGCAAACTGGAGCGTGTGCAGTAACTGCACACGCTCCAGTTTGCTGTGAACGGTAACTGGAGCGTGTACAGTTGCTGTACACACTCCAGATATTTTTCCTGAATTCTGTAATCACGTGACACGAAGGTTGCCAGATCACTAATTTCTAAAAAAATCGTTGCCAGATATTTTTTCTTAATTCTGTAATCAACCATAGCGTTCGGATACTTTTTTGAGCGACTGTACATTTGTGTTCCATATTGATTCAGGTCTACTTGCGTTCCGGTGCAGTAGCTATGATGCATATTTATGTTGCGTGGCTATGATAAAGACTTGCATTGTGTGGCTATGATGAAAACTTGTGTTGCGTGCTGTAAAGCATGCTTGTATTGCATGATTACTTAGTACGATGCATACTTGTATTGCGTGACTATGATGCATATTTGTGTTGTGTGACTATGATGCATATTTGTTTTATGTAACTATGATGCATATTTTCTTGGCCGAGTGGTTAACGCGCTTGGCTACTGATCTAAGGGCCCTGGGTTCAAACCCCGGGTAAGGTGTGGGTGTATGTGTCGTTTTTCTTCTGAGGTCCTGCAATCCTCTCAAATCTTCTTCTTTGGCATATAAACTGACAGGCTCCTGTCAGACCTCTGTGGCAAGCAGCTGCTTGAGGAGGTATTTATTTTTATTTTATTTACTATGATGCATATTTGTGTTATGTGACTATGATGCATATTTGTGTTATGTGACTATGATGCATATTTGTGTTATGTGACTATGATGCATATTTGTGTTATGTGACTATGATGCATTATTGTGTTGCATGGTATGATGCATCCTTGTATTGCATGGCTATGATTCACGCTCTTGTGTTGTTACGATGTATACTTGTGTTGCATATCTATGATGGATAGTTGTGATGCCTGGCTATGAGTATATTTGTGCTGTGTGGCGATGATGCATACGTGTATTGTATGGCTATGATGTATACTTGGGATGCGTGGCGATAAGACATACTTCAGTTGCTGGTTATGATGCATAGTTGAATGTGGCTATAAGGCATAGCTGTGTTACGTGGCTGGTTTATGTTTGTGTTTCCTAAATGGGTTCCCAAGTCCTCACTTGGGACCCATATATAAACACATGGTGTAATCAATGAACACATGGTATGTGTTCCACTCCCATCAATGAACACATGGTATGTGTTCCACTCCCATCAATGAACACATGGTATGTGTTCCACTCCCATCAATGAATACATGGTATGTGTTCCACTCCCATCAATGAACACATGGTATGTGTTCCACTCCCATCAATGAACACATGGTATGTGTTCCACTCCCATCAATGAACACATGGTATGTGTTCCACTCCCATCAATGAATACATGGTATTTGTTCCACTCCCATCAATAAATACATGGTATTTGTTCCACTCCCATCAATGAACACATGGTATGTGTTCCATTCCCATCAATGAACACATGGTATGTGTTCCACTCCCATCAATGAACACATGGTATGTGTTCCACTCCCATCAATGAACACATGGTATGTGTTCCACTCCCATCAATGAATACATGGTATGTGTTCCACTCCCATCAATGAATACATGGCATGTGTTCCACTCCCATCAATGAATACATGGCATGTGTTCCACTCCCATCAATGAATACATGGTATGTGTTCCACTCCCATCAATGAACACATGGTATGTGTTCCACTCCCATCAATGAACACATGGTATGTGTTCCACTCCCATCAATGAACACATGGTATGTGTTCCACTCCCATCAATGAACACATGGTATGTGTTCCACTCCCATCAATGAATACATGGTATGTGTTCCACTCCCATCAATGAACACATGGTATGTGTTCCACTCCCATCAATGAACACATGGTATGTGTTCCACTCTCATCAATGAATACATGGTATGTGTTCCACTCCCATCAATGAATACATGGTATTTGTTCCACTCCCATCAATGAATACATGGTATTTGTTCCACTCCCATCAATGAACACATGGTATGTGTTCCATTCCCATCAATGAACACATGGTATGTGTTCCATTCCCATCAATGAACACATGGTATGTGTTCCACTCCCATCAATGAACACATGGTATGTGTTCCACTCCCATCAATGAATACAAGGTATGTGTTCCACTCCCATCAATGAATACATAGCATGTGTTCCACTCCCATCAATGAATACATGGCATGTGTTCCACTCCCATCAATGAACACATGGTATGTGTTCCACTCCCATCAATGAACACATGGTATGTGTTCCACTCCCATCAATGAACACATGGTATGTGTTCATTGAATGTGTCTCAAGTGTGAGATGTTTGCCTCTAAGCTGCACTTTTGTGAGTGCAATAGACTAAATGGCTACGTAATAAAGACCTAGTTGGAGAATGTGACTCAGTGGACGGCTTTGAAGAGAGACGATGAAAGTCTTCCATCAAGGTCATCCAGCATGCTCTATAACATGCACGGGGTTCTTCTTCACACGAAGCCAAGATTTAACGTCTCTTCTGATGGACACCATTTCCAATCCCATCAGTGTTGCCTTTCCTCTCCGAGAGAATGGTGACAGTTAGCAGAGATAAATCTTAACGCGGACATAATTGATTAAGACCCGAACCCAGTACTATCAGATTAAGAGTCTGGCAAACTATCAACTGAGCCAACCTTCTCCCCCTCCTCAGGAGCGGGGGTGGCTCAGTCGGTAGCGCACAAGGCTCGTAATCTGTAGTTCCCAGGTTCGATTTCCAGCTGGGTCAGCGTTGAGATTTATCTCCGAAAAATTCCCCGCCCTGCCCACGGTCAGTAGGGGACACCGATGGGCTTGGAAAGGCCGCCGTCCGTCGGATGGGACGTTAAGCCATGGCCCCGTGTGCGGGAGAGTCATACCCTTGCACGTTAAAGAACACACTGGATGACCTTGACGGAAGGCTATCATCTGTCTTCCAACAGCTGCTCTGGTGGGTCCCCTCACCCAACCTTCTCTGAGCCTTCGGGGTCTTTGTGACCTGGCTATTTAGCCCATGGTGTGCAAAAAACTGCGGCTCAGAGACAAAACAACATCCCCCCTCCATCTCAGGTGTGCAGTAGCATACTTGGGCTCCATGACTCGATCCTATAATTTCGAGAAATTCCTTAAGGAAATATCGAACAACAGCCTATTCCAGAAATGTCACATCAGTTTATTTATTACTATCAGATTTACCCGGCGTTCCTCGTGTCTGAAACTCTAAAATATATCCGATAGATGGCACTCTCAACGTCGCAATCTTTCGTTTGGCATAAACTCATTACTTTCGATTCGCCTCTACCGTCCCCTCCTTGGTAAAATTTTCTTCCCCTCTTTTAGGAGACGTCTGAAACTCTTTCAAGTTTATAGTAGAGGGCATTTCCTAACGCTGCAAGCATTTCATTTGCCATAACCTCATTTTTCGTAACGAAGATGATGCCCCATCATAATGATGATGGCATCATCTTCATTAGGAAAAATTTTCTCCCCTTCTTTTAGGGGAGGAATGAAGTGGTCATAAATTGCAAGGAGAATTTATTCTACACATCTCCACCTAATAACGTGTGGGTTCACCTTTTACCCTCACAAAAGCAGCAACACATCGCAGCATGGACCCTAGTGGGTGTTGCAGCTGATGATTCCAGTCCATCCGTAAACTCCCGAGAGTTGCCGATGGTATGTTTGGGCTCGAATGCATCTTCCACTTCGTCGCACAGATACTCAATAGAGTTCAAATCCAGAAAGTGAGAGATGCATTCGAAGGTTGCGAATTCACTGGAATGCACCTCCAACCAGGCGTTCACTTTTCAAATCCTCTCTCTGTTTGTTTTCTTATCACTTGCTGTCAAATGATTGCATGAATCATTCATATTTTTAAGAGATAATTTTTCATACAAAAATGCTTCCTACATCCGAAGAGTAGGCGGGGGTGGCTCAGTCGGTAGCGCGCCAGGCTCGTAATCTTCAGTTTCCAGGTTCGAGTCCCAGCTGGGTCAGCGTTGAGATTTATCTCCGTAAAACTCCCCGCCCTTACCACGGTCAGTAGGGGACACCGATGGGCTTGGAAAGGTCGCCGTCCGTCGGATGGGGCGTTAAGCCCTGGCCCCGTGTGCGGGAGAGCCATACCTTGTGCACGTTAAAGAACACGCTGGATGGCCTTGACGGGAGGCTACCATCTGTCTCCCAACAGCTGTTCCAGTGGGTCCCCTCCCCCAACCTTCTCTGAGCCTTCGGGGTCCTTGTGACCTGGCCATTTAGCCCATGGTGTGCAAAAAAGTGCCGCTCAGAGGTAAAACAACCCAACAACTTCTATGAGTCTTTGCGACCTGGACATTTAGCCCATTGTACTCAAAACGGTGTCGCTCAGAGGTAAAACAACCGTTAACTAAAATTATTACATATTTAGAAATTCGTCTAATACTCTTTCGAATTTTGTCGTCGAGTTTAGCGATGTTGATCTTAGCAAAACTTTGTAAAGAGGATATCGCCGAGAGAAAAGATTCTCATTCGAAGTTGAATCAACTGCAGAACGCAACTGAATCGACTGACATGACGAATCGACGGAATTCAATTAGGATGTGTCGTAAAGGAGTGTCACGTGTTCGTTTCGTCATCCCATTGAACGAAGAGAAGACCAAGATGGTCGTAGCAGATCTCGAAAGGCCTCTTGCCACATTATTCCAATTCTAATCCTGTTCCTTTCCTACGCAGGAAAAAAAGATGCATTGATGGGATCGACGAGGAGGAGAATGTCGCCCGCTGATGCTGACACCTCTCACCTGTCATCACATTATGCTAAGGGTCGTGTGCTTTGGAGGATGGAGAGGATTTCGAGGTTCTTAGGTGTCGGAACATGTGAATGAGATGTTGGGCTGGTTGTCTTCTGCAGCTGGGAGGCATTTCTTGGAGTGTTGCCCAACTACCATCACTTTTGTCTAAGCTTCTTACTGAAGCAACATTTCCTCTCTTCGTTCCCTGCGTTCTCTTTCTGCTGCACTTGTGGGTCGCAGATATTTGAAGGAAGAGGTCGTAAGTGGTGAACTGAAAGCTCAGATGGCAAAAGCTTCTTACTTTGAGCATTTCATTGCAGCAAAGGTTTCAGAATTTTTTCAAATCTCATCTGAGAAAAAGGATTACTTAAGACAATTTTCGTTTAGATGACAAAGAGAAAAAAAAATTTAAATATTTTAGAAGGATTCGTATCAGTGACAAATAATATGTGTAGATTTTTAATCGTATACTACTGTATTTGGCAAGCGTGAAAAATCTTCAATTAGTCTATTTATTAAATTTTGAGTTTAGGTTCAGTTTCACTGCGAGTAAAAATTTCGCAGAATCGTTTTCAATGATTAAAAGTAAATAAAATATATCCTACTAATATAACGTTAACAGCCTTACAAGGCTTCTTCTAACACAAATATGATAGCAGCTCTAGAAGGCATCTCTCTCTTAATGAAATAGCAATAGCAGCCCTAGAAGTATTCTTCTATTGAAACAGCGGTGGCAACCCTATAAGGATTCTCTTAATGCAATAGAGATATCAACCTTAGGAGGATTTTCCTAGTGAAATAGCGATAGCAGCCCTAAAAAGATCCTTCTACTAAAATAGCGATAGCAACCCTAGAAGGCTTCTCCTAATACATGAATGATAGCATCCTCAGAAGGTTTCTCCTAATGCATTTGTGATAGCATCCTTAGAAGGCTTCTCCTACTGTATTCGTGATATCATCCTTAGAAGGCTTCTCCTAATGCATTCGTGATAGCATCCTCAAAAGGCTTCCCCTAATGCATTCGTGATAGCATCCTTAGAAGGCTTCTCCTAATGCATTCGTGATAACATCCTTAGAAGGCTTCTCTTAAAGCATTCGTGAAAGAATCCTTTAGAAGGTTTCTCCTAATGCATTCGTGATAGCATCCTTAGAAGGCTTCTCCTAATGTATTCGTGATAGCATCCTTAGAAGGCTTTTCCTAATGCATTCGTGATAGCATTCTCAAAAAGCTTCCCCTAATGCATTCGTGATAGCATCCTCAAAAAGCTTCCCCTAATGCATTCGTGATAACATCCTTAGAAGGCTTCTCTTAATGCATTCATGAAAGAGTCCTTTAGAAGGCTTCTCCTAATGCATTCGTGATAGCATCCTTAGAAGGCTTCTTCTAATGTATTCGTGATAGCATCCTTAGAAGGCTTCTCCTAATGCATTCGTGATATCATCCTTAGAAGGCTTCTCCTAATGCATTCGTGATAGCATCCTCAGAAAGCTTCCCCTAATACATTCGTGATAGAATCCTTAGAAGGCTTCTAATGCATTCGTGATAGCATCCTTAGAAGGCTTCTCCTAATGTATTCGTGATAGCATCCTTAGAAGGCTTCTCCTAATGCATTCGTGATAGCATCCTCAAAAAGCTTCCCCTAATGCATTCATGATAACATCCTTAGAAGGCTTCTCTTAATGCATTCGTGAAAACATCCTTTAGAAGGCTTCTCCTAATGCATTCGTGATAGCATCCTCAGAAGGCTTCTCCTAATGCACTAGAAATAGCAATCCTACAAGGCTTATCCTAATGCAACAATTATAGCAACTGCAGAAAGCACAAAGAAGTTATAATTGACATCGAATAAAAAATAGGTACAGTCGCTCAAAAAAGTATCCGAACACTATGATTGATTACAGAATTCAGAAAAAATATCTGGCACCGATATTTTTAGAAATTAGTGCTCTGTGACCCTTCGTGTCACGTGACACGAAGGGTCACAGAGCACTAATTTCTAAAAAAATCAGTGCCAGATATTTTTTCTGAATTCTGTAATCAATCATAGTGTTCGGATACTTTTTTGGGCAACTGTACCAACGCATTCACTAATAATCGGGGGGGGGGGGCGAATAATTAATCTAATGATTTCGCAGTCATTTAAAAAGTCTATGTGAATACAAGGAAATACGTGGAAAACAAGGGGAAACTACCACATTATATTCCCAAGTAAAAACTTCATGACATGTCACAAACAAAAAAACCAGTAGCTGACAACTCCGGGACCATGGCTAGCCCTGGTGCCGGGCCCGGCAGGAGAGGGGACAGGGCTTTTCAGGTCGTTAACAAGCGAAATCCCTGGATGAATATGAATATGGCCACATGGAATGTGCGAACCATGAGACGAACTGGAAAATTAGAGAATATCAAGAGAGAAATGAAGAGGCACAAAATCAATGTATTAGGACTTGCTGAAACAAGATGGAATGAAGAAGGAGAATACCGGAGTGATGAATACCATGTAGTACACTCGGGAAACGGAAACGGACAAGGAGGAGTGGCTTTGATACTAGATAAAAAAAGCAACATCCAATATACTTGAGACTAAAATAATCAATCATAGACTAATAATGATAAAGATGGCAACTAGACGAGTAGACACAGTAATCATACAGATGTACATGCCTACATCTGGTCACGAGGAAGAAGAAGTGGAAGATATGTACGAAGGACTTGAAGAGCTCTTGAGAAAGACAAGAGCAAAAGACAATGTCATAGTGATGGGTGACTGGAATGCGGTAGTGGGAGAAGGACAAGAAGACGATGTAATAGGGTTTGGTTGGGTTGTTTTACCTCTGAGCGGCACTTTTTTGCACACCATGGGCTAAATGACCAGGTCACAAGGACCCCGAAGGCTCAGAGAAGGTTGGGGGAAGGGACCCATTGGAACAGCTGTTGGGAGACAGATGGTAGCCTCCCGTCAAGGCCATCCAGCGTGTTCTTTAACGTGCACAGGGTATGGCTCTCCCGCACACGGGGCCACGGCTTAACGTCCCATCCGACGGACGGCGGGATTTCCAAGCCCATCGGTGTCCCCTACTGACCGTGGGCAGGGCGAGGAATTTTGCGAAGAAAAATCTCAACGCTGACCCAGCTGGGACTCAAACCTGGGAACTGCAGATTACGAGCCTGGCGAGCTACCGACTGAGCCACCCCCGCCCCGATGTAATAGAAAAATATGGACTGGGAACACGAAACGAAAGAGGACAGAGATTAATCGAATTTTGCAAACAAGAACATTTCATGGTAACCAATACCTGGAACCAAGTCCACAAAAGAAGGAGATAAACATGGACGAGCCCAGGAAACAGAAATCGTTACCAAATAGACTATATATTAGTCAAAAAACGTTACAGAAATCAAGTAAAGAAATCAATAGTCTATCCACGGGCAGATGCTGATACAGACCATAATCTACTTAAGATGACATGCCTACTGAAATGGAAGAAGATTAAGAGACCGAAGAGACAGAAGAGATGGAACTGTGAGGCTTTGAAAGAGCCTGACATAGATAATAAATATAAAGAAAGAATCAACCAAAAATTAGAAGATATGAGAGAAACCACAGGAACAAATTCACAATGGAACAAGATTAAGAGTATTATAACAGAAGCAGCAGAAGAAACGATAGGGAGGAAAAAAGCAGAACCTAGAAAAGAGTGGATATCAAAGGCTTTATTAGAGAAAATGAATGAAAGGCGTAAATGGAAAGGAATTAAAACACCTAAAGGAGTTGAAATGTACAAGAAATTGAAAAACGAATTAGACAGAGAATGCAAGATAGAAAGAGATAAATGGTGGACGGAACAGTGCGGTGAGGTGGAAGAATTAGAACATAGAGGAAGATCTGATTTAGCACATAGAAAAATAAAAGCCATAGCAAAAAAGAATAAAGGCATACAAGCGCGCAACATACAAGATAAGAGAGAAAACCATATCACAAATCCAGAAGGGAAAATAGTAAGATGGGAGGAATATGTAAGAGAATTGTACAAAGAGGACGCCCACAATATAACCCAAAATGATGAAAGAGAAGAATCGGGAAAGAGAATCGAGAAATCCAGTTCTAGACATATCAAGGGAAGAATTTAATGAAGCACTACAATCAATACCAAATTCTAAAGCACCAGGCATAGACGACTTACCCATCGAATTATTCAAGGCCTCAGGAGAACAACTAAAGACTTGGATGTGGCATTTTGTAAATGAATGCTATTCAGAAGGAAAATGGCCAGACGAACACACAACATCACTAATCATCCCCATCCCAAAAAAAAACAAAAGCAACAGAATGCAAACACTACAGAAACATTAGTTTAATCCCACGTGCATCTAAGATATTATTTAAAATCATAAAGAAGAAAATGGAACAGAGCATTGAGGCCAATTTGAATGAGAACCAATATGGATTCAGAAGAGGTAAAGGAATCAGAGAAGAAATGGGCACATTGAGGTTTCTAGCTGAAAGGATGATTGATGTGAGACGCCCTCTTTTCGTTTGTGTTATTGACTATAAAAAGACATTTGACCGGATTCCATGGTCTAAACTATTCGAGTTTCTTCAGAAGACTAATAAAATAATCAAATTGATTGAAGATCTATACAATGATCAAAATACAATAATAACAATTAAAGAGGGAAATTCAAAACCAATACCAATTAAGAAGGGAGTTCGACAAGGCTGCTTACTATCGCCAGGAATGTTCAATCTGTTCTCAGAGGCTATGATGGGTATAGCCCTAAATGACCTAAGGGACGGAATACTAATCAATGGGGAAAGAATTTCTTCAATTAAATCTGCAGACGATCAAGCAATTATAGCCGGATCAAGGAAAGGTCTGCAGAAAATGATAAATAAAATAAACAGTGTGGCAAAAACATACGCAATGAAGATAAATAGAGGAAAGACAAAAGTTATGTTGATAGCAAAAGAACCAGGAGAAATGAACATTAGCATTGAAGGACAAGTAATCGAACAAGTCAATAACTATCGCTATCTGGGACAGAAAATCGCAGAAGATGCCAGATGTGAGAAAGAGATAAGAGAAAGATTGGTAATGGCAGAAGGGACCTTTAGGGAGAAACAAAGAATGTTAACGGCAAAGAACATAGACCTAAAACTACGAAAAAGAATATTAAAGACGTATGTGTGGACCATAGCCTTATATGGAGCCGAGACTTGGACGTTGAATAAAAATGATGAAAAGAGATTAGAAGCATTCGAGATGTGGGGATATAGAAGAATGGAAGGAGTTAGTTGGAGAGAGAAGATGTCAAATGAAAGAGTACTAGAGAAAGTGGGCGAAGAAAGGACAATGATGAAGATGATAAGGAAAAGAAGACTGTCATGGCTGGGCCACAACTTAAGACATGGAGGACTTGTTACTAGAGTACTAGAAGGTAAAATTCTGGGAAAGAGAGGAAGAGGACGACCAAGAACCACCTTCATTTCCAGAGCATGTGAAGACACAAACCTAAAAAGCTACAGCGAGCTTCAGAGAGACGCTGAAGACCGAACCAGATGGTGCGACATGTTATGGAGTCTCAACCAGTCTTATGACTGAATGACTAGAAGAGAGAGAAGAGATGTGAATACCTCTACATAAGAAGCACAGCTTAGAGCCTTAGACATGAATCATTGCAATGTTAAATCGGACGGTAAAACAAATGTTGCTTAGCGATTAGATACCGTGTTGGAGTCCCATGTTCGAGTCCCAGCTGGGTCAGCGTTGAAATTTATCTCCGCAAAATTCCCCGCCCTGCCCACGGTCAGTAGAGGACACCGATGGGCTTGGAAAGGCAACCGTCCGTCGGATGGGACGCTAAACCGTGGCCCCGTGTGCACGTTAAAGAACACGCTGGATGGCCTTAACGGGAGGTTACCATCTGTCTCCCAACAGCTATTCCAGTGGGTCCCCTCCCCCAACCTTCTCTGAGCCTTCGGGGTCCATGTGACCGGGGCCATTTAGCCCATGGTGTGCAAAAAAAGTGCCGCTCAGAGGTAAAACAACCCAACCCCATCGTGTTGGAATCGGATGAGGCAGATGGGAGGTCTTGACCTTTCCATCTGTTGTCTAATATACGATTGAAAATTGAAATATTAATTTCTATTTGTTCTTTCCGGCCGTCCCATGGCCGAGTGGTTAGCGCGCTTGGCTACTGATCTAATGGACCTGGGTTCGAACCCCGGGTAAGGCATGGATGTTCGTGTCGTTTTTATGCTGAGGTCCTGCCATCCTCTCAGATCTTCTACTCTGGCATATAAACTGACAGGCTCCTGTCAGACATCTGTGGCAAGCAGCTGCTTGAGGGGGTATTTATTTGTTCTTTCCAGTTTGTATTGGAGCCGATTGAATCCAGTCAGCCAGAATCGCTATCGTTAAATTTTTTATATGTGAAATAATTATAGGCATAAAAATTTATATGTTGTATGAGGATAAGTGAGAGAGGTTTACAATTTTTCCTCCACAAAATTAACATACGTCTGGGGATGGATCACCATTACATATTAGTACTAAATAATATCACTATGTGGCAGTAGTCATCACTGTGAGTAAGGCGCAGAGCTAGAGGTAACAAGGCCAAAATACTGCACTGGTACAGTCGCTCAAAAAAGTATCCGAACACTACGGTTGATTACAGAATTCAGAAAAAATATCTGTCAACGATTTTTTTAGAAATTAGTGATCTGGCAACCTTCGTGTCGAAAAGGTTGCCAGATCACTATTTTTCTAAAAAAAAATCGTTGCCAGATATTTTTTCTGAATTCTGTAATCAATCATAGTGTTCGGATATTTTTTAATATATATAATGCGTATGAATATATAATGCAATGAATGTGGAGCGTGTGCAGTTACCGTTCACAGCAAACTGGAGCGGTTGCGGTTAATGTTCACAGCACATTGGATCGTGTGAGCTCACAAAGACCTGGATCGTGTGGGCTCACTCACGGAAATATTGAACGTGTGCAGTTACCGTTCACAGCAAACTGGAGCGTGTGCAGTAACTGCACACGCTCCAGTTTGCTGTGAACGGTAACTGGAGCGTGTACAGTTGCTGTACACGCTCCAGATATTTTTCCTGAATTCTGTAATCACGTGACACGAAGGTTGCCAGATCACTAATTTCTAAAAAAAAATCGTTGCCAGATATTTTTTCTGAATTCTGTAATCAACCATAGTGTTCGGATACTTTTTTGAGCGACTGTACATGAAGCTGAAGATCTGATCAGTAATTCAGATTCTGTGGACATAGAAGACTCAACAGGTGGAAATAACATCGATATATTTGTTACTGCGCTTTACCTCTGAGTGGTGCTTTTTTGCACAAAATGGTCTAAATGGCCTGGTAAAAAGCACCTCAAAGGTTCAGAGAAGGTTGGGGGAATGGGATTCTCTGGGCAGCTGTTTATAGCAGATAGATGGTAGCCTCCCATCAAGAAGGCTAACCAGTGCGTTCTTTAACGTGCACACGGGGCCACGGTTTAACGTCCCATTCGACGGACGGTGGTCTTTCCAAGCCCATCGGTGTCCTCTACTGAACGTGGGCAGGGCGGGGAATTTTGCGGAGATAAATTTCAACGCTGATCCAGCTGGGACTCGAACATGGGACTCCATTACAACATGGGACTGATTTATGACGTCAGCTTAAGTAGTCCTATCATATAGACATATACTTTTGATACTAATAATATTACTGGTGGATTATGTGCTAATTTTATGCTAATGTTGTCTATAAATATATTTTATTTAGGAGAAAATTTATTTATATTAATTAGCATTATTATATTTGATAATAAATACGAAAAATTTTCTTTCTAAATAAAATATATTTATAGATAAACATTAATATAAAGATTTGCACAACAGTTCACCAGTAATAATATTAGAGACAAAAATATAAGAATTGTCTATATAGTAGGACTACTTAATGACGTCAAAAATTTGGTACATTGGCCTTCTGTTATAAGGGGTGTTGATTGTGCCTACTGACCGAGGGAGAGCGGGAAGTTTTTGTGGAGATAAATCTCAACACTGGCCCAGACAGGATTCGAACCTGGGAACTGCAGATTACGAGCATGTCACGCTACCGATTGAGCCAACCCCCATCCCTCTGCTGTTAGTGCTACGTGAAGAAATGGTGCCGGGAGTTCTAAAATGGTCACGAGACTCTAGTGGATAAGGATCTCGATAACTGGAGATGGGTTGGGTTGTTTTACCTCTGAGCGGCACTTTTTTTGCACACAATGGGCTAAATGGACAGGTCACATGGACCCCGAAGGCTCAGAGAAGGTTGGGGGAGGGGACCCACTGGAACAGCTGTTGGGAGACAGATGGTACCCTCCCGTCAAAGCCATCCAGCGTGTTTTTATCGTGCACAGGGTATGGCTCTCCCGCACACGGGCCACGACATAACGTCCCATCCGACGGACGGCGGCCTTCCTAAACCCATCGGTGTCCCCTACTGACAGTGGGCAGGGCGGGGAATTTTGCGGAGATAAATCTCAACGCTGACCCAGCTGGGACTCGAACCTGGGAACTGCAGATTACGAGCCTGGCACGCTACCGACTGAGCCACCCCCTCCTCTAAAAAGAAAAGAGAAATGTTGTAATGCAATCTCTTTTACTTTTCTCCGCTTCGATAGAGTTTCTTCCCCCCTTCACCATTTATTTTTTTTCTACATTCGAGCCTATTCTTATCTATTCTTGAACGAATGCACTCCCAGTAGGATAACTTATAAAACTAATCAGACATGTTTCGACATACACAGCAATGCAACAACCATTGCAGTTGGTCTTACCTTTATTGTTGAGAAAAGGACTCTGCTATCTCTTATAGACTTCCAGGCGGCTCACTGATACATGGTTTTTATTTATTTTTTTAATCTGTATTGAATGTGTATTGAATCCATAAAGTTTTCTCAGTATAAATGGTTCTTATTTTAGTTGTGTAATTAAAAATATTCTTTGTGACTTTACAGACAAGATTCTACCCACGTATGTCAACAATATCTCCGTATATTTCATTACTCAATCTTATTTCCTTTCGATGCTTAAGTCCAGAAAAAAATTTTTAATGAGGGAAAGTAAAAAATATTCAGAAAGACGAGACAAGAATATATGTCCAGACGATATTCAAAGTTATAACTCTCATCTGGGAGACGTAGATTAAGCACACGTGCTGAGATCGCTATGGGTACAGAACAAACTGGTAAAACAAGTCGTGGCAACGGCTTTCCTTTGCAATATTAGAAATGACCTTTGTAAATACTTTCGAAATTTACTCAGAATTTCAAGGCAAAGATATATTTTCTTGCAATTCAAATGGTAAGTAATGCATGGTTTTCTGGAAGGAAAGATCAAATAAGATTCTTACCTATCCTCCACAATCGTTCTTACAATGAAAGGGACAGGGGGACTCAGTCTCTAAACTGTCTCACTAACAGTCACTGAACTGTCTGTCTCCTAACAGCTGTGGGGTGGCTCAGTCGGTAGCGCGCCAGGCTCGTAATCTGTAGTTCCCATGTTCGAGTCCCAGCTGGGTCAGCGTTGAGATTTATCTCCGCAAAATTCCCCGCCCTGTCCACGGTCAGTAGGGGACACCGATGGGCTTGGAAAGGCCGCCGTCCGTCGGATGGGACATTAAACCGTGGCCCGTGTCTGGGAGAGCCATACCCTGTGCACGTTAAGAACACGCTGGATGGCCTTGACGGGAGGCTACCATCTGTCTCCCAACAGCTGTTCCAGTGGGTCCCCTCCCCCAATCTTCTCTTAGCCTTCCGGATCTATGTGACCTGGCCATTTAGCCCATGGTGTGCAAAAAAGTGCCGCTCAGAGGTAAAACAACCCAACCTTCCTAAGCTGTTTCAGTGGGTCTCCTAACTAACTCACCATACTGGTAATCTACAGTTCCCAGTTTCGAGTTAGGATGTTTTACCGCATAGTATAGTTCTCCAGCACACGGTGTCACGGCTTAACGTCGCATCCGACGGAGGGGACGGGGGTGGCTCAGCCGGTAGCGCGCCAGGCTCGTAATCTGCAGTCCCCAGGTTCGAGTCTCAGCTGGGTCAGCGTTGAGATTTATCTCCGCATAACTCCCGGCTCACGGTTAGTAGAGGACACCGATGAACTTGGGAAGACCACCGTCTGTCGGATGAGATGTTAAGCCGTGGCCCCATGTGAGGGTTGGGTTGTTTTACCTCTGAGCGGCACTTTTTTGCGCACCATGGGCTAAATGGTCAGGTCACAAGGACCCCGAGGGATCAGAGAAGGTTGGGGGAGAGGACCCACTGGAACAGCTGTTGGGAGACAGATGGTAGCCTTCCGTCAAGGCCATCCAGTGTGTTCTTTAGCGTGCACAGGGTATGGCTCTCCCACACACGGGGCCACAGCTTAACGTCCCATCCGACGGACGGCGGCCTTTCCAAGCCCATCGGTGTCCCCTACTGACCGTGGGCAGGGCGGGGAATTTTGCGGAGATAAATCTCAACGCTGACCCGTCTGGGGCTCGAACCTGGGAACTACAGATTACGAGCCTGACGCGCTACCGACTGAGCCACCCCCGCCCCCCATGTGAGGGAGAGCCATACTCTGTGCACATTAAAGAACACACTCGATGGCCCTGACGGGTGGCAACCATCTGTCTCCCAACAGCTGATCCAGCTGATCCCTCAACCTTCTCTGAGCCTTCGGAGTCCTTGTGGCCTGGTCATTTAGTCTATTGTGTACAAAAAAGTGCCACTCAGAGGTAAAACAAACCAAACTAAACCCATCCGACGGACGGCGACCTTTCGTAATTGCGAGTTTCAATTGCGTCAGCATTGAGATTTTTCTTCGCTAACCCCCACCCTGTATGTTTGTTTCACAGGTATAGTTCTTCTTCACACGGACCATGGCTTAACGTTCCATCCGACGGACGGCGACCTTTCCAAGCCCATCGATTTTTTTACAAATTAGTGATCTGGCAATCTTCGTGTCACGTGACACGAAGTTTGCCAGATCGCTAATTTCTGAAAATATCGTTGCCAGATATTTTTTCTGAATTCTGTAATCAACCGTAGTGTTCGGATATTTTTTAATATATGTAATGCGTATGAATATATAATGCAATGAATATGGAGCGTGTGCAGTTACCGTTCACAGCAAACTGGAGCGGTTGCGGTTAATGTTCACAGCACATTGGATCGTGTGAGCTCACTAATCACGTGACACGAAGGTTGCCAGATCACTAATTTCTAAGAAAAAAAATCGTTGCCAGATATTTTTTCTGAATTCTGTAATCAACCATAATGTTCGGATACTTTTTTGAGCGACTGTACCTACTGACAGAGGGCAGGGCGGCAGTTTCGCGGAGATAAATCTCGACACCTTCCCAGGTGGGACTCGAACCTGGGAATTGCAGATTACGATCCTGACGAGCCACCGCCGCCCCCTTTTAAAGCAGTAAAGCAGACTTTACCCGAAACAGAAAGCAATACTGATGACACTGTAATTCTTACGTGAATTCAGATCACCTTTCTTAAAAATGGAAATAATAATACTTGCAAAAAAATATTTAGGGAGGACACCTTTATCGTAGAAAATCTTCCACGCTTTTAAGTAAAAGGGAGGAAGGGAAATTATGGAAATATCTTTCCTTGCGTTTTAAATAAATTTGAATTAAAAATTTAACCAATTTAAAATTTCCTAGTAATGTTTGAAGAATTTAGATTAAACTTCCAACCACAGAAATTTCCGTCAGATATATTTCAGCATATCCGTAATTCTTGCAACGTTGGGGGCGGGGGTGGCTGAGTCGGTAGCGCGCCAGGCTCGTAATCTGTAGTTCCCAGGTTCGAGTCCCAGCTGGGTCAGCGTTGATATTTATCTCCGCAAAATTCCCCGCCTTGCCCACGGTCAGTAGATGACACCGATAGGCTTGGAAAGGGCGCCGTCCGTCGGATGGGACGTTAAGCCGTGGCCCCGTGTGCGGGAGAGCCATACCCTGTGCATGTTAAAGAACACACTGGATGGCCTTGACGGGAGGCTACCATCTGTCTCCCAACAGCTGTTCCAGTGGGTCCTCTCTCCCAACCTTCTCTGAGCATTCGGGGTCCATGTGACCTGGCCATTTAGCCCATGGTGTGCAAAAAAGTGCCGCTCAGAGGTAAAACAACCCAACTTGCAACGTTCAGATCTTGATTCCTTTAATCATAAGAGTCGAAAACAAATATCGATATCTGTTAGCTGAATTCAGTATTAATCTTTAGAAACGACTTCGCTGCGTAATTCCCTGGGCTAAATCCTAATTTATTTCGCTATTAAATCTTCCCGTAAGATAAACGGCAGCAGATTTAATTACCTCAAATGCCTAGTCTTCGTCAGAGAATGTACGTCGTCGAACTTTCTTAAACTATCCGAAGTGTGGCATCAAATAATAAGAGAAGGGCGTCAGATCGAAGAATGTCACGATTCAGCAGGTTGTGAAAGTTAAGAGAAGGGCGTCAGATTGAAGAATGTCACGATTCAGCAGGTTGTGAAAGTTAAGAGAAGGGCGTCAGATCGAAGAATGTCACGATTCAGCAGGTTGTGAAAGTTAAGAGAAGGGCGTCAGATCGAGGAATGTCGCGATTCAGCAGATTGTGAAAGTTAAGAGAAGGGCGTCAGATCGAAGAATGTCACGATTCAGCAGGTTGTGAAAGTTAAAACAAAGCCTGTGACGAAATAACTTTTCATTAAATTACTCATAGCAGTTGTGGAAAGCTTAGGGTTGGTTGTTTTTTACCTCTGAGTGGATTTGGGTTGGGTTGTTTTACCTCTGAGCGGCACTTTTTTGCACACCATGGATTAAATTGCCAGGTTACAAGGACCACGAAGGCTCAGAGAAGGTTGGGGGAGGGGACCCACTGGAACAGCTGTTGGGAGACAGATGGTAGCCTCCCCTCAAGGCCATCCAGCGTGTTCTTTAACGTGCACAGGGTATGGGTTGGGTTGTTTTACCACTGAGCGGCACTTTTTTGCACACCATGGATTAAATTGCCAAGTTACAAGGACCCTGAAGGCTCAGAGAAGGTTGGGGGAGGGGACCCACTGGAACAGCTGTTGGGAGACAGATGGTAGCCTCCCGTCAAGGCTATCCAGCGTGTTCTTTAACGTGCACAGGGTATGGCTCTCCCGCACACGGGGCCACGGCTTAACGTCCCATCCGACGGACGGCGGCCTTTCCAATCCCATCGGTGTCCCCTACTGACCGTGGGCAAGGCGGGGAATTTTGCGGAGATAAATCTGAACGCTGACCCAGCTGGGACTCGAACCTGGAAACTCGACCGAACAACTAGAGATTACGAGCCTGTCGGCTACGAACAGAGCCACCCCCACCCCATTGCAGTTCAAAGCAGGCAGCAAAGTAGAACTAACAATTTGCAAGAAGACATGACTTCATCTACTGAAGAATCGAGTGCAACATCTACGGTATATAAAACGGAAATGACTAATTTTTTATCAATAAAAATTAATTATGTCTTTATTTCTTCGTTGTGCGGAATTCGTTCTTTCATTTATTTATCTTTCGCAAATTCCAAGTGTACTTCACCAATAACTACTAACTAATATAAATTATTATTAAATAGTATGTGTTGAAAATGTTTAACAACTTCGAACTGCTAAAGACAGATGTGATACGATTCTTTATAAAAATTCACAGATAATTTGATAAAACTGTAAAAATAACCCTCAAGCTGCTTGAATTAAGAAAATGTTAACGCAATGTAACTGAGCAATTTCTCTCTTAATAAGAATCTCCAGCACACGTTTCCGGTGAGCCCAGCAGAACTCATCAAATATCCTCTTTCGAGCTTTGTATCTTCCAACTGCCTCTTGTCATCCTGCTCCTCCTCCTCCTCTTGACATCGCAACCGCTGTCAACAGTGCCTTGAGGTGACATCTTTTTCTGTTCCTCTTTTCTGAACGAGCAGGCATCTTGCCGGGGGTACCGGAGGAACGAATCCAACATTTACATGACAAAACACAGAGAGAGGAGGGAGGATAGACGGGAGCGCGCAGCAGCAGACCGTGCAGCTGACGAATACTGACAGCAGAGAAGAGAAAGAAGAGTTGGGAGAGAAAGAGACCTCCTCAGGGAACTGACGCAATCTTCTGCGGTGTTGTCTCGATAACAAGTTTGAATCATACCTCCAGGGGTTAAGGCGATTCTGGTGGAAGGTGCACTTCTCTTAGTTACTTCGGGAGACCAGCTGTACTCCTCTCTGCAAGCTTGTTTGGAACAAAATAATGAAACGCGTAAGATGTGATGTTTTGCGTAAGACTACCTCCTATTGTTGTTTTTCTCTCTCTCTGAAGGAGGAGGGTTGGTTCGGGTTCGATACATCGTTATCGTGCTTATTGCAGATGCGCCCAAATGGTATGGTATTGGCGTGATGTTCAAAGCTCTCCTAGTTTCTCAAGGAAATGTCAGAGGAAGTCAGTGTTGGGGAAATTGATTCGCTTTTTGTGTGCTTTTTATAGATTGGCTTGTAGGTTGCTTAGTGAGCTAAAGTATCAATCGTTGTTGTTTTCAGTGATTTGTTTTAAGTCGCAATTGTAATCACATGCCATGTTTCTTAATAACGTTAATCTTATGGTTTTTTCCGACACCTATTTGGCATTGTCTGCTTTTTTGTAATTTGAATAATACAGTCGTTCAAAAAAATATCCGAATACTATGGTTGATTACAGAATACAGAAAAAATATCTGGCAACGGATTTTTCTTTAGAAATTAGTGATCTGGCAACCTTCGTGTCACGTGATTACAGAATTCAGGAAAAATATCTGGAGCGTGTACAGCAACTGTACACGTTCCAGTTACCGTTCACAGCAAACTGGAGAGTGTGCAGTTACTGCACACGCTCCAGTTTGCTGTGAACGGTAACTGCACATGCTCAATTTTTCCGTGAGTGAGCCCACACGATCCAGGTCTTTGTGAGTTCACACGATCCAATGTGCTGTGAACATTAACCGCAACCGCTCCAGTGTGCTGTGAACATTAACCGCAACCGCTCCAGTTTGCTGTGAACATTAACTGCAACCGCTCCAGTTTGCTGTGAACGGTAATTGCACACGCTCAATATTTCCGTGAGTGAGCCCACACGATCCAGGTCTTTGTGAGCTCACACGATCCAATGTGCTGTGAACATTAACCGCAACCGCTCCAGTTTGCTGTGAACGGTAACTGCACATGCTCAATTTTTCCGTGAGTGAGCCCACACGATCCAGGTCTTTGTGAGTTCACACGATCCAATGTGCTGTGAACATTAACCGCAACCGCTTCAGTGTGCTGTGAACATTAACCGCAACCGCTCCAGTTTGCTGTGAACATTAACTGCAACCGCTCCAGTTTGCTGTGAACGGTAATTGCACACGCTCAATATTTCCGTGAGTGAGCCCACACGATCCAGGTCTTTGTGAGCTCACACGATCCAATGTGCTGTGAACATTAACCGCAACCGCTCCAGTTTGCTGTGAACGGTAACTGCACACGCTCCATATTCATTGCATTATATATTCATACGCATTATATATATTAAAAAAATATCCGAACACTATGGTTGATTACAGAATTCAGGAAAAATATCTGGCAACAGTTTTTTTTTTTGGAAATTAGTGATCTGGCAACCTTCGTGTCACGTTATGGTTAATTACAGAATTCAGAAAAAATATTTGGAACGATTTTTTTTAGAAATTAGTGATCTGGCAACCGTGTCACCCATAGTGTTCGGATATTTTTTTGAGCGGCTGTACATCAGACCAGGCCTGATTCTAAAAAAAACAAATAATATAGGGGAGGAATTGGGGGGAAGGAAGTGATCTGAATGGAAGATATCTTTCCCCCCCCCCCCTCCCATCCACTCTTAGGTCCGACCTTTGCATCAGACTTTGCATTTATGACAAGAAATTAGTTTGCATTTTGCATTTATATTCTAATAATGCTCAATTAAACTTTTCAGCAGCGAAGAATCCCTGGAAGCAATGAAAGTAACGCTTCTTTTATAACTCTTACAAGCAAAAATTTTAATTATGTTCCTAAAGACGCAAAATATAAACTTATTGGCATAAAAAACAAGTGATTGTTACACGTTTTGCAAGAAAGACTTTGAAGAAATGTAAATGTAAATTTACTTATAAAATGACATGCCAGTGGCAAGAACAAAGAGAAAATAAATTTCACTGAATATCATAAAATAATTTATAACTGCAATTTATAAGATTAGGCTTACAAATTAAATTCTTTTGCTTGCAGTCTTTGCTAATAAACGTGGATGTTAACTGTAGTAAGCTTACAGCCTTTTTTGTATTTCCAGAAATAATATTTGTTCAAAATATTTATTACGTTATGATCCACGCAGTTTGTTGATCTTAACAGTGCTAATTAGCAAAATACTGATCACACCTTTCTTTTCACTACAAATTCTAGAGGTTTCTTAAAGTACGGGGACGATATTTTCCGAACCAAAATTCGGTACACGTGCAAATGTTGTTGTTTTTTTGATTTGCGAATTTATTCATATAAAAAGTCTGACAAAAATATAACAAATTAAATCACATATAAAGAATGGCTTTTTTTTTTAAATGCAAAATTCAAGAAAAATTTTCTTATTTTGTGAGCGATGTTTCTCGAGTCTGATTCTAAAACTTTTGCGTTTTTTTTTATTTAATTCAATTCTTTATTTATTTTTGCATTTAACCTATAGAGTTTATCCCAGCAAGCTCTGAGAGTTTGACTGTAAGACGAAATGCTACATACAGATACAGAAAAGACAAAATACTTAAAATAATGTTAATAAAATCACCGCAAAGCTTGGTGTAGCTTATCCGTAGGAAACGTGCCATATATGCAGTTACAAATAGTTGATATACGTATATTGGTTACATATTGACATTCAGACATATGAAGTCTTGATATATAGGGGCGGGGGTGGTTTAGTCGGTAGCCCGCCAGGCTCGTAATCTGCACTTAGTAAGTAGCCCGCCAGGCTCGTAATCTGCAGTTCCCAGGTTCGAGTCCCAGCTGGGCAAGCGTTGAGATTTATCTCCGCAAAATTCCCCCGCCCTACCCACGGTCAGTAGGAGACACCGATGGGCTTGGAAAGGCCACCGTCCGTCGGATGGGACGTTAAGCCATGGCCCCGTGTGCGGGAGAGCCATACCCTGTGCACGTTAAAGAAGACACTGGATGCCCTTGACGGGATGCTACCATCTGTCTCCCAACAGCTGTTCTAGTGGGTCCCTTCCCCCAACCTTCTCTGAGCCTTCGGGGTCCTTGTGACCTGGCCATTTAGCCCATTGTGTGCAAAAAAGTGCCGCTCAGAGGTAAAACAACAACCCCATTTGATATAATTTCAGAAGTTGCATATAATTGAAAGAAATGCTATGAGAGATCGTTCCCCGTATAAACCTAAAGTCAGCAAGACAAAGGCATGCTGAAATTATTGTGCATTTAACGAAGCAAAAGTTGTGATTTCAATGAAATGTTATTTGCTAGAATGCTTACTTTTTCTCTACTCTTATTATTGTTTTTATTTAAATTAAGAATTATATAATAATAAATATGAATATTAAATAAACCCTTCATATTTATTAAAATTAAGAGAAAGAATACAATCATAAGCTAGCACCATTTCACAACATTCCTAAGTACTGATAAGGCAAATTTAAAACGTAGATGAATCGCAAGAAAAACTTAATTCTACACTTTAATTACACTCTCATTTATACTTCTTTAATCAAAACTAAACTGTAGGGCGGCTCGACACTAAAGAGTTTTTTGGCAAGTTTCAAAACTGAATTAAGACGAGTGGAAATTCTGTATAGATACAGACGCTCAAAAAAGTATCCGAACACTATGGTTGATTACAGAATTCAGAAAAAATATCTGGCAATGATTTTTTTTAGAAATTAGTGATCTGGCAACCTTCGTGTCACGTGATTACAGAATTCAGGAAAAATATCTGGAGCGTGTACAGCAACTGTACACGCTCCAGTTACCGTTCACAGCAAACTGGAGCGTGTGCAGTTACTGCACATGCTCCAGTTTGCTGTGAACGGTAACTGCACACGCTCCATATTCATTGCATTATATATTCATACGAATTATATGTATTAAAAAATATCCGAACACTATGGTTGATTACAGAATTCAGAAAAAATATCTGGCAACGATATTTTTAGAAATTGGTGATCTGACCTTCGTGTCACGTGACACGAAGGTTGCCAGATCACTAATTTCTAAAAAAATCGTTGCCAGATATTTTTTCCTGAATTCTGTAATCAACCATGGTGTTCGGATATTTTTTTTGAGCGACTGTACTTTGCTTACTGGAGAGCATTAAAGCTCGATGAGACTTTTTGTGCTCTTACAGAATCTTAGTGGGAACATTAATTCCTGGCGTCAGAAGTGGGGTAAGATGTGAAGACAGGATAGGTACACACTATATACAACTGATGGGAACAATTGAGGGAAGTACGGTGGAGTGTGATACAAGATAATATCCAACACTTTAACATGATGCTCGATGTATGGTCAAATATGGTGGTCATACCACGTAGTAATGCCAAAAACATGTAGGTGATTTTCGCACCAATAAACGTGATGTCTTCCTACAACTGAAATTAAGTTCTGTTATTGTCGCCTTTGAGATGAATCCTTCCTAAAAAACAGACCCTGACTTTTTTTCTTATCTTGCATTCAGTGACAGCCGAACGTTTCATGCGACAGACGCTGCCTTTCCAAGCCCAACGTAGCTCGAGTTTTGCTTCTAAACGACAAAATGTTAGAAAAATAAATAAATTACTCCTAGTCCCATGGCCGAGTGGTTAGCGCGCTTGGCTACTGATCTAAGGGACCTGGGTTCGAGCCCCGGGTAAGGCATGGCTGTTTGTGTCGTTTTTCTGCTGAGGGCCTGCCATCCTCACAGACCTTCTACTGTGGCATATAAACTGACAAGCTCCTGTCAGACCTCTGTGGCAAGCAGCTGCTTGAGGTGGTATTTATTTATTTATTTATTTATTTACAAGCAGCTGCTTGCCGCAGAGATTTGACAGAAACTTGTCGGTATAATACGCCACAGAAAGGTCCTTTGGGGAAGGCGAGACCTCATCTGAAAGACACCAGAAAAGAAATATCCATTCCTTATCCGGGGCTCGAACACAATCCCTCTGATCATTTGATATTCCACTGGAGTGGAAGGTCAATTTAGGTTAAAGTACAAGACTAATTTTTGATTGGGTTGTTTTACCTCTGAGCGACACTTTTTTTTTCACACAATGATCTAAATGGCCAGGAGAATTGAACAACCATTCTCGCCGAGAAATGGCCAGGTCACAAGGACCCCGATGACTCAGAGAATGTCAGAGAATGTTGGGGACCCACTGGATCAGCTGTTGGGAGACAGATGGTAGCCTCCCGTCAAAGCCATCCAGCGTGTTCTTTAACGTGCACAGGGTATGGCTCTCCCGCACACGGAGCCACGGCTTAACGTCCCATCTGACGGACGAAGGTCTTTACAAGCCCATCGGTGTCCCCTAGTGGCAGGGGGCAGGGCGGGGAGTTTAGTGGAGATAAATCTCAACGCTGACCCCGTTGGACTCGAACCAGGGAACTACAGATTACGAGTCTGGCACACTACCGACTAAGCCACTCCCGATTTTTGATTGAAAAGCTAAAATGTTTTAAAAGAGTTGCTTTTTATGGTGATTGGTTTTCACAGGGTGCAAAAAAATAAGAAAAGGCTTTCCAATTCATTTCTTCTTGACATTTTTTTTCTTCTTATCGTTCATCAATTTGTCAGCACAGCCACTTTGCAATGCATCAGAAATGTAAACTTTAAAAAGTAAAAAATAATAAAAATAAAATAAAACAAAAAGAAATGACGCATTTTTCTTTTTTGTTGACTGAATTTCGTCTTAACTTGATTTAGTTTAAGTTATCGTATGCATCGTAATCGAAAAAAAAAACTTCTTTGATTAGAGAAATAAATTTTACACGCACTGTTTTTTAGTGGATATTTATTAAAATCATCCTTGAGCCACCAATTAAGACAATTGTAGGAGAAAATAAGAAATGTCAACTCTTTTTTTATCTACTTAGTCGTTAATTTTTCGCACAATTTAGGCTTTTCAAATAATAAAAAGTATTTAGAACATAAACTTTGATTTATTTAGAGTGCTAACCTTTTCAAAGCTTACCCGTAAAGCAAAATTATAATCTTTGAATTTCCAAACATTTTCATTCGCCATCACTTTTTTAGCTTTGTTTCTTTACTTTTTATATTTCCCTTATTCTTATTCTGATTATAAATTAATTAACTTGCTACTTGAAATCCAAGTTCAGTTCTATCAACACATAGTAATTCTTATCATCACAAAAAAAATGCAATCTTTATTTAATTTTACGGATTCTGTCTTCTTAATTTCTTGTGAGACGTAAAAATAAATCCATGCTCAAGATTTGATTAATATTAGAAACAAATGTTTTTCCCCATTCTGTTTGCCTAATGGTTATTTGGTTAAGATGAGCATTTCGCTAATTAGATAAACTAGCTTTGAGAAGATAATTCTCACTTAGAAGAGAGGAAAGAAGTAGATAAATATACTTTTTAAAAATGTTTGAAGCTTAAAGCGATTGAAAAAAAAAATGCGTGATGTCGTCAACAGGACAAGATGCTTATTATTTGTTCAGAGCAGTTCGAAATCATATCACTTTCTACAAGCGAGAAAACATTTTGAAGAATGGATTTTGTTTGGCCGAAATGGGTGCCATAGCAACCTTCATCCCTTTCTCTTCTGAGCGGGATGCTGCACTCAAGAAGCTCTTGTTGTAGCTGTGCAGGAGCTCCATCTTCATCCAGTCTCTCCTTTATAAGAGAAGTTGCTATTCCTTTTGTAAGCGTTTCATCTTCCAAGGAAATCTCCAGAGATTCTAGACCTACAGAATTGCCAAAGGAAAGGTTTCCGTTTCAACGATTCAACAAAATACTACTTTGAAAGAGTTAGTGGTTTAAGCGTGAAAGGTCGAAAGATTTGCATACTTCGCATTCTGTTGTCAAATGAAACGGATAATTTTGCCACGAGTGGGATTCGAACCTACGTCTCCAGGAAACATGCCTGTTATGCTAACCACTACACCATCAATGGCTATCCTTTTCTCAGCTTATGTGACCTTATAAACCTTCCAGATTTTATTTATTTGATTCGGACTAGTGGCGCCATCTATCCAGGAAGTGGACAACTCTGTTGCCTCATTAGAGATGGAATTAATATTTGTCACTCACGCTCAGGGCGTTAAATCAATAAATCAGTTGTAAATAATCACAGGAGAAGTCCTGTAGACATGGAACTCATGAAATATTTTCATTTCAATTCGAGGATATACCTTCTGGATGTTGATTATTTCTTCAGAGAGAATTGGAACAGGGGATTGGCTCATAATCTAATGTTCCCAGGTTCAAGCCCTCCCTATGCCTATGGGACTTAGAAAGGATGTCTGTCGTATCGGACGTCGTTAAGTCGTGACGCCGTGTGCAGGATAGTCATATCCTGTGCACGCAAAAGAACATGCTGGATGGCCTTGAAGGGAGGATTCCATCTGTCCCCTAACAAGTTTCCTGTTTATCCTCTTCCTCAATTTTCTCTCCGCCCTTGGAGTTTTAAGTGGCCTGGACATTTAGCCATTGTTTGCAAAAAAAAGCGCCGTTCAGAGATAAAACAACATATCATAAGCAGAATTGAAATCTCTTTCTGGAAGCGAGAATAGGTTTGTAAGATGGGTTTTGTTTTGCTAACTGTGCACCTCAACAACCTCTGTTCCCTTCTTTTCTCAACGAAATGCTTCACTCAACAAGCTCTTGTGGATGCAGGAGCTCCCTCCTCCACGTGATTACAGAATTCAGGAAAAATATCTGGAGCGTGTACAGCAACTGTACACGCTCCACAAACCGTTCACAGCAAACTGGAGCGTGTGCAGTTACTGCACACGCTCCAGTTTGCTGTGAACGGTAACTGCACACGCTCAATATTTCCGTGAGTGAGGCCACACGATCCAGGTCTTTGTGAGCTCACACGATCCAATGTGCTGTGAACATTAACCGCAACCGCTGCAGTTTGCTGTGAACGGTAACTGCACACGCTCAATATTTCTGTGAGTGAGCCCACACGATCCAGGTCTTTGTGAGCTCACACGATCCAATGTGCTGTGAACATTAACCGCAACCGCTCCAGTTTGCTGTGAGCGGTAACTGCACACGCTCAATATTTCCGTGAGTGAGCCCACACGATCCAGGTCTTTGTGAGCTCACACGATCCAATGTGCTGTGAACATTAACCGCAACCGCTCCAGTTTGCTGTGAACGGTAACTGCACACACTCAATATTTCCGTGAGTGAGCCCACACGATCCAGGTCTTTGTGAGCTCACACGATCCAATGTGCTGTGAACATTAACCGCAACCGCTGCAGTTTGCTGTGAACGGTAACTGCACACGCTCAATATTTCTGTGAGTGAGCCCACACGATCCAGGTCTTTGTGAGCTCACACGATCCAATGTGCTATGAACATTAACCGCAACCGCTCCATTTTGCTGTGAACGGTAACTGCACACGCTCAATATTTCCGTGAGTGAGCCCACACGATCCAGGTCTTTGTGAGCTCACACGATCCAATGTGCTGTGAACATTAACCGCAACCGCTCCAGTTTGCTGTGAACGGTAACTGCACACGCTCAATATTTCCGTGAGTGAGGCCACACGATCCAGGTCTTTGTGAGCTCACACGATCCAATGTGCTGTGAACATTAACCGCAACCGCTCCAGTTTGCTGTGAACGGTAACTGCACACGCTCCATATTCATTATCCCTCCTCCTCCCTGTCTCTCCTTTGCAGAGAAGTTATTACTTTTGTGAGCGTTGCATCCATCAAGGAGATCTCCAGAGACACGAATCTACAGAATTGCAAAGAAAGAAGTTTTGCATTTCATAGATTACTAGAAATCAAGAGGTGCCATTTCTAACCCGAACTACGACCCCCTATTTGACCTCTAATGCGACACCGGATCTGAACACCCCTCTCTTTCCTATGTTGAACTGCCCTATTCACCAAATTTTATCTCTTAAACACCAGTCTCTCATGATTTAACATTTGACCTTAAAGGACCTATCGCATCCAAAATTTGACATAAATTCTGAGATCTACGACTAAAAATACCCGCAGGCATGAAAAATTAATTCTCTACCACAAGTAGATCGATATATGATCTTTGACCACGAAGTCGCATCCAAAATTTCACTATTCTGATATCTACTACCCAAAATACCTAAGGAACCAATTTTAGTTCTCTAGCAACAGTAGATCAAAATTTGGCCTTTGACCTCGAAGGGTCCTTTGCATCCAAAATTTCACTATTCTGATACCTACTACCCAAAATACCTAAGGAACCAATTTTAGCCCTCTAGCACTAGTAGATCGAAATTTGGCCTTTGACCTCGAAGGGTCCTTTGCATCCAAAATTTCACTATTCTGATATCTACTACCCAAAATACCTAAGGAACCAATTTTAGCCCTCTAGCACTAGTAGATCGAAATTTGACCTTTGACTTCGAGGAACCCTCTGGATCCAAAAATTTCGTAATGTTTCCAACATCTGCAATCCGAAATACGCCCAGATACCAGTTTTCACTTTTCTAGCCCTGGTAGATCACGGTTTGACCTCTACGTGACCCGGATTACCCCTAGGTTCAAATTTTCAGAGCTCTACCATTTCTGCCTCATAGTTAGAATTAGCGTGATTTCCTGTCAGTGGGGCAGAGTCTCAGTCGATAGCGTGCAGGCTCGTAATCTGCAGTTCCCAGGTTCGAGACCAGCTGGGTAAGCGCTGAGATTTATCTTCATAAAACTCACTGCCTACCCACGGTCAGTAGAGGACACCGATGAGCTTGGGAAGGTCACTGTCCGTCAGGTGGGATATTAAGCCATGTCTCTCTGGGCATGAAGCTATACCCTGTGCATGTTAAAGAACATACTGGAAGCCTTGATGGGAGGCTACCATCTGTCTCCCAAAAGCTATTCCAGTGGGTCCCTTCCCCCAACCTTCTCTGAGTCTTTGGGGTCTATGTGACCTGGCCATTTAGCTCATGGTGTGCAAAAATGTGCCGCTCAGAGGTAAAACCCAACCCTGCGCACGTTAAAGAACACACTAGACAGTGGGTCAGTTGGTTAGGGGACCCACTGTTCAGTGGGTCCCCTAACCAACTCTGAGCTTTAGAGTCTTTGTGACCTGTCATTTAGCCCATTATATGCAAAAAAGTGCCGCTCAGAGGTAACCCAACCGCTATAAAAGCGTTTGAGAAAATTTGTATAATATAGGCTGCACAATTAATTTCTTTTCGATAGCTGGACTTCGATGCGCAGAGTCGTCCTTTACAAGTCGCTAATTCAGTTGCCTTGACAGAAGAGAATGCGTTTCAAGTTCTTCACGTTGAGACAAAAAACGATGTCTCCATTGATTATTGCAATGATGAATGCCGCGCACATTACGTCGTATCTCAACAATAACTGAAAAATTCTATGCAAGCAGCTTTTCGAATTTTCTCAACAGACATCACTAATCCCCCATAAAGCACTTCTGATCCATTTGAATCATAATGCTCCGCCGTCGCACACCAGGATCGCTAAGTCCATCATGCTGCAGTTAACCGTCTTTGGTCATAATGGAAATACGTTTTCTTTTCTCCCTGTGACTGCTTATTACTTGAACGTTAAAGGTTCAGGTCTCGCTGCAAATTCTGTGTGGACACAGAAGTTAATTGAATGGCATGTAATTACCCAGACAATAAAGCTTCAAGATTAAGTGGCGAAAAATATTCGACAAAGACTAGAACTGCCATGTAATTAATGTTTGTCGCTAAGCAACATCAGTAATACCGGAGATTCAAAAATGTTTCTCGCTTCTTCTTTTTTGATGGCAGACGTCAATAAACTAATACCCAGATTACTTCCTGACAGAACAAAACTAGCACTGCAACTTGCAAACTAACACTGCAATGGACGTAGTTTTAGTTTAAGGGGAACTAATCAGACTAATTAGTATGATTTTAATGAATAAATCGCTAAGCCTAACTAGAAACCCGACAGCTACTGGAATAAGAAGTTTAAATGATATATGTGGTTAGTGGGTTGGGCTGTATTATCTGTTAGAGGTGCTTTTTTGTACATAATGGGGTAAATGGCCATGTCACAAGGACCCCGAAGGTTCAAAGAAGATTGAGGAGGGGACCCACTGGACAGCTGTTAGAAGACAGATGAAAGCCTCCCGTTAAGGACATCCAGTGTGTTCATTAAAGTGCACAGGTTATGGCTCCATATGACGAACCATATGCAATGGGCTAAATGGCCAGGTCACAAAGACTCTAAAGCTCAGAGTTGGTTAGGGGACCCACTGAACAGCTCTTAGGAGACAGATGAAAGCCTCCCGTTAAGGACACCCAGTGTGTTCATTAAAGTGCACAGGTTATGGCTCCATATGACGAACCATATACAATGGGCTAAATGGCCAGGTCACAAAGACTCTAAAGCTCAGAGTTGGTTAGAGGACCCACTGAACAGCTCTTAGGAGACAGATGAAAGCCTCCCGTTAAGGACATTCAGTGTGTTCATTAAAGTGCACAGGTTATGGCTACATATGACGAACCATATGCAATGGGCTAAATGGCCAGGTCACAAAGACTCTAAAGCTCAGAGTTGGTTAGGGGACCCACTGAACAGCTCTTAGGAGACAGATGAAAGCCTCCCGTTAAGGACATCCAGTGTGTTCATTAAAGTGCACAGGTTATGGCTCCATATGACAAACCATATGCAATGGGCTAAATGGCCAGGATACAAAGCCTCCAAAGCTCAGAATTGGTTAAAGACCCACTGAACAGCTGTTAGAAAACAGATGGAAGCCTCCTGTCAAGGACATCCAGTGTGTTCATTAACGTGCACAGGGTATGGCTCTTCTGGACACAGAGCCACGGCTTAAAGTCTCATCCAATGGGTGTCGGCTTTTCCAAGCCCATCGGTGTCCCCTTTCTGAACGAGGAGAGGGTGGAGGTTTTGTGGAATCTCAACGTTGGCAAAGTTGGGATTCGAACATGGAAACTAAAGATTACGCACCTTGGCCGCTCCCACTGAGCGAACCCACGACCCTAAATTGCGAAGTTCAAGGACCCCAAAGACTCAGAGGTCACTAGGGGAAAAGAATCCACTAAACAGCAGTTAGAAGACAGATCAAAGTTTCCCTTAGTTAGAAGAAAGATCAACTCATATTCAGCGTTCCTTTAAATGCACAAGTTATGCTGTTTTTGAACATGTGGTCACTACGAACATCCTAAATGATGGACGGCGACCTTTCCAAGCCCATCGCTGACCCCCTTAGAGGATTAGAGGAGAATATTTAAAGTGTGGGACACCAGACCACAAAATCAGGGGATCGCTAATGGATTAAAGTAACGTGAAGGCCCCTAAAGTGCAAGACTAAAGGAAAGTTAGCCTTTAAAAAAATTTTTTGGACCATATGACCTAAATGCTTTTAAGATTGTAACACTTATAAAAAATTTATATGCCATAGTAGAAGGTCTGTGAGGATGGCGAAACCTCAGCAGAAAATCAACACGAACATCCATAGCTTACCTGGGACTCGAAGATCAGTAGCAAAGCGCGTTAACCACTCGTCTACTGGAAGACTGTTATAGGTTGGGTTGTTTTACCTCTGAGCTGCACTTTTTTGCACACCATGGGCTAAATGGCCAGGTCACATGGACCCCGAAGGCTCAGAGAAGGTTGGGGGAGGGGACCCACTGGAACAGCTGTTGGGAGACAGATGGTAGCCTCCCGTCAAGGCCATCCAACGTGTTCTTTAACGTGCACAGGGTATGGTTCTCCCGCACACGGGGCCACGGCTTAACGTCCCATCCGACGGACGGCGGCCTTTCCAAGCCCATCGGTGTCCCCTACTGACCGTGGGCAGGGCGGGAAATTTTTGCGGAGATAAATCTAAACGCTGACCCAGCTGGGACTCGAACCTGGGAACAACAGATTACGAGCCTGGCGCGCTACCAACTGAGCCACCCCCGCCCCTAAGAAGGCTGTTATAAATAAACAAGCAAAACTTTATTGAAATGGTTAGATCCTTTTCTGCTAAAATCGTTTTCTTATGAAATCGCTCTATCGCGAGTACCGTGAATTACTGTGTCGAACGAAAAGTCCATATTAACAAGGCCAACTAGTCCTAATAAAAATATACCCCGGTATAAAATTCCAACTCAACAACTTCAATTATTCAAGTGCTTACAGCAAGACAGGTGGCGTCGAAAAAAGGAAAAAAATTCTCGAATTCAGAAACCCTGAAACGTACTTCTGATCTAAAATATCGAGATCACTTTTTTTGCGATTACTACCTTAAAAATCAAATAAGCATTCTTGGGGGTTTTACCTCTGAGAGACACTTTTTTATATACACAGCTGAACAGGTCTGGGTCTAGAAAAAAAGTCGAAGGGAAGGGTGCCAAGAAACACAATCGATCAAAAAAAATGTGAAAAGGTATGGTGCAAAAAAGGTAAGAGATTGAATTTCCAATGCAGTATAACATTTCCCCCTCTGTTTTGCAGGTCTTCAAAAAATTTATTTAAAGAATGAATGAAATATAAATAGGCTTAATACTTTTTGCCTCCACGACCTTATTAGCATTCTGAAAGGGGGCGTGTGTCCCCCCCCCCCCTCAACGGTCCTGCGGTTGAATGACTAGGCCAAGCATCCAGAGGTTAAGAGCTGGATATGAGAAACGGATCCACTGCACAAGATGTTAAGAGACAGATAGAAATCTCCCGTGAATGCCATCCAACGCTCTCCTGTAAATGGCTGTACAGTCGCTCAAGAGAGTATCCGAACACTGTGGGTGATTACAGAATTCAGAAAAAATATCAGAATAATAATGAGCAAACTGGAGCGTGTGCAGTTACTGCACACGCTCCAGTTTGCTGTGAACGGTAACTGCACACGCTCAATATTTCCGTGAGTGAGCCCACACGATCCAATGTGCTGTGAACATTAACCGCAACCGCTCCAGTTTGCTGTGAACGGTAACTGCACACGCTCAATATTTCCGTGAGTGAGCCCACACGATCCAGGTCTTTGTGAGTTCACACGATCTAGGTCTTTGTGAGTTCACACGATCTAGGTCTTTGTGAGTTCACACGATCCAATGTGCTGTGAACATTAACCGCAACCGCTCCAGTTTGCTGTGAACGGTAACTGCACACGCTCAATATTTCCGTGAGTGAGCCCACACGATCCAGGTCTTTGTGAGCTCACACGATCCAATGTGCTGTGAACATTAACGGCAACCGCTCCAGTTTGCTGTGAACGGTAACTGCACACGCTCCATATTCATTGCATTATACAGTATATTCATACGCATTATATATATTAAAAAATATCCGAACACTATGGTTGATTACAGAATTCAGAAAAAATATCTGGCAACGATTTTTTTAGAAATTAGTGATCTGGCAACTTCGTGTCACGTGACACAAAGGTTGCCAGATCACTAATTTCTAAAAAAAATCGTTGCCAGAATTTTTTCTCTGAATTCTGTAATCACCCACAGTGTTCGGATACTTTTTTGAGCGACTGTACCATGGCTCTCCTGTACAGTTTTACGTGACATCAGAGGAACAGCGGCCTTCCACAGACCATCGGTGCTCTTTCTCACCGAGGCAGTGTGTGAATTAGCAAATATAAATCGCAGCACTGCACACTTGGGACTCGAATATGGGAACTGTAGATTAAGAACAAACTCCTCCAAATCTCGCTTCTTTATTTGGTGTGCATTATGCAAATAATGCACAAAGCAAAAACTAGAAAGTTTAAAACACACCCTTTATTCTAAATTATACGTCATTATTTTACTTCTGAATAGCACCTTTTGTTTGCACAGAATGAAGTAAATGACCAAGTCACAAGGACCTCGATGACTCAGGGAAGGTTGGGGGAAGGTGAACCACTGGACAGCTGTTAGGAGACAGATGGAATCCTCTTGTCAAGGCTACCCAGCGTGTTCTTTAACGTGCACAGGGTATTGCTCTCTTGCACAACGCGGATTTGGGTTGGGTTGTTTTACCTCTGAGCGGCACTTTTTTGCACACCATGGGCTAAATGGCCAGATCACATGGACCCCGAAGGCTCAGAGAAGGTTGGGGGAGGGGACCCACTGGAACAGCTGTTGGGAGACAGATGGTAGCCTCCCGTCAAGGCCATCCAGCGTGTTCTTTAACGTGCACAGGGTATGACTCTCCCGCACACGGGGCCACGGCTTAACGTCCCATCCGACGGACGGCAGCCTTTCCAAGCCCATCGGTGTCCCCTACTGACCGTGGGCAGGGCGGGGAATTTTGCGGAGATAAATCTCAACGCTGACCCAGCTGGGACTCGAACCTGGGAACTACAGCACAACGCGGAACCACGGCTTTACATCCCATCTGACAGACGGCAGCCTTTCCAAGCAGTACCCTCTACTGACCGAGGGTAGGGATTCGGCGAGATAAATCTCAATACTGGTCCAAGTGAGCTTCATACCTGGGAACTGCAGAGTACAAGCCTGGCGCGCTACCGACTGAGCCACCCCCGCCCCTTGTTACGTTAGAGTTAGATTCAAATGAGAACTTGAAAGATTAAGTAACTCACCATGTAAATCAAATCATAAAACCGCGTCTTTGGGTTCGTTATAAAATTGAATAAAGTGAGTCTAGAAAAGCACGTGTTCACTGATTCTGTTCTCTCTTTATGAAACCTAATTATTCCATGTCACTTGAAAGACTGTTCGTAAAGTTTTTTTCCTTTCATGTGTCCATTGTAGAACTGCGTTCGATAAATTTGTACCTATGTTTGTTTTCGTTCTTCGTCAAACGCATAAACGCAAGACTGTCGAAGCGATCTTTAAATGCTTAAGATCTTCAAAGTTTCACAATTCTTCCTCGTAAAACCTTGTAAGCGTGCGTAACTCGCTAAACTTGTGCTCTTAAGAAAGACCTAACAACGTTAACAGTTAGTTCCCGTTAATATCATTAAAGAGTCCGGAGCAGAACTGCTGAGTCGGAATCATTCAGAACTACCAAGTGAAATAATTGAGCAGTGATATTTTCACGTAGAGGACTCAGAAGTACGCTGGCGTATCAGCTAAAAGGGTTTCCCAATTACCTATAATGCAGATGTGATTGAAAGAACCTGAAACGATAAAATGGATTAAAGGCATTCAAATGCTGTCTTTGGAGTTCAGTTCCTCTTTGCCGACGCATTAGACGGATCGTGATTGGGAAACTGCTTATGTAAATGTCATTAAGATCTGGTTCGGCGTTTCTTTCCTTAGGAATTGGTTGCAGAGCGATGAATTTGAACGAAACTCAGTCGGTAGCAGCCAAGCTCGCAATTTACAGTTCCCAGGCTCGAGTCCCAACTGGGCCAGGGTTGAGATTTATCTCCACAAACTCCCTGATCTCGGTCAGTAAGGGACACCGATGGGCTTACAAAGGACGTCGCGCGTCGGATGGGACGTTAAACCGTGGCTCCGTGTACGGAAGAACCATATTCTGTGCACGCTAGAAGACTTGACGGGGGGCTAGCAGCTGTCCAGTGAGTCCCAGAAACAACCGACAATAAATAATCCGATCACTAAGTTTTATTATCGATTTTTTGGAATAAAGAGTTTTAACCAATGAACACAAATTTTACTCAAGCAACTGTATCTGTGCCTAAAGCTGCATAATTCATATCCATGCACCGACATCAAATCCCAAACAGCATACAGATCGGGGGCGGGGGTGGCTCAGTCGGTAGCGCGCCAGGCTCGTAATCTGCAGTTCCCAGGTTCGAGTCCCAGCTGGGTCAGCGTTGAGATTTATCTCCGCAAAATTCCCCGCCTTGCCTACGGTCAGTAGGGGACACCGATGGGCTTGGAAAGGCCGCCGTCCGTCGGATGGGGCGTTAAGCCGTGGCCCCGTGTACGGGAGAGCCATACCCTGTGCACGTTAAAGAACACGCTGGATGGGTTTGACGGGAGACTACCATCTGTCTCCCAACAGCTGTTCCAGTGGGTCCCCTCCCCCAACCTTCTCTGAGCCTTTGGAGTCCATGTGACCTGGCCATTTAGCCCATGATGTGCAAAAAAAGTGCCGCTCAGAGGTAAAACAACCCAACCCAACGCATACAGATCAATAGACTCAATATCAAATTAAACAGTATTCTATCAAAAAAAAAAGAATCCGTTACAAATATTTCCTTAGATTCATAAATGAGGATAACTCATAAAAAAGGATTTTTTCACGTTTAAATAAAAAATAAAAATAAATACCCCCTCAAGCAGCTGCTTGCCACAGAGGTCTGACAGGAGCCTGTCAGTTTATATGCCATAGTAGAAGGTCTGAGAGGATGGCAGGCCCTCAGCAGAAACACGACACAAACTGCCATGCCTTACCCGGGGTTCGAACCCAGGTCCCTTAGATCAGTAGCCAAGTTTAATATTAAATCGATTAATTCATCAATTAATTTATTAATCGATAATACACTGATTAATTCAAACTTTCAAAATCCCGTTGAAAAATCAGTAAGATATTCGAAGCATATTACAAAATTGTCTTTCGTTACACTATTTTAAGTGTGATTTTATTAGTATAAGCTGCTTGAGGAGATGTTTATTTTTTTAGTAGAAACTGAAAGGTTATTTAAATTATTTTACTTCATTTTTACCTGTCCTACAATTACTGATGAAGCATTTGGCCTGTTTAAATCCTTATGCATGAATGAGAAGAAAAAAAATACTTCCATAACAAAATGATTTTTAATTTTTAATGTACTTTTACCTAAACGTGTTTTTATTAAGTAATAAAATTTTACCTAATTGAAGACACTTAAATGATGCGTCTTCCATTTTACAGTAATAACTGATGAGTTTCCAAAGTTACCTAGTGGTGGCGCTCTAATCAGTGATATGATCTTTAGATATTATTGCTGACCGCTTCATAGTTGCCCAACCTCTATTTAACTTGCAAACTGCTGCAGTCGGTAAGACAAGAAATGGAAATTTCTGGGCACAATTGAAACTTGCCCTATAATATCCCGCGCTGATATTTAGGGGGACACAAGTCATTTCCAGTGTATTGCTTCACTAAATACTTATTGAATGGGGGGAGAAAACTGGCAAGATGCCTTAGGACACAAAGAATGATGTAAATTATTGTTTTCATTATTCATTCTAATTCGAAATTTAATATTTTAGTATATATTGCATAAATGTTGGTGGGGGCTGGCACCTCTGACTCCTAATGATGAGCTAATCCTGGTCAGTATTTAAAGAGTTGTAGGGCTGCAATATTTAACAACAGTAACATGTCTTAAGAAACATACAAACTTAACTAATATTGAAAAAAATATTTGCACAACCTTCTAAAATGCAGAGTTATTATAGAAAATAATTTGAAATACTATTTATTATTTAAGGTTTAAATGACTTCGAAGTAAATTCTTTTGACTAATATTGTTGTCGTTAAGTATTTAAACTTCTCTTAACCCCTTTGAATATTGAATGAATATTGTTGAAAATCGAGATTGAGAAAAATGTAAGTGAAATCTTTAACTTCATTCACAGTTTTCTATAAGAAAAACTTGTCTTAGAAGTTAGAAACTTCGAATTTGGACCTCTTCTTGACTCCTGGAAATCTACCGATCCTCCGGGGTCAAGGTCAGCCCTTGTAGCTCTACCCCTTCTCCCCCATAGTGGGGAAGTACTACTGTTCAACTGACTTACAGCTATCCTGCGGCTTTGTCCAAAGGAAGTTTACACCTAAAATGTTCAATGAAGTGAAATAACATTGAAATTCTATAATTTTTTTCTTTAATCTGTGTGTCTATCTCTATACAAGCCCTGGTAAAAACGTTAATTTTAACGTCAGTAAAATTGAAGAATGTAAAACAATAAAAAAAAGAATGCATATTACCAATTTATGAAATGTCGTTTGGCCCAAAACAATCCAACAGCGACTGATGAAAAATTCATGAGAAATTAGTATTAAATTCCATAAATATTTCCTTAAAAGTATAGTTCATGAATTTTATGCTCTTGAATTAAAAAAAGGGGAAAAAAAAGTAGGAAATTAAAAGACTTTCCAATTTTATGCATCGTGAGAGTTTGCAAGGACAAGATATTCAATATCGAATCTGTCTTCAGGGATCTGGTGACTCAGACGCCTGAACTATCTTTTGAATAAGTAATTCGAAACTGGCAACTTTAATGCGAAATTGAATGCATAATTGATGGCTTCAGGAAACAAAACTGAGGCTTAAGAATCTAGAAAGAAGCTAAAAGAATGCCAAAGTTGAAATGCAAATCAAAGATATAAACCGTCGAATTCCACAGACATTTCGTTACGAAATGATCTGAAGCAAAATGCGATGTGTCATGGACGACAGGAAGTATAATCTGTAAATTACGAAACGAAACCGGTTGAGCAGAAATGGGAAGACATCTTCGCGCTGAATGCGTCAGGTAGTGAAAATCAAATGGCAGAAACTAAAATATATAAATGTAATTGATTCATAAAAATTCCAGTGGAAGTCATTTTTATTTGAAACGTATAAAATGCTAGTTTGATTTAAAAAATATGAGTTTTTGTCTGCCTCTAGACATTCAACTTTTTGTTTTAAAGAGATAAATGAGAAATTAATTTTTGGCCAGATATCGTACTAATACAGATTTGGCGAGTTGATATTTTTTTTCCTGAATTTTACATTAGAAGGTTCAGAATATGAGAAAAATTTTTATGAAAGCGTTTCATGAAAAAATCATCGCTATACTGGATGTGGCACATTTTTTTAAATTTTTTTGACCAAACACTTTTAAGTGTTTAACTAAAAGATTTTGCCACTTTCTATTACTCATTAAATATACAGATATTTTAGTAATGCTATTTTCTTGATTCCTTAAAATATAGTGTTTTTTTTTATTACTCATTAGAAATGTATGTTTTCATTTATAAATAGAGAAGTTTTGTTGTGGCTCTTTAAGAATATAGATTATGTTTCCTATTATCCCTTCCCTAATATAGGTTGGTCAACCCAGTTTTAACGAATACTCTGCAGCATCTTTTGGGGCGGGATTTGGCTCACTCGGTGGCTTGTCAGCATCATAATTTGTGGTTTCCAGGTTCCAGTCTGAATTATGCCAGCGTTGAAATTAATCTCTGTTAAACTTCACCCTGCCGTCACAAAGGGGACACCGATGGGCTTGGAAATGCTACCCTCCGTTGGTTGGGACGTAATGCCGTGGATCCGCGTGCAAGACAGTCATACTCTGCGCACGTTAAAGAACACGTTGGATGGCCTTAACTGGAGTCCATCATCTGTCTCCTAACAGCTGTCCAGTGGATCACCTTTCTCGACCTTGGCCATTTAATGTGACCTGGCCATTTAATCCATTGTGTGGAAAAAATGTCGCTCAGAGGTGAAACAACCTAACATCTTTAATTTCGCAGCATTAGGATGTAGATTTTATCAGATCATGGATTCTCCCTTTTACTTTATCAGGAAGTAAAAACACAATGTACAATGTGACATTTGAATAATTCTTATACTTATTTAAATAATTAAAACGATATTAGCACCAGGATCGGATTTCGGGCAAGGTGAATACTTGTCATTGGTCATTGAGAATACTTGTCATGTCCCTCTAATTTATTTATTTATATTTATTATTGTATTGTATCTTTGTTTTTGTAGATTTTTTATGTATTGAGTGTGTTCTTGAAGTGCTGGTGGAGGTATGCGTGACTCACTGATGTTTTCGGGTCTAAAGCTGGCTGCTTGCATTGAGATCAGTTGCAGAAATCTTTTATGGCCTTCTACAACTAGCCTGGGGGGCTAGGTCTGCACAGGACTTTTGAAAGACCAGTTTTGGTGAGTGCACGTCGAGCGAAAGGTCGTTTCGACAAGCGTCAGAAGGACGTCGCCTCTTACTCGAAGTAACCCTTGAAGGGAGGGTGCGATTCCAAGGGGAATCGAGATTCTTGGTGAATCTGATAACAGTCTTGTGAATTCAGAGTGAACCACAGTGTAGGCAAAGGTTGATTATCCTTTCGCTGAGTTGGAGGTCTGTAAAGTGAGAACTTGCAGAGTGTGCGATTCTCCACCTCATTGTTAATGTTTGCAGCAGTAAAGGCTCACGGAGTTGAGCGCATCCCTAGCACTTGGGCGGGGGTGGCTCAGTCGGTAGCGCGCCACGCTCGTAATCTGTAGTTCCCAGGTTCGAGTCCTTTGCTGGGTAAGCGTTGAGATTTATCTCCGCAAAAATTCCCCGCCCTGCCCACGGTCAGTAGGGGACACCGATGGGCTTGGAAAGGCCGCCGTCTGTCGGATGGGACGTTAAGCCGTGGCCCCGTGTGCGGGAGAACCGTACCCTGTGCACGTTAAAGAACACGCTGGATGGCCTTGACGGGAGGCTACCATCTGTCTCCCAACAGCTGTTCCAGTGTGTCTTCTCCCCCAACCCTCTCTGAGCCTTCGGGGTCCTTGTGACCTGGCCATTTACCCTCATGGTGTGCAAAAAAAGTGCCGCTCAGAGGTAAAACAACCCAACCCTAGCACTTGATTGTATAAAGTGTAAATAAACAGTGTCGTCCCTTTACAACTCTCGTGCAACTTAACTGATGGACTATTTTTATTCAACATTCAACATAACGAATCATAGGCGTACTGGTGCTAGGGGCGTAAAAACCCGCGAACCTGTCTTTTCACCGAAGTGAGGGTGAAGTTTAATCGAGTAATAATCGCATCGTCCTCCGGCGGCCACGACATTTGGCCCAGTCCCATCGCATTCCAAAAAGGAAGTACATCACATTTGGCTCAGTCGGACAGGATCTGAGCGGGGGAGGACATCACAATACTGGTCAAGGTAATAGATGAAAAAAATGATCAAACTTACGAATTTTTCATGCATATTTCATGAAAGTTTTTAAGATCTCTAAAACGGATGGGAAAATTATATGACGAAAATCCAGTCTCATTCCCCTGCACTTTTCTTATTCACCACTTCAAGTATATTTTGGTGTTGTAGTACAGCAGGGTTACCCCAACTTTATATAGCTGAGACTTTTTTTTCCAATATCGTTTTTTGATGTCCAAAAATATAAAGGCACATAAAAAAATTATATAAAATTAAATTTTACTCTTTATTTAAACTTGTAACACTAAGTCTTTATATTGTGTGCACTTTATAACTTTTAAATCACTAAGAAGAGAATAACTCAACTTTCATTAGGAAATCATTTTAATCATTAAGAATAAAATACGATTATAATCAGGCGTATTCATGGATGTTGCATGATAATAGTAGGATTATGCAAATATTTGTATATGTTCTTTTTTTTTAAGCAGCGGTGCTAGGCAAGGTGACCACACTTTGAGAAATGTTGAAAATACAAGTTATTCAGTTTTGTATTTTCGATACACGTATAATTTTGTTTTACGAAAAATTAATTGTAGTTGAAATAACAAAATGTAATCTAAAGCACTGGATAAAACTACAGAAATTTTCTCCCAAGCATTCCGCTTAACCTTCACTCTGCCGTCGGTCAGAAAAAGGACACCAGTGGGCTTGGAAAGAACGCCGTCAGTCGGATGTGACTTAATGTCGTGGTCTGTGTGCAGGACAGCTATACTCTAGCATAGAACACGCTGGATGGCCTTGACGGGAGGTTTTCATCTGTCTCCTAACAGCTGTTCACTGAGTTCCCTTCCCCCAACCTTCTCTGAGCCCTTGGGGGTCCTTGTGAAGCGGCCATTTAGCTCATTTTGTACAAAAAAGTGCCGCTCAGAGGTAAAACAACATCAACCAAATACCAGGTGCTTAGGTTTTTTTTAAATATAGTAATAACTTTCAATTTTTTTTAAATTCCTTAAATAGTACTATAGGCTTATGTGCATTTTCAATAGTCTGTTTATACTACAAATTAGAAGTTTAGAGACAGTTCTGGTAGTCACGAAGTTTGATGTCATGAAACTAACAGCTCCCTCCAATATAAATAGGAAAAACGAAATTTTCTTCTTGTTATAAGAGATAAATAAAATATTCTCTTCAGGTACCAGGGGCGGGGGTGGCTCACTCAGTAGCGCGCCAGGTTTGTAATCTGTACTTCCTAGCTGGGTCAGCGTTGAGATTTATCTCCGCAATTTTCCCCGCCTTGTCCACGGTCAGTAGGGGACACCGATGGGCTTTGGAAAGGTCGCCGTCCGTCGGATGGGAGGTTAAGCCGTGACCCCGTGTGCGGGAGAGCCATATCCTGTGCACGTTAAAGAACACGCTGGATGACCTTGACGGGAGGCTACCATCTGTCTCCCAACAGCTGTTCCAGTGGGTCCCCTCCCCCCAACCTTCTCTGAGCCTTCGGGGTCCTTGTGACCTGGCCATTTAGCCCATGATGTGCAAAAAAGTGCCGCTCAGAGGTAAACAACCCAACAACCTTTAGGTACCAATAAAAATATTACATATATTATCATTATTTCTATTGGTACCTCTCCATAAGACTAGTTTCTTAGGACTATTTTTTTTTCGCTTTTACTTCTCGATATCTTACGAATGAGAAAAACTTAAAACGCCAAAAGTATTTATTTTTGTTTTGTTTTTATGGCTCGTTTTAAACTTATGGAATTTGAAATTTGAAAAAAGTAAAACATTTTTACCTCAGACCATAAATTTACTAAAAAGTTTGAATTTAGATATCTGAAGTTATTTTGCTTAACCTTACATTGACCATAGAGTTGGCAACCCTCCTCCATTTAGTAGTACAGTCGCTCAAAAAAGTATCCGAACACTATGGTTGATTACAGAATTCAGAAAAATATCTGGCAACGATTTTTTTAGAAATTAGTGATCTGGCAACCTTCGTGTCACGTGACACGAAGGTTTCAAGATCATTAATTTCTAAAAAAAAATCGTTTCCAGATATTTTTTTCTGAATTCTGTAATCAACCATAGTGTTCGAATATTTTTTGAGCGACTGTACAGTTCTCCCTTCCAAAAACCGAAATGTCCTCCTTTTTCCAAATATAGAATCAAGAATGAATTCTATATATTTGGGAAAAGGTGCGCCAAAAACTTCTTATGTCTTTTACTTAACAGTGCTCTATAAAGTCTAGAGTACGAGTGGTTAGCGCGCTTGGCTACTGATCTGAGGGACTTGGGTTCGAGCCCCGGGTAAGGCATGGATGTTCGCGTTGTTTTCTGCTGAGATCCTGCCATCCTATCAAATCTTCAACTGTGGCATATAAACAGACAGGCTACTGTCAGACTTCTGTGGCAAGCTTGAGGGGGTATTTATTTATTTTATTTTTTAATTATTTGAAGAAACATTTTTGTTTTTCGTGTGTTGAATTCGTTTCTTTTAAAGGAATGAATAAAGTATTGTTGGATTCTCAAAAGACAAATACCTACTTAACAGAATGTATTTCCAATTAACAAATGTAACAGCCCTAAAAAAAATGTCACTGAACAATAATCGTTCAACAGCAACCAATGGATGATAATCGAGCTCCAGAGGGAGGTGTTGGAGTCGTTCAGTCAGTAGCGCGACAAACGAGCAATAATGTTCCCAGGTTAGAATCCCAACGTTGTAATTTATCTCCTCTAATCCCCACATTGCCCTTGGTGAGAAAGGGATACAGATGGCTGGAAAACGCCGCCGTCCATTTGAAGAGACAATCCCCGTATGTAAGAGTTGGGTTGTTTTACCTCTGAGCGGCACTTTTTTGCACACCATGGGCTAAATGGCCAGATCACATGGACCACGAAGGCTCAGAGAAGGTTGGGGGAAGGGACCCACTGGAACAACTGTTGGGAGACAAATGGTAGCCTCCCGTCAAGGCCATCCAGCGTGTTCTTTAACGTGCACAGGATACGGCTCTCCCGCACACGGGGCCACGGCTTAACGTCCTATCCGACGGACGGCGGCCTTTCCAAACCCATCGGTGTCCCCTACTGACCGTGGGCAGGGCGGGGAGTTTTGCGGAGATAAATCTCAACGCTGACCCAGCTGGGACTCGAACCTGGGAACTACAGATTACGAGCCTGGCGCACTGCCGACTGAGCCACCCCCGCTCCCGTATGTAAGAGAGTCATACCTTTAATACGTTAAGGATCACACTGGATGGCGTTGACGGGAGGCTCCCATCTGTCACCAGTGAGTCCCATTCCCCCAATCTTCTCAGAGACCTTTTGGTCCATGTGACCTGACTGTTTTTCCCATTTTGTGCAAAAAAAAGTGCCGCCCGGAGGTAAAAAAAAAAGCAATAAGCAGAGAAGAGAACCAACCAGTTTTCTTAATAACAGAGTTATCTTGGAAGCACCCCATAGTCTAATATTTCCTCTCTAAAAAAAACTTCCACTTCAGACAGCCATTTTTTTCCCCACTGGAGGAAATTGATTCTGCTTTTGTTACCTTATAAAGTGCTCTTCAATCTTTTTCTGCCCTCCGAAAATGTGATATTGAAAATCTTATTTAGAGGGCGCTGGAAAGTTTTAAAAGAAGCACTCGGCTTACTCAATCAAAATTTTAAGTTCGAATATCGTCCGCTGCCCATCTCTTCCCTTCTCTCTAAAGTTTACGATACTTTTTTTTTTCTTGCAATTGCTTTTAAAGATTCGTTCGTTGTGCATTTGAAGCGACTGGCTTGGACACGCTATGTCACTTGACTCCCAAATCCTGCTCGCCAATTTCCTTCTTCTTCACATCCGGCTACATCTTCTCCTTCCTCCTGCTTCTCTTACTCCTCTCCTCTTCTATTTCTCTTCCTCCAAGATTTCTTTTCCTTCCCTGCCTTATCCTCCTCCATTTATCCCTCTTCTTTCCACTGCAAGCTCTTGTAATCAACTCACTTGATTTGTGTTAGAAGCGGAACCGCTTGCCTTTTCTATTTAAATAACCATGAAAAGAATCGTTTCCAAAGTTTATCCTTACAACCGAAAATTCCATTCTCATTCCATTTACATCGAGGAACAAGTGACGGGAAAAAGAAGTTTCCTTCTTTTTTTTAACTTCTTCATCTTTAAATCTTCCTTTTCATTCTTTCCGTCTTCAGCTTTACATGTTCAAAAAAAAAAATTTACCATCCGAGGCAATTTCTCGTTTTGTTCAGATCCTCTTCATCTTTTCCGAAAAGTTTTTTTATCCTTTATCCCTTAATGTTTTTCCCTCCCACATTCAAAAGAAATTCTCCATTCAGCGGTGCCTCACTCTTGATGTACGAAGAGACATTGATTGATGAGCTCCAACGGTCTTCCATTCGTTGGCTGTGATGTAAACTATGGTTCCCGTGCAGGAGAGATATATCATACCTGTTTTAAAAAACGCGCTGGATCTGCTAATTCCATCCCTATGCCCGGTTCTTTCTTCGACATTGCTCTGAGCATCGGTGTCAGGACCGCCGAAGATTCTAGATAACAATATAATTTCATCTCTCTAGGTCAATGTTTCCCAAAGTGGACGATACCGCCCTCTGGGGGGGGGGGGGGGGGGCGCTGGAACGATCCAGGGGTTCGGTAGTAGCCTCGGGTGCAATTGGGGAACATTGCAAGCATAAAGAAAGAAGGGAAGATAAGAAAATTTTGAAAAACTGTTCGTACATGTTTCATCTGTTGTGTAACATAGAGTTAAAGTCGTAGTGATTACTTTATTTTCCAAATAAACACATAAAATTATCCTTCGTTACCTTAATTTTCTGTATGTAATGCGAATGTTACTATGGTTGATTTTAATAAATAATTTTATAATTTCAAACTTCAAGGTGTCTTATTTACAACAACATCTTTCTTTACTATGTTGTAGGTAGAAATATAGATACATAAAAGAACGCAAATTTGTCACTGCATCTTTCTGTTTGTTCGCTTAAAAAAGGTAAATTTCCAGGGGGGCGCTGAGTAATTTATTTTTTCTGAAAAGGGGGCGGTAGGACAAATAAGTTTGGGAACCTCTGATCTAGGTCATGAACGTTCAATCTAACTTAGTGAAAAGCCACTAGGGAAAAAATATTCTTAAAAAGCTGCAGGAAAAAAATCATCTGCTTAATAACGAAAACAAACTAAAGTCAACAATAAATCCATTAGATGTTAATAAAAAAGCTAGCTACGATGGCCTAACAGTAGCATTATTGAAAACTATATTTAATTATCACGGTGATTTACTGTTAAAAAGTGTAAATACGTCCGTATGTCATTTAAAAGAGGTGTTTTTCCAAATAGTCTTAAAAAAGTTTTCCAAATAGTCTTTAAGACTATTTGGAAAAAGTTAACTTGAAGAAGTTAACGATTGTAATACCAATTTATAAGACAGGAGATATTAACCCAGAGCCCGATCTAGGGGGGGGGGAATTAAAAAACAGGAAAAAAAAAGGGGGATCTTTAAATATTACGAAAACTAAATTTATTAATTTTCAGTTAAAACTGAGCTTCTTTCAACAATTAAATGTGAAATTTTATTGTGTTACATCAAAGATTTTAATAATTGTGCCTGTCAAAAGTGTAGAAGAAGTACAGTCGCTCAAAAAAATATCCGAGCACTATGGTTGATTACAGAATTCAGAAAAAACATCTGGTAACGATTTTTTTTTAGAAATTAGTGATCTGGCAACCTTCGTGTGTATTGTACACGATCACTAATTTTTTTTTTTTTAAATCGTTGCCAGATATTTTTTCTGAATTCTGTAATCAACCATAGTTATTAAGTGTAGGATAACTAGTGTGTTATCCTACACTTAATAACTATGGATAGTGTTCGGATATTTTTTTTGAGCGACTGTACCTAGCTATAAATATCTTGGTATTACGGTTGATAATAATTTAAAATGCAAATCACTTATAACTTATCTTATATTATAATCTTATGTTGAGAAATTAAGATTTATACTGTATAAGCTTTATTTCGTAAAAAAAAATAGTTGATGGTAATTTTTCAAAGATTCTTTTTATGTCTGGATTCATTCTGCTATACTGTATGGAATCTGTGTCGGGGGGGTGGAATAATTATTTTACAACTACAGATCCTGTCATTAGATTGCAAAATCAAATAGTAGAATGTGCATTTAAAATAAGAGATGAAACCTTGCAGAATATTTATTCACATATTTTCTTCTAACGCTCAGAAAATCTTTTATATTCAAGTCCATACTATTTCGTTTTAATAACTCTGAATGGTTTAAATTAAAGGTAAAATCAAATTATTCTGGAGAATCGGAAAGAATTTACGTTGTCCCGAAAGTTAACAAAACTGTCTGTCAAAAACAAATCTTCTACTTCGCTCCAAAAATGTTCAGTTCATTACCAGATGATATCAAAAACCTAAATAAATCAAATTATATTTAAGCACGAACTTAGGGAATTTTTAAATAATAATAAATATCCCCTCAAGCAGCTGCTTGCCATAGAGGTCTGACAAGAGCCTGTCACTTTATATGCCATAGTAGAAGGTCTGAGAGGATGGCAGGACCTCAGCAGAAAAACGATACACACACATCCATGTCTTACCCGGGGCTCGAACCCAGGTCCCTTAGATCAGTAGCCAAGCGTGCTAACCTCTTGGCCACGGGACGGCAGAAAAACAATACACACACACACACACACATCCATGTCTTAACCGGGGCTCGAACCCAATCCCTTAGATCAGTAGCCAAGCGTGCTAACCCCTCGGCCACGGGACGGCAGAAAAACAATACACACACATACATCCATGTCTTACCCGGGGCTCGAACCCAGGTCCCTTAGATCAGTAGCCAAGCGTGCTAACCCCTCGGCCACGGGACGGCAGAAAAACAATACACACACACATACATCCATGTCTTACCCGGGGCTCGAACCCAGGTCCCTTAGATCATTAGCCAAGTATCGTAACCCCTCGGCCACGGGACGGCAGAAAAACAATACACACACACACATACATCCATGTCTTACCCGGGGCTCGAACCCAGGTCCCTTAGATCATTAGCCAAGTATCGTAACCCCTCGGCCACGGGACGGCAGAAAAACAATACACACACACATCCATGTCTTACCCAGGGTCACTTTTTTTAACAAGTCTTTTTTTTCCCGTTCAAAACAAACATTTCTGGCGAAAAAAGGGTTATTGCTTTTGTACTCATTGACCATTATAGCCATCAAGTGAGACCGTTATTGAATTAAACTTGTACCTTAAACGATCAAATTGCATTAAAACTCTACATCACATAAAGCATTATTTTTACCTTGAAAAGCATTTTTTAAGCTTCGATTGATGCCTCTAAAAAGAAATCATAATTAGGGAGCTAAAAGGTTTTAAGAAATACTTTTTACCCCCTACATGAATCCACTCATTTCGCCTCCTCTATCAGCCATCATTAGCACACGCGTACAATCCAGCTGCAATGTCAGAGCATGTTACTTCGGTCATCAGGAACGGCTGCATTATCATCAGGACGTTGAACACTTCCCCGCTTCTCGCCTCCTCACTTTCCTAATAGGGAACTACTGAGGCAAAAGTCAACACTTCACTGCTTCGTTAAAAGCTTTTCATTCCTGGCCTTTGACCCGTGTAGCGATTGCTTAAGCAAAGGCGTGCCGCAACAGACTACCGCTTCGAGGAAGGCGTTGTTGTTCCAGTCGTTAATTATGTGCCTGGAAAGGGGGAACAGGCAGCACGAGGTAAAGCAGAATCTTGTATTAAGCATTGATGGTTGAAAGGGAAAAGAGATTAGCAAAAGAAATGACATCAGTTGAAGGAAATAAACAAGAGATGTTAGAACGGGAGGAAATCAGAATTTTTGAGCTCTGTGAAAAGAATGGACAAAGTGATTTGTATTTTCCTTTCGTTTTCCTCTTAACTAATACACTAACGTCAACTTTCTTATGGGGCGGGGTGGCTCAGTCGGTAGCGCGCCAGGCTCGTAATCTGTAGTTCCCAGATTCGAGTCCCAGTTGGGTCAGCGTTGAGATTTATCTCCGCAAATATTTCCCCGCCCTGCCCACGGTCAGTAGGTGACACCGATGGGCTTGAAAAAGCCTCCGTCCGTCGGATGGGACGTTAAGCCGTGGCCCTGTGTGTGGGAGAGTCATACCCTGTGTATGTTAAAGAACCCGCTGGATGGCCTTGACGGGAGGCTACCATCTGTCTCCCAACAGCTGCTCCAGTGGGTCCCCTCCCCCAACCTTCTCTGAGCCTTCGGGGTCCATGTGACCTGGCCATTTAGCCCATGGTGTGCAAAAAAGTGCCGTTCAGAGGTAAAACAATCCAATTTTCTTAATATAATAGCTTCGTCGTAAACTGTATCTACGAAATAATGAAATTATTCAATTTCTGCCTCGGCGAGTGAGACATGAATTCTTTCGTTTGGCTTTGAGTCTAAATGTCTCGAATATTTTCAATTCTATCGGGTGGGGGTGGTTTGTAATCAGCAGAGCCCCGCCTGGACCAGCGTTGAGATTTATCTCCGCAAAAACCCCGCCCTGCTAAGTCAGTAGTGGACACCGTGAGTTTGGAAAGTCCGTCAGATGGAACATAAAGCAGTGGCTTTGGGTTGGGTTGTTTTACCTCTGAGCAGCACTTTTTTGCACACCATGGGCTAAATGGACAGGTCACATGGACCCCGAAGGCTCAGAGAAGGTTGGGGAAGGGGACCCACCGGAACAGCTGTTGGGAGACAGATGGTAGCCCCCCGTCAAGGCCATCCAGCGTGTTCTTTAACGTGCACAGGGTATCGCTCTCCCGCACACGGGGCCACGACTTAACGTCCCATCCGACGGACGGCGGCCTTTCCAAGCCCATCGGTGTCCCCTCCTGACCGTGGGCGAGGAATTTTGCGGAGATAAATCTCAACGCTGACCCAGCTGGGACTCGAACCTGGGAACTGCAGATTACGAGCCTGGCGCGCTACCGACTGAGCCACCCCCGCCCCTAAAAAAATGCGAAAGGTTTCCATTTGCGAACCTCTCCTAAAGCAGTGGCATCCTGTGCAGGGGAGCCATATCTGTTCACGTTAAGGAACACACTGGATGGTCTTGATGGGAGGCTATCATCTGTCTCATAACAGTTGTCCTGTGGGTCCTCTTGTGCACACCTCGCGGTTGCAAGCACTTTTCAATTTTAATGGAGAAGTATACAGATTTAAATGTGTGTTGTGTGGCGTTGTGTTTCCCACATTGCCCATTTACGGATTATTCCCTTAATTGGACAATGAAGCCGCAAAAATCTCAGGACGTCTCCTTAGGGGAAGACGTTTTTAAGATGAATTCTAATGACGAACACCACTCAGGGTTTATGAAAAACACAATAATAACAACATTTATTGAGAAATAAGATATCTAAAAGTACAGGCAGACACAATTAATCTTTCAATTACTAATCATTTATTTTGGAACTTAAGAAAGGAAAAACTAAATGAACTATGGAACCACTTTATATCTAAAATTAAGAATAGCAACCTTGAAATCAAAGGAAGGATAAGCGTACAGTTATATGTCCTCTTCAATTCATCCGACAGCTGCATCTGGTTACCACGGCCCGGTCGTCACTCCAGCTTCGGGTGGGGGTCTCCTTGTTACGTCCTTTTGCCGACCACGGGGTAAGCATCTCCGTGGCACTGCGGCTGATGTGGGGACGGATCCTAAGTCGACCGTCATATATGCAGTGGATTAATTTCGCTGCGGGAGGGAGTCGACTGCATCGTCTATAAATGAGAGTTCGCTCTTTAAACGATCAGATGTATAATCTCCGTCTAATACAGTTTCCAGAACATTGGCGTTAATTCTCCCTAATTTGTGGGGCGGGGGTGGCTCAGTCGGTAGCGCGCCAGGCTTGTAATCTGTAGTTCCCAGGTTCGTGTCCCAGCTGGGTCAGCGTTGAGATTTATCTCCGCAAAATTCCCCTCCCTGCCCACGGTCAGTAGGGGACACCGATAGGCTTGGAAAGGCCGCCGTCCGTCGGATGGGACGTTAAGCCGTGGCCCCGTGTGCAGGAGAGACATACCCTGTGCACGTTAAAGAACACGCTGGATGGCCTTGACGGGAGGCTACCATCTGTCTCCCAACAGCTGTTCCAGTGGGTCCCCTCCCCCAACCTTCTCTGAGCCTTCGGGGTCCTTGTGGCCTGGCCATTTAGCCCATGGTGTGCAAAAAAAGTGCCGTCAGAGGTAAAACAATCCAATCCAATCCTTCATCCACCTTTTTAAATACACTTCCTTCACTACACTGATGATAACTATGCACTCATTCCAATGATTGCTATGTCTTCCTCAATCTACCCGGGACACCCTCGGGTTCTCTGCTCGTCGCGAGCCTCACTGCTATACTCCGCTCTGTCCCAAATCTCGGATCTGACTGAAATCCTCCTCTACCTCGCTAGCTATTCCCCACGTTCCTTCCCTCTTGTTTTTTCCGAATAGGTGGTATGTTCAATCGACCATCTGTAGCATCTGCAGATGAACTTACGAGTCATAAATTCCACCCAGGGGGTCTGTTTCTGCGCTAGACGTTGACATCTCCGCCTGGGGAAAGGGGGTTTCTCGTTGGGTTGTTTTACCTCTGAGCGGCACTTTTTTGCACACTATGGGCTAAATGGCCAGGTCACATGGACCCCGAATGCTCAGAGATGGTTGGGGGAGGGGACCCACTGGAACAGCTGTTGGGAGACAGATGGTAGTCTCCCGTCAAGGCCATCCAGCGTGTTCTTTAACGTGCACAGGGTATGGCTCTCCCGCACACGGGGCCACGGCTTAACGTCCCATCCGACGGACGGCGGCCTTTCCAAGCCCATCGGTATCCCCTACTGACCGTGGGCAGGGCGGGGAATTTTGCGGAGATAAATCTCAACGCTGACCCAGCTGGGACTCGAACCTGGGAACTACAGGTTACGAACCTGGCGCGCTACCGATTGAGCCACCACCGCCCCGTTTCTCGTTGGTGAATATAAACACAAAGTCTGCATTTGGCTATGGGTACGATTCGTGGATACGACTTCCGTTAAATGCGACTTCAGTGTGAAGTTACATTTAAGCTGTCGGCCTTCATTCGCACCCCTAGATAATTCCGTGTCTGGCCTTACACTGTAAGGGAATAAATCGGGGTTCTGCCTGTCGTCTACACACGGGGCGCTAGTCGGAGTGTCGTGTTGTTTATCAGAAGGATGTGAAACATGGGCACTGGGCACAATGTGTGTATGTGGGCTTTCGTCTGCAGTTGTGAATTCCGTCTTTCCCTTAGTCTGTTCCCTTTGTGTTGGAAAAAATCTCAATTAAGTGAGAAATTTAAAAAAAATGAATCGTTATGCCTGATGTAAAATCAGAGCATAACGTCTCCTCTTCCCAATCTTCTCTGAGCACTCGGGATCCTTGTGACCTGGCCATTTAGCCCATTGTGTGTTGTGCGCACCTCGCGGTTGCAAGCACTATTCAATTTTTATGTAGAGATATGCAAATTTAAAGTTGTGGCGTTGTTTGTGTTTCCCACATTGCCCAATTATGGATTATTCACTTAATTAGACAATGCGGGCTGCAAAAATTCCAGCAATTAATGCCGTCTGCTTAGGGGAAGACGTTTTTATTAATATGAAATCCAATGATGAGCACAACTCAGGTTTATGGAAAACATAAAACAATAACAATATTTATTGAAACAAAATATCTAACAGTACAGGCAGAACAATTAATCATTCTAATAATCAATCATTTATCGTGGATTTAAGAAAGAAAGAACTTAAAGAACTGTTGAGTTGGGTTGTTTTACCTCTGAGCGGCACTTTTTTGCACACCATGGGCTAAATGGCCAGGTCACATGGACCCCGAAGGCTCAGAGAAGGTTGGGGAAGGGGACCCACTGGAACAGCTGTTGGGAGACAGATGGTAGCCTCCCGTCAAGGCCATCCAGCGTGTTCTTTAATGTGCACAGGGTATGGCTCTCCCGCACGCGGGGCCACGGCTTAGCGTCCCATCCGACGGACGGCGACCTTTCCAAGCCCATCAGTGACCCTACTGGCCGTGGGCAAGGCGGAAAATTTTTGCGGGGATAAATCTCAACGCTGACCCAGCTGGGACTCGAATCTGGGAACTACAGATTACGAGCCTGGCGCGCTACCGACTGAGCTACCCCCCCCCCCCTAAGTGAACTGTGGAACCCCTTTAAATTTAGTTCTAAAATTAAGGATAGCAACTTATAAGTGCAATAAAGGATAAGCATACCGTGTTTATATATGCTCCTTGGTTCTTCTGAGCGCTGTCATCAGGCTGGGGTCAGGTGACGTTTCCACTCTGGGTAGGGGTCATTTCCTGGTTACGTCCTTTTACCGGCGAAGAGGAAAACATCTCGGTCGTACTGCCGATGATATGGAGACGGACCCTGACGCGACCGTCACATACGCAGTTGGGTAATTTGGCTGCCTGAGTCAGACGGCTGCATCAACTTAATTATATGAAAAGGGGGAGTGTTCCCTCACCGGTCAGGCGATCAGCAAGCGTAAACGCAGTCTCTCTGCTTCTGATTCAAAGTCCTGCAGACCAAGCAGTGATCCCATTCGATTACTAAATCTTTTGCAATATACGTGGTTCTTTCACTACACACTTCTATTCACTCATTTACAATGATTCTGATATGCCGATACTGAATCTGGCCGTTCCGTGCTTCAGTCATTTCGTCGTTTCTCCGAGTCTTACTGCAAGACCTCTCTGTCCAAAAACTCGGATCCAACTGAAGCCCTCTCTGCTCGCTACTATACCCCACGTTCTTTTCCCCCTTGTTTTCCACCAAAATGGTATGTTCAAACCATCTGTATCATCTGCAGAGGAACTGACGAGTGATAAATTCTCCCCAGGGGGTCTGTCGCTGCGCTTGAGGTTGACATCCCCGCCTGGGAAAACGGAATTGCTCGTTCGTTACTACAATATCGGACGATGTTGTCCAGTTCTCCATCTGCATTTGCTGTGGGGGACGATTTCCCGAATACCGAATTTCCCGTGTGAGATCGCACTAAAGCTGTCAGCAGTGTTTGCACCCCTAGCCGATTCCCTGCTCGACTCCACACGAAAAGAGAATAAATTGGGATTCTCCTGTCGTCCACCCACGGGATTTTGTGTCGTGTTGTATCGAGTGTCATGAGATCTGGGAGTTCTGTGTGTGCGTGGTTTTCGGCGCAGCTGCGACTTCCGTCCCCTCCTAACGTGTCCACCCTGTTAGTCTGTTCGTGTATCCCCCCTGTGTTGAAAAAAAAAACTCAATCAAGTGAGAAATTAATAAAAAAAAAAATCGTTATGCCTGATGTAAAATCAGCGCATAACACATGTGTGCCAAAAAGTGCCATTCAGAGGAAATACTGCCCAACCTGTACACGTTAAAGAACACTCTGGAAAGCCTTCACAGGTTGTGTGCACACTTCTGTGCACACAACTGGTTAAATGGTCAAGTCGCAAGGACCCCAAAGGCTCCCGAGGACTCAGAGGAGATTGGGGGAGGGGACCCACTGACAGATGGTAGCCACCCGTCAATGCCATCCAGCATGTTCTTTAACGTGCACGGAGGGGACCCACTGACAGATGGTAGCCACCCGTCAATGCCATCCAGCATGTTCTTTAACGTGCACGGAGGGGACCCACTGACAGATGGTAGCCACCCGTCAATGCCATCCAGCATGTTCTTTAACGTGCACGGAGGGGACCCACTGACAGATGGTAGCCACCCGTCAATGCCATCCAGCATGTTCTTTAACGTGCACAAGATATGACTCTTCCGCACACAGGCCCACAGCTTAACGTCCCATCCGACAGACATCGGCCTTTCCAAACCCATCAGTATCCCCTACTGACCAAAATCAGGGAGTTTTGCTGAGATCAACCTCAACACTGGCCCAGATCAATCTGTATCACAGTTCAGTCCTTAGCATGCCACACTCGTTATCTGTAGTTCCCAGATTCGAGTTTCACTTGTGGCAGCATTGAGATTCATCTTCGCCAAACCACCCACCCTGCTTGCCTTCAGTGAGAAAAGAGAGACCGTTGGGTTTAGAAAGGCAGAGGTCCATCGGATGGGATGTTAAGCCACGACGTTGTGGGACAGCCATACCCAGTGCACGTTAAAGAACATGATGGATGAGCCCAACGGGTGGATACCATCTAACAGGTGTTCAGTGGGTCCCCTCCCACAACCTTCTTTAATCCCTAGTGGTGTCCTTCCCAAACCCTCTTTAATTTTCTGAATTAATTTTTGATCAGCTTTGGTTGCCAGATCACTGATTTCTATAAAAATCGTTGCCAGATATTTTTGCTGAATTCTGTAATCAACCATAGTGTTCGGATATTTTTTTGAGAGACTGTACTATGGTAGGTGGTTGCCAGATCACTAATTGCTAAAAAAAATCGTTGCCAGATATTTTTTCTGAATTCTGTAATCAACCATAGTGTTCGGATATATTTTTGAGCGACTGTACTATCGTAGGTGGTCATATTATTCTGATACGACTGTGTATATTCCTTATACTTTAGAGTTGCTCTGTTTTGTGTTTCTGGAATCTTGCAGATTTCTCTTTTGTTGTTGTTTTCGCAAACATATCGTTTATTTTTATCAGTTAGAACCCTTTAGCACAGAGTTCATAGAGCAAATAGAGTAAAACTTTTTAAAATTAGATTAATAATTTCCCCCACCCCCCAAAAGTTTGGTGTAGCTTAACCGCAGGAAAAATATAACTCTAGACTTCTTATCCTGAGGATTCTCAAAGATTTAGAAATAATAAATCCTTCTTTTGCTTGCATAGAAACCGCAGCATGAGGATTTTGAAAGGATTAACTTTCGGAAACTCAAAGTGCTGCTTTCTGGGTTTGCATTTATGGCGGCAAAACTAGGATATAAAGAGATGGACGTTTTTGTTGTGTTCATTATTTTGCTGCTAATGGAAATAGAAAAAGAAAATAATTCCTACGAAACCGGATTAAAATCTTGAGCATATGTCATCCCTTAGCTCGACTTAAGCTCATGGAAATCAAAGCATTTTTTTTTTTGGCATCTTCTGAAAAGACTTTTAAGACCGCTTCAGCGAAATCCAAAAAGAAAATCTTCAGCATCTTTTAAATACCAGAAAAAAAAAACATCTTCCTCTTATTCAATTTTGAGATCTTCACCTAAGGATCCTTTTCACCAAAAGAGATGCCGGAATTTTTTTCTACGGGGTAGAAAGAAAAACAAATAGAATAATCATTTCCGGTTGCAAGAAACCTTATTAATATTTTATAATCTTAAGCTCCGTTAGCAATCATTCTTTGCATGTTTCTTTCAACCTTAAAAAAGCCACCTGTACATTTTTACCATTGTATTTTTTTTAATTAAGAAGTTTTTTAAGATCACTTGGATAGAAAAAAAGCTTTATTACTTTACTCTCCTCATTTCTTTACTTCTCTATGTACAGGGTAACTAAAAAAAAGTTCACAGATTAAAAACGTTAATGTATGATAGAGAATTGTGTTCGGTTTTTTTACCTCTGAGCGACATTTTTTGCCCACAGTATGCTAAATGGCCAGGTCACACGTACAGTCGCTGAAAAAAGAATCCGAACACTATGGTTGATTACAGAATTCAGAAAAAATATCTGGCAACGATTTTTTTAGAAATTAATGATCTGGCAACCTTCGTGTCACGTGACACGAAGGTTACCAGATCATTAATTTCTAAAAAAAATCGTTGGCAGATATTTTTTCTGAATTCTGTAATCAACCGTAGTGTTCGGATATTTTTTAATACATATATAATGCGTATGAATATATAATGCAATGAATATGGAGCGTGTGCAGTTACCGTTCACAGCAAACTGGAGCGGTTGCGGTTAATGTTCACAGCACATTGGATCGTGTGAGCTCACAAAGACCTGGATCGTGTGGGCTCACTCCCGGAAATATTGAGCGTGTGCAGTTACCATTCACAGCAAACTGGAGCGGTTGCGGTTAATGTTCACAGCACATTGGATCGTGTGAGCTCACAAAGACCTGGATCGTGTGGGCTCACTCACGGAAATAATGAGCGTGTGCAGTTACCATTCACAGCAAACTGGAGCGGTTGCGGTTAATGTTCACAGCACATTGGATCGTGTGAGCTCACAAAGACCTGGATCGTGTGGGCTCACTCACGGAAATAATGAGCGTGTGCAGTTACCGTTCACAGCAAACTGGAGCGTGTGCAGTTACTGCACACGCTCCAGTTTGCTGTGAACGGTAACTGGAGCGTGTACAGTTGCTGTACACGCTCCAGATATTTTTCCTGAATTCTGTAATCACGTGACACGAAAGTTGCCATATCACTATTTTATAAAAAAATCGTTGCCAGATATTTTTTCTGAATTCCATAATCAACCATAGTGTTCGGATACATGGTTTCAGACATCATGGGTTCAGATCTTCTCATGGGTTCAGAGAAGGTTGGGGAACAGGATCCACTGCGGAGTTGCTAGGATAGATGGAAGTCTCGCATTAAGTCTATCCCGAGTGTTCTTTAACGCGCCCAGAGTGACTCTCCTGCACACGTGAACATGGGTTAACATCCCATCCGACGGACGCCAGTTTTTCCAAGTCTAATGGCGTCTCCTTTCTCACTGAGGGAGAGCGGGGTCAGCGAAGAAATATTCTCAACGTTAGCACAGCTGGGATTCGAATTTAGGAGCAAGGACGTCGACAGGAGGAAGCAAGTAGGGTAGTTAGGTTGGGTTGTTTTACCTCTGAGCGGCACTTTTTTTGCACACAATGGGCTAAATGGACAGATCACAAGGACCCCGAAGGCTCAGAGAAGGTTGGGGGAGAGGACCCACTGGAACAGCTGTTAGGAGACAGATGGTAGTCTCCCATCAAGGCCATCCAGTGTGTTCTTTAACGTGCACAGGGTATGGCTCTCCTGCACACGGAGCCATGGCTTAACGTCCCCAAGCCCATCGGTGTCCCCTACTACCGTGAGCGTTATGCGGAGAAAAATCTCAACGGTGACCCAGCTGAGACTCGAAGCTGAGAACCACAGATTGCGAGTCTGGCGCGGTACCGACTGAACCACCCACGCCACAAGTAGGGTAATTACCTCCCCCAGGAAAAGCTAATCGAAAATTAATTTATATTTGATAATAACACGTGTACAAAAAAATTAAATGTCGTTTTTTCTTTAACGAAATGCAATCTCGAGGTGTTTTTTTTTGGAAGCATATCGTTTATTTTCAATTATTAATGTGAAATAACTTTTTCACGCATATTTCCAATAATAATATTTCTTGATCAAAGGGACCTGGGTTCGAGCACCGGTAAGGCATGGATGTTGGTGTTGTCTTCCTCTTTAGGTCTCGCTTTCCTCACGGATCTTCTCTATGATGTATAAACTGGCAGGCTCGTGTTAACTAGTTACTCTTAACTGGCAGGCTAACCCCTGTTAACTGGCAGGCTCTGTGGCAAGCAGCTACCTGAGGGGGGATTATTATTCATTTCGTTTTGCTTTCGAGCATCCTTAGTTGCATTGTGATGTGAGCATGATTGCTGTATCTTAAACATTGATTTGTTATTGCCACCACCCCTCCACCAGAAAAGTTTTGCCAGCTCCTGAAAGTATTTTGTCCCCCCCACCCCACCCTCCAAAAACATTCGTTCCAATGCTCATGTCTGGGAACATCAGATTACGAGCCTGGCGCTAAACCAATAATCTACCACCTCCACCTATAACGAAGACCAAGATTTTCCATATCTTGAAAGCAATCTCAAATAGTTTATGTTTGGCGTTCAAACAACGAATGACGCTTGTGTATCGACAGCGTAAGCTTTAAACAAGAAATAGCGAACGACTGAGATTAAGATTATTTGGTTTTCGAACTAAAATTTCCCGATAAAGCGTAACTAAACAGCGTACGGGAATGATCTACCGTTATCAACTCAATAAAAAGTTGGATGGGAACTTTTCAAACAGAAATGTTCAGTCGGGTTGTTTTATCTCTGAGCAGCACTTTTTTTCACATAATGGCTAAATGTGACCGGGTCACAACGACTCCAGGAGCTCGTAGAAGGTGGGGGAGTGGACCAACTGGACAGTTATTGGGATGCCTCCCAATAGCTGTCCAGGTAGTAGCCTCTCGTTAGGGCCTTCCAGCATTTTCTTTAACGAGCACAGGGTATGGGTAGGGGTGGCACACGTGGCCACGGCTTAACGTCCCATCCGACAGAGTGCGTCCTTTCCAAGCCCATCGGTGTCTCGTACAGACGAAGGGCAGAGCGGGGAGATTTGCAGAGATAAATCTGAAAGCTGAACTAGGAGGGACTCGAACTTGGGAACTGAAGATTACGAGACTGGCGTGCTACCAGCTTACTTTAGAAAATACAATGGATTGAATTTAAGCAATTCAAGAGTCTTTTGAAGAGAATTTGCCGCTGGTCTCCGAAATTATGACTGCCTCGATCTACAACGATATTCTGCACAAGCTTCTGAAACTTAACGCCCAGTTTATAAGCCGTAGTTGGTGAAAGCTTAAACAGCATAACTACCTTTTTCATAGAGGCGAGGTTTGTCCAGTCGGTTGAACTCAAGATTTGAAAATAGATATTCCCAGGTTAGAGTCCGAACTGTGCCTGCGTTGAGTTTTATCTGTTAATCCCCACCCTTCCATCGGTGAGAAAGAGGACATCGATAGGCTCAGAAAGATGCTGTTCTCCTGATGGAATGTTAAACCATCGCTCCCTGTGCAGGTGAGTTATATCATGTGCACCTTAAAGAATACACTTGATGGCCTTGATCTGTCTGTTAAGAGCTATCCAGTAGATTCCCTTCCTCAACCTTCGTGAGCTCTGGGGTATTTGTGACCTGAGGGTCAAGGGTGGCTCAGTCGGTAGCTCACCAGGCTCGCAATTTGCAGTTTTCAGGTTCGAGTCCCAGCTGGGCAGCGTTGAGATTTATCTCTGAAAAACTCCTTGTCCATGGTCAGTAGAGGACACTGACGAGCTCGGAAAGGCCGTCGTCCGTCGGATGGGACGTTAAGCCATGGCCATGGTGTGGGAGAACCATACCCTGTGCACATTAAAGAACACCCTGGCAGGTTACCATCTGTCTCCCAACAGCTATTCAGTGTGTCCCTCCCCCAACCTTCTCTGAGCCTTTGGGTCCTTGTGACCTGGATATTTAGCCCATCGTGTACAAAAAAGTGTCGCTCAGAGGCAAAACAACTCAACCCTTGTAACCTGTCCATTTATCCCATTGTGAACAAAAAATTGTCGCTCAGAGGTAAGCATCCCAATTCTAAACAACACAAATTTATTTTAATTTATATCTTAATACAAAAAAAAAATCTACAAAGTGAAATCAGAAGCTTCTTTTTTTAACCTGCTAAAATCCGGGTTTTTGAAAATGGTCTTGGTTACAAGAGGGTGCATTTCGAACATTTTCGTAACACTTTATTTCGAAAGCTTTTAGTTCTAAACGTAGTAGTGCCTCTTTGCTTCTTAAAACCAACAAGTGTGAGGATAAAAACGGCAATAATTTACTTAAAACGAAAGCTGTGAACATTTCTCTTGCACGTAAGTAGTTTCAGGGTATTTCGAAGGATTTTTGAAAAAAATCAACAAAGAATTTCTATTAATAAAACTACTCGATTGGTTAAGTGATTAGAGCGCTTGTCTGCTGATAAAACGGACCTGGGTTCGAAGCACGAATATTTTCTATCGTGTGTTGTCCTTCTGCTGAGGGGCGCGGATGGCTCAGTCGGTAGCGCATCATGCTCGTAATCTGCTAGTTCCCAGGTTCGAGTCCCAGCTGGGTCAGCGTTGAGATTTATCTCCGCAAAATTCCTCGCCCTGCCCACGGTCAGTAGGGGATACCGATGGGTTTGGAAAGGCCACCGTCCGTCGGATGCGACGTTAAGCCGTGGCCGCGTGTGCGGGAATTCCTCGCCCTGCCCACGGTCAGTAGGGGACACCGATGGGCTTCGAAAGGCCGCCGTCCGTCGGATGGGACGTTAAGCCGTGGCCGCATATGCGACAGAGCCATACCCTGTGCACGTTAAAGAACACGCTGGATGGCCTTGACGGTAGGCAACCATCTGTCTCCTAACAGCTGTTCCAGTGGGGCCCCTCCCCCAACCTTCTTTTGACCTTCCTTGTGACCTGGCCATTTACTTTCATGGTGTGCAAAAAAAATGCCACTCAGAGGTAAAACAACCCAACCCTTCTGCTGAGGTTTAACCTTTCTCAAAGGCATTCTGCTTTGTCATTGCCAGACTTGTATAGCAAGTTACTTGAAGAGTAAAAATATATCTTTATACCCGACCCTAGTCAATTTTACTGTTTAAAAATAAAAGTTGCTCAATCAAGCAAGAAAAGTTCACAAGGTAATTGCCAGTTCCTTGCCAGAATGTAGTATCTTGTTCAGACACATCTTCAGGAATGCATTATGTCCAAAAGTCGAGGACGGCCTGTATTATTTTTTCGCTTTAGTCTTACTCCAGTCAAAATTTTGAAAAGTTATTTTCTTATGACTAGCAACACTGGAAACGATATTTTAACAACGACCCGAAATTCATAGACTGTTTGTATCATTGCTTTCAGCGCCACCCATATTGACTTCGGAAAACTTGGCATCCATGACACTTGAGGACAACTCGTTGGCAGTCGCGTTTGAGTTTCATAGATTTTTGTGTAAAGTGTTTCTTTCACTTCAATATCTCATTTTATTTTGCTTTATTAAACACTTTAAACTCTCTAATTGTTTCTGTGAAATTTAATGTTCCAATAGATATAAAAAAGAAAACGGAATTATATTTAATCAGTATATAAAAAGCTATTGAAATCTGATTGCAAAAGACATTTGAGAATCAATAGTTCGCTATTTTGAAACAAAACAATATATTTGTTCAATTTAGTTTTTTCTTTCTAAATTTCTGTTATGAAGAGCTGTCAAAAATGGATACATGCAGTAACACAAAGAAATATGAACCAGATAAAACACACAAAATTACTTTGCGAGCCCTTCAAATTGTCTCGCAATGGCCCCCCTATGAGCAGTCTAGAGTAGGGGTTCTCAACGTGGGGTACCTAATAAAGTTTTTTAGGGTACAGTCGCTCAAAAAAGTATCCGAACACTATGGTTGATTACAGAATTCAGAAAAAAATGTATGGCAACGATTTTTTTAAGAAATTAGTGATCTGGCAACCTTCGTGTCACGTGATTACAGAATTCAGGAAAAAATATCTGGAGCGTGTACAGCAACTGTACACGCTCCAGTTACCGTTCACAGCAAACTGGAGCGTGTGCAGTTACTGCACACGCTCCAGTTTGCTGTGACGGTAACGCTCCAGTTTGCTGTGAACGATAACTGCACACGCTCAATATTTCCGTGAGTGAGCCTACACGATCCAGGTCTTTGTGAGCTCACACGATCCAATGTGCTGTGAACATTAACCGTAACCGCTCCAGTTTGCTGTGAACGGTAACTGCACACGCTCCATATTCATTGCATTATATATTCATACGCATTATATATATTAAAAAATATCCGAAAACTATGTTGATTACAGAATTCAGAGAAAATATCTGGCAACGATTTTTTTAGAAATTAGTGATCGGGCAACCTTCGTGTCACGTGATACGAAGATTGCCAGATTTTTTTCTCTGAATTCTGTAATCAGCCATGGTGTTCCGATACTTTTTTGAGCGACTGTACACCGTGAGAGCTCAAAAGTCGCTAGATGTAAGTACAAAATGTAATGTGCATATATATGTGTTTCATTTTATTCCCATTGTTATACTATAATTATAGATTGGATTGGATTACCTCTGAGCGGCACCTTTTTGCAAGACCCCGAAGGCTCAGAGAAGGTTGGGGGAGGGGACCCACTGGAACAGCTGTTGGGAGACAGATGGTAGCCTCCCGTCAAAGCCATCCAGCGTGTTCTTTAACGTGCACAGGGTATGGCTATCCCACACACGGGGCCATGGCTTAACGTCCCATCCGATGGATGGCGGCCTTTCCAAGCCCATCCTACTGACCGTGGGCAGGGCGGGGAATTTTGCGGAGATAAATCTCAACGCTGACCCAGCTGGAACTCGAACCTGGGAACTACAGATTACGAGCCTGGCGCGCTACCGACTGAGCCACCCCCTATAATTATAGTTTTATCTATCTGTACAAGAGGTACTCCAGTTACATACACATTTACGTAAAGCATAAGAGGTTGAGAACCACTGGTCTAGGTATTTATTTGAAGTACAGACGAATTATCGGGGGTTGAAAAACATATTCGTTAACACGAAAATTTTGCAACCCTGCTATTTTCTGGCATACTGATAAAATACAAACTGTTCATTTATTCGTTTTCTGCAACCAACTACAAAGAAAAGCAGACATACTCCACATTTATTAGTTTGTCATTACATCCAAAATGAAATTGCATTCACAAATTTTCATTCCAACGATTCTTTCCACCCTCACTCTCCGTCTTAATGTTCCGTCTCATTTTTTCTTTCAGATCTGCTCCTTCAGGCGTTCACGTTCCGCCTAATTATTTCTGGAACCGAATACGAAAGAGAATACGGTTGAATAATTTCCATCCGCTTTATATCGAGGAACAAGAACAAGCTACTTATGCTCTGCTGCATTCACGTGTTACTCTCAACTTCCACTGTGCAATGGTAACATAAACATTCTTTTTTTGTCTCCCACTGGAATTTCAGCAGCTCTTGTAACAATAAATTTGTTATTGTGAGAGAAAAAAAAATAGTCTTTTCTGTCATTTATTCTGGGCGGGGGTGGCTCAGTCGGTAGCGCTCCAGCCTCGTAATCTGTAGTTCCCAGGTTCGAGTCCCAGCTGGGTCAGCGTTGAGATTTATCTCCGCAAAATTCCCCGCCCTGCCCACGGTCAGTAGGGGACACCGATGGTCTTGGAAAGGCCGCCGTCCGTCGGATGGGACGTTAAGCCGTGGCCCCGTGTGAGCGAGAGCTATACCCTGTGCACGTTAAAGAACACGCTGGATGGCCTTGACAGGAGACTACCATCTGTCTCCCAACAGCTGTTCCAGTGGGTCCCCTCCTCCAACCTTCTCTGAGCCTTCGGGGTCCATGTGACCTGGCCATTTAGCCCATGGTGTGCAAAAAAGTGCCGCTCAGAGGTAAAACAACCCAACCTGTCATTTATTGTCATATTAGGTACGAAAAGTGATTATAGATGGCGCAGCCGGTAGTGCTTCTGGCAAAGGCCACCTAAATAGTAGTATTAGGATTAAATCACCTCCATGGATTAAACAGCTACCAAACGAGGGAAATATAATATTTTGCAGGCAAGTTCAAATCTAGAAAAATTGGGCTGCCAATTGACTGAATTATGCAAACGGACCAAAACACTATTCTGGCCTTTTTTTTTAAGAACCTATTCTTTTGCAAAGTATTATAGGTTTAAATATTCCCGCCCAATCAGTTATAAAATTCTCCAGCGAGAGATAAATTTTAAATTCATTTATAAAAATATTCTACTTTAATTTTGAAGCATAAATATTGTTTCATAACTTTTCAAATAAATAGTGGCAGTTACATTTTAAAATCCTAAAGTTTAATATTGTGCTATATTTAATTCACTTCAAGTTTTACATGTTGTGTCTCTCCTTTTATGGGGGGGCGGGGGGGGGGGCTCAGTCGGTAGCGCGCCAGGCTCGTAATCTGTAGTTCCGAGGTTCGAGTCCCAGCTGGGACAGCGTTGAGATTTATCTCCGCAAAACTCCCGCCCTGCCCACGGTTAGTAGGGGACACTGATCTGCTTGGAAAGGCCGCCGTCCGTCGGATGGGACATTAAGCCGTGGCCCGTGTGCGGGAGAACCATACCCTGTGCACGTTAAAGAACACGCTGGATGGCTTTGACAGGAGGCTACCATCTGTCTCCCAACAGCTGTTCCAGTGGGTCCCCTCCCCCAACCTTCTCTGAGCCTTCGGGGTCCATGTGACCTGGCCATTTAGCCCATGGTGTGCAAAAAAGTGCCGCCAGAGGTAAAACAACCCAACCCAACTCCTTTTATGGATATCGAAGGACTATGTGCTTCGATATCCATAAAAAAATATTTTTAACTTTATGGTAACGTGCACAGGGTATTGAGAAGCTGATATCTACCCATTCGGCTGGTTGTTCAGGTGTTCAGCAGCACCATATCCTGAACGTGTTATGAACTGATATTTAAATCAGTGCACAAATTAAAAATATTCCATTCAGTGCAACCAAACTATTAGAATGTAACTCATTAGTGCTGTATGTATCCTTGGCGGATCTGCTTTCTTGTTCCTAAAAAGGGGAATAAGAAAGACCTTTTTCTCTGAAAGGAAAAGAATGATTGCAGGTGTCACTCCTTTCACCTAGTGCACCTCTCATATTTATGGAGGGGTGGGTCCCGAAGGACCCCCTGCCGGGGAGAAACTCGTGCTGTCTTCATGACATTACACGAGTGGTTGTGAGAGCCTGGAAGAAGAAGATAAGAGTTTGTCACAGGGGCGACCAGTCTGGACTTGGAGTATGGACGGCGTTAAAGGGGGTACAGAGCGCAGCCTGACTAGAAAAGATGGGAAGAAGAAGAGTGAAAGCAGCTTCAGTCTCAAAGAAATGAGTCCCGGAGCCAGCAGACAAGCCAACCCAGATCCCTCAGGTGCACTTCACATGGGCACCCCTATGGGCAATGTGGTCGTCCCACCTCTACCTCTCTGATGGCTTGGGCACTTCTGAGTTCATTAGCAAACACTTCTGTTATCAGGTATCGGAGGATGTAATGCCGACATCTGCATCTGGAGCACCACAGCCGCAAAAACTGTGGACAGAGATCTTAAAACGCTCCAGATGTGCTGGGAAAGTGCCAAGGTCCGGTCAGTACCTGCATGAAATAGTGGTCCGAGGACATCAAGGATAGAGAATATTAGTGAAGACAAAACCCAGATGTTCCGCTAAATGACCATAGCACTACATCTATCGGGATAATGCCATAAACTCCACTACCTACGTCGAGGGCAAGACAAACACCATATAGATGCAGCTCGCCACACGACTACCTATGGCGAACAGTCCTATAGAAGGAAAGTTCATCCATCGGTCAAAACTTAAATTTAATCTGTTCCCCAGTTAGCCACAAAAAAGGATATACAATCCAGATTACCTTAGCTCCTGGGGTGGAGACTCTTAGTTTGGCTTTTCCATCGATAAGCCCGTCAACCGGTGATCCCACTCCCAGTCGCAAGCCTTCAACTTCCTCTCCATCAGAGCCACGTACCCGCAGCCCCCAGCCACAGTCTGCACCCCAACTTCACTGAGGCTGCACCGATGAGCCCGCTGGACCAGGTTCCCCAAGCCGTCTGCAGAACCCTCAGTCACAGCCCCTCCATCGGGGCTTGCAACCCGCCGCTTCTCAGGGGAAGCAGATAAGCCCGCTTGACCAGGGGACCCAATTCCAGTCAGCAGGGCCCTCCACAGACCCCTCCATAAGAGGTCACATGCTCTCGTGCAAACCAAGAACCACGAGCCAGACCGACCTTTGCAAGAATGTCTTCATTTGAAGACCATTCTCAGTCGTGTCCCAGAGCCTCTGCCACTCGTTCATAACCTGTTTTCCTAGTAATAACTTCAGGTATTTTTTTATTTTAACTATCTCAGGCTGAGTGTCAGAGCCTGCTGAGAGGACCAGTTGGTCTGCCCGCTCATTCCCTTCATTACCTACATGTGCCTTGATCCAAGAGAGGGTAATACTGGGTGTGTTCTTACTACCCAACAGCCGCTTGATCTCGTCAACCGTTTTATGCCTGTTGTTTGCATCTTGAAGTGCTTGCAGAAACGCCCAGCTGTTGGTATACAGCCGGATGTCCTTGTAATGACTGTCGTCATTGAGGGCGCACTTAAGGGCCTCTCTAATGGCAAACAGCTCTTGCTTGGAAGGCAGACCTATTTTCTGAAACCTTCCTCTTGTAGCCAAAGTACATGACTATGACTTGATTGTAGATTGTGTAGGCGAGGCCCATACCATCTTCGCTCTTGGAACCGTCTGTGTAGACTTCAGTTCCTCTACCCGATGGCAACTCCATAGACCACGGTATATGTACTCTCTTCGTGGGATGTGTGTCCCAACTAGCGGTATCCATCTCAGATACGCAGTTGTGATGCAGCTGTTTATAGACCTCAGGGTCATACTGGACTCCAAGGAATATTACCTTTTCCTTAGCCTGCAGGACTCGAAATATGGTCGCTTTCCAACTGTTAAAAACAGAAGCAGGATCCCTGCGATCACTAGCAGCTCATCCATAAATATAGTCCTAAAAGCTCTAGTGATCTGCAGTAAAGCTGGTCTCTGGGCTGCGAGCAGCTTTCCGCACATCATGGAGTGGTCTTTCGGGTGTCTCCAGGCGCCAGCTCTGTATGATAATCCTCTCCATCCCCCTTAAATAAATTCCTTGAGGACCTCCCCTCAGACGCCCCACAAGACACGAGCCATACGTCACAGCTTGCACATAACTTTGGTGCATTTCACTCGTAAGTCCAGCAGGTGTGGAATCCAGCTCATCCAGAGTAATCCCCAAGTATTTAATAGTCATCATATGGCAGATGTTATTGCCTTTGAGTTTAAAGATGGAGTACGTCTTGTTGAGGACACACTTTTGCCACGGTCATTGATGTAGTCATCGTACAGCTGAACCCTAGCTTGTAGTGAACTCCATTCATCGAGGACCAACAATGCTGCATTGCCGGCAATCTCCAGTCTTGCTCTGGAGGAGACCGATATGACAATTTAGCCTGTGTCGTCTGCTTAAGCCTGTAGCCAGACACCCTCGGGTAGGGTTATTTATAATGCAACTAAGTTCCAGAGAAATGGGCCACTGCAGAAATCCTGTGGGCATTCCCTGTCCAAGTTTCCGGTAGCTGCCCCACTGGCATGGATTCCCATGTCAGTGGGAATGAATGACCTTCCTGTTACTAAGGAAATTCGATACCAAGTTATATATATTCCTAGGACGGAACATTCTTTCAACCTACCGAGGATAGCAGGCCACCAGAGATGTGCAGAAATGCACCCATCACATCCAGGGCGATTAGAGAGGTGTTCAATTTGTTCTTTGTTTACCTTAATAATGTCCACCATTTGTTTGATAGCAGCACTGGTGGAATGGTCTGTCCTGAATCAATATTGTCTGCTCTTCAGGAAGCCTTGCTGTGTACAGTAGTAGAACATCCAGTTCGTGACCAGCTTGTCTAAAATCTTACCCAAAACCGGCAACAGATATATTGGTCTTTAGGATCGAACATCTGCCGGATCTTTTCCTGCTTTGTTAAAGATTAAGTCAGCCTCTTTCCAAGCCTTTTGGAAGCATCCCAGTCTCAGACAGCTGTTATAGAGTTAGGTGAACACATCACCATGTTTTTTAAACAGCTGCGTCACGACCTCCACAGTGATATTATCATTGCAAGGGGCCATTGCACTTACAACCTCCTCTTCCCTAAACGGGACATCATTTCCCGTTTCTGGTAGGACCTGGCTATCCTCTCTCAGTTGACATTGGGCATCATCAGAACTTCTATCATCCTGAGGGAAAAGCCCCTCCAAAAGTATCTGGACTGTCTTGTTAAAAGTAGTGGTCCTGGCCACAACCTCTTTGCGAACATATTCAATGTCCAGTGGCATAAGGTCTTTCACTGCTGACAGTTTGTATTGCAGAGTAAAGGGGTTCTGTGCAGTAACTGCACTACAGAAATTCTGCTACGAGGCTAACTGGGCCTGACGAATTGCAAGTTTATACTCCGCCTGTTCCTTCCTATATATCTTTCTCCCCATTGTGGCACCTCCATCTAAGAGCTCGTACCCTCTTTCTTTAAATTCCGAACTCTGAACAGGGACAGACTTCCTCTTCGGGAGGTTACCCTCAAAACCGAAGGTTTTCTCGCATCCAGATCTTACACACTCGATATTTCTGGCGATGTTGTTCAGGGAATCAATGCCATCACAACGGATAATCTGCTGGCGGATCTTAGTCAAACCCGGTGCTTCCTCACTTACGGGTTTGCACCACTCAGGGTGTTTCCCAATTGCAAACCTCTTATTACTAGGGGGCGGTATTGTGCCCCCCACAAGGAACTCTATACAGTTATGGTCGTTGTTGATGACCTCGTCACAAACGCGCCAACCGGGAATCAGTTGGATAGTCAGAGGCGTAGCCAGAATCAAGTTAATCAAGCTCTGATCTCTAGTGCCATGAAAGGATTCTGGTGTGTCGAAATCATTTAATAAAATTAAATCAATTCCACCTATTGCACCATGGACTGTAGGAACGTATTGCAGATTTCCGGAGAAGCTATAAGCTGTAAACGCCCTCAGCACATCTGTATTTCAACAGGACTCGCCACCATATAAAAGATGGTTCGCAGTGCACAAGGCCCTCATAAAGCTGCACCTGCAGATACGTCCTTAACTAGTGGATAGGAGGAAAATCATGAAACGCTTTATTCTGTTGGACTGTTTATGGTCCCTACAGGTATTTGCTGGGAGCTGTAAACAAACTTCTGCAGAAAACAAATTTATTAGTTTAACCAGCCATATTAATTCTAAAATTCCGGAGGAATAGACTTCTAATTAATGTACTAAATGTAATGAGCTTGAAAAGAATCTTTGAAATAAAGTGTGGTAAAAAGGAAAGAACATTTTCAGAAGTGATTTCTATTTGCTTTACCGTAACTGCTAATTATTATAATAACTAGTGACAGGGCCAGTTCAAGGTACTAGCTGATGTGATAGTTACCTGAAGTGTCAAGAGCCAAAGGGTGATAAATACTTGAAAAAATATATATATAAAATGTTTAATATTTCTCATGTTAGTGTTAACTGTATTGCAAATGTAAATTGCATTATTACAATGAAAAATGCTTTTTGTATTTATCTTATATTACACTACTGTCTATAGCAACAGTGAGTGCTGAAAGCAGACTTCGCTTGGGTGCCATTTTACCTCATGCTGAAGAGTCAATTTACTAAGAAAACAAATATCTCTTCAAGCAGCTACTTGCCAGAGGCCTGACAGGAGTCTAAGTTTAATACGCCATAACAGAAGGTCTGAGGATGGCAGGACCTCAGCAGAAGACAACACAAACATCCGTGCATTGCCTGAACCGGAACCCCTATGAGCAGTAGCCAAGCACACTAACCACTTGGCCATGGGACGGCAAAGTGGTTTTCATTCTTTGCTACTAATAATTTACTACTACACATAATAAAGAATATTATATATTTATTTACATATTTCATATATTTTATTACACAATATTTTATTGATATTTATTGTAATTCATAAAAGAATTATTATATTAGGATCATTTTAAAATTAATGGCTCATTTTTTTAAATTATCTGTATGTATTATATCGCACTGTTACTTATGCAGTGCATAGGTACATCCTTCTCAGCTCCTTTTATCGTAATTATAGGGTTGATGCAAAAGTAATGAGAAAATATGAGATAAACATTGTGTTATATTATCAAGAATGTAATTATCATTAGTAGACATGACAATATGTCAATAATCTACAAGTCTGTAGATGCCATTCCTGTAGAAACTCTTGCCCTTCATAATAATGAAGTCGGCAATGCACTCTTGAACCTCATCGTCATTCCAAAACTTCCCATTGGAAATGAAATTGTTCAGGGATCAGATCAGATCTGCTGAATATGGGGGATGCATTATTCCCAGCCCAATTGCAGCAGCTTCTACTGTATCTGTAATGCAACATGGGCCTTGAGGTGTCCTGGTGGAACACCTTTTCTGTTTACCAAAGCCAGGCATTTGCCTTGTCTTCAGTGCAGCACTTAGATGTCTACTCTGAGCAGTTGGACCATTTGAGTTGATGGTTTGGAACCGGTCTAATATCTCACAGTGGATGATACCCTGACAACAGATGCTCTGTTATTGGTGGAGGTATCATCATATTATGAGAATGCAATTCTGGTTTTGTCATAGCCTGGCATGATTCTCCTGCTTCACACCATGAATTTTTAGACATTATCATAAATGATCCACTTTTTCATCCCCTGTAACTAATCTGTCAAGAAAACCCATGGCCTTTTGCCAAGCAAGCAATGATGCACATGCAATATAGCAAGCCACTATTTCCTGCTGTGACAACTGGCATGGGATCCAGGGTTGGGTTGTTTTACCTCTGAGTGGCACTTTTTGGAACACCATGGGCTAAATGACCAGGTCACATGGACCCCGAAGGTTCAGAGAAGGTTGGGGGAGGGGACCCACTGGAACAGCTGTTGGGAGACAGTGGTAGCCTCCCGTCAAGGCCATCCAGTGTGTTCTTTAAAGTGCATAGGGTATGGCTCTCCCATACACGGGGCCACAGCTTAACGTCCCATCCGATGGACGGCGGCCTTTCCAAGCCCATCGGTGTCCCCTACTGACTGTGGGCAGGGCGGGGAATTTTGCGGAGATAAATCTCAACGCTGACCCAGCTGGGACTCGAACCTGGGAACTACAGATTACGAGCCTGGCGCGCTACTGACTGAGCCACCCCCGCCCCAGGCATGGGATCCAAGTATCCAATTTTGATACATAACCCAGTTTTGCAGATACTGAAAGACAGAGGACTGATTGATATTCAGTAACTGTGCCAATTCCCTGGATGTGTGATGAGGTTTTTCTTTCAGCACCGCCTTTAAATAGAAATTGCTCAACTCCGCTAGCTGGCCACTTCAAGTTACTTACTTCCACAGACCTTGAGGTGATTCCATTAACTGGAACTTGTCATATCAGAGGTAACAGGAGTTTCAAGATGACTTTGTTCCCATAAGTTTTGCACAGTTTACACACTCTTGGATACCAACACCATTTCTGAATTTGTACAGCATGATGGAACGAATACATACATCTCGGTTGCCATTGTGAAATGCCTGTTGCCACTTGTATAGACTAAATATAGGTACAGAATGTCATTTGACAACAGAGCCACACACCAATGCTGTCTTTTACGTTATTTACAAGACTGCTGCACATTTCCTGACAATGATTCACGTTTCTTTTTTACATTACTTTTGCGTCAACCCAATACATTGTCTTTGTACTGGTGGCACTGCTGCAGCATTAATCAACAGTGACAGTGCTCATGGACATCAGTTGAAGTAATGTGCTGATAATAAATTCTTGGTGTGTAAAGACTGTCGGGAACATCCGCAAGCAATTGAAGAATATGTTTGTAGTTGATGCTGTTGACCACAGTACAATTGGTTAGTAGGCCAGCCAACATTTGCAAAAGATGGATACACTGACCTCCATACCTGCACTATTGAGAAAAATGCATGGACTTGTTCTGAGGTGGTGCAAAATAGCCAAGTGGGATGGTGATCATAAAGTAGGATTATATTCTTAGATGATCTACTTATATACTACACAAGTAACAATACTGTAGAATAAACATTGATCTGCAAAAAATCATGGGGGCATTACTTTTGTACTGACCCTCGTATTTATCATAACTTCAAATGAGAAATAAATTATCATCCCTTAGATATTTGGAATTTCATGTTAATTCCATTACTATTAATGAGCAAGAAACTATTCAATATATCAAAAATATTCATTAAAATTGCTTATTCCCATTATAAGAATCTGGAGACTTACATATTTCATATACACTCTGTGGCATTTAAACTGCATCACCCAGAAGGAGTCTGGATTTGCATTCAAATCAGCATGTGAGAGCAGGGCAGTACAATATCTGTAAATGACTAAATTTCCATGACAAACATATGGTATATGTGGGAGATCACAGGACAAAAGCTGAGTGGCTAGGCCAAATCCTTCAATTGTAGTTGTCTGCAGCAAGATATGAGTACTGATAGCAGATATTGAGAAGTGTAGAAGATACCAGGATAACCCTTTTGCCAACCATAATTAGCAGCTGAAGTGTGTCTGTGTGGACTGATTGTGGGGATGTTTGAATCTGAATGGTCTACCTACCATATCAGGCATTATGTGGGCAGCAATACAAGGATGATTGGATGTTATTGACACCAGTTATCTCTAGAAGCGACTCAGAGTTGTTGCACAGGGTCAGGCGTTATCGAATGCATAACAGCATAAGTGAATCCACTGATTTGTCTGCAAGTGGCACCAGACACTATTATATGATGAACTGTAACTGCTGCCAAGAAATTTCCTAATTCAACTAGGATCATTTCCAGAAGACATCTCTACTTTCCATTTCAAAATCTTACTGTGCACCAATATCAGGCTAGACTAGACTTGGTTAGAGCTACCTGGCAATTCCTCATATCTTCTACACTTCATCCTCAATATCTACTATTAACATTCTTTTGTAGCTTGTTGCAGACAACAGTGGTTGAAACATTTGGTTTAGCTACTTAACTTTTTTGTCTTGGAAACATAAATATTTGTATGTATCACTGCCCTGCATCACATGCCGATTTGTATGCAAAACTATCCACTCCTTCTGAGTGGTGAAATTTCATTGTCACGGCAAAAAAACATTTTATTTTACAACACAAAAAAAAAATCCTTTTTAGATCACAAATAAAGTTAGAAACACAGCAGAGGTTCAAGAGTTCATAAACATTCACTATATTGCTGTATGTAAAAGTAAGTAAATACGGCAGCCACTAGTGTTGTTAGAGTGTCCAAAGGATTTTTCGTAGAGGGATGAGAGAATCACTTACTCAAAGTTGACTTCAGTATGTTGGTGTTGCAGTCAACAGCAACATACTGAAGTCAACTCTGAGTAAGTGATTCTCTCATCCCTCTACGAAAAATCCTTTGTACACTCTAACAACACTAGCGGCTGCCGTATTTACTTACTTTTACATACAGCAATATAGTGAATGTTTATAAACTCCTTTTTTAGATTTATACAATTTTTTCACTTGTCCACTGCAATTTGACCCATGGGCTTAAGATCACTGGAAATCTAAAATAAAGGATTAAAATCAAAAAAAATTACTGAAAACGAATTTTAAAATATTTTGTAGCAAATTTTATTCAAAACTATTTGTCTTGAAATAAAATTTACAAAATGAAATATATGTTATATTTCAAATACATTTTAAAACGTTTTTAATGCTGTTCTTAATAAACATCAGTCAACCAATACTAACAACTCCATGGGGATGTCTGAATAATTTTGGTAGGGAAGCATATTATATATATATACACTCGAGTCTCTTTTCATGCGTATCTTTTTAATGTGGTTTTGAAGTTATGCGGTGTGCATATTTCATGCAAATTCGGGGTTCCCTGTTGTGACTTTCACATTTACATACAAGTAGTGAATGTGTAAGCAGTGAGCGTTCGAGAAGTTTAATGTACAATTTTTTTATGTGAGTAGATGTTTGTCTTTTCATTATCGGAAGTCTAAATTTACATACAAATAGTGTACGCGTAAGCAGTAAGTGTCCGTGAAGTTTAATTTGGCATTTAAGTAGGTGTTTGTCTTTTCATTAGTGTAAGTCTAAATGTTGCTAATTTTTATTTTACAGATTTAATTTGGCCCAATGGAGAAAAAAAAAAGCACCAGAGAAAAGCAATTCCTTTGGGAATGAAAATTGCAATTTTAGATCGCTTAGCAAAAGGAGAAGGATCTACAGCAATTGGTAAACATTTTAATTTAGGCGAATCTACTATCAGAGCCATTAAAAAGAATGAAGTCGCAATAAGAAAATCGGTCATTTCTGGCACAAAACTAACTGCCAAATTATCATCGTACTCAAGAAATGCTTTATTAGAAAAAAAGGAACGAGCGCTTGGATTGAAGATTTAACTCAAAGAAGAATTCCTATAAGTGGTTGTTTATCTGACTATATCTTCTAGTGATGAAAGTGATTTCGCACCAGTTCAAAAATGCTGCTGAGTATTGTCAGATAGCGACAATAATTCTGATGAAAAAATGTAAAAAGAATTATTACTTTTCAATAAAGTTAAATGGATACAAATTTAAAACAAACCTATTTTAAGTTTTATATCAATTTCTTTCAGATTTCTGAACCAATTTTCCTCACTTTTTTTTAGGCATTCTTATTTTCCTGAATTTTCATAAACTTTTTTTGCCCGATTTTTGGTTTATTTAACTCATGGTTTTGGTTTTATGCAGTTTTAGAAAATTATGGAACGTATCCCTAATTTTGCAACGTAAGGTATGTCTTTTTTTGTGCGACTTTTTTATATGCGGTTTTCTGTGGAACGTATCTACCGTATAAAGAGAGACTTGAGTGTATACAAACCATATTATTAAAAACCTGACATTTAAGACAAAAAAAGTGGCATTTTGGCTATGGTGGGGCTGTAGAATGCTTTTAAAATCTAATATATTGTGTTTCGAACTAGTGTTACAATTCTATGAACCTTTCATAAATATACCATAATCAAATATAAATAATAATGGTATCCATGCAAGTGACCTGGCCACCAGTCAACAATGTGTTTCTTCCACAACATGCTGGCAATAGCTCTTGGCAACAGCATAATTACTTAGCACTGTTGAAGGAAATTTATCTCTGTTTTAACAAATTTTAGCCCTCTATAATTACCCAAATACTCATCCCAAATCTTGTACATGGGTCTCCTCTACGTCATCTCATATTCAGTTAAAGTTCCCAACTAAGAAACCTTCAGGGTAGAACATTTTTCTTGCAGCTATAGGCTGGTATTATACAATAACAGTAATTCATTCTGGGTGATAAGCCAAATTTTATCAGTATACTTCCAAAAATACATCTTGCCATCTGTTTGAATGATGAGAAAGTTAATATCTGTTTTTAACTGATTTGATACCTCTGTAATTTCTCAAATACTTTACCAGATAAATTTTGCATGTGGGATTTCTCCATTGCTACCCTGCATTCTTTATTACTATCATAGAACTCAAGAGTTAAAACAAATTCTTTAGACACTGTTCATTCATGTATAAGAGCATATAATACAATACAAAATGCATAGGACCCATAAAGCTAAGTAGCTTTTTCTGTAGGTAATTGAATAATACATTAATAATACATATACACATGCTCTCTGAATTACCAGTTTTATTTAAAATAAAAATTCAAAAAGATAAAAATATAAAATGCAAAATGTTCCCGAAATTTACAAAATTTAATATAGTTACATAATTTTATTTAAAATAATCTTCAAAATTTATTTTTAATCTATTATAATATTTATAATATCTTTTGGAATTAAATTAAAAGTGTGTGGTATTTTATACTCTCTGATACATCTTCCATAATCGTTTTTAAATTTGAGTAGTTTGCAATAGTTTTTATTTTCTAAACTTGTATTTTTGCTATAATCTATTTTTTTTTTAAACATGCTATCAAAATGTTTTAAGATTTTATTATAAATATATATGTTTCTGTATGATAACAAGTTCAAGTAATATAATCTGTCTCTTACAATCACAAAATTTTGTCTAAGTTTTGTAGGTGTTATTTTGGCTATTATAGATTGAAGATTTTCAATTTTCTTTAAACTTGTTAGGTTTCTTGCATACCATGAAATACAGATTTATAGAATAAAATGCATGTTTTAGTATTAAATATATATCTTAATTTTCGAATTTTTAAAGCAGATAATCTGAGATATTCACATATTTCAGAGATATGCATATTACATCTAAAATATTTATCAATATATATATATACCAAGATATTTTATGTAATTTACATGTTCAATTTCATAACAATTACAACCATAGCCATTAGTAAAATTACTTTTTTTCAGGACAATTTATTCTGAATTTTAATGAAAAAATCATTGTCTGATTTAAATGTTGGAGAATATATTATCATCCACTTAGTTTCTTTATTATTGAAAAACATCTTAATATGATTTAGCCATCTTATTATTCTAATCTAATTGGATTTCTTCAATACTTTTATTTAAATGTTTGTTGCTATTCATTATTAAAATAGCATTTGCATATAAGAAAATATCACTTTTAAAATTTTAAAGTGGTAGATTATTTACATATATTATAAAAAGGGCCCCAGAATACAGCCTTATGGAATTCTGAATAAAGTTATTTTTTTAGCTATAGAAATTGCCTATTTTGGTGATGATATATCTGTTTACTAAATAATTCTTATAAAATTTAATAAAAAATCTCAAATTCAACAATTTTCTACTTAGTTTTACACTTCAAGAACCCATTCATTTCGTGGGTTCGTATCCCACCCGGCTCAAGACAATTTTTCCTCTATAGTTGAATCGACTTAGAAGTGCTAATTTATTAGTAAATACTAAATTGTCAAGTTTCCTTAAGTATTTAATTTAGCACAATAGCCAAGATATAAATTTTATTACTAAATGTGAAATATTATTACACTATATGCCAGCTGAATTTTTGCATGTTTACTATGTCAAATTCTCTGCCAAATTTCATATATTAAATATCCAACTTAAGTATAATTTACTTTCATCATAATTATTAAGTTGCACCCACCTTAACAGGTAAAGTGGTTAGTGAATCAGAATATGATGCAGTGATCATGTCTTTTTATGTGCATTTGAATACTATATACCGATCTTTTTATGTGTTTAGTCAACTTTTGATTATTCATGGGTGGATCACCAATTTGCAGATTAACATGATAAAATACAATAATAGACTGTGTTGATGGCTGCTTTTTGTCAAGAAATTTATGTGATGTTTGTGTTCCTAAACTATTGCACTTTTATCATTTTTACACTTTTGATGACATCTGTAGAACAGTAAATGTCTTTCTAAATATTGGATGTAATTTTAACTAAGTATACATTAAATCCATTTTGTACATGTAGCACATTTTGTTTTAACCCTTGTTTTGAGTTATCCATGACCTCCCCCCCCCCCACCTATTACCCTAGTTATGCAAGTGTTGCTTGAATTCTAATTTATAAAACTAAACAGGCATTAACTGAAAAAAAATCTAGGTTTCTGTGTCCTATGTAAGAAGCAAAGGTTTTTGCCACTACATATTGCAATACAAGTTCAAAAGACATATGTTGAAAAAAAAAGATTTATTTTCTAGACCACTAAATTAAATCTTTGCAAGACAGAAGTTAAAATGCTTACTTGAAAAGGACAAGATGTAGTTTGTAACACATCTTGTAACTCAACACCTTCAGCAATTTCAACTAAAGTCAACCCTTTCTTCTTATCCACTTCAAAGACGCCCTATAAAAATATTTTACATGTGAAAAAATAACTTAATTTTTTTTACTGAATCCTTATGATCCAGTGAAATTACTGAACAAAAAAATAATTATTATATAATGTGTTATAAGGTTAATTTTTCTACTGAAAAAATTTAAAAACTTTTCATTTTCACTTTTGTTTATAAAAAGATGCAAATAACCTAATATTTTATAATAGATTATACAATTGAATGCATTTAAAAAAAAAACTCAATGAGCAGCTTCTGTTTGCTCTGAACAGTATGAGAATTGCTTTCAAAATGGAACTCGAAAATTGTACTTTATATATTGTTTTCACTTGAAGGCTCGAAAGCCGAGTGATATGAACCCATCCAAATGGAACACTTAATAAATGAAATGTTTGGGAAATGTTCATTAAGTATTTTTGCACTGAAATGAATGGTAACATTTTCATATGCATTAAACCTATAACTCATAACTCCAGAAATAAAAAATAAACTTAAATATGAATTTATATTTAGTCAGAGGTGTCAACATTTATCTCACAGAATAAGAAATAAAAAGAAAGAGTTAAAATTCCAATAGGCACAATTGTGGCTTTTCATGTAAGACATTGTAGAAAATAATCTCTAATAAACTGAATGTAAATAACTACATAAAAATCATTAAACCTGCACAAATTACACTGAATGGATCAATTATTATATACACTCTGATAACAATATGCAAAGCAGAAGTATTGCGTCCAGTCACATGGAATGCTGAAATTGGTAATGCCTATAAATAAAGCATATCTCTATGCATTGGAAACCAGTTCACAAAAAAGTAATCATGGGTAAATGCAACAATATAAGTGAGTTTAACCACTGCCAGACAGTAGGTGTGAGAAAGGCCAATTGCTCAATCACTGCAACTATTAGAACTGTTTGGATTTCCACATCAGACTGTCGCATGTGTATACAAGACTACGTGAAATATTGCAAAAATTACAACCAGCAGGAGAAATGTGGACGTAATCATGCAATTGACTCTCAAAGTGAATGCAGACTGTTCTGCATCACTACAAGGAATCACGTGGCTACCGAGGAGCAGATAATGTCAGAATTGAATGAGTGCACATCCACAAGCTTATGCACAAAGACTATCCTCATGAAAAAAATAGGCTATGGCAGTCGATGTTCACATTGTGTCCCCTTGTTGACTGCAAGGCACCAAAAGATTAGGCTGCAGTTTGCAAAGGCATATTACAACTGGAGTGTAGAGGACTGGAAACACATCATCTGGTCTGATGAATCCCAGTTTCAACTTGATCATGCCAATGGGGGGTATGTATGTGACATAAACCTCATGACGAGATGAACCCAAACCTCATGACGAGATGAACCCAACTTGCCAAGTTGGGGTCATACAGACAGATGGAGGTGGTGTAACAGTTTGGGCTTCCTTGGAGCCCCTCATACCTTTCAAGACCTCCATCACTGGCACAAGGTATGTGAACATCCTCACCAACCATCTACACCCATTCATAATGATTCTTTTTCCACACCATGATGCCATCTTTCAACAGGACAATACCACACCGCACACTTCCTGAGTGGTGACCAATTGGCTCCAGGAGCATTCGAATGAGTTTACACTTGAAAGACCCCTCGATCACCAGACCTCAACCCCATTGTGAATTTGTGGGATGAATTGGAAATATCTGTTGGAGCCCACCAACCCTTACCAGCAACTGTGGGTGCTCTACAACAGGTAATCCTCACTTCATGAATGGCAATACCACCTCAGTGTTTTCAACACCTCATTGAGTCCTTACCAAGATGTCTGGCTACTTTTGTGAGTGCAAAAGGTGGAGCAACAGGTTATTGGTAGGTGTATATAATAATTTGTCCATTCAGTGTATCTCATACTACAGTTTTCTAGTTCTCAGGTGTATTTTGTACAAATATTTGAATTTTTAAAATCAAATTATATTTAATGCAAGGAATAAAGTGGGCTAAAAAATGCAATATTTGTAATATTTAAAGTGCAATATTTGTAGAATCCTTTTCACTTATGCTAACAAAGGCATGTATTTGAATCTTTAATAAAATGAACTTACACAACCAATATTATTTTATCTGCAAGTATGTAGAATCTGAAATCTAACTTCAGCTTCTGGATTGGTAATACTACTTCTAAATCTAACAACTATGCATAGACATGTTGGGGTAATAAAAAGTTTTAAGTTCCTGCGCAAAAATGTTCTGGAAAAAAGTGATGTGGGAAAAGATTTTCCTAATTTATTCCAAAAGTAAAAAAAAAAACAGAATGAACATATAAACGTCATTTTTGAATGCTTGAAACATTAACTATATAATAAACTATAAAATTTCATCCCATACAGAATATCATTTTAAATTTCCCTGTCCAGCAGAATATTTTAGTAACTGATAAACTTGACTCTATCCTCCCCTCACCCCACTCCCCAAAAAAAATTAAATCTTGGGTTCATGCTCAGGTGTGCCTGCTGTTACCAATAGTGGAATATAATTGAACAAACATTCTATTTAGGGAAAATATATTCAATATATTGTTTAATTTATAATAAAGATTTTTGTTCAAACCTGATACTGCCAAAGAGCTCTATATCTTTGGTTCATAAAACTGATAATATATGAATCATATTAAATTGCCTGAATTGACATAGTGGTTAGAGAGCTACTTTTTGTGTTAGCTACTGTTCCAGTGAGCAACCTTTGTGTGTCATACTGAGGCAGTGTTCAGCAGTGACTTCAGTCTTAACAGTGCATGTTCTTGCATGTGAAGGTCTGTAAAACCAAGATTAGCTTCTAGGATTCTTTTCTATCCTATATGTTCAAATGAAAAGAAAAGTTGATTTCTGTATGAGGAAAATCATCCAGAACAACAGGGATACTTCATGGGATTGTATGACTTCTCCATTACAGAAATGAGTGTTATTCTACTATTGTAGAAGCTGTTCTTTCCTTCATATAAACCAAATGTACCTACCAGCATAAAAAAAAACATACTAATGTCCTTAAATACTTCAATAAAACATTAAAGATAACAAAATATATACAAGACAATAATCATGATAAATGTCTTTAAAAACAAAGGTAGAATTGTACTTTTACAATGTTTTCTTATTAATGTTACAACTTACCTTTTCTGTAATTATCATATCCACGCAGTTCTTCCCTGTCAGTGGCAGTGTGCATTCACTAACAATCTTAGGATCACCTGTTTTTGCAGTATGTTCCATGGTAACCACTATCTTGGTCCCAGTCAAGGAACTTCCAACAAGATCCATGGCTCCTCCCATTCCTTTTACAAGTTTACCCTGTTTGGAAACAATCATAATAATTCATTGTCAGCATGGATTCACATATTGCATCAGTGTTTGGTTACCAGCAGTAATATCAGCTTAACACAATGGCAACAAACATTTTTATTGCTCAATTTAAATATATGGTTGCTCCTAGTGAACAGGGAACTGTATTTGTGGAACCCTGAATATCCCCAAATTAATGCAGTATGATTCAAAAGTTTTGACAACTCATGAAACATAAGTAATCAGAACATAAATTGGTAGATTTACATGAAATAAGAAACAGAATAGAACATTACATGAAAATTAATATTACATGAAATAGAAATAGAATTGAGTAACAGAACTCTCAATGGTTGTCAAAGACTGTAAGTGATATTACAATAAGAAATAATTCATAAGAAGGAATAATTCACATATTTTGGAAAACTTGTTTACTTTGAAATGGAAAGTACAGAGAAAACATTTGAAATCATAAGTAGGCATAGTGCATGACACAAAACTTAAGGACATACTCCAGGGTCCAACAGAGGAAGAAAACAAGTCCTATAAATATATCTCCAGAAACACCTTTTGGAAGTCATGACATACAAATTATTTTACAAAAATTGCTCAAATAGTCTTCTGTTTACTGCATATCCTTAAGCCTAGACACACACATGGAGCATCTCTACATATGCAACATGTCATGATTATATGACACAGTCAAATAAGCTAACACTAGAAATTAGAACATTATAAATACATTCCTAAGAAAGTAGATGGACCTGTGCCAAATGAAAATTGCCATTACACTGCAACATGCATTGGTGTAATGTTTGTGGCTGTCTGGTCATTAGTTTGTGGTTGCCAGTAAAGAATCACATGGTGCTTCACATATTCTGATCATGGCTGTCTTTATAATGAATGGATGTGGATTTTATGTATGGGCAGGCTTGGGGAAAATGCAGTTGAAGCAAGACAATTGCACCACCAAACATTTGAGGGATAGTGGTCAATGTAATCTGGCACAACATGTAGGTTAACCATGATCCTGCAATATGAACACTAAAGATCAAATTCTCCAAATAGTAGCAAGCACTCCAAGTATCCAATGGATTACTGTCAATGTAGGTGTTAATCACACGACAGTTTGGTGCACTCTTCATGCCTAGCAATTGTGTCCCTTTAATCTGCAACAGTTCATGTACTGACCCCAGTAGATTATCTTCCACAATAACAGTTCTGTGAATGGCTATTGCTTTGGTGCCCCATATCTTTTGTTTGTGAGTTGACTAATCTTTATAGATGAAATTACTTTTGAACGAAATGGAATCATGAATTTGAAAAGCATGCATTACTGGGTAGAGGAAAAGCCTCACACTATAATGGTGAGAGCTCATCAATAAATAAACATTTTCACTCAATGTCTGGTATAGTATTGTTGAAGATCACTTAACTGAATCTCATGTTCTACCATCGTGATCGAAGGGAAAGCTTATCACCACTTTTTGGAAAATGTGTTAGCAAGATTGCTTGAAGATGTGTTTGTCTTGGCTAGAGTTCACAAGGGTTATACATAATGGTGAATCTACACATTTCAACTGACCAGTGAGAGACCACCTATATGACATCTTTGCATTGAAGTGGATAGATCAAATTGATCTTGTTACATGGCCAGTGCTATCACTGGACATTAATCTTCTGGATTACTTTTGGTGGGGTCATTTAAAAAGCTTGGTGTATGAAATAGACCTCTTAGGACTGTAGCAATGACTTGAAGCTGCCTGTGAAACCTTTCCATCTTAGACATTAGGACTACTCAAGGAATCTTTGAGCATATTCAACAATCATTATTATGATGAGCTGAAGACCACATCTACAGAAAAGGATGTCACTTCAAACGATTTTTGTAAATTCATTTGTATGCCATAACTTAAAAATTAACTTTTTCAGTTTATATTTTATTCATATTATATTTATAGGACTTTTACTTCTTTTGAACACTAGAATAAGTTCCTGAAGTTGTGTGCACATTTATATTACACCCTGTATATTGTTAGAGTTAATGAAAATATTTATTATGTAAGTTCTATTCTTTAAATCGAAAATATTTCAAATTCTTTCATTTTTCTTACCTCATCTTTAGTGTTACAATTATTTTTAACTTTTTTTTTATGATAAACACATAAGCAAAAGAGTAGAATCAAATCTACTTTCTGGATTTGCTCAATTGGGACAAATATAATAATTGAAATAAAACCAGAGATCAGCAATCCCCACAAAACTCAAAGAAGTTAAAAATCATGATATAAATGCTATTCAAGAAAGTGAGCTTGGTGTACCATAGAGAAATTGCATCCCATATAAAAAAAAAAAAGCTGAATATTGCAAGTTAATTCTCAGCAGTAAGAAAAATGCACTTTTATTAAACTCATCATCTATGGTTTACCTTACAGATCTTTGACATAAACAAACATTGAGAGTAAATTCAGTGTTTGAAATAAGAACCAATTGGTAAATATGAACTAATTTCTGGCTCAAACTCACCATTTCTAACTTGGCAGAGTTTTCTAAGTCTGCATCTGCCAACAAAGGATATTAAACTCTCCTAACTTGTTAACAAAAATAACTGCTGACTATTAATCACTAGAACAAACAAAATGTTTGATTTTCTCAAGTGAAAAAAAAAATTCCCCCTTCTATGGGACTGAAGACTCATATAAAAAGGGATTTCTAATAGATGGTAGTTAAATTATCTCCCATACTGTTCATTCATAGCACATAATTCAACCATAATAAATTTGATTTAAAAGCTAAACCATTTTTAATGCATTTATAGGTATGCTACTAAAATATAACAAATAATCACTGAAATCTTTATAATACAGGTTTATTTGCTTTTTAAATAAATTTTAATAAAGGTTTTCTTTATGTATCATTAAAAATATTTGCGTCTATAACTAACAGAATTTGGTTTAATTTTAAAATAATACTTAGAATATTAACTATTTCAATAGCAGTAACAAATAGGTTATTTTACTGTATATGACATTGTTTTAGCTGCAAAATAGACTGACTGGTTAGAGCATAGGGATCTCAAAAATCAGTGAGTTTAACAATATGAGTGCATTATTCACTTACAGGAACCATCCAATTTGCTAGATCTCCAAACATCGAAACCTGCATACCACCTAACATTGTTAGATGCAGATGGCCACTGTAAGGGGGAAAAAAATTGTTACACTTATTATTTCTTGCAATTTAAAATTTATGAATAATATGTACTCATTGCATGTAATTATTTAGTTTATGCTGAGCAGGGACATACTCAGAATGAGACCAGTGGACCTGGGACCTGGACCCCCACGAAAATACAGTCATCATATATGAAATCTCAAACATGTCTACCTGCTTTAAAATCCAAAAACAGGTATCTTTGAATAATCTTATTTTGCCCCATATTATGTCTGACATTAAAATTAGATTTTAAAAAAAAAATTGTAAAATTTTATTACAAATAGAATATCATTTTAACCATTTTCTGTCTGGTGGAATATTTTAGCAATTTGTAAACCCTACTCGTCTTATATTCAACCCCCCTCCCTCCAAAACTAAATCATGGGTATATCATACCTTATGCTGAGTGTTAACAACATATCTAAAGCATACATAAGAAGGTATCAAATTTAATACACCAATTTATCAAAAAAATTCCCAACTATATGTCAATGCTTAAATATTTCAGAAGTTTATAGTGATAAACTACTTGATATGTGGCTTACACTCTTAAGAGATATATAAAATATTTATTTTATCATGAAATTCTCATTCAAATTGACCATATGTATGTATATATAATGAATCATATTTTAGTTTTTCTTTTATTTGTAAAACAAGATGAATCAAGTATTTTAACACCATTTGCATAGCAAAATTTCAACAATACACAAAAGAATTATGCATTGTATAAATTTGTGTGTGAAACTAACTTGTAGAAATTTTTCAATACTTGGTTGGGTTGTTTTACCTATGAGCGGCACATTTTTGCACACATTGGCCAGATTACAAGGACTCCGAAGACTCAAAGAAAGTTGAGGGAAGGGACTGGAACAGCTGTTGGGAGACAGATGGTAGCCTCCTGTCAAGGCCATCCAGTATGTTCTTTAATGTGCAAAAGATATGGCTCTTCTGCACATGGGGCCACAGCTTAAAATCTCATCCAACGGATGGCAGCCTTTCCAAGCCCATCGGTGTCCCCTATTGACCATGGGCACAGCAGGAGTTTTGCTGAGATAAATCTCAATGCTCACCCAGCTGAAACTTGAACCTGGGAACTGCAGATTATGAGCCTGGTGAGCTACCGACTGAGCCATTCCCACCCCTTTTAAATACTGCACTGTGCTATATAGAATTCTTGAAAAATTTGAAAAATGTGTCAAGAAAAACAATTATAGCACACTACTCAATAAAATTTCAAAAATTTCTTTAATGAAATTAATTTTCTCTCTTAAATTTTGGCTAATAAAGTTTGGTTACTGATGTACCTGTACATTCCCCCCACTTAGTTTTGTGGGAGGTCACCAGCAAGACAGTGTACTGCCCCATTTCTCAAGAGATGTTGCAAATTGTTAGTACATTTCCATATAGGTTGGCCATCAAGAACATGTGAATATATAAAGCAATACTTAACCATTCAGAGTTAAGATCCCTAGCTTTCACACAAGGTCAAACACTAATTAAGAGTAAACTTGCTAACTGAAAGACAAACATAAGAAAAAATAAACATACCCCCTAATAATGGCAAAAGACTCATCACTGGCAAAGAATGAAGCTCCAGGTATCACTGTAACAGTTTCTTTCCCAGCATTTATTAAATCAGGATCAATTTCTTCTTCTGATGGGTATGGTCCCTAATAAACAATAAAAAAATTACTGAAAAATCACTAGATTTAAAATAAAAATTGCAACTCAAAAAATCTCTAAATTCAAGCATAAGTAATACATATATTAGTTAATTTCATTCAAAATAAACGCTGTGTTCTTACTTTAATTCTCAGATTACAAATGAGTACTGCACTCTTGTTAAAACTTGGTTTTATTCCATAACTTAAGGATTAATATGGACAGTACACAAGAAGCCTATAATGATTTTCTAAATGTAGGAAATGGAATATTACAGGATTGTAAAATCAGGGTTTTTGGAACCCATCAAGAAATGTTGCACTAACAACTTTCATAACATCTCTTGGGAACTGTGACACATTGTGCTGTCTTGAGTGTAGCTGCTCATGAAACTATTTGAGTGGAGGAATGTACAAGTGCAACATTCAATGTGATGCCTTTTGTGTATTTGGAGAAATCACTCCCTGAAACCCCACCATTATTTGTCAGACAGTCCTGTATATCTTAAAGAAATATAATTTCATTACTAGTAAAATTGTTTAAAATTGTGGGAAAAGAAATTAAGCAACTTACCATTCCCATTATTCCATTTTCACTGTGCAAATAAACATTTATTGTTTCTGGTATGAAATTACTAGCTAACACAGGTATGCCTATTCCCAAATTGACTAAACTGATGTTAAGACCATAACGAATAATAATTCACTTTCAACCTCAAAATAAATTGATCTTTACAAACTAAAATTTTTTCTGACATCTCTTACCTATATGTAAGCATTTAAAACGTTACAAAAATAACTTTTTAATAAGGTTTACAGTTATTTGATGCTTAAAGGATACCAAACATTCCATCTTTAAATTCAAGAGCAGCTCTACGTATAATTTTTTCTCTTCTCTGATGAGCAGGGGAAGTTTGAGTTTTTTCAGCCAACATATTTTGTTTTGTTCTTGTTTTCTACAAAATATAAATTGTATGTAAATTACCACATATCTGCACAAAAAATGTACTTGCAAAGACAAAGCAAGCTTCTCCAGAGAGAAATATTCAACACAATATACAATCAGTAGAGAATCTACAATAACAACACAAAGTGGGCTAGTATCAGGTAACCAAAAAAATTCATTTAGTTTTTGAGGGTAAAATTAAATCATATAAAAAAAGTGAATAAAGATATTTTATTCAGAAAAGTAAGCACCAGCACAATCTATAACCTTTTCCCAATGAGATACAAGTTTATAAATGCCATTCCAGTAGAACTCCTAATTAGAAGTGAAGAAAGAAGCCAACTCCATTTTCAGTGCTTCTTGGCTTTGAAATTGTCGGTTGTGGATATGATTGTCCAAGCACCAAGAAAAGATAGTAGTCTAGTCAGATGACATGATGTCTGGGGAATATGGAGGATGGGGTAGAATTTCCCAACCAAGGCTGTGGAGCTTGTCTCAGGTTACTCATGCAGAGTGAGGCCAATTATTGTCCTGAAGAATCACAATGCTTTTGCGATGAAGTGTAGGCTGTTTTTGGAGCAGTGCATCTTGTAGCTGTGTCAAGTAGACATCCACAGTGATTGTTTGACCAGTGGCAAGAAGCTTATGATGGACAATACCAGCTGTAGTTACCAGATGCACAATAAAATTTTATGTTGGTGGATTCTGGGCTTTGGTGTGTGCAGTACAGGTTCACTGGATGACAACCAATGATACAAATGTTTGGTGTTCTGATAGACAATCCATTTTTTTATCACACGTCAACAACTGCCCAAAAATGGCTCATTCTTGTGGCATGAAAGCATGAACAGATAATAATGTGATGAACAGATAATAAGCAGCTTTAGTTTGATGTCAGCAGTCAGTTCATGTGGAACTCATTTGCTCAGCTTCCAGACTTTTCCTAGGTGATAGAACGCAAACAAATGTATTCATCACTTACATGGAACCTTTCCACAAACTCTTGGCGCATTTGATGTGAATTCAACGCTGCTGGAATTCAGTTCATTGTCATCAATGATACTCAGTCTTCCCTCATAGGGTGCATCTTCAAGTGTCTCATTGCCCGACACAAATTTTCTGAACCACTTTTGGGCTGTCTGTTCACTTACTATGTTCTCTCCAAATGCCATACATATCTTGCAGGCTGCTTGCGGCACTTTAGTTCCCAGTTTAAATTCATAAAGTAAGCACACTCGAATAATTGTTTCGATGCAGACATGTTTTCATTGCTCTTCCCAATTTCACCGAACCACTTTTTATGCTTTCTACACATCAACTGATTCAGCATGCCATATGCTTTCAACTGTGTATCGACACATGCACACCACTTGCAACTGTGCTTACATACTTTTCATTGAAATCATAACATTGAAAAGTCACACAAACTTATTTGGTTTTCTATTTACAAAGGTAGAATATCACAGGAGATATCTGTATACAATGCTGCTCCTGAGTAGTTAGCCGAAAAATTTGAGTTTCATGGGTGGGATTAAAACCCACATCTTCCAGTTGCATACCAGGTGTTCTAGCCACTGATAGTTTAGTGATTGCAAATGCCCAGCATGTAACTGGAAGATGTGGGTTTGAATTCCACTCACAGCAAAACTCAATTTTTTCAGCTAACTATTCATTAGTGGTTTAGTAGTTTGTGCTCTTGTTGGCAGAATAATGATACCAAGATTCAAGCTCCAAATAAGGCATGTATAGTCTCTTTTTAATATATGTTGATTTTCTGCTGAGGTCTTTTCTTCCTCACAGATTCTTCTGCATAGTGCATATAATATTCATTACACAAGTATGTTGCCTGAGGTATATTACACAGGTATGTTGCCTACATTTCTTTACATTTTATATATTAATTATGAAAACTGCATATCATTATAGCAATTTAAAAGAACAGTCTAGACAGAAAACTAACCATATTGCCTTACTTTACCTTTAATTTCCAAATTTCTTTATTTTACTGCATTTCTTTTAAAAAAAAAAACATTAGTAACAACTAATATTATTATACACTGTTCTACATTTCCAATAAAATAAACAAGCCCACCTACTTCAATTTTTTTGATAAATGTTTGTCCTTTGAAAATTCTATCAACATATACATTAGATACATGGATTTGTTCTGGAGATATTTCCCCTATCTCAACTATCTCTTCTACCTGCAAGAACAAAATCAATAGCATTCCATAGAACTCAAAATTTGTTTTTAGTTGATTAATAAAAATGGATCACTCAGAACAGAGAACTAACAGAACTGGCACTGCTTAGCAATACTGATGTAATATTGATACCAAACTAAAATTCAATATTATCACAACACAACAATATATAATATACATAGTAAGGTCCAAAAGTTTCCAGCCCGAACATGTTAGAACAAAAATTGACAGGTCTAATTCTGTCAACCCCCACCCTGTTTTGTTGTACTGCAGTTAAAATTTTGCAGCTCTAGCATCAGTAGCACTCCAGCTAGTATCACAGATAGAAATGCTGTTGATCAATATTTTAAAATGTTTAAACTTAAGTATTGCACGGTCATTAAATTTTTGATGAAAGAAGGTGAAAGCCTGGCAGAAATTAAACGACATTTAGATGCTGTGTACAACTAATCTTCCCCATCATATTCGATGGTTAAAGAATGGGATAAGCAGTTTTGCTTAGGGAGATATTCGACTGAAGATGAACCTCGTCAAGGCAGACCTGCAGAAACACTCACTCCAGAAACAACTGCACTGGTGCAAGAAGAGGTGCTAAAGGATAGGCAACTGAAAACTAAAGAATTATCAGCAAGGTGTGGACTTTCAAAAAACCATGGTGCTTCGAATTTTACATGACCATGTTGGTATGAACAAAGTGAGTGCAAGATGGGTCCCAAAACTTTTGAGTGTTATCTAAAAACAACAATGCATGGAATGCTGCACTGAATTTTTAGCACTCTGTGAGAGGCAAGATAAAGAAGTGATTGATTCAATTGTCACGGGAGATAAAACTATGGTTCTGTATCATGGTCCCGTCTAAATGGGAATCTATGGCGTGGTGGCATCCTAGCCGAAAGATGGATCCCCACAGCCAAAAAAGGCTAAAGTGACACATTCCCAAAAAATTATCATGGCCACCATCTTTTGGGATTCTCAAGAGATTCTGCTAGTCTTAGAATTCTTTAATTTAATTTTTCGATTCTATGAAATATTACAGTTACTGGTGAATATTATGTGTCATTAATGTACAAATTGAAGGATACTATCAAAGAGAAATGCTGGTGACAGGAGTAATGTGTCACAACACACAGGTGTTCACAACACACAGGGTTTCAATAAACATACGGAATATAACAGACATTGAACCCTGTTGAAAATGGGGCTGTGTAGCCGCATGCTGCTCCGAGTGCCCATGCTAACCTCATTTCATAGCACCTACAATGGGTACACAAGCATCAAAAGTGGACCTTGAATGATTGGAAGGTCATGTGGTCCAATGAATCTCATTTCTTGTTGCACCAAGTGGATGGCCGGGTACATGTGCATCATTTACCTGGGGAAGTGTTGGAACCAGGATACACCATGGGACAAAAACAAGCCAGTGGAGGAATTGTAATGCTTTGGGCAATGTTCTGCTAGGAAAACCTGAGTCGTCATTCATGTGCAGAAAACTATGATGTCTACCACATACCTAAACATCATTGCAGACCAAGTATATCCTTTCATGACAACTGTATATCCCTCTAGTAGTGCCTTCTTTTAGCAGAATAATGTGCCATGCCACACTGCCTGGATTGTTTGAGAATGGTTTGAGGAACATGAGGAAGACTTCCAGGTATTGCCCTGGCCTTCAAATTTCCCAGACATCAATCCAATCGAGCATCTGTGGATGTGTTGAAACAGCAGATCCGATCTGCAGTAGCTCAACCATGTAAATTACAAGAGTTAAAGCATCTGCTGGTAACATGTTGGTACCAGACACCACAAGACACCATAAGAAATCTTGTAGTGTCCATGCCTTGCTGGGTAAGAGCTGTTTTAGCAGCATGTAGAGGACCAATATCATATTAGGTAGGTGGTCATGTTTTGGCACTTCGGTGTGTATATATCTCTCCTATCTCTCTCTGTATTTTTACCTAAAAAGCAAAAATATTAAAGTAAAATATTCCAATGATGAATCATTTACTACATTCATATTAAGTTCAAAGGTAGGATAAACAAAAACTCTAACCAGCTACACAAAAATATCTTCAAGCGAAGGTATTTTTTGTGTAGCTGGAGGTTCGCTTGAAGGTTCACAAGTGATTTCATCATTGGTATGTTCTACTCTTTTTTGTAGCCACAGTATTAGACGCTACAGTCCAGTTAATTGAAAATTTAATGTAAGAAGTAAAATAAAAACAGAAATTTCACAAGGATAACCTCAGTGAAATATGACAATAAACTGACAGCAAAAGCTTACAGAAACAGATGAGCATTATTAAAAGAAATTTACATTGCTTGTAATGTCACATGCTTAACATACAACCAAACCAATTTCTGTTGATGCTACAAAACACGACATACACTTATCAGTTATGCAAGATTATAACAGTCATTCACATTCCTTCTATTATGTTAGGAATTCTTGAATTACCACATTAAACAAAGGTGTCACATTTAATTACAATTACAATATGCTGTTCATACTGTATGTTTAACCATTAAGTATTACTAATTCTAAAAAAGTTTTAATAGATATCACCTGCATAAGTCCTTTGCCCACTACTCACTGCTGACTGTTTCTGCAGTTCCTTTTTTTTTTCTTTTCTCCACTGTCAACACTTTACCAGAGTCCATATTTTCTGAGTTCCCAATATTTGGACAAAAACACACAATCACAATGAAGTTAAAATATACCTTACATCAAGCACATTTTCTGCTAGCCCAGTAGCCTTCTTCTTGTTGAACAATATGCAACAAATGCCAAGTCTGTCTTTGTCCTCTGCATTCATTTTTCATTACTTTTTATTTCAGTTGTTAATATTTCTTCCTTTTTTTATATCCTTTTCTATTTTCTGGTTCTTCTTTGCTTCCTTCTCTACAAGAAACTTACATGTAAAAGGGAGTTCTATTCATTCATTTATGCATATTTTCTGTTACCATATACACAATTTCTCTCCTACTCCGAGTTTGCATTCTATAGGAAGAGCTATTAATTTTTTCCATCAAAATTATGCTTATATTCCTTTTCAAATACAATTAATATTTTTACAAAGGGTAACAACTTGAAATTGTGTATATACCAATATTGAGAAACATCCATAATAAAGAAATAGAAAACCCCATTTCCATGGAGGTTGCTTATAAAGGAGGAAGCAAACAGCCAAAGACAGAAAGTAAAAAAAATTATTAAAAAAAAATAACAGCTGAAAGGAAGAGTAATAATAAAGAATAAACATTGGAGAACAAAGACAAGGCATATGACATAACTGCCAATTGTGAAATGAATGACACACCAATATTATTAAAACAGAACTTGCATGAGCAGAATGTTGCAAATTAGTATAAATAAAGGACACCTACACAGAAAGAAGCACCAGAAACATCCATGAAGGCTGCTGGGTTAGCAGAAAATGTGCTTGATATAAGGTAAATTTTAACTTTAATATTTAAGTAAAAGATTACTGCCAACTGTACCTTTGTCCAAATACTGTGAACTCAGAAAACTGAGGCAAATCTGGACTGTTTAGTAGCATGTGATATCCATTTAAGTGTCTGTTTAGAAATAGTAATTCTTAAAGATTAGACATACAGTATGAACATTGCAATTGCATATAAAAATTCTGTGATACTGCTTAACTCTTAAAGCACTGGAAGATACTATAGTTCCCAGAGAATTGTGCTGCAACTTTTTATATTTTTACTTAGAGAAATTTCCCTTTTAAAAGATCTTTCAAATTAAACAAGAAAAATTAACAAATTATACATTATGTACAATAATATAACCAAATTTTCTCAGTTACTTAATTCAGAATAAAATTCTACAACTCTCTAAATTTTCATACTCAACGAAAATGGTAATATAATCTGGCACTTTAAAAGTTATATATATGCATCATATTTATTTAAGTACATATAATCAAATTTGATTGGCAAGTTGATTGTCAATAGTTTTCTGTATTATAATTATGGTATACCCAGTAAAATCAGATTGATAAAAGTTCATTACTATTACAATTAATGAGTTCTATTGCTGTTCCCCTGAAAACTCGCAATAACTCTATATAAATATTTCCATTGACTAAAAAATACTCTCCCAATAGATAACTTACTCCTAAAGTTTATCTAAAAGATGTTGGTATTAATTTACATTTTTTTTAACTTTGGTTTGTTGTACTTAAACTTAACATACAGACAATGCATATTCCAAATTGAATATTACTCAAAACATTTCAAAGAAAATTATTTCTGAAACTATTAACATAAACAATTTGCATTTATTATTAGAATTTATCACCTGATAAAAAGTCATTTTAAAATAAACATTATTTTAAATTTCGTTGCACAATCCATTACTTCAATGACAATTTCATTGAAATAGGAAAAAATTTCTGAAATAAATAAATAAATATGTGAGATTACCTCAGCAATTGTTACTTTAGCTGCCTTGGCCATTGGTTGATTAAAATTGTTTGCAGATAACCTAGATGGATTAGTGTAATCTTAGTTGATTTATACATCAAGTTTAAATAATATAAACATTAACATCTCACAGAAAAATGAAAAAAACTCAAAACACCTATTTCCCCATCAGATACACAAAATCAAGTATCACTAAAATTCAAACAGTTCCATGCTATATAAAATTCACAGCCCCACACTTCTACAAAACTGAAGAAAAAATAACACAATAAATATGTTAAAAGTCTAAAGGAATTCTATCTCTACTTGGTTTTTGCCAATATTCATTTTGTTCATTTCAATATTTGTTTTCAGCTACATCACTCTTACTTGTCCTAAAATATTTCATTAAAATTCCAAAAAGCTAGAAGAATAATTACACAGATAAACTTAGTATACTGTTTGATATCATCATTATGGTTTATATATATGAATTAACTTTTGTGATAAATTCATATTAGTGATGCTATCATTAAATAGTCCAGTTTCTACAACTCTATATGGTTGAAAATAAAATTTAAAATGGCTTATGACAGAGGTGATACACTTATGCCTGCACCCAGATTTTTCCCCTTCTTAATATAGAAATCTAAGAAACGTTATATAAAAATAAAAATAATAGAAGACTCATTAAAATTTATTCTTATTCATAATACCATTTTCAGAAACCCCTATTAATATCATCTCAAGATCAAAGAGACAACAAAATATGATTGCATTTTTTTTCTCCATACAATTCACTCCAAGTTTTTACATACCAAACAGTAGCTACAATTTGTAAATTACTTTTTTCATTACTTATTTGAACAATAAGTTATAAATTAATAATTTGAACATAAGAATATAATAACTTATTCTTCCCCCTAACATGTTTTTGGGGTTTCATTTTCGGACATTCCATCCAAAAGAAAAATTTTAACTTTGCTTCAACTTGCTGCATTAAATTTCAAAATGGTCTCCCCACCCTAGTATGATTCTGTTTTCCAAGCAATTTTCATGCTAGTTTCCCATACTGTTAAAGAATACAACAGAAAAATCCTGGTTATAATAGATATATCCTCCAATATACTGGAGAAAAATAATTGTTTTCCAGTTTACACCATATTAACCCTTTTGAGCCTAACAGGACAATATATCCCAAGATAGTTTTCATTTAAACTGTTGCAATAAAAGCTCCCAAATATAGCTGCAGTATTATCTTTTCAGTCTTTTCAATGCATAGGTATACTAATAACAGAGTTTCCAACTCAAATTTTACTCTAACTTCACATTTTGATGCAATTTTGTTTGCATGTGCTCAAGTAATTGGAGTTTCTTATAAAATACCAATGGGATTATATATCCCACATCAAAAAAAAAAATTTTTAACAAAAAAAATATCATGAATCTGTCTAACAAGTCTGTTTTATTACGAAAAGTAACAAAAAAAGTCAGATTTATTACATTTCAAGCAAAATAAAAATCTGTCTCGAAAGGGTTAATACTACAAGAATGACATCAACTTTTTGTGGCATTTGAAGCATTTAAACAACTAATTTATATTTAATTAATAACTACACATTTAAAGAGTTTTTACAACACACCTGAATATCAGATTTCCTGCTTTGTCAGCTTTCCAAGCTTTTATCAAAGCAAAATCTCCATTAATAGCTTCCTCTAAAATATAGTTATTCCCATTGAAAAGGCGGCTCTAAATTAAAGAGTATTAGTTTTTTTTATATAAAATTTTTGCTTTTTAATAAATAACTATAAAAAAATGCCATTTCATGTTTATGCTGCATTTATCTAAGCCATGTAGCTTCCAAAACACACTATGTTACCAAACGTTTTCACACACTTCATATTATTTGAATGGAAAGCCATATTCAAAGCTCCCTAACTGTTAAAACAATCTTTTATGTAAAAATGTGGAGATAAAAATTAAGATCTTTCAATCTTAATTTTAAATGTTAATACTTAAAAGAATAATTGATAATGGAACATTTAACAATAGACACTGATAGTAATATTAATTTAACATCAAAAGTTAATTAAAATAGAAACAATAACTTCTACGTGAATAAATAGTTTTGCAGAAATGACAAGTTTTACTGAGGCGCAGCACTCAAACTGGCATCTTTCCAGATTCATGCCAGAGTATTCTAACCACTAAACTGGCACCAGTGGTTAGAACTCTCTGGCAAGAATTTGGAGAGATGTGAATTTGAATTGCATGCATCGGCAAAACTAATATTTTTCCACAAAACTATTTATTGATTTACTGACTTCTACATCAGTAACTTTGTGTATTTATATTAATTCTACAGTCGTTTAATAAAAAAAATGTAATTTTACAAGCTTTGTATAATGTCTTTTTTTGGCTCTCATCAGTTTTCAGGAAAAGTATTTTGGAAGAGGATAACAGCAGCTTCAGTTATTAAATGTTCCAGCTTCAATAACTCTTAAAACATTAAACTACTGTTGCTGAAAATTTCAGATTTAGAAGATTTAAGCGAGATCTACATTTGTTATCTTCAGAGACATTTTTCTGCAAAAGCTTATTTTCAAAATTATGGTGATTTTAACATGCATTTCAAAATATTTTATTCAAATAGAATAGACAAGTCTGAACCCTTTGAGAAATATAATGTTCATATCAGAAAGTTCTTGTGTCATTATAATGTTTAAAGCAATACAAAATTCTTTAACAGTTAAAATATAAACTGCTGATCTCTCTAATTATATGCAGTTTAGTTTATCTTGGCACAAATTCCATACCATTAAACATAAATATTTGATTCATAATACTCATCTGTCATGAATAGCAAGGAGCAGCCACTTTAATTGAGAAAGATATATATTATGCAACAGTTCATATTTCAACTACTAATAATATCCATTGCATTCAATGTAGGCAGTTTAATAGTGTCTTAGTTCATCAATGTTTTATTACACTTCACATCCTGTTTTCTACTTTCACATCAAAGGCATTAAAATTTCAATATAGTATATTAGTTAAATCTAAAATATATGAATCAAATACTCGCTACAGTTGGGAATCTTAATAGCTTAAAGGTTAACAATATATAAAAGATATTTATTGAGTATCTATCCACTATCAAGTTGTTTTATGTAACAGGATGAAGATGAAGAAAAATTATCTTGAGCCTGGTGGGATCTGAACCTATGACCTCCTGTTGGCATGGCAGATGCTCTAACCAATAAGCTATTGGCCACTAATAAATCTCGCCTCCACTGCTGATGTTATGCTATACACCATCTGGTGTCTGACATGTTATCAGGAGGCTGTGGGTTCAGATCCCACCCTACTCAAGACAATTTTTCCTCTATCTTCATCCTGCTACATAAAACAGCTTGATAGTGGATAGATACTCAGTATATCAATGATGAGCTATGAATTCATTTATCTAAAAGATAAACTTAAAAAGTATACAAAACAATGATTTGCTGTATAAACAACTCAAGAATTAATTTAAATTTAGCATAAATGCTTTCTTAAATACAATATATTAAGAAACCATAAAGACCAAAATAAATATCCAATAACAATGAGTCATAAGAATTATTATTACCCCAAAAAATTGTTTAAATGTAAAATTTACTCTTTACCTTCATTATTACTTAAACTTTACCTTGCCACACATTCCTCTTGTAGAAGAAAAAGGAACATCTTTAGATCCTATTATTATCATTTATACATTTTGAAAATTAAAAAAAAACTGTAGGTGTGTATTTCTGTGCATTCACTACATAATGGATCTTCTATTTGCTTAGTAAGAGATAGAAGCAAATATGTAAATCATAGAAGTCATTTTGTTTTTGTTGTTTTATCTCTGAGTGACACTTTTTGCATACAATGAGCTAAATGGCTAGGTCAAAGGATCCCAAGGACTAAGAGAAGGTTGGGGGAAGGGGACCCACTGGACAGCTGGTAGCCTCCCTTTGAAGACAGATGGTAGCCTCCTGTCAAGGCCATCCAGTGTGTTCTTTGCTCCCTCATATATATATATATATGATATTTGAGTCAGGTGGGATCTGAACCCATAGCCTCCTGATGACATGTCAGACACTAGATGGTGTATAGCATAACATCAGCAGTGGAGGAGAGATTTATTACTTACTCTTCAACATATGGGGCCAACGTTTTACATTCCATTGGATTGATGGTGGCCTTTCCAAGCCCACTGGTGTCCCCTACTGACCAGGTGCATGATGGGAGGTTTTAGCAGAGATAAATCTCAGTGCTGGCCCAGGGGGACTCAAACCTGGGCACAACAGATTACGAGCCTTGGATGCTACCAACTGAGCCACCCTTGCCCTTCCTAGAAGTGAGCCAAAATTTTTGGAAGCAAGACATGTGGATATTAGCAACCAGCTGCTACTGAAAGCATCATAATACAACACATTTTAGTCACCATCACAAAATCCTTAGTCACCAGGTGACTGGGTTCCTGAAACTTTACGACTCAATTCATGTAGTCTACGTTTATGCCCTAAATAAGTCATCAAACATAAAAATGTCAGACAGACTTAACAATATACTAGAGAACTTTCAATATTGCAAGGTATATAACAAAAAGCAAGTTTCAAAAGAATGTTTTTTCTTTCTTAAAATGGAATTTTAAGAAATTATTCTTCCTAGAATCTCAGAAATAGAAATAAAGTTACCATTTCACTTAAAGAGTATTATATATAAAACATTTTAATAATGAATCAATAAATAGTGAATCTACAGAGTTACCTGTTGACTTTTAAGTCAACAGGTAACTCTGTAGAATAACACTAGTCAACAGGTAACTAAGTCAACAGGTAACTCTGTAGAAATAGTTTTGTTGAAAAAAATGTTTTGCCAAGGTGCAGGAATGCTGCATTTTGGTAAAACTCATTTTTTTCACAAAACTGTTTATACTTTTTTTTTTAACTTTATAGAATAAAAAACTAGAAATAATAAACACTAAAAAAAAATTATAATAATACTAATTTCATTCCCTCGACCTTTTTCCCTTTAAAATAAGCTCATAAAATATAACTTTGCAAAATATCCCTTTATCAGAATGCAATGAAAAATTTATATACATCTAAGTACCTTGAAAAAATATTATACCTTATTACAGGATTACTAGAATGTAGGCTTGAGCAATAAAACGATTTAAGAATATTCTCAGTGGTACATTTTTCCAGCAAATTACATTTACACTTTCATATAATTTAAGACACCTTATCAATGTTAAAAAACCTTCATCTTGTGTCAGCAAAAGCATGGCATATTGAATTATGTAGCACATAAAAAATGTTCATGAAAAAAAAAAGAATTAAATTAGCATACATAATACTTACCTCTTTAGGACTACTAAATAATGCAATTGTCCCATTATTATTATATTTCAGAGGTGCTCCTCCTTCATGAATCAAAGTTCCATATGCAGCAGGGGTATAGAATGCTGGAATACCAGCACCACCAGCATGAATCCTCTCTGCCAGAGTACCCTGATCATTAGCATAAATGCAAATTGGAACATCAGAAATTGCAAACCACAACTGATTACAGCAAAGAGTAATTAATAGATAGTACAGTAAAGTTTAGAAAATGCAAAATTATTTGAAGCTGTTAAGTTAAAGGCTTGATGATTTACTACAGGTTACTTTTTTTTTATGTGGAAAACTGCCCTAAAATATTCTTAGATGGAAGAGCAATACAGATAAGATATAAACAAGAGACAAGAATGCCAGACTCCACCATGCTCCTACCGAAATTGAGTAAATTTAAAAATCCTTATTACAGCCTTTTAGCAAAAATTTCCATAAAACACAATTTTTAAATATGTAAATATTCAACAAATAAAAAAATTATATTTTAACTAGATTCAAGCACCAAATTGATGGGATACTTACAATAGTGTGCCCAAAAATTTACAATTGGGGGGAAGGGATATGTCATGTTTAAGTCAATCAATGGGTAGGTTTTGACATGCTTTGACTTCTTGTCTCTGATCTTTGGAGAATGTCCTTACAAATTATTAAATTCTCTGGGGGTCTCTGCCCCAGAAAATTTAATATTCACAGAGGGAGCCTCCCCTCCCTCCCTCTTGAAAGAACCAGACTGCAAATATGCAGATCATGGATATTTGTGTCCTGCATGGTCCACATTTTCCGATAAAGAAATTCAGCTATTTTAAGTTAAAGGATGTGTTTGTCTTGAAGTGAATAGTTTTTCACTAAATGCTTGTAGGAGAGAGTTACCAATCTCAAATCATCTACCAGTTCTAAATTGCTGGATTACAGAATTTTTTTTTATGGTGAGCTACTATTATCCAGTGACTTGAAAACAAACTGGTAGATGATTTGTGGGTTAGGAGTTACATCTCTTATAGGAGTCCCCTCAATGTAATGAAAAACTAATCTGATACAAGAAAGCACATTATTAAAGCATACTCTAAACACTTATTACCATTTCTGAAATACTTACAGGTTATGCAGCTGTTGATGATTTTTTTTACTTTCTTTTATATAAGTTTAGTTTTATTTTCTATCTTATTTGTTCTTGCATCTACACTCGAGAATCTTGAATATATATGAACAGTTCCAGAATATCCAGAAGAAAATAGTCATCAAGCAAGTGGAAATAATAGTAAAACTAGCATAGTAACACATAATTAGAAAAAAACTACATACATTGAAAAATAAAAGGATCTCATAGAAATCTCCAAGACAATAAATGCAGCAAATGGATATTCAAAAGAAAACACAAAAGCCTAAAATTCTTCCTGTCTAATCTCCTCACACACTTAAACTGGTTAAAAAGATTTAGAAAAATTATATAGAGGAAAAATCCTTCAGTGCTGCTAATTAAAAAAAAACAGCACAGCTATTGTAACAAAATCGAAAATATTTTAATGAATAAACAGAGTCGAAACAACCAATCAACCAATAGATCAACCAAACCTTTATTAACACACTGAAAATAGTAACCAATCTACTGCATGGCTTAGGAGTTTTCAAACATGAAACATTGTGAAGAATTTATCTTACTTCACTAAAAATATGTTTAAAACTGAGATCAAATACTAACCTGAGGGACAAATTCTATTTCAATATCTCCAGACAGGTACTGTTTCTGAAACAAGTTATTTTCTCCAACATACGAAGCTATCACTCTGCTAATCTGAAAATTTTAATATAAACATACCTATTTACACCAAAACAAAGAAAAATTACTGAACTTAAAAAATTGATTTCAAAATTGACTGTTTAATCATCACAATTTTTACTTTTGTTTTATTGATTCATTATTGCTCTGAATATATTTCTAATTATATATGACAAATATTCTACATAAATATATAAATATATATAAATAAAGTATCAATTTTATTACAATCATATAATAAATAATCTTATTTTAACATGTAAAACAAGCTTGCTTCAATCTATATAAAATTACTTTACCTGTTTTGATTGTAATAATAGTCCAATACCAAAATCTTCAATTCCTACATCAACTCTAACAACCGTAAGGTTTCGAACATTTCTTTCAACTAGGGCATTAATTAGATTTTCTGGTATACCACATGTACCAAATCCTAAAGAAATTACCAAAACAAGAATTATTACAACATAATGTAATTATACTTTTGATGTAAATCATTATGAAAATTTTATATACATCTTGTAACGCTCCAAACAAATGCAAAATACTTGAAGTTTTGATGCTCCGGATAGCTTAGACAGGCGCCAGGCAATACTTAACAAATTGCCAAAAGTAGAATAAGTTGATAATAAGTTGATTTAGGGTTCAAATACCAGCGAGCATTAATGAGTAAGAATCAAAATGATTGTTAAGTAATTTTAAATATAATTCAAAAATCCTTAATTCGCGTTGCTCAAGAGAAAAAAACTGTACAGACTCAAAAGGTTTTAAATATAACAAAACATTTATTTCCAAAATAATTCAACTCACCAAGACATCAATGAAGAAAACACAACTCCAACTCCTGTGCTACACGCACTGTGCTTGGTGCTACGCATCTTGTGCTCGTGCACTCACTTGTGCTTAAGCTTAGTGCTTATGCTTCCATTTCTGTGATTCGCAGGTCACCGGTTTTTGACAATAGCCGGCGCATGCCAGGAAAGACATTTACATACTATGACGAATGAAGCAAGCTATGACGCAAGAGGGGGCGTGTCCTTGGCACGCGTTTTAGTGGGACAGTCGGAAGATCGGAGTTGATGCATACGCAACTCACAACTCTTGAAAACGAGTGCTGTAATACCAAAAAGGAAATAAAAATCCCCAAAATGATAAATATAACGTAAATTAAACAAAACTGGTTAAGGTAAAGCAAAAGTGAACGATGGGGCATCACAATCTTTGAGCAGCATTTCTAATAAACAGTTCATAAAACTTTCAATTTACAGAATCCCAATGCATTTTACTACCAGCCTTGAAAACAACACATGAGGAACAACACAAATGCTTAAAAAATTGTTATTGGTCAAATGTTAATAAAACCACAAATTCTCCTCTGAGTTACATGTGAATTGTTCTACCAGTTGAGCTAAGGTGATAACAATTCACACTCCATTAAGTAAGATTATGATAGTAGTTAATGCTGTGAAGGACACATAAAGCAAGAAAAATAAATAGCACCATTTCTTTTAACTGCATATACAGTATATAGATGTATCATCATCATCATCCTCAAGCAGCCATGGGCTACGGAGGTTAATTCTCCCAACCTGACCACGCAGTTTAATTCTCCAAGCATATCTGTCCTGAGCTACATCTGCTGCATCCGGCCACTGCACACCAATTCTAACAAGGTCCTGTTTGACATTGTCTGCCCACCGCATCCTAGGTCTCCCCCTCCTTCTGAGGCCTCTAGGCACACTGTTCATAACCCTATTCGCCAATCTATAATTATCCATACGGGCAACATGGCCAAACCAGCGGAGTCTCTCTCTACACAATATGCTGCTTAAAGGAGGTTGCAGACTCCTTTGCCTAACCTCATCATTAGTTACAAAGTTGAACCTCCTAATACCCAAGATACTGCGTAAGCATCTAGAATCAAAAGCATCTAGTTTCCTGTTATCTTGTTTACACAGGGTCCAAGTTTCACTACCATAACTAACCCTAGAAAGAACCAAACTATTATACAGTCTAATTTTAGTCTTTAAGTGTATACGCCTATTTCTCCATACTCTCCATAGATTCTTAAAAATCCCGGCAGCAATCCCTATTCGTCTGTTAATCTCATGCCGCATATCACCATTATGTGTTACATAGCTCCCAAGATAATTAAACTGTGACACCTGCTCAAGACTGCAACCATTCAGATTAACTGAATCACAACCTGCCTGACCAATTTTCATCACTTTAGTTTTTTCTCTGTTTATAACCAAACCTACTCTACTACCAGTCTCATCAACAGCTCGAATGAAAGAGTTCATCTCATTAACATCATTTGCCAAAAGGGCTAAATCATCAGCATAATCTAAATCAGAAATTTTCGTATCTCCAGCCCATTTAAGGCCAAAATCTTTCCCTTGAAGTGAATTTCGAATAACATAATCAACAACCAAACTAAAGAGAAAAGGAGACAAAATGCACCCTTGTCGAACACCAGACGTAATGCTAAACTAATTGCTACAAGACTGACCAACTCTCACACACGACTCAGTGTTATTATAGAGAGCTATCATTATGTTAACTAACTTGTCTGGTATAACATATGATCTCACAATCAACCACAAATTATGACGATCAACAGAGTCGAAAGCCTTTTTGAAATCAACAAAGCTAGCAACCAAAGGTTTCTGAAACTCTAAACATTTCTCAAGAATCTGCCTAAGTGAAAATATCTGATCCGCACATCCCCTACCACTTCTGAATCCACATTGCTCATCACGCAATTGACTGTCAACCAGATTCTTAATTCTATTAAGCACAATCATGGAAAGAACTTTACCTGGAACAGAGAGTAGGCTGATACCCCTATAGTTATCACAAGAACTGCGCTCACCTTTTTTGCAAATGGGGATAATAATAGCTCTGGTAAAATCCTTAGGAACCATGCCTTTATCATAAAAGGTATTCAAAATTTCAGTCATCCAAGTGGTAACCGAAATATTCCCAGCTCTGAGCATTTCTGTAGTAATTTCATCTACCCCTGGGGATTTCTGAAGTTTAAGTTTAGAGATAGCCAAACTAACTTCAGATTGTGTTATAGGGCCAACATTAAAGCCACCAATGCATCTATCATCATTGCAAACAATGGGAGTAGAACTAACCACATTGTTTAAAACATCACTGAAATGCTCAGCCCACCTAGCCATGACAGAATCCTCACCTTCTATAACCTTACCTTGTTTATCCTGCAATCCTTGCATGCCTGTCCGTTTTCTACCACATAAAACATTAACTAACTGGTACAGCTCTCTGCTGTTGTGCTGCCTAACTGCTTCCTCAGCTTTGTCAGCCAAGCCATCAAGCCAAAGATTCTTATCCGTAGCTAACTGATCATTTACACGTTATTAAGCTCTCTGTAATCCTTTCTATTAGGAATAGTAGGGTACTGATTAAGGACATTTCTGCAGTTCCTTCTTTCTGAAATAAGCTCAAGTGCCTTATCACTTAAATAAGTCTGCCTCCTCTGCTCCTTTTTTCCTAAAAGAGTACTGTTAGTTTCCAAAAAAGCCTGTTTAAAATGGCCCCATTTTTCCTCAACTTCAGTATTAAGCAAACCATGACTGTCATAATTACTAAGTAACCTATCATGGTAAGCTTTGGCTATAACTGGGTCTTTCAGAGCTTCAGTATTAAAGGTAAATTTTTAACCCTAGCACAACACTTTTTAAGTTTAAGTTGCAAGACACTTTTAACAAGGTAATGGTCAGATCCAACTTCAGCTCCCCTATATGTCCTGGTATTTCTAACAGAACTAGCCCATTTGCTGTTAATTAATATATAATCAATCATATTCCTATGCAGCCCATCAGGTTAAACCCATGTGTATTTATGTATGTCGCGGTGTTTGTAATATGTGTTAGTTATTCTAAAACCATTGAGAACTGTAGGAGACGTTGCCCATTGCCATTGCAGCTACCAATACCAAAAGGGCCTATCACCCCTCCCCAAAGATCAGAGTCAGTACCAACTTTGGCATTGAAGTCACCTAGAACAAGGGTAATATCTCCTTTCTTGACAGAATTCAAAATATCCTGAAGTTGTCCGTAAAACCTATCCTTCTCATCCTCATCAGCATCCTCAGTGGGTGCATAACAGCAGATAACATTCAAGTCTTTAATGCTTGTCTGAAATTTTGCTGTAAGAAACCTTTCATTAATGCACTCATATCCTAGAAGAGCATCACTAGCATGTCTGCTGAGCAGCAGACCGACGCCTTGGTGATGCTTTCCATCCTCCCTCCCTGTAAAGAGAAATCTAAAGTTATTTTTAAGTATCTCACCTTTACCTGTCCATCTGGTCTCTTGCAAGCCTAGAATATCTAGGTTATAGCGCTGGAATTCCTGCATGAGGACATCAAGAGAATAATCTCTATGTAATGTCCTCACGTTCCACGTTCCTGCAGAGAGAAAATGATTAGTAGGATTTTTAAAGAAATTAGGTTTATTGAGATTGGTAGGGCCAACAATATCAAACAGCCCCCTGATCGCAGGCATGGGGCAAAGACCTGTTCCTCCTCTGCTAAAGGCTGAAGTCACTGATGCTGGTAGGAACATGAGGCACCACCTTTTCAAGTGGACTTTTTCAAGAGCCACATGGCCTGCCTAAGACCATTACTCCAGGTTAGGCTTGACGATGCCCAACTAGCTAAGTAAGGTTCAGGTACCTGCAATGGCCTCTGATTAGGATTATCCACCAGCTGATATAAGGTATCCCATGCCTCTGTTCACTTAGAGCTGGCAACCCAGAAGCAAACAGAAAACACAGCGGCAGACTCTCCCTCAACAGAGGCCCACCAGTGCAGCAAGTCCAGGATCAATAATCAAGCTCAAATCCATAAACAAGTCCAGTCTAGTAGGTATAAATGGTCAGTACCAGGACCCTGTGAAGTTGACCACTCCTCAGCAGGGTTGAAAAAAAAAAGAAAAAAGTGGCCATAGATGACCAGATCAGTAGGCCTTACTGAACTGGCAGCCCTCCCCTTCCGTTCCCTTCCAAAAGAGAATATCTCTTTTGAAAGGTACTAACGGCCTGCACCACGAGAAGGCGGGGTCGGACATTAGGTGCTAGACCTGGCCAGTTCTGTGCATCATCACTAGGGATTGGTACAATATTAAACAAATACACGCAAATCAATGTGACATTTGACAGTGTAAATCTGCAGTCAGCTTATTATAATTTTGTTCATCACTTGAGTTTCCCGTTCTTAGGTAGCTGTCTAAATTGAAAGTCTGAATCAATGTTTGGATTTCAAATATTTCATGTTCAAAAAAAGGGACTTCATGAATATGTTGAAGAAGAGTAAGAAGATATTATTTAAGAATATCATTTCAATTAGTGAGCAACTGGTAAATGCTTTGTGGGCAACACTTTGCAAACCTCTGGTCAAGAGATTCAAAAATTTCTGATTTAAATTATGCTGATGATTTGGCCCCTTTTTGCAAATGATAATGAGGTGAACTCTTTCATTAGGACTGTTCGTGGGTTGAATTTTATACCTCTGTTTGGCACTTTTGCACACACACTGGGCTAAATGGCCAGGTCACATGGACCCTGAAGGCTCAAAAAAAATTGGAGAAGGGGACCCACTAGACAGATAGAAATCTTCCATCAAAGTCATCTAAGCATGGTTCTTTAATGTGCATAAGGATAGTTCTCCTGCACACAGGGCCACAGCTTAATAACCCATCTTAGAGACGGCAGCTTTTCCAAGACCATCAGTGTTCCTTTTCTGATCAAGGACAAGGTAGGGATTTAGAGGAGATAAATCTCACTGCTGACAAAGGTGGGACTTAACTTGGGAACTTCAGATTACAAGCCTGGCACTGACAACTGAGCCACCCCAACTGCCAGGCTATTGATAAGACTAGTAATAAAGTAGGGTTGGTGATAAATGGAGAGAAGATTAACGTTATGAAAATTGGTCAGGCAGATTGTGCTACAGTTCTTTTGAACGTTTGCAGCATTGAACAGGTTTCTCAGTTTAACTTTGGATATTTTTAACAGATACTGGTGATGTGGCAATAAGATAAACAGAATAGGGAACCTCCTGTAACTTTTAAGAATATGTGGAGATTGTATAAAAATTTTCAAACATGAACTAGAGACTAAAATTACATCATATAACAGTTTGATTCTTTCTAAACGAAAAGGAAAATTTATGCCTTTGTTCCCAGAGGCTTACATAGTATCTTGGGCATTAGCTGGTTTAACTATGTAAGAAATTATGAGATTAGTGGATTAACCACCTTTGAGCAACATCATGTGTATGGAGAGAGTACATTGGTTTGGCCATGTTACCTGCATGCTTAATTATAGATTAAGGAACAAGATTATAAACACTGTGTTTAAAGATGTCAGAAATAGAATATGGTTGATAATGTCAAGGATGTTAGAATTAGCCTGCAACTAACATCAAGATAGATGTGTTTGGAGGACTAAATTGCAGAGTCAATTTGAACCTTTGTAGTCCATGGTTACTTGAGAATTATGTTGTTTATGTGTTATCCCTGATAGATAGCCACCCCCAGATAAGTTTATGGTGACCACATACTAGAATCAGGAAAAGAAAATTTTCCCTTTTTTTACAACTAAAAAAAGAACTTTTTTTCCTCTTTTTTTTTAAAAATGCAAAAACCTGTCTGGAAATATTTATTTTAAAAAAAATTAATGTTGCATATATTTGACCATTACCAAAGAGAATATATTTTCCTAAAAGTAGTGTCTTTTATAGCTCATAATTAAGTAGCATTAGTTGGAAGATTCATACTTAATATTAACAGGAATAATTCAAATGAAATTCAGCATTGTTGGATTTTTTAAGAATTCTGCTGACTTTTAGTATTGATGAACTGTTGAGAACCAGTTCAAAGGTAAGAAAGATTGTTGAGACTTCTCCAACACTTATTCTAATTAATTCGAATTCAAGAAAAATATTTTTGAAATTGTGTAGTATCAAGTTCCTAGAAATACTGATTTATAAATAATAATTACAAAATGAAATTGTAAAATATAAATTTAATTAACTCTTTATGAACCTCTTGTACTTAATAAATTCAACTTGAATAACTTGAGTGAATCATGAGGATGACCTGATTGCAATAAAGTTGGTACGTTTATTCAAATGATTTGGAAATTTTCTGACCAGTGATTAGCAAACTTTTTGATAGCAGGTTAGTTATATGGTTATTTGCAAAATGTAAGGGTCAATGTCATCATATATTTATAACAAAACTTTTCAATTTTCAAACCATTCTAATTATTACACTAATTTATAACAGCTTCATTGCTACTAAACTCAATTGGTTAGAATTTAAAAATTTCATAATATAAAGGGTATCTGGAAAATAATGATGGAATTTTGAGAACCAATATGTAAGAGTATAATATGCATATTCAAGAAAGCAATATTTTAGTTAAAAGCATAAGTCAAAAGTCTTGAACATAATGTGTACCATTTGTAACAGTGCATATTATGTTTATAAATGCAATATATGTCCAATCAGCATTCCACTTCTTGTCATACATGCTGCAGCATAGCTCTTGTTACTTACTCAGTTGCTTCTCTTATTCTTTGTAAACATAATTCTTTACACAGCCTCACAACAAAAATCAAGGTATGTCAAATCAGGGCTCCTTTGCAGCCATAGAATTGTATCTCCCCCTGCCAATTCATCTGTCAGGAAATGTGTATGGCAAGTAATAGAATACCGATTGGGTTGTGAATGGTGCACATGTGGCAATCACAAATTATGTTCTAAACTATTTGAGAATTATGCTTTCAATTAAAATATTACTTTCTTAAATATGTATACTATTTTCCTATGTATTGTTCCTCAAAAACCCTGCCATTATTTCTTTCAGACACCCTGAGAGTTGTAACACACACACTTTTCAAAAAGCAATCTGTATTTTATAGTTTTCAGTTAAACAGAAAAATATTAATTTTTTGGTTGTCAGACTATTTCATAATGTATCCAATACAAATTTTGTTTGCAAAAACATTTCTCACATGAATATCTTAACTAAATTCTGAAAAAATAGTAAACCCTAATTTCATAATGCAAGAAATTTTTGGTGGAAATGATGCTCAAAAAGGAAGAAATTATAATAAGCAGATTAGTTTCATTTTCCTTGTGGTCCTCAAACAACTGTTTTGTTAAACTGCTCCAATAAAAATTTCAGTAGTTTTAAAATATTACAATTTTAACAATAACATTAAGCCCATAACTTTACATAAAAAAAAGTGTCATTGGAAAAGACATTTTAAGTTAATATGCTTTTTATTTAATATAAAAGGAAATTCATGATGGCAGGTCACCAACTGACCAGAGTGTCATAGGGTGCCAACCACTGATCTACACTACTAACAAAATGGTTGTTGGGTTTCCAAAAAGATGAAATCATAAAAGGAAAAATATATTTAATATTTATATGATTATGCTGTCTAGGCATTAAAATATTCTTGAGAAGGTCTTATACTACATTTTTAGCTGATTGATGTACATTGTTTCTTTTGCAATGTCATCAGTTATATCAGCATAACTTGTATTTAACTTAAATACACTTTTTAACTCTTAAAAAGTTCCAAAGTAATGAATAGATGTTAAAGGAAAATATTACCATTCTTGTGAGTTCTTCCTAAGGTTGGCTCTCAGATGGTCTTACTGTTTGCAAATTATGTCCTCTTTCTCCAACACCAACTTGTTTACTAGTACTTGTCAGGATTATTTTTTCATTGTCAGAGTGGGCAATGTCCTTATTGTTTACTGCCATATACCAGTCCTTTCTTTGAAGGGTCATGTCAGTTCCAATGTGAAGGCTGTTGTATACACTGTTGTTCACCAACATTATTCACAATTTTCGTTGGTAAAACTCAGAAGATCATTGTTATATTCCTTTACTTTGCCATGTTGTAGCTAGGCTTTCTCTCAAGAAACTTTAGCTTTTGACTGAACATGCCATTTAAACACACATTTAAGAAACTGAAATTTAAAAAAAAAAGAATTTTAAACATTAAGTCTAAAAATAGATAATTCTGGGAACATGTTTCAACCCTTGTTCTAACCCTTGGCTTTGCTTATTGTCTAACTGAATTTGGATAAGTTCAGGTACTAAGGTTTTTTAGTTTGATTTTTGAGTTATATGGGGGTTCAATTGTTGGATTTTTTACTGGTGGACTGCAATACAATTGTTTCTTTTTTAAAATTTCCAATTCATTTTTATGGGCTAATGTTATTTTTTCTGTTTCCTTTTCTACTTCATAGTATACTCTACCCATTATTTGATTTAGTATTAAAAAATTTCATCTAATAGTTAATTTTAAATATTCTTTAAAAGTTTCTTTCTCTGCATTTCTGGTTTATGCTCTTATCTTTTGAATTACTATTAGCAGCATCTTTATGTTCTGCTGTTTCCAGGTTTTTTTCAGGTTAATACAGATTTATGAATTCATAAACAGTAAGAGTATAATGAATAAATTAATGCAATCACTAAAAAGAAAAATTTACATATTATATAAACAATAATTTTGTGGAAAAAATTTTGCCAACATATAGGACTTGAACCCACATCTCTCCAGAAACATGCCAGAGTATTCTACTATTGAACTAATGCCAGCTCTGTCTTTTTTCCACTACGTAAGAACCAACAGGTAATGCTGTGGTTGTCATTTATGTTTAAATATTATAAACAATATAAAAATTGACCCAAACTTGATTAAATCAATCTGATTTCTCAAAAATTATATTACATTTTTAAGTATTTTACAAAATATTTTTCTTTACACTGCAAATCAAAATCTGATTAATGTCCTGATAGATTTAACATTTGTCATTCATATTTAAACTTTCTAAAGTTGCATAAGGAGTTCAGAAATAAAAACTATTGATGGAATTGGTATGCCATTTTTAATTGTGTTACACTGAAGTGCCATTGAATTAGGGATAGCAACCTTGTAATGTGTTGGACCCCCTCCCCCTGATAACGACCGCCACACAATGAGGCAAGGACTCCATAAGCTTGTGTAAATGTTCCACAGGTATGGCAACCCATGCATCCTCCAGAGCTGTCCACAATTTTCTAAAGGTCGTCACTGATGGGACATGGGTCTGAACACTCTGCTCGATGGTATTCCAAAGATTTTCAATGGGATTTAAATCTGGGCTTCTAGGTGGCCAATTCATTATTCAAAGTCAGCAGAATGCTCCTGCAACTATGCAGTAGTCAACCTGGACCTGTGAGATGAACAGTTGTCTTGCTGGTAGATGCCATCTCCATTGGGATGCATAATGGCCATAAATGGGTGTAAATGGTCAGCCATGAGTTCTACGTATTGGGATGCATTGAGAGTCATCAGTACATGTAACAAATGTCCTACAGATGTCCAATTGAAGACACCCCAGGCCATCACTGAGCCACCACAAGCTTGTACTGTTCCAACCTGACAAGCAGGATCCATGGCTTCATGGGTTTGGTGCCATACCCTCAGTCTCCCATCGGCATGATGAAGTTTAAATCGGGATTCATTACCCCAGGCTATCCGTTGCCAATTTTTGATGGTCCAGTTTTGATGTTCTTTAGCCCAGGCAAGGCGTTGAGCCCAGTGTCATGCCATTAGAAGTGGGATTCTCATAGCTCGGTGGCTCCCAAAGCTGAGATGATGAAGTGAGCATCACACGGTCCATGCACTGATTTCCTGGCTGGAACCTGCGTTCAGATGGGAGGTGATTTCAGATAATGTCTAGCCCCTATCGGTCCATACAATGCTGGTTAGATGGCAAAGCCCACGATCATTCAAGGCTGGTTGTCCTTTGCAGTTTGTCTGGGTGTTTTTTTTTTTTTGCTGGAATGTTCATATTCCCGGAACACTCTTAACTGTCATACAAGAAAATCCAAGTTCGTTGACAATTTACGAGATCGAGCGTCCCATCTATTGGACACCTACGATCTGCCCTCTGTCAAATGCATTTAAATCCCTCACTTTTCCCATTACACTTCTCATAACGAATGCTTGGGGAAGCTAAAGTTGACAGTGATATATGACCAGAGTTTCATCCAAACATGCGCACAAATGCGGGATTTGCGGTACTGAATTTGGATAACATCTATCCCTAATTCAATGGCACTTCAGTGTATTATACAATGCATCTCTTAAAATATCTTACAGTACATTAAAATATGCTAAGTTCATAGGCAGAAAATCATATGGTGATAAAAATGTGGGTTGATATAGAAATCAAAAGTAATATAAAAATATTCTTACCACCAATCAGCAGTTTAGAATTATCACTAATATCCTTTATTGCTTCCACTGCACTCTCATAGAAATTAACACACTTTCTTTGGCTACAAGAAAAGTATGCTACTGATATCTGAAACCAATTAAATCAAATAACAAATTAAAAGTCTACAATTTGAATAATCTACTATAAAGAGTATGATTCAAAAGATTGGCCAAGTTCACTAAAATTGATGAAAATTGGAATGTGCACATATATTTATGCATAATAAAATTTATTGATAATATTTTTAAACTAAAATTCATATAAAATGAAAAATGAAAAACTGATTGTCCACTTTTAAATTATACTATACATTAAGAAAATAAATAAATAAATGCAATACAGTTAACTACAGTAATGTGAGAAACCAATAATTCAATAAAACAAACATAAAAAACACATCACTAATGCTATTGGATAAAACATTCTTTAAAAAAAATTGATTAAATTATATTTAAATCTCAAATTTAAATATTATTTGTTTTATATTTCAGAGATCTTAAATATGTAAAAACACAATTAAAAAGACCATCTTGCTCAGAAATTAATTAAAATTCTCTGTCATTGAGTAATAAAATTTTTAGGATTTTTTTTTTATTACTCAATGTCAGAGAATTTTAATGTTATTTTAATTATGTGATGTTATTTTAATTATGTTACAACTGTTCATTTTAGAAAATTGTTATATTTTAAGAAAGTAAAAGTATTATTAAATAAACTTACACTTTACAATTAAAAAACAAAGATATCATATGCATATTATAGTGTTATGAACTATTAAATTATTTAGTCTGGTGTCAATGGGGTCAGTCAGTCTGTAATACACCATATGCTTGTAATCTGCAGTTCCCAGGTTCAAGTTCCACCTGGGCCAGCACCGAGATTTATCTCTGCAAAAACCCCACCCTGCCTTCGGTTAGTAGGGGACATCGATGGCTTGGAAAGGCTGCTGTCTGTTGGACAGGATGTAAAACCATGTGGAGAGCCATACCCTGTGCACATTAAAGAACACACTGTATGACCTTGACAGGAGGTTTCCATCTGTCTCTTAACAACTGTACAGTGGGTCCCCTTCCTCCAACCTTCTCTGAGCCCTCAGGATCTTTGTGACCTGGCTATTTAGCCAATTGTGTTCAAAAAGGGCTGCTCAGACATAAAACAACGCAACCTAACAGTGTCAGTGGTCAAGTGTGATTAGTCTGCCTCTTCATTTAGCAAACACACTGAACACTTGACATTACAATACAAATATACATTAGTCACAAAAGATAGAGAATTACGGACTGAAGAAATATGGTGTTACTCATGAAAACACAAGTGCTGTGGTAATGACTGACCATGTTGTTTGTAGTTGCAAAGCCTTCTAACATTGCACTGTGTGCACTAATATAAAGTCCTTTGGCACACAGTTGTGACCATGCAGCAATGACAACAAGTTGATTGTGATATGAGGTGATAATGAAGATGAATATTTTCAGGTGATATGGTACATAGTTATTTTGCTTGTAATTTGAAGTTGTTATAATTATTCAGTTGCAAAATTAATTAACTAAAATTTTATTTGTGTCAAAATGAATGCAAAGAACAAGAAAGTATGTCCTAGGTTTTGATTAATGCATCCCAGTTTTGGATGTGGAAAATATGGTCTCCATAATTAGAGGAAAATATGGTCTCTAAATTATATGGAATGGAGGTTATAAACAGGAGTCTTTCAGTATAATTCATCATTGAGTTGTTTGGGTTGTTTTACCTCTGAGCGGCACTTTTTTGCACACCATGGGCTAAATGGCCAGGTCACATGGACCCCGAAGGCTCAGAGAAGGTTGGGGGAGGGGACCCACTGGAACAGCTGTTGGGAGACAGATGGTAGCCTCCCGTCAAGGCCATCCAGCGTGTTCTTTAACGTGCACAGGGTATGGCTCTCCCGCACACGGGACCACAGCTTAACGTCCCATCCGACGGACGGCAGCCTTTCCAAGCCCATCGGTGTCCCCTACTGACCGTGGGTAGGGCGGGGAATTTTGCGGAGATAAATCTCAACGCTGACCCAGCTGGGACTCGAACCTGGGAACTACAGATTACGAGCCTGGCGCGCTACCGACTGAGCCACCCCCGCCCCGTCATCATTGAGAAAACCAGCAAGGGAAAGGAGTTTTCAGCAGAAAGATAATCATTCAAAACTTAATTACATTATACAATACATTCGTTTAGCAAACACAATGAACACTTGACATTACATAACACTTTATCTGTGATATGAACTTTAGTCTGTTTGGCAAATACACTTGACAACTAACATCAAATAAATTAATTTCATAGTTATTTCATAACACTTTATTAATAATTATGAAATATGCATCTGAAACTTTGTTTTTTAATTGTCAAGGGTTGTTTAGTTTATTTAATAAATCTTTCAGTATTCTTAATTTTTAATACTTTTTTAAAATGAGCATTTGTTGTTACATGTTTCAGCTCTGCAACTCTTGTGACATAATTAATAAAAATAATATTTTTCTTGATGTGGCAACAGTGCTAATAGCATATAGATATGTTATTTTGAATGGTCTTTAGTTTTTGTTAATTTTCTTTTGTGAATTGTGTAAAGTATAAGTATTCCAAATTTGTTTGATCTTTACATGATTGATTGGAGCATATAATGAGTAAGTTATGTGTTTCTATGTGAAGTAAAAGATATCATTTCAACTTTAACTGAAGGTTAGGAGTTGGTAAAAAGAACAAGGACTACAATTTTGCTTGAATAAGGTGCACAGCTCAAGTGACATTATAGAATATCATCTGTTCCTTCGCGTGAAGTGATGTCTCTTACTGCACATTTACCATCATCTATTGTTTCACACTAAGGCTGTAAGAAGTAATAACTGCTATCTTCTGATTCTAAATATTACAAAGTATACAGATTATCAATATTACAATGATGGTTTAACTCTTTTATTCAATGTAAAAAAAGAAATTCTTGATGCTTTGGAAACATTACAATGTACAGTCAAGTGTAGATTACAATCCCACTTTTATTGCATGGGTATGAAAGAAATAAACTTCAGAAAAATGAATCTTGAAAATAAGACTAAATGGAAATACAATAAATGTAAAACAGATGTGGTAGTAAAAGGGAAAAAGTGTGAGACTGAAATGTTTGATGCTAGTGAATCTCATGTGGATACATTATCAAATTCTGAGTGAAAAGTGTTGCCTATTGAAATAATTAATCATTTCACTAAAATGTTTAGCGAACAGATGAAAGACATGAGAGAGATGAAGGAGAAGTCTAAAAATGAATTATTAGCAGAATTAGCTGAGTATAAAAAATTTACTTTATATTTTTCACACAAACTTGATTATTTTAAAATTGTGACTGAAATGTCTAAACAACTGAAGGAAATGCAACATCAAAATGAAAAGCTTACAGCTGAAAATAAAATGATGCATATTGAAATAAAAGAACTTAAATATAAAGTAAATGATTTTGAACAATATAGTAGGAATACAAACCTAGAAATAGTAGGAATACCAGAAACACCCAATGAAAATATACTTGAAATAATAACCTCTATTGCTCAGAAACTACAAGTTGAAACAAAACACTCTGATATACAAGCAATACACAGAGTGCCAACTAAGAATAAACAAATGATTAAACTCATTATTGTTCAACTACCAGAAAAATTAAAGAAAATTGGATAAGTTATTGGAAGGCAAAGAATTTAAATGCCAAAGAAATACATAATTCCTTACCAGACAGCAAAGTGTTTGAAAATGAACATTTAATGCAAAATAACAAACAGTTACTTTATGAACTGAAGAAAATACAGAGAGAAAAAGGATACAAATATGTATGGGTTAAAGATTCTAAACTTTATATTCACCAAAATGAAAGGTCAAGAATATTTAGAATTACAAATGTTGATGATTTAAATTTATTGAATGGTTAATACTGAAAATTATTATATTTAAGTAAACTTTAATGAGTAACAATATTACTAATTAAATTTTTAGTTTAAATACAGAGACGCATCTTGATCTCAATACCGAAATTTCAGATTCTAGGTATAAAATTCATACAATAGAAAATGTTTATGAAAGAGAATTATATTATTGGGGGTGAAGAATTACAATTAATAATGGGCAATATAAGAAGTATGAGAAAAAATTTTTGACCATTTTTGTTCTATTTAAATTTAGTTGATTTTAACCCTGAAATAAGAGTCCTAACAGAAATTTGGATAACTGATGATGAATTATAATTATATATACCTGGTTATAAAATATATCATAAATATCAAAATCAAATGAGATCTGGAGGACTAATTATTTTTAAAAAATTATAGTACAGTATATAAAATTAATACAAATTTGATTAGTGCTGATATGCTGGAAATTAAATTTAAACTTAATAATTTAGTTTTTATTTTAATGGCATTTTATAGATTATATTCACAAACTAAGCAAAATTTTATTAATAAATTAGAAAATAAATTAGAAACTGTTAATAATAATAATAATGTTATATTATTAGGAGATATTAATATTGACTTAAAAATAATGATAGTATTAGACATGAATATTTTAAAGTAATTCTGTCAAATGGTTTTAAGCAGCGTCATGAGGAAATTACTAGGGAAGAATCAAAGGCATGTCTTGATCATATATTTATAAGAAGTATTGCTGCAAATAATATATATACTTATATCATTAAGCTGCACATATAGGAAAAATACTTTTTAAAAATTCTACCTCATAACAGTTACATTAATATAACACATCTAACCAAATAGCATGATCGGGACATTTTTCATTTATAAAATTTTGAAAATATTTCTTTGGCATTCTAATGGTATGTATTAGATAGGTATTTTAATTACTTTCTTTATGGCACTATAAAAAAAAACTCACTATGCTGAAAAAAGCATTTAAAAATGGATGGCGATGAACAAAATTAATTTCAACATTTAAGGAATTATGCTCCCAAGTAAATAACACTAATATATTCAAACACGAAAACACCTGAAACATTATTTTGAACTTACATTTTTGCCCAAGATTTGCAGCCTATATTTGGAAAATTTCGTGATGTTAACTAATTTCAAACATGAGATGAAAGCAACAGAAGCCATATTTTTGAATGGCTTTGATAAGTTAATCATGCAAAAACTCTCAGGTCGGTAAATGTTTATAAGGCTAGAGCATTAAGAACACAAATGCTGACATCAAAACCAAAAATCACATGGCTAAACCCACATGTTACTTGTATGTTACACAGTTACACCCCTATGCTTGGTAGAGTTGCCAATTATCAACAAAAAACATAATTAGAATGTGCCACCACGGCCAACTGGTGCCACCCACCACATAATTGACACCATAGTGCAAGCCGCAACAAACGACATTCTTCAAGCTAAGGAATTGAAGGAATATGATCGCCCTTACGGAGAGTATACATTATGACCAAAAAAATTCACGATATATACGTCCTTATGAAATTAGGCATAATTATTTTTTGTTAAAACAAAATGTAAAGAAGCAATAAATTGAGTTAAAAGTATATTTTAAAAATTATGCTTTAATAATAAATTTAGATCGGATATCGCTAAAGTTTTCAAAACTCATAGATTTTTAAATCTACGACTTAAAGAAAAATGGATAAGTTAAATGGGAAAGAAAATCCCTGCTGTTCCTTTAAATAAATTCTCATCTAAAGGGTGAGGATGGCGTCCTGGTCACATTAGCATGAGCACTATCCTGAGCCTTCTACTTCCTACCTGTAACGTTTCCAACTACCAGCTCACCCACTGCTCAAAAATTCTTGTGAGTAAAGTTTAAATCTTTAAAATAAAGTTTTGTGAAACCACTATTATATCTCATAAGTAAAGAATGTGTTTTTATCATGTGGATCGAAAAAGGTTTCCATAAGAACACATCTCCATTTATGGAAATCAATGGAAAAACAGGGTTTGCATTAAAGAATTTCACGCATGATTTAACGACACATTTTTAAAAACAGGTTCCACCCATAACTGGTGTATGGTAATATTTTGTATGCAAAAAAAGAGCATCGTTTCCTAACTGGTGGTTCAAAAACTTCTAAGAAGTTCGTGGGAGAATTTGATAAATCGTCATCACTTTCAGGTTCTTACTATTATTTCCTAACTTAGCCCTTTCACCAGACTGGAAATTAGTGAAAGCAACAAGATGGAGGAGGGCCAGAGATATACTGATAGTCCTCGTAATCGCCGCGATGCAAGGGCGCCTGAAAAAAAAGAGCAAAGTTAATGGTGAAACTTGATATACAACTATTTAAAGGAACAGCAGGGATTTTCTTTCCCATGCCTTTTAATAAATAACAGACCATAAACAATCAGCTTTGTTTTCCCAATTAGAAATTGCTCTCCTTGCTACTTGGAGGCCAGAACTCTTTGTCTGAAGGCCGCGAACTTCGTTAACATAATATTATGACAGTGTGTGACGTAATTTTTTCCTTCTGACTTTCGATTTCTCGTGATAAGTTCAACCAATGTTCAACCTCTTGTTTAACTCTTGAGACTAGAAATGCTTCCAATACTATTACAATTTATTTTTTTTTTTTTTTCAATTTTTCTCTATTCTTTCGATGCCCTTATATTATTTTTAGCTCGTTTTCGTTTTCAGTTCGTTTTTAGACTACTACTAGTTTTCAAAAAAAAAAACGAGCTACTATTTTCGCTTTATCGTCAGTCTTTCCTTCTACAGATATCGAACTTTTTGACATTTAGAGACAATTTAAAATTCTTTTTCGGTGCGGTAGGTATTGACGAAATATTACGATTCACACTTTCGGAATCTCCCAATAGCTAAAATTACTCCCTCTAACGGTAGAAAAAATTGAAATTTGCGAAATTTCAAACTAATATTGCAAGCGATGTAACTTTAGAATTTCGAAATTTTGGTTGGAAACTGTGAATATCATGTTTGGTTTGACAACAATGATTTTTTTTTTTCTTTACCCCTAGAGGGGGTGGTAAAACGCAACTTTTACGTTTTAAGCGATAATTGTTTGCGTTTAGAGATAAGTTGAATATTCTTTATGAGTTGGATAGGTATTGATATAAACTATTATAATTCACATTTTCAGAGTGACCCAAAAGTTTTAATGATAATATGTGGGAAATTTTGAAAATTTCAAATTTTTAAACTGATATTGCAAACGATTTATTTGGGCTAGAATTCTGATATTTTATTTGTGGAATGTGATTATTAAAGGGTTTATATTGGCCGCAATAACCACCAGGCTCAGTGGGAAAAGGCACGTTCTGTTTTGAGAGATTAATGAAAAAATACTTTCTAAGTTGAATAGGTACTAGCAAAATAAAATGATTCATGGTTTTCAAATCCTTTAAATGGCCTTAATTTACCATCGTTACAGGGCGCTCAATATAGAAAATGTGAAACTTGAAGTAATATAAACGATATATTTATGCTGGAAATTAGAAATTCTGGTGAATGTGTTGAATAAAGAATGGAATAATTCAGTCAATTAGATTAAAATTGATTAAAATTCAACCGGTTGTCCTAATTTTTACCAATTTAGTACTTAAATATAAAATTTTAAATAATACATCAATATAGTAATAAAAAAATATTTTACATACACTTGATGATTGGCTAAGAAATTAAAACTTTTTCATTTTAAAGAATAAATGAGATCTGTTTTTTGCGTTTCATACGGCTAATAATATATTACTATTTACATTTTTTTTAGTAATCCTACCTGGTCTAGTAGATAGAATACCTAACCACTAAGACCAGCGGACATGTCCTTGTGTGTGTTTATATGTTGTATGAGAAACCAGAACAAGTCTAATATCGTTTCTAGGTTATCTTCATCCTTTGCGCAGGAAAGTACCTTCATCTTCTTCCTCATTTTTCAATCACCCATTAGTACAAAATACTACTGTTAAAAAGTGCAATATTCAGCAAATGAAAATTTTTTTTCTCTGAAAATGAGCATCCCATGTTCACCAGAAGCGATATATTATCCTTCTAGTTTTTCAATAGAGGAGAAAATGAATCATATTTAGAATAATTTAGTTCAAACTATATAAGCATTTTTATACAAATTTTTTGTTTATACCCGTTTAGAAACAACTGAAGCAATATTTTATTAATTAGGGGGAAATAGACTGGATTTACATTGCAGTGTAACATTTTCCACTGCACTTTATAAGTTTTAAAAAATATTCATGAAAAATGTGTGAAATATGCACAAGTTTAATACATTTTTTGCCTCCATTACATATACTAGCATTATCAAGAAGTGGGAGCAAGGCCCCTTCGCCCCCCCCCCCTTCCCCAATAGATCCAGCCATGATTCATTAGAAAATGTCGAATTATGAATTACGAAATATATGGCAGATATTTATTTTGTGTTTTTAAAAAGTTAAAATTAAAGTATATGATGATGCACATTAAATGAACAAAAGGCCAAGTGAGACATTCCTTACGGAGAGGGGCGAGATTTTCCGGTATCCCACTTGAGAGGATATTGGAAGTTCTAGGTCTGATCTCACCAAAGAATTTTTATAAAAATAAGCACTGGACAGGCTGAACGAACGGTGGTCAAAAAACTAATGTCAAAGCAGAATGAAATCGAGTGTTTAATTGAATCAAGATTCTGACATCTTCACAGCACTAGTTGGTGGCTAATAAATTTTACACCAAGATGCTTTGAAAAGGTAACCAGATACCACAGCTAATCCATAATTTTCCTCTCTTCTGGAGACGTAAAAGCTACTTTGTATTGAAATGTTGAAATAGTAGCATGAGAGAAGTGTCAATTAGTGCTTTATTAACTTTTTAATGCGCAGGTATGATCTGTCATATAGTACAAAATAAAATGAAGTTTTTTTGGTATTGAATTTTAACGCCAATTACTACAAGTGGTCTATAGTGTAGTGTCGTTTCTTGATTTGAGAATCCGAAGTTTCAGATTCGAAACCGTGTCCATACAAATTGTTTTTATTATTTGCGATATCAAAATGCATATTCGATACAGAATTATTTAGCAAGCAATTTTTCAGAATAACTCGAGGAAGAGTCTTTTCAAAAAGTTGCAATACGGAGGCAAAAGTTACATTTTTGGTAACTTCGAAACCTATAGGTCCTCCTCTCCTCTATGTGCTAAATGAAAGCTAGTAACGAAGATAGTATCATAGTTTCTAAAAAATTGACCCAATGTTTTCTTCCCCCTCCTCCACCAAAAAAAGTTAAATATGAAAACGATTGTTCTGCAATATCAACAGAATGTGGCCAAAAGTAACAAGCTGTATGTGAAATGAAAGCGTGACGCTGGGAGTGTCACACGTTATAAAAAATTTACACTCACGCTATCTACCCCTAAGACCTCTAATTCTTTAATTAACACTCATTAAGGTCGAACCCCGCTAAAATCCTCCACCGCCCCTTTCATGAGGGGGGGGGGAGAATGGTGGGAGGAAAAATTCTTAATAGTTTGTCATTATACGAGTTTTCATTTGACACCTAAATCGTAACTATAGGCCCTCGCGTTCAGAAGATATGGTAGAACGACCTTCACAGGCACCACTTCACATTTTTTGCTTTTTTCAGAGGGGAAGGAAGCATGGGGGAGATAATTTTTTAATAACCTATAACATTCCCCGCATCACAAGCTTCATTTAATGCATTATTTTCCGGACTCGTGTTCCACAGATATTGCGGAGCAATCACTTTCATATTTCCCCTTTTTTAGGGGTGACGAAAATATGGGGAATCTAATCGTCAGAATCACGGAGGTGTGAATGAGAGGAGACGCCCTAATGCGCTTTCCCTGTCGAAGGTCATGATGCTGACGCAGCAGGGCGGTAGCCATGTTGTTGCTTCCAAAACAAACCATCTGCCGCTGCAATCATGCCTACTTTTCACGTGCTATACTCAGTTTTACTGTGCGTTATATACGGGAAGATTATTTTTTTACGACTAAGAGAAAGCCCATTTAAGCTATTTGGAATTTATATTGCTTTTTTTAATGCAATGAATATTTTCATACAGAATTACTATATGGCAGAACTATTTATGTATTTCGTTGAATACGACAACAACAAACAATTACAAGATTTTAAAAGTTTATTTATACTGCACTGATAACAGTAGAAAACATTTTATGGATAAAACATAGAAGTTAAATGCAGTAGCAGCATTTAAACTGCAAAAAAATCCCATTTGTAAGATTCAGAAAATAACTATTTTATGTTAAAAAAAAATTCTGATTCCACAAAAATAAAAAAAATTGCCTAACAAAACTAAATAAAGCCAATAGTGTAGGAGCCAAAATGGTAGATTTTAAAAACACTTCAAACTTTGGCGGAGAAATTATATATAACACACCTACATTAAAATGTTTTCCAGTGATTTTTCACAATAGTAAAGATTCAACTCCAAAAATATGTTAATAAGTTATAATTGTCTTAATAGTAGGTACCATGAGTGCACTAAATTATCATTTTGACTTCAAAGTCAACAGGTAGCTCTGGATTTACTATTTATTGATTAATTCTACTGTTTTATTTGGAGAATTTTTCGGTTAACTGTTTCCGTTTCTGACAACAAAGTGCAGAAAGTGATGCAAATTAGCTTAAAATTAGACATTTTTAAAACTTTGTACTGACTTTGTTTAAAATTTTCTAATATTTCAGATAATGGATAAAGGTACAATCGCATCTATCCAAGATATTTTTTGATAGACGAAGAACTTAACATCTTCTACAGGCAAAGTGTGTCATCATCAAAATTCTGTGTTTTGTGATATAGTCAAAAATTCATGAAACTAATTAAACAGAAACATTAGCAAAATTGTTATCTATAATGCTTCTCGTCTCTATTTAATGGAAAGCTGAAATAAAATATAATTTCTATGTATTGGCCATAAGCTGACAGTGCAAAAAACAAAGCATCTTTTCAAGAAATTTATTTAAAGAAAACAGTATCGAACAGTAAACCACAGAATTAAGTTTGAAATAAATATGTAAAATTTGTAACATACCTCTAAACTCCTAAAAGGAAAAAAAAAATCTCTGGTTTCGATTCTTGGTCCCTTTTTTTGAGGTAGTTACACCCCTGAATTTGTGCTTATTTATAATATATTGCTGTTGCTAATATAACAAGTAAAATGAAAAAAAACAAAAAATAACATATACAAAAAAAACCTCCCCAGATGGTAGTTTCGAACTCACCAGCTCTGTCTGTACTCTCAGCTTCACATCTCTCCCCCATCTCATGCTCATTCTCCTCCCTCAACCAGAGTTAACAATCAATACAAAATACACAATTATTACAATCTCTCTCAAAATAAAAAAATACCATAAGGATTGAAATACATCCTTCCTCCGTCACAAAGGAAAAATTCAAAATAATATCTGAAAAAAACTATATAAAAAAAGCAACTAAAAATTATACTAAACAAAAATAATAAAAAAAATATAAAGAAAAAAAAATATATCCACAGGGTGAAGGGAATATAATATCCATTAAAAAAAAATGCAATGTTCCAGTGGCTCGAACCCAACATCTCAGTGCCTGACTCCTCAGTCTCTCATATCTCCCCTTTATGTACGCCTAACCTACCCCTCAACCAAAGTAAAAATAAAATAACTACAAGAAATACACTCGCTCTATTTAAAATTCATACAGAATTAAATAAATTCAGTATTCACCTTAAAAGGGAAAATTTGAACGCTATCAAAAGAATTAACGAAAAGGAGAAAAGCATTCCACTCTAATCTCCTAAAATTATTTAAACAATTTGAAAAATTTTCACCCTAACTAATGATCACCTATGACAATTTACACCAGACACATTAAGTTAATCTAAAAAGAAATTCAAAAAGATGACTCCAATCCTATAAAAAAAGGGGGCATTTAAACAAAACCCTTAAATGCTATCGAAAGTTAAAAAAAGATTATATTTCTCACCTTATGAAAATACTTTATTATAATTTACTTTTCCCTTTTTACACTGAACTTATTAAATCATGAAGAGCGAGGAATTTAAACACTGAAACATTTAAAGAAAATAATATCTAATACTTCCACCTAAAATAAAATAAAAAACAAAACAGAAACTCCCTGATATTTTAATCACCTTTATTTAAAAGTATGTAAATTCATCATCCATTAAATAGAATACACACTAATATTCAATTACACCCAACAAAATTTTTTAACTGAGAAAGCCTACAGAAGGAATTCTCAAATAAGCGTAACGTAAAATCAATCAATCAATCAATCAATCAATCAATATAAAAAGTATATCTTGACATTTATCACCGAGTACAATCCTAAGAAAATGAAAAAAATCTGTTGAAGAATCGAGGTTTGTAACTCGAAATAAAACTGATTTCATAGCGGCGTAATTAGATCGTAAAGATACTTGTATCATTATATAATTAATTAAACTTTATAAAAATGACAAACTGACCGATGAAAGGCAATTCCTGGTATCTTTTTTGAAGGGCGATTCGTGCATCCAAAACGCTGAATGAATTAACATAACACAAATATCGTATAAAATCAATTTTTTATAGCGCAAGACACATTGTATTCCAACCCTACTGATCAATGTTTTGAATAGAACAACATGGCTGCCGCGCAGTCACCGTAGCATCTTCAAGTGCTTAGGGCCCCCTCCTCTTTTCTTCCTACCTCCATGGTCAGAGCCCTTCCTTTAAGGCATAGCTTACTTTCAGTACTCACTCCACAGATATAGCATAATTTTTTTTTCTTTCACAGTCTTTATTCACTTATTGTTTATGATTCATAATTATTCAAAGCTATAAAAAAATTCGGGCTGTTCCTTTAAACAGTTGTGTGTTAATTTTCCCCATAGATTTTTGAAGGACTTCATGGCCCCTTAAACAGAGAAAATGTAATTTCTTGGCGAGTTTCTCTACCTCGCCAAGTCTGTTTGATGAATTGTTTGATAAATTTAATTTGTAAATTCATAAGTGTACTTCAGTTTCCCATAAGTGGGAGGTAGCATCAGAAACAATTACAATAGTAACAAAAACATTTAGCTATGCTCTCACCTCTCTGCCATTACCTTACTATATAATTTATGCAGTCTCTTAAAAATGATTAGAAAAACTTTTTTCAAGTATTTTTTCCTCAAGTTCGAAGAGCCCTTTAATTTCAAACAACACTATGCTCTCGAAAATGTGTTCATGCCAGCCTGACTTGAGTATGTTTTTAGGCTGTCAATAAGTTATTCTGACATAAGAGAATGGACAACTAGGACTGTTGTTCAAAGCTTAAGGTTGTGGGCAGAGGGGGCTACAAGTAGTTCATTTTTTTATACATACAGTTCATTTATTTTTGTAAACTTTGTCCATTTTCTTATGAAAAACACTTTTTGACTTCTTTTTTTTTCTTGGTAAATTGTTGCTTGGACACAAATCTTAAGAAAATGAATTTATGAATTTGAGGTGCACAAAACACAGTGAGTCTGGTAATCTTCTATTATTTATTTCTGTTACAATATGAATCATGAGATAAAAGGAAAAAAAATAAAGGCAGCATTTAAATTATGTTTCATATATCAATTTGAAAATGACAGCAACAACAGGAAAAGAACATGGTTCAAGCATATAGTATTCAAAGATGGTCATTCTGTTAGATAACTGACCCCAAAGTCATAATGAATGAAGATAGCTTATTACTCTCCCATTGTAAACTATATTACATAAACAATGAATACTAGTAAAATATAATATTACTCAATAAATACTTTGAAATAACAAACATATTCATTTATTTTTCACATGATTTGTTATTTTAGTGTCAAAAGAGTAATTTTACAATTGAAAATTAAATAAGATAAATTACTGAAGTAATCATCCTTTCTCTAATCAAATTCATTATCCTAATGACAACACTGGAATGACAGAAAGTTAGTAGCAGAATCAGAAAGCAACATATCTAATGAGTTGACAATTCTTCAGGAAAAGTCAAAGGCTCCATCAATAATGATTGAGTCAAATAAGTGTTCAGTAAAGCTCAGCCAATTAAAAGAAAGTTGTTTGGGATAACCCATTTTATTCAAGGCAAGAAATCACAAGTATTTCAAAAATTGCAGTTATCAGTTGGAAGTGATATAGGATAACCTAAATACTTAGTGATTATATTTTTGAATCTTTCCTTCCTTAACATATATTTTTTTAATATTTTCTGCTAACTCTTATTTCATTATGTCTAAATTGTAGAATAAAATTTTATGCAGCTATGAGAATAATACCAAATTTAACAAGTTATAGTAAAAATGAAAATACTTCATGAAATTTATTAATTCTGCTGCAAAAGCCTGTTTATCAGCCTTAAACTGGTGCCTTGGAACACACTATTTGGAAAATGTCAAAAATACAATAAATTGTATTTAAAATTCCTGATTAAAAGTTTCTTTAGATGTAAGCATTAATAAAATTTCTCTAAACATTATTAAATTCATTTTTTGAAATTAGAAATACATGCCAAAAAACAAGATAACTATTTAAAAAATTAACTTTAAAATAGCTACCCTCAACAAAGTAGTAGGACAGATGTCAGACAGCACTACCAAAACACAGGTTGTCACTGCTTGTTCAGTGTAACAGTTTAAGTTCCATATTTATCATTCATTGCTGCACACATTAGGCTTGTCACACTAAAAGCAAATCTTTCAAATTTATTAATATATGCATCTGATCTACACTATGTTGAAAATAGTGTCCGGACACTTCCATATTATGTGAATGGAAAGCCACTTTCAAAGCTCCCTAACATTGAAAATAAACCTTTTACGCAAAAAACTGCTATTGGCGATAAATTGTAGATGCCACTGAAATCTCTCTAAACATATTTCCCGCATTATTCTTTTAATATTTAAAGAATGAATGGAGGCTGAAGCATTTATCTTCAGCTTTTGACACTTGTGAAAAAACAACTTCAGTAGATAAAACACAACTCTTGTAACAATTTGTTCACTAACGTAAATTAAATATTTGAAGTTTGTATGACGATTTTTTAAGATTTTATCAATTTGGAAGCAATGTGAAAATGTCGTCTGCTGTTAAATGGTCCCGCTTCAATGACTCTTTAAATATTGATCAAAGATTGTTGAAAATTGGCATTGTTACATTGCCTCCAAATTGATGAAATCTTAAAAGATCGTCATACAAACTTCAGATATTTAACTTATGTTAGTGAACAAATTGTTACAAGAGTTGTGTTTTATCTATTGAAGTATTTTTTCACAAGTGTCAAAAGTTGAAGATAAATGCTTGCTTCCATTCATTCTTTAAACATTAAACGAATATTGCAGGAAATATATTTAGAGAGATTTCAGTGACATCTACAATTTATCTACAATAACAGTTTTTGCATAAAAGATTTATTTTCAATGTTAAGGAGCTTTGAAAGTGACTTTCCATTCACATGATATGGAAATGTCAGGATACTTTTTTTTTTCAACAGTGTATAACCGGCATTGTGCTGTTTTGCCTTTAATGGTTGATGCAGATCTAATGGCCAAGCCAGCAGCTTCCCAATTTCAGCAAAAATAATAGATATGAAATGTACAAAAATATAATTACACACATATCAAGAAAAAAGTATGATAACTTTTTTTAAAACTAATATGACAACTAATTAATGTAGCACTTGAACTCAACAGACTGAAGTTCCAAACACTTTTAGAAAGAGGTTTTACCACCATTTAGAATACTTATAGAAAGAAGTTTTCAAGTCATGAACAATGCTTAGTTCAAAAACGCTGATCTGTCCATTGTACATGCAAAGAAATATGGAAAGTCCATTGTTAAAAGGAATTACTTCACTATTAATAAAGGAAGCAAATGTGAGGTGTATCTTTGCATTAGTACAAAAGGAGTAATCTGATATCAATGCTACACCCTTTTTACATTATTGTAAATCTAAAGAATCAGGCTTACATCTTTTATGAATTGTAAACTAAGTAATTTCTAAAATATGAACTTCAATGTTTATTTATATCAATACTCCATACCTAGTCTTTTGCTCATAAACTAATCTTTGTTTTCATAATTCATTATTTAAGAACTTCTGGTGGACCCTCAGAATATTAATATCAAAAGTGAAAAAAACATTGTGTTATCACATAAATAATACAAATTCTAAAATCATGCTTTAATTTCAATACACATCACACAGAATTATATCAGTATTCACCCACTATCACTATCTTCATGTAGCATAACTTTTTATAATGGTAGCATATTGGTATGATTTTTCTGAAAAATGTGTAAATAAATTTCTCAGGTCAATTGAATCTCATTATTATTATTATCATCATCATCATTTAAGAATTTGTATTAATTAAGGAGGATCATGGCATTTGGAATGTTAATAACCAGAATGGAGGCAAAAAAGTCAGCATGTATATAAATATGAGTATTAGTATATATTTCAAAGATATTTTGTAAAAAACAAGGCACTAAAACAGAGGGGAAAACTTGCATACCAAAATGGCATTCTGATCCATTCAACTCATTTGAGTCATTAAATTTTTTTCTATATCCTATCTGTACAATGCTAGTTTTCAGGCCCAGATCTAAAGAAAAAAAAAAGGGGGGGGGGGCAGGATTTTGGTTGGACTGGGCAGCCTCTGGTTGGAAAACTAAGAGGCTGGCTTTTCATTGCAGTGTACATTTTTTATTTTTCCTTTTGTTTTAAAGTTTTTAAAAAAAATTAATGAAAAACACATATCTACAAGCTTAAATTTTTTTTGATCTCCATTACCCTTACTAGCATTTTCACCCCCCTCTAGATCTGGCCCTGTTAGTTTTATATTTATACGAATTATATGAAGTGCTGAGTAAGATTGGATCCACAACTAGTGATCTAAGCTAGACAGGTTGTTGACTCTTATGTATGAATATTTAATCAAGATCAGAGAGAATACAAAAAAAAAAAAACTAACCAGTGACATTCTTTCAGTTGAGATTTACATTCAACATAATCATGAAACAAATATTATGAACTGTCATTTATGCAATAATACTTTAGAAGTGATCATCAAAACTGTAAATGTTGTGGAGGCCTAAAAAAAGTCTATTTTTTATAGTATTTTATGTATCAATTATTTCCTTTGTCATATTTCAACTCCACAACATTCTTTGTATTATGTACCATGCTTGCATTTGCTATGCATTGTGCATTCCAGTTGAAATAACTTTGTAAGCCTTAGGTTGGCAAACTCCTGTGTTAGACCAATGAACTGTTAAAGTTGAACAGAGCTGTGACAAGAGGTGGGAAGAGCAAAATAATTAGATTTCATCCATTGGGAGGCAAACACAGGATATGATAATATATTAAAAAATCTAATTTGGTTTTCATAGACTGATACAAAAATACATTTCTAAATTACAGGAGGGAAAGCACATTTTTTGCTCTCTGTAGGGATGCCCATAGCTGTGAATGTAAATCCATTTTACCTTAACCAAATTCTTAAGAATAAGATTTTTTCACCATTCAAGCTAATTTATACTATGGTTTTCTGGAGGAAAGTATCTAGAAAAAAATTTTAGTGGGGGGAGGGTTATATGACTGGATTAAGCCAGGATAGAATGCTATTCCAGCATAGACTGTTCTCCATCATTTTACCAGTCTTTAAGAAAAAAATACTTTTGCAAAATATGTGCAATTTTTTGTTGTGCACATATTTAATGTTTTTTTTGCCTCCATTTTGATAATATATTTAAAAAATCTAATTTGTTTTTAGCAGCCTTAACTGAAAGTTTTTATTTATTAGCAGCCTTAACTGAAATAGTGGTTAAGGAGCTAGCCACTGTTATAGCATGAATACTGTGTGTGTAGCTGCAACTGAACTAGTGGTCATTTAAATCTGGCTTTCATCTTGGTAGGGTTGGTTTTTACCTCTAAGGGGCACTTTTTTGCACACAATGGGCTAAATTTCCAGGTCACAAGGTCCCCAAGGGCTCAGAAAAGGTTGGAGGAGGAGAGCTATTAAGAGACATTTTCTTCTGACTCGGGATTTTTTCCCCCTCCAAATGGTAGCTTCCTGTCAAGGGCATCCAGCGTGTTCTTTAACATGCACAGGGTATGGCTCTCGTACATACAGGACAATTGCTTAACATCCAACAGACAGCAACCTTTCCAGTCCATCAGTGTCCCCTACTGATTGAGAGCAGGGTGGATAATTTTTGCAGAAAAAATCTCAACAATGCCCAGGCAGGATCTTAGTAGGGTATCTACTGTATGAGAAGTCTTGTGAAAGATTGGATTAGCTTAAAAATTTCTTCTCCACTCTGAATTTTGAAAAGAAAAACATTCTTAAAGGGTTTTCTTTTCTTTTGCAAAGAAAAAAAAAAAATCTCCCTCCCCCATCCAAGATTCTGGTTTTCTGATCTGCTGCTTTAAACCAGTTAATTAAAAGTATTTTAATTGTCATTAATGCTTTTCACATGGTGACTATCACACATGATATTTAATTGAATTCCATTAATTTATTTTTTGCTTTAATCAGCAATGTAGCCATGGAGAGGTTATTCTTCAGGAGGGGAGGTTTTGGCTCAGTCAGAAATAACATCAGGCTCAACCATGTTTTTTTCTGGTTCAAGTCCCTGCAATGAGATTTCTTCTGCTGACACCACTCTGCTTTCAGTGAGAAAGGGACTCTGACCCAGGAATGCTACCATCCATCGGTCAAGACGTTAAGCCATGGCCCCTATGCAGAAAAGCCCAACACTATGCGCATTAATGATGATGGGATGCCAACATCCACCTCCTAACAACAGTCTAGTACAGTAATGAAAAACCCTTTCAACCCTGCATAACAAAAATTTTGGTGATCATATTAAAGCTTAAATATTGAATAAACTCGACTTTCTTGGTATATACTAAATAATCACCACTTTGTAAGTCGATTTAATTTTACAGGAAAAATTGTCTTGAGCCGGGTGGGATACAAACCCATGACCTCCTGATAACATGTCAGGTGCTCTGGACCACTGAGCTACTGGCCACCGATCAAGATCTCCTCTAATTGATGATATGAACATTCTCAACCTACAGTACATATTCCATTATGCCACATATAGGCGCTGTTCAGGCGATCTTAGTCACAATTGGCAGATAAATTCCATATAGATGAAAGTATATCTTACAAGTATACAATTGATCAAATATTGAATAAACTCGACTTTCTTGGTATATACTAAATTGATTAATTATTTATTGTGGTGATTATTAATATTACGAATTGTGGTAATTATTTAGTATATACCAAGGAAGTCTAGTTTATTCAATATTTAATCAATTGTATACTTGTAAGATATACTTTCCATCTATATGGAATTTATCTGCCAATTGTGGCTAAAATTGCCCGAACAGCACCTATATGTGACATAATGGAATATGTACTGTAGGTTGAGAATGTTCATATCATCAATTAGAGGATATCTTGATCGGCGGCCGGTAGCTCAGTGGTCCAGAGCACCTGACATGTTATCAGGAGGTCATGGGTTTGTATGCCACTCGGCTCAGGACAATTTTTCCTCTAAATTTAAATCGACTTACAAAGTGGTGATTATTTAGTTTATCATATTAAAGCAACATACATAAATGATCACTATTATCAAAGGAAAGGTGCCAGATTGCCAGTTACTTTAAAACAGTGTCAAGCACAATGACACAATTGACTGCATTATTGACTATTATTGTGCTATTTGTTTTTCACTTAACTCAATCATTTTATTGATTTTCATTCTTTATAGTTTTTAATTTTTTGGTGATACAAAATGTCAGTTTAGGCATGTCAACAAAACAAAGCAGATGTGTCACCTTTGACATGTGTGTCATAGGTTCGCCTTCATTGATCTAGTAGATCCTCTTCACCCGTCCAACTCTAAGCCCATGGGATCCTTGTGACCTGAACATTTTGCCCATTGTGTGCAAAAAAAAGTGACACTCAGAAGTAAAAGCAATAACTTTTAAGAAATCACAAGTTTATTAATTTAAATTACCAAAATTTTCAAACTTTCATACTCCCCACCCCTCAAAAAAAAAAACACTCCCACCACCACTTCTCAAATACTAACTACAACACTTATTTAATTATGCTTATTGATAACGATGAATATTATTCCAATTCCTATAGTGGATAAAAAATATACAATTATGTATAAGAATAATATATAGTTCCTACATTTATTATTAATATTCTCCTACTCTTGTAAGGTTGGAAAACTACTCTCAGGTTACAGTCATTGGCAGTAATTCAATATGAAAAAGTTGTCTTATTATATTGTTATAAAAACAATTGACACCAAATATAAGAGAAAAATCCAAGAGCTAAAACTAAGTAGGTTACAGTAGTTGGTTACATTTTCCTACAAAAAAAACACTTTTCTTTACCCAAGTTTAATATACACTGAACATTACTTATTGAATTCAAATAAAGTTTGTACAGAAAATTTACCACAACTGCCCAATAAAATTCCAATATAAAAAGTTACAACATGCAATGGCAGTCAGAAAACCTGATTACGTCAAAATTGCATAGATTTTAGACCCATACAAGGCAGAGAGAAATAAGTAATAACTTTCTATTCAACAGTGTAATCTAATTATCAGTGATAACAAGTTACAAAGAATATGGAATATTTTAAAATTCACCTTTTAATAATATTTTTAATAGTTTCTAAAACATTACAATGAGATCAATTAGTTCAAAAGGCTAGGCTAACGATGATACTCTTAAAATATAGATTTGGTAATCTGTGATATGCATTAGTGTAATAAAATATCAAAACTTAAATTCTCTACAACTCTTACTGATGAATCTATGCAAAACAAACTGAGAAGGCATAAAGCAAGAATGTGTTCTCATAACTTCGAATTTTTTAAGAGTATAAGCCCAAGCAAACATGGAAATTACAGAGTAACTCAGATACATATTTGAGAGATGGGAAGGGGCATGTGTGCTACTTGGCAATGTCAGGGGAAGTAAATTTCTATTGTCTTAATTTTTTTTGGGAGTATAAAATGCTAAAAGTTTGGTTTGCTTCCTATCTCAGCCCTGATGCATGAAAAAATACTTCTTGTGCTGTTAATTTCTTTATTTAAAATTTAATTTGCCAAACAATATATAAGTTCTTTGAAAGCTATTAATTCCCTTTTTCAGAAAGTTGTAAACGCAAATTTTTGCAACCATTGCCCTAAATACTCTAACAATACTGGCTTAAAACAGTTTAAAGAAAGTTTGAACCTGCTACAGAAGGCACTAGTTTACACCTGAGATCAGAACTAGCTATATTGCACGTAATAATACATAACATATAATAATCATTAGAAGCAACAATGTTCTTGTTATCCTTATTGCTATTTACAGTACTTGCTAATAAGCATATTAAAAATAACTTTTCAAATTAGGTACTAAAGATAATGGAGATTCACTATGCAGTTATTGGATTAAATGGAGAGAATGCAATTCTGAACACCCAGCATATTCTTTATAATACATAGAATATGTCTTTTCTGCATATGAACACCAAAATGTCTAATTTGATGGTCGAAAGATTGCTGCCCCTTATTTGGCAGGTGAGATAATGACTATGAAAATCTATTGGCATAACAATCCACAATATTGAGAGAGAGGGGGGGGGATCAAAAAATGATGGGTGGGAGTGGAGCTTAAATGGAACTTTGGCATCTTGGGTAGTGCTAAAAAACAGAACTCTGAAGCATCCAGTCACCTGAACTGTTTAACCCTCATTTAAATATCTCTCTTATTGGCTTTACTATAACTCACAAGCACAGAATAAATTATATTATCTCAGTGGTTGGTGGACTTGTTTGTAGTGGCACAAAATCAAATTTGACATGTAACACAAAAAACTCGAATAAAAACTTAACAAGTGCAAAGTAAGTAACTCTTTAAACACTATAAAAATTTATGAAAAATAGGCAAGTAATATATTATCATCTGCAGACATACAAATTAAGTCTAAGACACTATTTTTTTACTAAAACCCATAAGATTTAAATTCAAAAGATTTTGAAATGAGATTAGTGCATCAATGATGAGAACAAATGTTAAGGTCTTAATTTTAGGGTTTTGCTCTCAATTCCATAATCTGGGGATAAATTTATTAAAGAAAAAAAGTTTCTGTAGATAATTTTTTTTATTCGAATAAACTTTACATATATATAGTGCAGATAAAATTTTTGCATCAAATATTTTTGATATGCTAGAAGTAGATTTAAGGAATGGAAGTAATTTATATGTTTATAGTTGAAGCTTTTTGTGTTAAATATTACTGAAAATTTACTACATTCTACTTTGATATGCTACTGTCTTTTGTTCACCTTGTAAATTATTACTACTTAACTTCTTAATCTTAAATTCTCAGTTCATTCAAATAGATTTAAGTACATGTTTATATTACTATATTTCGAATTAAAGTTCATTATCTTGATGGAAATGGTGGTCAGTGCTTCTTTCTTTGAAAATAATCTACTTAACAGATGAAGCTACAACAATGAGAGAGAATTTGGAACAGAGCAAGGTAATAAATTTTGTGAACTGACTGACTATTGTGTTATCTGGATCATGAATTATTCTCATTCATTAGTTACCAGATTTCCTTCTCCCCTGCAACTATATCAAATTACACTGTTGGCCATTAAAAATGCAACACCAGGAAGAACTCATCGGATTGTCCCGAAATATGCAAGATGGGTAGCCCATGGGAGAACATGTAAATGATTCAAAGTGCAGAACATATGCACATCATGTGTGACAGTAATGCCACCTGGAAGTGGTAAGAAGAGATTACAAAGAACCAGTGTAAAGCATTGGAATTGCTTGCTCGCAGTTCTTATGAACTGCGAGCAAACACAATTCATGGAACTGACATTAAAGATCAAAGGACCACATAAGGATTATCAAAAGATCATGTAGGAACTGACACTAAAGGATCAAGTATGCCCCATTGAAGAACACAGCATCCATATGACCAGGTTTCTGACTTTGATCGAGGGAGAATTGTGGGATTATGGGAAGGCAGATTATCATACCGAGACATCAGTGATTGTGTTGGACAGAATGCTGCCACAGTGATGAGAATATGGCACCAGTAGGTAGAGGAGGAACGAACTCACTGAGATGAGGAATCTCAACAGCTCTCATGGGTTCACACACATTACAATCACTGTCAAAACTTGCATAAAAACTTAACAAATGCAAATCTCTTTAAACACTATAAAAATTTATGAAAAATAGGCAAGTAATATATTATCATCTGCAGACATAAAAATTAAGTCTAAGACATTATTTTTCTTACTAAAACCCATAAGATTAAATTCAAAAGATTTTGAAATGAGATCAGTGCATCAAACGACCAAGAGGACAGACATCTCGTGCACATGGCTTAGAATGAATGTACAGCCACATCAAATACCTTAGCTCAACAGTTAGGGTGTGTTGCACATCAATCAGTGTCCTCACGTATGGTTCGACATCATCTGCAGCATTGGGCATCTTTGCTTGGTGGCCATTGCTTTGGCTACCATTGACTCTACAACACAGGCATATGCGACTGCAATGGTGCCAAGAATGTTGCACATGGATGTGCAAATGGCATCACATTGGATCAATGCACCTTCAGCATTTGGAGGTTTATGTAGTAAAACAGTATATGGGTATTTAAAAATCAGTACCCCTTCAAGTGTAGCTGCACCGTTCCCATTGCCTTCATGCTGGAGAACAGTTCTGTTCAGAAAGTTTATAATTTTCAGGTAAACTTTTCTTTGCATAATTATTTTCCCCATCTTTCAACTTCATATATTAAGTAGAAAGTTTTCAAGATGAAGACATGACCAACATTACAACTCTCAAGATTGATACTCTAGGTTAGGGGTTCTCAATGTGGGGTACGTGGTAAAATTTTTTGGAGTATGCCGTGAGAGCTCAAAAGTTGCTAGATATACGTTATATATATATATGTTTTATTTTATTGCCATTGTTATACTATAACTATAACTTTATCTATCTATACAAGGGGTATGCCAGTTACATACACTTTTCCAGGGTGTACATGAAGCCTAAAAGGTTGAGAACCACTGCTCTAGGCAATCAATTTACTTTGACTTGAAATACAGTGATATAAGTATATAATTAAATATTTAACACTACTTCAATAAAACTGTTCTGTCATTGCTTTATGTAAATAATTTTTGTAAGGAACCTGAATAGGCTAGTTATGCTTCTAAATTGTAGTACATAATCTTCTCAATTTGCAAATATATATTGTTGGTTTTTATTGTAACTATAAATGAGAAGTAAATCATTAGTATTATATTTTTGCATTTATAGAAAAAGAATTTTATGCTAATTTCTTTAATATTAGTAAAAAAGAAGCTCTATTAAATATATGAAAAATATGCATTAAACTTATTTGCATTATAAGAATCATGATATATATATATACACATTTCAGATATGTACAATGCAGTGGCAAAAAAAATTAGTGTCTAGCAAAAATAAATCATCTGTTTTATTCACAACATAAAAGTCTTTTTACTAATCTTTTGCAATCTGTTCTCACCAGTCCACTGCAATCTGACCCATGGGTTTAAGATCAGTGGAAATCTGAAATAAAGGGAAAAAATTACTAAAATGAAATTTAAAAGTATTTTGTAATAAATATTATTATTCAAAATCTATTTGCCTTGGAATAAATTTTACAAAATGAAACAACATAAACTATATTTCAAACACAGTTAAAAACATTTTAAAATTTATTTAATTTTCTGTACAACACAATAAATAATTTGAACAAAATTATATTTCATATTTTCTGATTTTTTAATATTTGTTTACTAAATTATTAACATCTTTCATGTTCGTTGTGAAATTAACTGGAGAAAATCCTACCTACATAATCCATTATTTTTTTACTTCTAAAATTGTATATAAAATAATAAGTCTTTCCTTAGTTCACTAAAAAACTGTTCCTAAAGTTTACTCATACTTGATCCATATATTATAAGCTTTGCTTGATATACTGTAATTAAATATCAAGACTTAAACTGTGCATTTCTTATGCATGGAACAGTGAGGAAGCATATATTTTAACTGATAACTAAAGAATTAATGAAATTAATTTATTATGTAGCAATAGTTTACAATGTATTGACACTCTATCGTATCAAAATCATTCAGACACCATGGTGATGGACAGACATTACATTAACACATACAATGTTAAATGGGAAAGCCAAATTCAAAACTTTACAAGTTCTAGAGAATATTTTTATGAAAAGCTGAAGGTATATCAAAGATCTAAACCAAATTTACCTATATCTAGATTCCGAATGATATTTACTCAATGATACTTAAAAAGTTACGGATGTGTTAATATTTAACAACAGCAACTAAGCCTAAAATACCTTAAAAATTGATGAAACCCTAGTTATAAAAACTAAAAGAATATCTTATTTTAGTAAATTGTTTGAAATAATTATTATTAAGTTTTAATTAACTTTTGATACAACTTATGATGCAATGCTTGTAAAGTATTTCAGCATCTATGTGATTAAAAGTCATAAGTGTATAAATGACAGATAGTCATAACTAAGTGTATAAATGATAGCTTAGTGGTTGTAATGCACCTGGCATATAATTGTGAGGCATGGGTTCAAATTCCACTCTCAGAGAATCATTTTTCCACAAAATTATTTCTTGAATTATATGTCAATAGGTAATCTGTGAATTTATTATTCAATAATTCTTGCATTAATAACACTTAAGCATGAGTGACTTCCTTAACATCTATACATTGAGCAATATTGGATAAGTTGCCTTTCTTGATCATATGATCCATGAGCAACAAGGTCAGTGAGATTTAAAAGTCACAACTAAGTGGATAAATAACAGCTGTGATAACTTATTGGTTAGAGCACCTGGTATGTAACTGGGAGGTGTGGGTTTGAATTCCCCTCATCAGCGAATCATTCCTTCCACAAAAATTATTTCTTAAAAAAAAAAAACCTATTGCATTTCTTCTGTTGTGGAACTGCAGAATCTTATAATATTTTATGCAGTATTGCTTTAAACTTGTTATAATTCTATGAACTATCATAAATACCACAGTATACATTGGGCAGAACCAAAAGTTCATTTGGATTTTAGGTAAAAATTCAAACTCAAATATTAAATAATAAAAAATACTTTTCATCAATAATATATCAATAATGCATAATATATCATATAATGCATAAATATATCAAATATAATGCATAATATATCAAATAATGCATAATATAATCAAATAATGCATAATATATATATAATATAATGCATAATATACCAATAATGTATTCACCATTTATTTGATTATCTTAAGCCATCTGTCAGCAGCTTTGTTATTCCATTGGTTCTTCAATGAAAAACCAACCAAGTTGGTTTTTCATTGAAGAACCAATCAAAATAGTTAGACCTCCAAAGATTGGAGCTCAACCATTCAAACAGTTTTTGCAGCAACCAGAATAAATGGTAATCCGAGGTTGTAATATCAGGTGAATATGGCAGGTGGCACAAAATGTACCAACCTAACTGCAATGATTTTTGCCTGGAGGTCAAAGACATATGTGGTCTAGCATGTCATGGTGTAACACTCCTACTTCGCGATTCACCAATTTTGGACGTTTTTCATCGATCACTGCCTTCAGATGAGCCAATTTCAAGCAATATTGATCTGAATTAATTGTCTGATTGCTTGGCAAGAGCTCATAGTGAAGGATTCCCTTCCACTCCCACCACAAACAGATCATTACCTTCTTTGGAGGCCAGCTTTGGGTTGCAGTAATGGAGACTCACTTCGCTTTGTTCCAGGATCTTTTCCTTTAGATGTTGTTGTAATAAAAATAAAAAATAAATACTTCCTCAAGCAGCTGTTTGCCACAGAGTTGTGACAGAAGCTTCTCAGTTTACACACCATAATAGAAGGTCTGAGAGGATGGAGGTATCTCAGCAGAAAAACAGCACAAACATCCATGCCCTACAACCCAGGTCTCTTTGATCAGTAACCAAGTGTGCTAATCACTTGGCCACTGAGGATCCATTTTTCATTACCCATCACTAACCACTTAAAGAATGGATCGTTTTTGTTGCATTACAGAAGCAAATTACAAGCAGAGATGCAGTCCATTAAATTTTTTTGCTCGATCGATGCAGCACCCACCACATTGTACTGATTCAAGCATCCAAGCTGCCCCAAATGCCTTACAACTGATGTTTGTGATATTTTAAGTGTCTCAGTAATCTCTCTTGTAGTGTTGTGCTGTTCAGTTTGGATTAATCTGGCGATTTGGTCATTGTCAACCATGGAAGGTCTTCCTGAATGTGGGAAATCTTCCAGAGAGAAATTTCCGGTTTGGAACTTCACAACTACTTCTGACATGTTCAATCATTTACAGCATCATCTCTATACACTGCAGAAATCTTATTTTGGGTTTGTGTTACATTTTTACCCTTCCAAAAAAAAAGAACATAAAATGGCAAAAATGCACCTTTGTATCTTCCATTTTCAAAATGACTCTGCAAATATTACTCACTCAATCTGCACAATTTCTTTTTCAGAACACAGTAGAAATTGTCCCTTGTTGAAAACACACACTATTTATAGATGCTAATGCATGTGGTTGTGCAGATCATGTCCAATGACATCCCTGGGGAAAAATCAAATGATCTTTTGGTTCAATCCAATGCATAATGATTATTCACATTATCTATTTTCCACTATGCTTACAAATATTTTCTAATTTATATGTAATGTTTATTAAAAATAAGTATTATACACACTCATTATTAAAATTGATTTCAACTATGTTTATACATAAAACTATATCTGAATGTGAGCACAAACATAATTAACTTTTTAGAACTTGTCAGTTTTGATCAAACAGAATTAGTTTTCAAAAAAAAGAATCTCAAATTTCAGACAAAAGTAAGTAATTATTAGAATCACAGATAAAAAAATATAAACATTAGTTTCCTATTTCATACATTGTCACTAATGATTGATTGATGATTGATTGATTGATTGATTTGATAGAAGCATTTTCCATCACTTTGATGTACTTATAAAATAGGATATTTTAAAATATCATGAATTACATTCATAGTGTAAAATGCATAGTGAAACTTATTAGCCATTTAAAATATGTGTATGCTAATTTTAGATGAGTCAAAAATATAGATCATATGATAAAAAATATTAACTAAATGTGTCTAAAGTATTTTACAAATTTTTGTCTTGTGAAATGATTACCTGAAAATGTGGAAATACTAAATAAATGTAGACCAAAATATGTAAACCATAGCAATGAAGTACTAATACATCTAGAACAATAGTAGAGATATAAATTTTGTTCAATAAGCACAATATATCATTTGAATAAATGGCAATATATCATTGAAAAATGACAATTTTTGCATACAAAGGCAAATTAAATATTATCTAATTGCATAAAAAACAGCCAACTTCAATATAATTTTTATTATAATTATTTAACCAGTACCAACCAGTTTAATAGTAGCAGTTTTAACTAGTATAGTGGTTAATGAACTAAATACTACACATTGATCATATTTTTTATGTATATTTAAATTTGTGTGAGTAAACTTGTGTTAAAAAACTATTTTTCTGTGAACTATGTAGGCAGCAAAAGAATTGTGATAAATTCAGAAGGCATATATACTTAAAACAAAGATTAATTTTCTGCATTACTAAAATAAATCTTTGCAAGAAAGAAAGAAGTAGGAATGCTTACTTGAAAGGGACATGCTGTGGTTTGTAACACATCTTGTAGTTCAACACCTTCAGCAATTTCAACCAAAGTCAATCCTTTCTCCTTATCCACTTCAAACACGCCCTATAAAAATATTTTATATTTGACAAAATAATTTAATACTTTTTACAGATGAATTATAATGCAATGTTAATACTGAACATATACAGGGTGTCCCTGAATTCATGGCCCAAACATGAGGGGATGGTAGTACATACCGAACCCACCAATATTCGTCATAGAATATGTGGCCGCAAATGCAGCTCGGTGCTGGTAGGGGGCTTAGACGAGGCAGCACGGCTTAAAAGCACTGGATCAGCCAAACCCCAGCATTCTCAGCATCGACTGGACACGAGATGGAGCAGTTTACGAACACAGAGAAAGCAGATATGCACCTGATGTATGGCGTAGCTGAGGGCAATGGTAGAGAGGCACAAAGACTCTACCGTGAGCGATATCCTATGCGCCGTGTGCCCGATCATAAAATGTTTGTGCGACTGCACTGCCAGCTGTCTGAGGCAGACACCTTCCAGGTCAGTCAACATGATGCCAGATGAGCACGGACAGTCAGAACGCCACCTATGAGTGAGGACATCTTGTGTATGGTGACAGATAACCCAGGTACAAGCACGCGATCCGCTGCCCGGAGCCTGGGTGTGCATCCGAACAGTGTCTGGCGAGTACTGCATGAAGAAGGGCTACACCTTTATCACTTGCAGCGAGTGCAGGTATTGACAGCTGTTGATTATCCCCTGCACATGGATTTCGCCCAGTGGTTCATGCAGCAAAGTGCCACACATCCCAATTTCCCCGTGCATGTGCTCTTTACAGATGAATCAACATTCTCACGTGAAGGCGTGGGCGCAGATCGTGCACGACTACTTAAGTGGACCCTATCTACTGCCGGACTGCCTCGATGGGCGAACGTACCGTATTTTTCTGCAACAGGTTTTGCCAGAATTGCTTCAGGATGTTCCAGCCACAATCCCACCCGTATGTGGTTCCAGCACGTTGGGGCACCCGCCCATTTCAGCATGGACGTGCATCAGCATCTTAATACCACATTTGGGAACCGATGGATTGGGTGCAGTGGTCCCATCCCGTGGCCCCCCAGATCATCCGATCTTTCTTGTATTGATTTCTTTCTGTGGGGACATTTGACAAGTGTCATGTATTGTCAATCAGAGACATCACCAATTGTGTCACTAAATAAGAAAAAAATAAAGTTTTGTTTTTTATAGGTCAAATAGCAGGTTTCAGGTAAGATACTAGAGAAAATAGTATCCAATAAAAATTAAAATAATAATGTTTTAAAAATCATGAAACCTAATCCAACTTTTTAAAAACAAAATTATATTTAATTCAGAAGAAATAGGATACAACTTTTTGACACAAGTTCAAATTTATTTTCATTTACATTAACCTATCTGCTGAGGACCCACCTCCTCACAGATCCCTTGTACCATGGCATATTAAACTGACAGGCTCTTATCAGACCTCTGTGGCAAGCAGCTGCTTGAGGAGGTATTTATTTATTTATTTATTTATTTATTTATTTATTTATTTATTTATTTATTTATTTATGCATATATTTTGAATCTTTAATGGCACAAACTTAGAAAACAAATATCATATTTTCCCCCCAAGTACATACAGAATCCAAAATCAACACCATAACTTCATATCTTTGATTATTACTGCTACCTTTAGTCTGAGAAATACAGAGTGGCATATTGTGGAAAGAAAGTGTTCAAATATGCAAAAAAAGAAATATTTTGGGAAAAGTTGGAGGACTTTCACATAATTTGTGTTCTTGCCCCTTTTCACAATTTACAAATAAATGTCCTTTCTGAATGCTTGGCCGCATGTAAAAATTTAAAAATCACTTCAGCCTTTATTTTATTCTTTACTCCATGGTGGATATGCAGCAGGCTTGCTGTTACCAATAGTGTGTACAGTTCTTTTATCTCTAAGCAATAATTTCTTGTGCACAAGGGACCCAAGAAGGTTAGAGTAGGGGATCCACTGGCCAGCTGTTATGAAGCAGATGGAAGCTGCCTGTCAAGGTATCTGGTGTACAGTCCACAGAGAACCATGACTTAACACCTTGATATACAGTAGTCTTTCAAAGCTCACCATTGCACTCTTTCTCACCTAGAGTAGAAGTTACAGAAAAATCTCAAACCATGAACAATTGGGTCACACCTAGGAACATCAAATTATGAACCTTGTGCACTAGTGACCAGCTACCAAGACTGGATTAAATTCGTAATTATGGGAAAATATAGTTACTCTATGTAATTTATAAGAGAAAGATTTCAATTTATTTAAACCTGACACTGCCAAAGAGTTTATTCTCTGCCCATGAAATTAATAAGACATGAATCACATGGAAACTGATCTTAGTGAAGTAATTCAAGTGGCAGAAAATATCTAGAATTATGGGACTGGGTGAATTCTCCATTAAGAACTGAGTGTTTTTCAACTATTGTATATGCTACTTTTTATTCATATTAAACCAAATGCACTTACCAGCATGAAAAATATATTGATGTTTCTTGAATAATTCAACAATATATACAGTATATACGAGATAAAATCATGTTAAACATTTTTAAAAATAAAAGGTAAATTGGAATATTTGCTTTCTTAATACTGCTACAGCTTACTTTTTCTGTAATTATCATATCCACACAGTTCTTCCCTGTCAATGGAAGTGTACACTTAGCAACAATTTTAGGGTCACCTGTTTTTGCAGTGTGTTCCATAGTAACTACTACCTTGGTCCCAGTAAATGAACTTCCAACAAGATCCATGGCTCCTCCCATTCCTTTTACAAGTTGACCCTGTTTGGAAACAATAATAATAATTCATTGTCAGCAGGGATTCACATATTGTATCAATGCTTTGTTACCAGCAGTTAATTTCAATTACACTCAGTACTTCAGTTTGTAAGCATATATAAAACTTGCACAATGACAGCAAGCATCTTGATTGCTGAATTTAAATATATGGCTGTTCCTGGTGCACAGGAAACTGTATTTGTGAAACTCTGAATATTCACAAAGAGTATGATTAAAACTTTGGGCAACAGATAAAACATACATACACATGCATCAGTAGACTATGTTACATTAACAGTCAATGTTTGCTATGGGATACTAGTGATATTATAATAAACAGAAATAATTCACACATTTTGGAAACTTGTCCCCATTTTAAAATCACTCTATATATATGGATAACAATGAACATTTTTATTAATTCTAAGCTTTTGTTCCTTAAAGTATACTGCTCACAAAAATTAGGGGATATATTATCACTTCATATTCATTTTGAAATATCCCTTAATTTTTGTGAGCAGTATATTTCAATTTTTTTTAATCTTCTGTTTTTTAACATAATAATTAGTGTTACAATTATTTTTTGCTTCATACAATCTTATTATAAAACAAACACGTAAGCAAAAAAATAGAATCAAATAAACTTTACTGGAACTGGAGTTTTGGGGCAAACATTCCATTAATAACTGAAATAACAACAGAGGTCATTAATCCTTACTATAAAACTCAAGAAATGTTATAAATCCATGATATAAAAGTTATTTAGGAAGGTAAGCTCAGTGTACTACAGAGAATTAAACATCCACTTAAATAAGCTGAACATTTCACAACTCAGTTATTAATGTTAAGAGTACACTCTTATTAAACTGATTCATGTATGAATACTTATGTGGAAATTTTTTTTTATTGCTGACATGTGGGATTCGAACCCACGACTCTCTAGATACATGCCAGAGTGTTCTACTGCTAAACTAACCATCAGTGATAATTTGTTTCCACAATGTGACCTTTATATTTTTTTCTGAATGTGGCTGACCTTGCGCCATCATTCAGCAAAGGAAACTTATTTTTTCAAATGGTGCAAGGTCCACTACAATCAGCAAGATATAAAGATTACATTGTGGAAACAAATTATCGACTGATGGTTGGTTTAGTGATAGAGCACTCTGGCATGTACTTAGAGAGTCGTGGGTTCGAATCCCACACTGTTAGCAATAATTTTTTCCATGCATTTATTGAATTCTATAACTACAAGTAATCTGTGAATTTACTATGGATTGATTAATGTATGGTTTTTGTTTGTAGATCTTTAGCATACACCACAAATGGGCAAGCATCCTGAGAGCTGCATACAAGATTCTTTAAGCAATAGAGAGCCACATCCAAGTTCTTGAAACCACCTTGAGATGTACATGAAAAGTTTAAAAATGACTCGTCATTTCTTATTTTTCATATTAAATTGGTTAGATCACAAAAGATTGTTTTTTAACAGTATGAGACTATTATTCACTTACAGGTACCATCCAATTTGCCAGATCTCCAAACATTGAAACCTGCATACCACCTAGCATTGTTAGCTGCAGATGACCACTGTAAGGAAAAAAAAGAACTGGTTACACTTAAAAAATCATTACTTATTGTTTGAAATTATAGAATACAAATTAAAAATTAACAGCTCTGGTTAATTAATATATAATTTTTATATTGATTATATTAATCACTTATTTTATGGTGAGTGTTAACAATATATCTAAAGCATACATGTGGTAAGCATCAAATTGATAGAGCAATACAAATTTAGCAGAAAAAAACAACTCTCCACCACTAATATCTGTCAATATTTAAAAATTTCAGTTTTCAATGATAAACTATTTGAAATGTGGCCCACTGCCCTTAAAGATATGTATAATGTATATTTTATATATTATGTAAATGGTAGCTAAGCATAAACTGGAAGGACAGCTGTGTACCATCCCTAGTGATGATGCACAGAACCAGCCAGGTCTAGCACCTAATATCCGACCCCACCTTATCGTGGTGCAGGCCGTTAGTACCTTTCAAAAGAGATATTCTCTTTTGGAAGGGAATGGAAGGGGAGGGCTGCCAGTTCAGTATGGCCTACTGATCTGGTCATCTATGCCCACTTTTTTTTTTCAACCCTGCTGAGGAGTGGTCAACTTCACAGGGTCATGGTGCTGACCATTTATACCTACTAGACTGGACTTGTTTATGGATCCTGGACTTGCTGCACTGGTGGGCCTCTGTTGAGGGAGAATCTGCCAATGTGTTTTCTGTTTGCTTCTGGGTTGCCAGCCCTAAGTGAACAGAGGCATGGGATACCTTATATCAGCTGGTGGATAATCGTAATCAGAGGCCATCGCAGGTACCTGAACCTTACTTAGCTAGTTGGGCATCGTCAAGCCTAAACTGGAGTAATGTGTTTCAGGCAGGCCACATGGCTCTTGAAAAAGTCCACTTGAAGAAGGTGGTGCCCGAAGTTCTTACCAGCATCAGTGACTTCAGCCTTTAGCGGAGGAGAAACATGTTTTTGCCCCATGCCTGCAATCAGGGGGCTGTTTGATATTGTTGGCCCTACCAATCTCAATAAACCTAGTTTCTTTAAAAATCCTCCTAATCATTTTCTCTCTGCAGGAACGTGGAACATAAGGACATTACATAGAGATTATTCTCTTGATGACCTCATGCAGGAATTCCAGTGCTATAACCTAGATATTCTAGGCTTGCAAGAGACCAGATGGACAGGTAAAGGTGAGATACTCAAAAATAACTTTAAATTTCTCTTTACAGGGAGGGAGGATGGAAAGCATCACCAGGGTGAGGGTCGACAACTCCAGGATATTTTGAATTCTGTCAAGAAAGGAGATATTACCCTTGTTTTAGGTGACTTCAATGCCAAAGTTGGTACTGACTCTGACCTTTGGGGAGGGGTGATAGCCCCTTTTGGTATTGGTAGCTGCAATGGCAATGGGCAACGTCTCCTACAGGTTTCAGAATAACTAATACCTCAATGGTTTCAGAATAACTAACACATATTACAAACACTGCGACATACATAAATACATATGGGTTTCACCTGATGGGCTACATAAGAATATGATTGATTATATATTAATTAACAGCAAATGGGCTAGTTCTGTTAAGAATACCAGTGCATATAGGGGAGCTGAAATTGGATCTGACCATTACCTTGTTAAAAGTGTCTTGCAACTTAAACTTAAAAAGTGTTGTGCTAAAGTTAAAAAAATTACCTTTAATACTGAAGCTCTGAAAGACCCAGTTATAGCTAAAGCTTACCATGATAGGTTATTTAGTCATTATAACAGTCATGGTTTACTTACTACTGAAGTTGAGGAAGAATGGGGCCGTTTTAAACAGGCTTTTTTGGAAACTAACAGTACTCTTTCAGGAAAAAAGGAGCAGAATAGGCAGAATTATTTAAGTGATAAGGCACTTGAGCTTATTTCAGAAAGAAGGAACTGCAGGAATGTCCTTAATCAGCACCCTACTAGTCCTAATAGAAAGGATTACAGAGAGCTTAATAAACGTGTAAAGGATCAGTTAGCTACTGATAAGAATCTTTGGCTTGATGGCTTGGCTAACAAAGCTGAGAAAGCAGTTAGACAGCACAAGAGCAGAGAGCTGTACCAGATAGTCAATGTTTTATGTGGTAGAAAACGAACAGGTATAAAGGGATTGAAGGATAAACAAGGTAAGGTTATAGAAGGGGAGGATTCTGTCATGGCTAGGTGGGCTGAGCATTTCAGTGATGTTCTAAACAATATGGTTAGTTCTACTCCCATTGTTTGTAATGATGATAAATGTATTGGGGGCTTTAATGCTGGCTCTATAACACAATCTGAAGTTATTTTGGCTATTTCTAAACTGAAACTTCATAAATCCCCAGGGGTAGATAAAATTACTACAGAAATGCTCAGAGCTGGGAATGTTTCGGTTATCACTTGGATGACTGGAATTTTGAATATCTTTTATGATAAAGGCATGGTTCGTAAGGATTTTACCAGAGCTATTGTTATCCCTATTTTCAAAAAAGGTGATCGCAGTTCTTGTTATAACTATAGGGGTATCAGCCTATCTCTGTGCCAGGTAAAGTTCTTTCCATGCTTGTGCTTAATAGAATTAAGAATCCGGTTGACAGCCAATTGCGTGATGAGCAATGTGGATTCAGAAGTGGTAAGGGATTTGTGGATCAGATATTTTCACTTAGGCAGATTCTTGAGAAATATTTAGAATTTCAGAAACCTTTGGTTGCTAGCTTTGTTGATTTCAAAAAGGCTTTCGACTCTGTTGATCGTCATAATTTGTGGTTGATTGTGAGATCATATGGTATACCAGACAAGTTAGTTAACATAATGAAAGCTCTCTATAATAACACTGAGTCGTGTGTGACAGTTGGTAAGGCTTGTAGCAATTGGTTTAGCATTACTTCTGGTGTTCGACGAGGGTGCATTTTGTCTCCTTTTCTCTTTAGTTTAGTTATTGATTATGTTATGCAAATGAGGCAGGGGTGGCTCAGTCAGTAGTGCATCAGGCTCATAATCTGTAGTTCCCAGATTCAAGTCCCAACTGGTCAGCGTTGAGATTTATCTCCGCAAAATTCTCCACCCTGCCCACAGTCAGTAGGGGACAGCGAAGGGCTTAGAAAGGCCGCCGTCTGTCGGATGGGATGTTAAGCAGTGGCCCCGGGTGGGAGAGCCATACCCTGTGCATGTTAAAGAACATGCCGGATGGCCTTGATGGGAGGCTATCATCTGTCTCCCAACAGCTGTTCCAGTGGGTCCCCTCCCCCAACCTTCTCTGAGCCTTCGAGGTCCTTGTGACCTGGCCATTTAGCCAATGGTGTGCAAAAAAGTGCCACTCAGAGGTAAAACAACCCAACCCATGTTATGCAAAATTCACTTCAAGGCTAAGATTTTGGCCTTAAATGGGCTGGAGATATGAAAATTTCTGACTTAGCCCTTTTGGCAAATGATGTTGGTGAGATGAACTTTTTCATTCGAGCTGTTGATGAGACTGGCAGTAGAGTAGGTTTGGTTAAAAACAGAGAGAAAACTAAAGTGATGAAAATTGGTTTTCTTGTTGCGATTCAGTTCATCTGAATGGTTGCATTTTTTGAGCAGGTGTCACAGTTTAATTATCTTGGGAGCTATGTAACAGATACTGGTGATGTGTGGCATGAGATTAACAGACGAACAGGGATTGCTGCCGGAACTTTTAAGAATCTATGGAGATTGTGGAGAAATAGGCGTATACACCTAAAGACTAAAATTAGACTGTATAATAGTTTGGTTCTTTCTAGGGTTAGTTATGGTATTGAAACCTGGACACTTTGTAAACAAGATAACAGGAAACTAGATGCTTTTGATTCCAGATACTTACACAGTATCTTGAGCATTAGGTGGTTCAACTTTGTAACTAATGATGAGGTTAAGCAAAGCAGTTTGCAACCTCCTTTAAGCAGCATATTGTGCAGAGAGAGACTCCGCTGGTTTGGCCATGTTGCCCTTATGGATAATTATAGATTGGCGAATAGGGTTATGAACAGTGTGCCTAGAGGCCTCAGAAGGAAGAGGAGACCTAGGATGCGGTGGGCAGACAATGTCAAACAGGACCTTGTTAGAATTGGTATGCAGTGGCCAGATGCAGCAGATGTAGCTCAGGACAGATATGCTTGGAGAATTAAACTGCACGGTCTAGTTGGACCTCCATATCCCATGGCTGCTTGAGGATGATGATGATGAATATTCATCAGGTTGACTAATATTTTAGTTGAAAAACAAGGTTAAGTATTTTAAACTATTTGCATATAAAATTTCAACATTACTCAATGGAAAATATATATTTTACAATAGTAAAGCTAATTTTGTAATACTGCATGTGCCATCTTGAATACTTGAAAAATGAGAGTAATGTAAAATATAACACAGTGCTAAAAAAAAACTTTAATCAGAAATTAAATTTTCTTTCTTAAATTTTATCTAGTAGTATATAAAAAGGTTTGAAAATAAAACATCAAACAATGCATTGTACAAAAATATAAATAAACACCCCCTCTCAAGCAGCTGCTTGCCACAGAGGTCTGACAGGAGCCTCTCAGTTTATACACCACAGTAGGTCTGTGAGGATGGCAGGACTTGAACAGAAAAATAACACAACCAACCATGCCAAACCAGGGTTCGAGCCCAGGTCCCTTTGATCAGTGGCCAAGCACACTAACCTCTCAGCCATGGGACAGCTACAAGCTGTACACACCCATGGTTTTCTGTACTATAATGCAAATTTATATATAATATGAGAAGCCAAATAACACTTGCGCATCAAAAATATTAGTTTAGATTATACTTACTAAATAAAAGGCCATGAAACATAAAAAAAATAAACAAACCCCCTAATAATGGCAAAAGATTCATCACTGGAAAAAAATGAAGCTCCAGGAATCACTGTAACAGTCTCTTTTCCAGCATTTATTAAATCAGGATCAATTTCTTCTTCTGATGGGTACGGCCCCTAATAAATATAAAAAGAATTGCTGAAAATCATTAGCTTTTCCAAAAAGTTGGCATTCAAATTAGATCTGAATACAACTATAGCAATGAAGAGAGAGCATCTGATGTACATCTGGGATAGACACCAGAAAAATGTAGCCTTAAAAGAAATAACATACATATTTCTCCATGAGAATTAATGCAATTAGGAAGATGCAATCTGCAATGTTATAAACTTAGCCCTTGCAACACAAAACAGAAATTTTATTCGCATAAGATACAATAGAAATAGCTAGAGATAAGGCCTGTTACAAATAATAAGGTCACTATAAACACATTTTTGTAGTAAATATTTGTACAGTGTGACATTTTTAAATGCTTTCCCTAATCTATTGCTCATTTTAGGGAGTGAAAGAACATTTTGAAGACATTGTAATATATTTTAAAGAATTTCTTTTATCTTACTTTCAGAAGATGACAATTGGGGCTTGCTAGATGAGGATGCTGACAATGGATCAAGGAAAGAGACCTGGTTTCTCAAGTAACTTCTCCATTTTGGTCAATGCACTTAGTTGAGCATAGGGAGAAGAAATACAATACACATTTTTTATTTTGTGCAAAGTTATGACATATCCCAATGACATAAGTGCAAACAATGCATCAATATATATGGGACTTTGCCTCTAATTCCTTGGCAAAGTAAGGGTGGAAAGACGTATTTCAGCAATCCTTTGAGCATATTAGTTTACTTCACTCTTCTAATAAATACTGTATTATTCTTAATTTAATTCTCAGATTACAAATGTATACTGCACTTGTGTTAAAACTTGTTTTTATTATGGATGTGACACAAACCTTATGTTTTAATAAAATTTATTTCCCCAATAATGGTTATGCAGTGATAATGTGGAAATAAATTTTATTATTCTTACTCACTGTGTTCATTCATAACAATTAAGGGGCAGGGGTGGCTCAGTTGGTAGCACGCCAGGATCGTAATCTGTAGTTCCCAGGTTCGAGTCCCAGCTGCGTCAGCGTTGAGATTTATCTCTGCAAAATTCCCCACCCTGCCCACAGTCGGTAGGGGACAGCGATGGGCTTAGAAAGGCTGCCGTCTGTCAGATGGGAAGTTAAGCAGTGGCCCCGTGTGTGGGAGAGCCATACCCTGTGCACGTTAAAGAACATGCTGGATGGCCTTGACGGGAGGCTACCATCTGTCTCCCAATAGCTGTTCCAGTGGGTTCCCTCCACCAACCTTCTCTGAGCCTTCGGGGTCCATGTGATCTGGCCATTTAGCCCATGGTGTGCAAAAAGTGCCACTCAGAGGTAAAACAACCGAACCCAACCCAACTCACTAAAATAAAAACTTATGTGCGGTTATTTTTATGTAGGAAATGGAACCATATGCTGACAAACTTTTAATGCTCTTTTACCATCACACCAAGTTCTGAAATAAATGAGAGAATAAATAATATTGAAACTAATTATTTAAAAATATCGGGAAAGTGTGAAAATGCCATCAGTCTGTCTTCCAGACTCAAACATGAGGGTTCCTGGTTATGTGCCAGTTGTTTTACCAGTTGAGCTGAGGCAGTGGTTATTCACATTTGCTTAAGTAAGGTTATGGATGGTAGTTTGATGTTATGAAGCGCTAACATATACTTCAAGTTGTTGGGGTGCAACCATGCACTCTTTATACCCACGGTGAACTGAGCATTAACCCTTCCAGTGTCTAGCCTGAAAAACAGGTTTCCATCCAGATGCCAAGCTATTTTCTCCCTATGCTCAGCCAAAAAAACTAACTTCAGTACTTTTTTGCCAAATAACTAATGAAAGGAATTATGGCATGTTGTATACCAAATTAATCAGCATTTAATTCTGGATTTTCCAAAAATAAAGTATTTAACAAAAAAGTCCATACGTTTTATTTTAATTGGACTTTTTTTAGAGTCACGTAGTAAAAAATGCATCTGGCAACACAAATAAAAATTTATTTTTAAAAAAACTAATAGACAGAAATGATTACAATGCAAATGAATAGAATGACTATATATTTCTGAATAACAAAAAAATTACTTTTTTGGTTTTAAATAAATATTTTTCTCGTTTTGTAATTTTTTTCTCGGTACCATACTTTGAGAAAATTCCAAGCTTTTAACCAATTGTGCTGAGTCACATAAACAAATCAACTTCAGAATTGTTTTAAAAAATAACCAATCAATGGAAATAGGTCATATTATATATCAAATTAAACAGAATTTAATTATGAATTTTATGAAAATAAATAATATGAACAAATTTGCAAGCATATTGATTTTAATAAGCCTTTTTCAATGTAATATGGTGGGAAAAAATGCACTATACATTAAGGCTTCATTTTGGAAAAGCTGATGAATAAAAATAGTTAAATTATATATTTATCAAAAAGAAATTTCCTCCCAAATAATATAATATTCAACCTGAAATACAATTTTTATTTTTTAATGATTATTTTCAGTATTATATATTTTAAACACTGTTAGTGTTATACACAGCATGACTTGGACTTCTCACATTCATAGGATTTTATAACTGGTTATGAAATAGAAAAAAATTTTCATGGCCGTTTTTTTTTTTGCTAAACATTATGAATTTTTCCTTTAGGTGTTGAAGTTTAGCGATCTTGGCTAAGTGCAGAAAGGTTTGTGCACCAAAGCAAAAAAAAAAACAGTGTTATATCATCTGTGTGGCACAGCCAAGTACTAGGGGGGGGGATGCCTTAAAAGTATTCAATATAAACATAAAACTCTTAATTTTAAAAAAATTATATTTTTCTAGAGGGGGGGTGAAACTTTTTACGTGAATTTAGCAAAGGGGATGCCATTCCAGGAAACAGCAAGGAATTAAATGAAGCTGCAATCAGAAAAATTCATGCCCTCCACATGACACCTGATTTTCATAGCAAGGAAGTCTATTTTGCTTCTGTATCCAAGACATTCATTTTCAAAAAATGGAACAAGCTAAAAAAAATTTTTACGAAAAAACAAGAAATAACAAAAGAAAAATTACATATAACCTAATGGGATGTTAAATAAAATATCTGCAACAACTTTTAACTGGCCTCTGATCTAGCATAACTCGAAAAGATCAATAAATCAGCTGATTGAATGATTGCTAACTAACGGAAATAAATCTACAGAAATGAATTTGCTTCCATATCCAAGATCTCATTTATTTTCAGAAAATGATATCAGATCAAAGTTTTACTGGAAAAGTAGTAAATAATAAAATAAAAATTAGCACGTAGCCTAATGCGATGTTAAAATATCCACAGCAACAAGTTGTAGGCCAGCCATATGATGTAGCATAACTTATGAAAAAAATCAATACTTATCAATCAGCTAAAAGATCGCTAATTTCTGAAAATAAACTACTGAAATGAAAACTAAGGTTTAAACATAAAAAAAGTAAATACTAACTTTACAAAGGGTATCCAATATGCTGGACCAAAACTGTAAAAAGCACTTATAGCACATGCAACGGAGATTGTATGTGTCAACCATCAGTGTCTTGTTTGCCTCAGTGAAGCATAACCAATTAAATGAAGTTGCAACCAGAATTTCTAAGAAGGATGTTTACTTCCAGTTTTGATTTTAAGATGAGAAAGATGCATAGAATGCTGGGGAAAAGGAGAAAAATAACTTGGGAATACTGAAATAGGTTTATGACAGAAAAGAGTTTGAAATGGAAAAAAAAAATGGCAGTATGTATTTTGTAATTACTTCCAAAATCTATCGTTTTTAAAAATAGCAGTTTTTTTTTGGTTAATTTTTAATTTTTCAAAATTTTAAGGAAAAATTTGTTGATAATAGTTTAAATCAAACTTGTGAGCTTAAATCAGAAGATTGCTTCAGCAAATAGGAACGTTAACAAGCAAATCAGCAATACTGTTTAGTGCTTCTATGAAATGGCAACCAGATGGCTTTATAAAATTATTTATATTGTAGTTTAATAAAATATGCATCAAATTAAAAAGCAAAATATTATTTTTGAAACCTGAATTATATATTTTTATAAGGTATATAAATAAAAAAATTGCAATGGCAATTTTTATTTTAAAAGAAAATCGATTTATTTTTTGGTACTAAAAACGGATACATACATCCTTGGCCTCTCAATTCAGATTCTCTGAACGTATATAGATGACGTGAACACTGGAAGGGTTAATAATTATGCATCAAGTACTAATATATCTTGGGTGAATCATCACCACGTCAGCTGGCATGCAATAACCATGAGAGCTCACATTCTAATCTAAAAGGTTGATTGGTGTTTTTTTGGGGGGGGGGAGGGAAGGGAGTTTCACACTGACCTAGTTATTAAAATTTGAATGTCTATTGGGACTATCACATAAGTGGGATTCATTGCATCATTTAATAAACTGGCAGCAATGACACACTCATCTGGTATTTCTGTAGCAACCAAAAGTTTTCAGAAGATAAAAAAACTTTGAGTTTATGCATCTCTAAAAAAACATATTTTCATTATGAAATAGCAATTAATTTTGTTTTAAAGTGGAAACACAAATAAAGAACTTGCCATTCCCATTATTCCATTTTCACTGTGCAAATAAACCTTCATTGTTTCTGGTATAAAGTTACTTGCTAACACCGGTATACCAATTCCCAAATTAACTAAATTGATGTTAAGATCATAATAACAAATAATTCACTTTCAATCTTAAATAAATAAATCTTTATAAGCTAAACAATTTCTAGATTTCTTGTGTGTAAACATTAAAACATATAAAAATAACATATTTTAATAATTTAATTATTTGATGCTAAAAGGATACCAAACATTCCATCTTTAAACTCAAGAGCTGCTCTACGTATAATTTTCTCCCTTTTCTGCTGAGCAGGGGTTGTTTGAGTTTTTCCAGCTGACCCAATCTTTTTTGTTCTTGTTTTCTAAAAAGTAAATATGAATTTTACATACATAAATCTTCAAATTAAAACAAATTCGACTGTACAATACTTGTAAATGTCACAATATTAACATATTGGGTTGATGCAAAAGTAATGGGAGAACACGAGACATGCATGGTTAATCATGGGTGATTGTTGTTATTTAATTATGAATGTAATTACCATTAGTACATATGACCATGTTCCAATGATCTACAAGTTTGTAGATGCCATTTCTGTAGAAACTCTTATCCTTAGTGGCAATGAAGAACAGCACTGCTCTCTTTCATCTCATCCAAACTTCCAAATTCCCATTAGCTTAAAGAGATGAATATCTTTACAGTATACAGAACTTAGTAACACTGCCTTAGTACATCCAAACTTAAAAAAAAACATCCAAAATTCCAAAACTTGCTATTAGAAATGAAATTGTTCAGGGATCAGAACAAATGGAAATCTTAGGGAACCAGGGCCAGCGAATATGGAGGATGTCATATTTCCAAGCCCAACTGCTGCAGTTCGTGCTGTGCCCATAATGTAACATGGGGCTTGTGTTGCCTTGGTGGAACACGATGCCTTTTCTGTTTATCAATGCTGGACATTTGGCTTTCAGTGCTGTACTAAGAGGTCCATTGGGTTGTTTAGGTTGTTTTACCTCTGGGTGGCACTTTTTTGCACACTATGGGCTAAATGGCCAGATCACAAGGACCCCAAAGACTCGGAGAAGGTTGGGGAGAGGACCCACTGGAACAGCTGTTGGGAGACAGATGGTAGCCTTCCGTCAAGGCCATCCAGCTTGTTCTTTAACATGCACAGGGTATGGCTCTCCCGCACATGGCGCCACGGCTTAACGTTTCATCCGATGGATGGCAGCCTCTCCAAGCCCATCGCTGTCCCCTACTAACCGTGGGCAGGGCAGAGAATTTTGCGGAGATAAATTTCAACACTGACCCAACTGGGACTTGAACCTGGGAACTACAGATTATGAGCCTGGTGCACTACCTACTGAGCTCCCCCTGCCCCCTAAGAGCGGTCCAACTGATCACAGTAGACATCTGAATTTATGGTTTGTGACCAGTTTAAAAGCTCACAGTGGATAATACCCCTGTAATCCCACGACCAACAGAGCATCACCTTATGAGAATTTAGTTCCGGTTTTACTGTAGCCTGGGTCTTATTCTCTTGATGGTTTTCTTGACACCATGAATTTTTATGGATAACATTATCATAAACGATCCACTTTTCATCCCCTATAAATCATTCTGTCAAGAAAACCATCAGCCTTTTGCTGAGTAAGCAATGAAGCCCATGCAGTATAGCGAGTCACCATGACCTGCTATGAAATGCCTGTTGCCATTTTGTGGACTAAATATAAGTACAGAACATCATTAGATACTGGAGCTATGCATGTACTATCTTTTACATTGTTTACAACCACACTGCACATTTCCTGCAACAGCAAACATATGGTTTGAATTTTTTCTCCCATTACTTTTACATCAACCCAATATATATATACTTGGCATTTTCAAATATATATTGCCAGTTAAAATCTAGCTGGTAGAAATGTAACAGGTAACCTCATCCAGAAAAAAATATCCAACACACACTATATATATAATCAGGGCAAAATCTACAATAACACAAAGTAGCTAACCAGTTAGTGTTACTGCAAAGGACCTTTTTGCTGAGATCTTTTCTTCCTCATAAATTCTTCTCTATGGTATATTAGACTATTATACAAGTATGCCAACTGAGGAGTGATTTTTTTATATTACTCTAACCTGTGTGTTTATTGAAAAATATGGCCTCCCTTCAGAAAAATTTTGTATTAGTATAGATGAGTGCTGTAGAGTACACCTATATACATGACTGTAAACACTGTTATTGTAGAGTATACATTTGAATACCCTTTGTAGAGCATATCTACAAGGGAAAGTCAGAAAGCAAGCATTCTTATTTAATTTCTATGGAGGGCAAGTAACTACACTGAAGACAATATACCAGAAATGGCCTCACATGTATTATTTTTCCTTTGGAGATGCTCCTTCAGCTCTCCAAAGACATCCGAGTCATGCACAGCAACAAAGTGTCAATGGATTTACAATGATTGAATCTTATACCCCCAGAAACTGAATTACTGGTCAGATTCATATACATGTGCAGTACCCTTGCCATATTTGTTCCAACTGTGCCTCACAACATGGTGTGTAACAGTGAGAGCTGTTACCATTAATGACACTATTTGGCACTAACATGTGATGGTGTTACAGCCCAGAATGTTTGACAGAGCACAAACAGGGAATGCCACTGATTTAAAGAGGTAAATTATGACTTTCACTGTATAAAAGCAAATCTGACTAGTTTGGAGTGAGGCAGATTGGTGCCATTCATAGGAAATATCATGATTCAGTGACACTGAGTCTGACATAAATTGGATTACAAGCACCTTAATAACTTGAAGTAGAATATATATGACCAGTGGCATACTCTCATATCTATAAAATTAACTGACTTACTCTCATATCTATAAAAAGGAGCAGCAAAACTCCTAAATAATACTTTAGAACAAAGATAATTATTATTGATTCACAAACTTTCCTGATCAGTGTCTGTGTTACATTGGTGAAAACTTGGTAGAGAATATTTATCTGATTCATCAGTTTTTTCTAAACATTTGCTAATTCAAAATGAAAATTCACTTACAGGATCAGGCACACAAAAACACTTACAAAAGGATTAAGGTGATAAAAATTTAAACCTTTTACTATCAAAATGGCAGATACATTGGTATATCAATGACCATCATTTTATTTTAAACATTGCCATTCCTTTATATTTCTATATGAATCATGAAAACTACTTATAGTAGTTAAAGGAGCAATCCAGACATAAAACAAACCAATTTGTATTTTCCAAAACAAATCAGTGTCAAACCACTTTAATTCTTACAATTTTAGATTTTTTCCCCCTACAATTTCTTTAAAACATCAGTAACAATGAATTTTTATTATTATACACATTTTGCATTTCAAATAAAACAAATAAGCTGACCTACTTCAATTTTCTTTATAAATGTTTGTCCTTTGAAAACTATATCAACATAAACATTAGGTACATGGACTTGTTCTGGAGGGATTTCTCCTATCTCAACTATTTCCTCCACCTGCAAAAAGCAAAATCAATGGCATTCTATAGAACTAATATTTTTATTGTACTTTTTTGCATATACTTGGTAGTTGGCATTTATTTAAAAAAATCATTTGCTCAGGAAAACAAGTTGACAGATCTGTTGCTGCTCAGCAATAGTATTATTTGGTAAACTTTGCAGATCAAATTCCATATTACCAGTAGTAAAAAATATTATATGCTCACAATTTAGAATATATCTTAAAGTAAAAATAACTAAGATTCTTGTGAAAAAAAAACTGATGTTAAGAGTATCAGATTATATATTACACAATAATTGGTTTATTGTATTTTTTTTCATCTCTCAATACCTGCCTTAATAACTAAGCCACACAGCAGCTTACATGTGTCAGCTATTTAGCCTTTTCTCATGCCAAATAATTGTATGAGTATGAAAGAGACTATAATACTGCTCTAACTCACTTTTAACAAAGGAACTACCATTTTCACTTTGTCTTTGTCAGTCAGTCTGCAGACATTCAATGCTTTTGTTTAGGGATAAATGAAAAAAAAAAAGGTTGGATAGGTATTAAAAAAATTAAAATTCACACTTTTTCAATTCTACTAAGAATTTTAAATTCCAACACTAGAGAGCCCTAAGTTTGAAAAATTACAAAATTTCAAACAAATACTGTAAACAGTCTATTCATGCCAGAAATTTTCAATTTTCATGTTAATGTGGGGTGACCATGAAACACATTGACTGTGGTTACTTGCCCACTCAACCTCAGATGAATAATAAATCTTTTTTTAAGAGATGAATGAAAAAGTCTTTTTGGGTTGGACAGATACTACTAAAATATTATGATTACCATTTTTTAATCATCCTTAGTTGGAATTTCCACTTTTAGGAAGCACTAAATTATAAAAGTTTTAAAACTCTTAGTCATTGAAAATGAGCTTTCCCTATTTGCCAAAGGTGATTGGACATTCTAGTTATTTTTATTGAAATGAGATTCTGCACTGTATCAATCAGATATCATTTAAAAATGTACTGCTCTCAAATATTTCCAGGAAGAGGCCTTAAATACTCACCCAGAGCTCCACAATCTTGAAATTCTCTAAAGCATAATGTTACAATTAAAAATTTGCTTATTAACAATCATATTTCATTAATTAAATTTCCATTTATTCATATCTACTTAAACAGAATTTAACTAAATAAATATTAACAAACTATATATATATTGCAATTACACATGTAAAAATTGCAATAATGATTTTCAGCTTGTTTTAAAAAAAGAAGGGTTTGCAAGACATTTAACTTTTTTTTATTTTTAAGATAATTTTTTTTTTGTCTGGATAGGTATTGATGAAATATTATAATTTGCATTTCCCAAATCCCACAACAGCTTTAACAGCACTTCTAATGATGAAAAAAGTGTAAACTTTAAATTAATATTGTAAATGCTCTGTTTATGCTAGAAATTTTGCTAAGCTGTGGTGGTCAAGAGGGTTATATTACCAATAATAATTTGACCCTTATTCCCAGGGGGGTGGGAACAAAACCTTTTTACCTTAAGAGATATTTGAAAAAAAAATTCTCTGTTTTATAGCTACTAATAAAATATAACTATTTGCATTTTCACAATCATCCATTAATCTTTTCCAATTTTAGATGTGTTAAAGGTGGAAGAAAAAAATTTCATTGTTTTTGGAAATGAGCATCCTTATTTATCATATATGTTATTTCTTCTAATTTATCCTTAGTTGTTTTGAGTTTGATGAATTGATCCAACTTCAAACATCAAGGAATAAAAAAAATTATTGGAACCTTCACCATACATAACACATTCCCAAACTGGGGAGTGAAGACATTCCAAGGGAGGCATGAAGGTGTGAAATCTTTTTATTTTCAATTATGAATTGAAATTGTTGTTATAAGAGGGGTTTGCTGAAGATAAATGAGAGGTGAGGCAGTGTAACGGTTTCTCAAAAATCAAAAGAGAAGCATTTTGCCAATAATGTTTGAGAACCCCTGCTCTACACCACTTGATTGTATTTTATTCATTTAATGACAGAATTTTGTAACTTGTTGTGACCACATTTAACACTGTAGCATTTTGTTTTCTAGTGAACTGTGATTTAGGAGATTGTATAAATTATACTTTTTGTCATCCTTGCACTACTGGACTTTTTCAAGTTATTATTCACTGCATTTTACTGTGATGAATATATGACAGTTCTGTTTCCATGTAATATAATGTGTAAACTTTAATCACTTCAACAAAATATCCTTCAATCTTTGAATGTACATTACAATAACTGTGCATGAAAATGTTTTCAACTCTAGTACTTTAAACATTTTATTAGCATTTAAAGTGTTCTTCAACATAATTGATGATAAACCACCAAAATCCAATACTGTGATATACTCAAGAAATTAAACTGATAAGAAAAAAAATTAAATACTACTTGAATTAATGACCTCTTATTTGCTGGTCCCCTGGAAACTTGCAGCAACTTTAGCTAAACACTTTCATTAACTGAAGAATATTCCCCCACTATATAGCCTCCTCCTAGACATATTAAAATAAATATGGCTATCCTCAGCCTCTTGAATTTTATCTAAAGATGCTGGTATTAACTTATAGGAAATTTTCATGCTTTGGTTTGTTGTACTTAAAATTAACACCTATAGACAATGCAAAACAATATTTTCAAACTGAATATTACTTGAAACATTTAGTGCAGAGTTTATTTCTAACATTATGAAATATAATTTAATTTACACAATTAAAAGGACCTTCTTGCTCAGAAATGAATTAAAAATAATAAAAAATTCTCTGTCATTGAGCAATAAAATTTTAAAGTTTATCCTTCAAAGTATCTGTATGTTGAAAGTTTTTAGGATAAAACTCAGAAGCTTTTCAGAGCAGTGACAGCACTCAGTCTTCAGTGAAGTGACACATAGCATCACTTCACTGAAGATGGAGCGCTGTCACTGCTCCAAAAAGCTTCCAAGTTTTCTCCTAAAAACTTTCAACATATGGATAGTTTGAAGGATAAACTTTAAAATTTTATTGCTCAATGACAGAGAATTTTAAGTTATTTTTAAATAATTTAATTTACTATTGTCATTTATCACTTCTTAAAAGTCAGATTTTCAATGTCATTTTAAATTAAATATCTGTTTTGGATTTCATTGCACAATGCTGTTACTTTAATAGCAATCTTATTCAAATAGATAAATCAAGTAGATAAATATATGAGATTACCTCTGCAATTGTTACTTTAGCTGCCTTGGCCATTGGTTGATTAAAATTGTTTGCAGATAACCTAAGTGGATTAGCATAAACTCAATTGATTTATACATTACATTTAAATATTATAAATAATAATCTCTAACAGATAAATATAAAGGACTCAAAACATTTATTTCCCCATAAAGTATCCAAATTAAGTGCCACTAAAATGCAAACAGTTCCATGTTATATCAATAGAAAACCATATTTATAACTTCATAACTTCTAAACATGCCTTCATGAAAATATACTATATTCAACAGCAACTGCTCTACCTAGGAGTGGATGGGTTGCATTTGAAACTGTGCATGTATATGTAATATAGTGAAGTATGCAAATAATTCAGTCTCAATGAAATTGCTGCAAAATAGCAATGCAACATAGCGAGAAGTGCATCCAGTGTAGTGGACATTTCTCAGTTGCAATTTGTTAGTACTGAATGTTACATTGGGTTTAAAGCTAGCATAGCAGCAGTTAAGTTCATAAAATGTCATGGAAATATGAAAGACAACAGTATATATATCTAACTGTATGATTTTGAGGGAGGTCAGATAGATTCCATGGAGCAGCTTATCAACTCACAACATTGGCTAGAATGCCATAACTGCTCAGTTTATATTGGCAGCAGTGAGTATAAGAAGGTACCCTCAATTTTCATCCAGGCCTCAGAGCACTAAACATACGATAGAGTGTAAAAATTGGTAGATCTGCTGCAGAGAGGTGACAGCAGACCTATTTGCAACATTACAAGGGATTAGGAATCCCTAAGGGACCTGGGTTCGAGCCCTGGATTAGGCATGGATGTGTGTGTCGTTTTTCTGCAGAGGTCCTGCCATCCTCTCAGATCTCCTACTGTGGCATATAAACTGACAGGCTCCTGTCAGACCTTTGTGGCAAGCAGCTGCTTGAGGGGGTATTTATTTTTATTTTATTTATTTACTCCCAGCAATATGTGACCCTGTATTACAGGACATCATTGCAAACTGACTTGCAGAAGCTGGGCTATGATCACACAATAATTTCCTTTAATGCCTATCCATTGACAAAAATTGCAGTAGTGCAGAATAAACCCTTTTTCAAAAGAACAATATTTTAATAACATTTATCCCCTATTTAACATCTGGGACTGGATGGGACAGCAGCTGACCTTACATCAATGCCCTGCTGTAACTATATTGGCATTGCAGACCTTTTTCAGAAGCTAGGTGGGATATAGTCCAAGATATAATATTAAGCATCATTTTGAATAGATGCATCACTATTTATGTGCTGCCCCCAGAGAGAGGGAGCAATCTCATACTAGATCTGTATGGTTTTTGAGCATTAGATACAATTCTTTTGTTCTGAAACATAAATCATTTATGTCCTACCAAACACCTATATGTGTGCTATGTATCAGATGCATCCATCATCCATTTCATCTGGGTGGAACAATTTTGTTTAGTAAAATATATGACACTAAAAATACATTAAAAAGTTAAAGTAAATCCATCTCTAAATTCTGGTTTTCAACAATATTCAATATTTGTTGTTTGTCCTCAAATATTTGCTCAAAATTGACAAAAACTATAAAAACAATTAATAAAATTTTAACCTTTAATTCAATACAAAGTTCAATAAGTATCATAGTTGTGTCAATATATCAATTTAATTTTCTGATATATTCATATTAGAAATGCTGCTGTTAAATACTCTCATTCCATAACTTTTCACATGCTTAATGAATATTGTTGAACTTATTATTTATGAACTTATCTTTAGCTTCAATTCTACTTTAAAAATCTTCATATTATTTAAATGGAAATTTCATTTTCCACTGATGTAACATAAGGCTCTCTCTCTATATTTGAATGCCAGTTGAGCAGAAAATTGTTGCGGAGAACCACTGAGACAGACCAATATCATTCAATGTTTGCGCATTCTACTCTCAGAATATACATTTCATATAATTTTTCATAACAAAATAATAACTGTAATAATTTAGTTTTTCTATCAACTGTATAAACCATAAAAACACCCCTCCCTCAAAAAAAAAAGGGGGGGGGGGAGTTACTTTTTGGATATCACTCATAAAAGAAAATTGAAAATTCTCAAATTTATTTCATTTGCACTATTTAAATTCCAAAATAGCCTTCCCTGACCATACTATGCTATTGCATTTTAAACAGGTTAAGTGAATTTTCTGTTTCACCCTTATGGACAGAAATTCACCATAGACAGAAAAATACAGTAGAAAAATCCTTATTCTACTAGAAGAATCTTCAAGTACACTTTTCAGAAAAAAAAATTATATTCTAGGTTGTAAGAGCATATTATCAATACAAAAATGACACTGTACTGAGACAATATATCTGAAGTATTATACAAACACTTATTTAAACTTAATTATTAAAACAATTAACTATACAAGTAAAACATTTTTAAAACCCACCTGAATATCAAATTTCCTGCTTTATCAGCTTTCCAAGCTTTTATTAAAGCAAAATCTCCATTAATAGCTTTTTCCAAAATACAGTGATTCCCATTGAAAAGACGGCTCTAAATTAAAGAATAGTAAAGTTTTATTTAATTTTTTAAATATTTCCCTTAAATAAATAAATACATGAAAAAGCATAAACATGAAATGATGATGCCTAAGCCATTTAATTTAGTTCAAAGATACATTACATTATGAAAAATGTTTGGGGATTTCCATTTATTGGAATGGAAAGTCACATTCATGATTTCATAGCTTTGAAAATAAGCTTTTTATGATAAAATGTTACTGGAGATAAATTGAAGATCTCACTCAATAATCTCTAAACCTAATTTTCAATATTTACTTAATATTAAAGAATTATTGGTGCTGAAATGTTTAATAGCAAACATTGCTAGCAATAATAATCTAACTTCAAAAGCTACTTAACATAAAAAATAATAATTGTTACAAGATGTTTACTGAAATAAGCATAATTTTACAAGTTTTGCAAAATGATTCTTTCACCTTTCGCCAATTCTGAGGGAAAACATTCTGGATAAGTATAACAGAAGCTTCTGCTGTTAAGCATTCCCAGTTTTGATAATTCTTTACTTATTCAACTAATATTGTCAAATATCAAGATTTGAGGAAGATCTACAATTTATCTCCAGTGGCCCCTTTCTGCTTACTTTCAAAGTTAGGAAGATTTGAATGTGGTTTTCTATTCAAATAACATTGAAGTGTCTGAACTCTCCTGATAGTATAGTGTACATACCTAAACATTCTTGCATTATTAAAATGTTTAAAGCAATAATGAAATCTTTAAAAATTAAAATATGCTAATCTGCAGCTATTTGAATTCTATATAATTGTACACAGTTAGGTATGGTTTTTGTCTTGACATAATTCCACACATTATACATAAATATCTGATTAATAATACGTCACAAACAGTGCAAAACAGCCATTTTAATTTAGAAATATTAACACTATGTAACAGCTCATACTTCAATCAATAACAATATTTATATTAATAACTTTCACTGCAATCAGTTTAACACATTTTTGCTGTATCAATGTTATATACCTACATCCATTCCACATCTAGTTTTTGCCTTTCACATCGAAAGCCTCAGAGTTTTAGTCCAATACATTACTTAAGTTAAAATATAGTAATCAACTGGCAAAATATGTGCTTATAAGTTTTGCTATTGCTCGGAAACTCAATAACATAAAAACTAAAAATTTCTCAAAGGTAAACTTTAAATGTGAAAAATATTCATTCTCTGTGTAGACAATTCAAGCACTAATTTAAATTTAGCACTGGCTGAGTTGTTAGTGTACTTGACTATTAATCTACAGGACATTGGTTCAAGACCTGGGCAAGGCATGAATGTTTGTGTTGTTTTTCTGCCGAGGTCTCACCATCCTCACAGACCTTCTACTATGGCATATAAACTGACAGGCTCCTGTCAGACCTGAGTGGCAAGCAGCTGCTTGGAAAGGTATTTATTTTTATTCTTTATAGATGTTATCAAAATATATATATATATTAAGATAGGAAAAAAGATTAGCAAATATCCCAATAATACAAAAATTATTGTGTCAGGCTCACAATCTGCAGTTCCCAGGTTCGAGTCCCAGCTGGGTCAGCATTGAGATTTATCTCCTCAAATCTCCCTGCCCTACCCATGGTCAGTAGCGGACACCGATGGGTTTGGAAAGGCCACTGTCCATTGGATAGGACATTAAGCCATGGTCCCATGTGCAAGAGAACCATACACTGTGTACATTAAAGAACACGCTGGATAGCCTTGACAGGAAGCTACCATCTGTCTCCCTACAGCTGTTCCAGTGGGTCCCCTCCCCCAACATTCTCTGAGGATTCGGGGTCCTTGTGACCTGGCCATTTAGCCCATGGTGTGCAAAAAATACTGCTCAGAGGTAAAACAACCCAGAGCAAAATACAAAAATTCAACCATAAAAATTATAACTGCCTAGGAAGTATGTTTTAAATACTAATTTTCTCTTACCTTAATTATGCTGTAGATATATACACAATGTTGAAAAAAGTGTCCGAACACTTCCATGTTATGTGAATGGAAAGCCACTTTCAAAGCTCCCTAAGATTGAAAATAAACCTTTTATGCAAAAACTGTTATTGGTGATAAATTGTAGATGTCATTCAAATCTCTCTAAATATATTTCCCTCAATATTCTTTTAATAATTAAAGAATAAATGGAAGCTGAAGCATTTATCTTCAACTTTTGACACTTGTGTTTTATCTATTGAAGTATTTTTTCACAACTCTTATAACAATTTCTTCACTAACATAAATTAAATATCAGAAGTTTGTATGCGATTTTTTAAGATTTCATCAATTTGGGGGCAATGTGACAATTTTCAACAATCTTCAATCAATATTTAAACAGTCATTAAAGTGGGACCATTTAACAGTAGACGACATTTTTACATTGCCTCAATTTATGAAATCTTAAAATATCGTCATACAAACTTCAGATATTTAATTTATGTTAGTGAACAAATTGTTACAAGAGTTGTGTTTTATGTATTGAAGTATTTTTTTCACAAGTGTCGAGAGTTGAAGATAAATGCTTCAGTTTCCATTCATTCTTTAAATATTAAATGAATATTGTGGAAAATATATTTAGAGAGATTTGAGTGACATCTACAATTTATCATTAATAATAATTTTTCCATAAAAGATTTATTTTCAATGTTAGGGAGCTTTGAAAGTGACTTTCCATTCACATAACATGAAAGTGTCTGGACACTTTTTTCAACATAGTGTACATATCTTGTAAAAAAATAAGATCTGAAAATCCTATTATTTATAGATTTGTAAGTTATAAACCAGCTTTATCTATTTTAAAAAATATAATTGTACATTTCTATGTGTGCCTCACCCCCCACACACACACACACAAATCCTAGGCTTTCGTCAAACATTTTGAGAGCCAATTTGTAAAGGATGGTGTCACGACACATTTTAGCCATGAACACAAAATTTTAATCATCTCAGCTCTCAAACTTTTTCCACCCAATTTGTGCAGCCCATGTTTATGTACTAAATTAACTGTTGAACATACTCAAATTTCAGATGTCTTTAATAATAAAATAGGGAATTTTTTTAAATTGCAAAGCATGTAACACAAAACAATCTTTGCATAAAGAATGATTTTTCACACTTCAAATTGAATTTTAAAAAATTATTCTTCTTAGAGATACAAATAAAGTGACAATTTCAATTAACAGAGCTTTCTATAAAACATTTTTATAAAAGTTTAGTAAAATCACAATAGCTGTACAATTGTATAAAATTACCTATCTCCAAACATAAGAAGTGCTTATAAAATATCCTTGTAATACTTATATTACAACTATATTTGATCCCAACTTTATCAATCAATCTAAGTAATTCTTTATTTTTACATAAAGTAAACTAGGTTAGTTGACAAACATTGATATTTACCAGTGATAGTTCTTATAACTATATTTTTAAAGTACTAGAAATAATGAGTGGTGAAAAAAATCATAATTAAATAATCTTACAAATTTTACTCCCTTGAACATTTTCTTTAGAAACATGCTCAATATTTGCTTACTTTCTTTAGAAATTACTGATGCTGGAACATTTAACAGCAGACATTGCTAGATTCATAAAAAAAATACCTTTTATCAGTATGAGATTAAAGATGATCCTTTGAAAAGCAATTTTAACCTTCTATAGTGAGTGTGTGCTGCAGCAGTAACATAATTTTGAAATATCCTAAGTGGTATATATTTATGTCTTATTACATCTAAATTTGCTTATTAATATATGTACTTTCCTAGCATCATTAAGAAATAGTTTTATGTCAGTGAAAGTATGGCATATTAAATTACATAACACATAAAAAGTTCATGAAAAGAAATGAATTAAATTAGCACACATAATATTTACCTCTTTAGGACTACTACCTAATGCAATTGTTCCATTATTATTATATTTCAGAGGTGCTCCTCCTTCATGAATCAAAGTTCCATATGCAGCTGGGGTATAAAATGCTGGAATACCAGCACCACCAGCACGAATCCTCTCTGCCAGAGTACCCTGATCAAACATAATGCAGATTTCAACATTAAGAATCAAGAAATTTCAAACTACAACTAATTATAGTAAAACATAATTAATACACAGCACATATTAAGAAATTTCAAATCTATGCACTGAAGCTGTTAAGTGAAAGGTTTTGTAATTTACTACAGTTTTCTTGACATAGGAAAATTCACAAAAAAGACTCTTTAGAAGAGCAATACAGATTGAAAAGGAGACAAGAATGCACAATCCCACCATGCTCATATAGTCAATAAATAAATCGATTTAATTTAAATTAATAAAATAAGCCATTTAAGCAAAATTTCCATGAAATAAAACTTTATCATATGAAAATATTTAAGAAATGTTAAAATGGATCCTTTGAAAAGACTCAGGTACCAAATTAATAAGACACAAATTATTACATTAACAACTTGTCCAGTTTCATAAAATAGTTTCTTCCTGTTTCTTCAACTCAAAACACTAAATATATGCAAACAACAATTACAAAATTGAACCTAAAACACATAAGCATTCTAAATAGGTGTGAAGAATGATTATTTCAGCTCAGGTAGTTATTACAGCATTGAAAGAGAGATTTGGCAGTGGAAGAGATTGAGTTTCCTATAAGAAAAGCACATACAAATTGCAAAAGTAAGAAAACAGTTATGAAACTAGCAGCAGCAGTTATAGTTTATCTGACAAAAGTGAAAAATAATATTAAAAATTTTGTAATAAGCAAAAGAGAAACACCTAAAATGAGGTAAAATCATATATGCCAGCAAAAACGAAATCAGAAGCAGCAAATGCATATATATATAAGCTAAAAATCCCCAATTGTTTAAATCATATTTCAAAAAATTGTATCTGTGAGAAGTGTATTTTAAAATGTAAGCAAAAATAAAATGTCTGTGATCTTTTGAGGTTCATTTTGATAAGTCGTTTCATTCCATGCTATATTAGAGATATGCATATTAAATGTTATTTTTTTTTTTGCAATTACTGATTGGAAGTTTCTTTAGGATTTGATATGTGTGGTATACATAAATGCTAGTTGGTCTTTGAACCTCCATTTCATAGAAATTCTATTTATTCTTATCATCACTAATTATATGCAAATCAATTCCATGTATTGAAGATCATGTGTTCTCAGACCAGGAAAAATGCTTCATTTATTGATGCAGATGTTCACAATATCTACAATATGGATATTGATGTCCTGCATGGTCCACAATTTCTGTTGAAACAATTATATTTTAGCTAAATGATGCATTGATTTTGAAATAGTGTTCAATTACATGCCTGTAGCAGAGGAGAATTCCAAACCAAAATATCATCTACCAATTCTAACTTCCAACGTACTGATTTACAGAAAACGAGTTGTGGCGAGTTCCTGTAATTCAGTACCTGGAAACTGAACTGGGGGACAGTATGAGATTTTGAGTTCTTTCTTCTGTAGGCCTATAATGAAAACATATCCACTTCATGACAAGCATATCACTTAGGTTTATCCAAAGAACTTATCACTGTTTTAGAGATATTTATATGCTATGCAGTTATTGGAGATTTTTATATTTTCCTTTTAAATAAGACTGGTTTTACATTTCCTTTGTTCCTGCTTTTATACCCAGGAGTATTGAAAATATACAAGTAAACTGTTCATACAAATGCTAAAAGTGAGAAAACAGTGGCAATGATGAAACTGGACAAAATAACAAATGTATAATTAAAAAATAAAAGAACTATATGAAACAAAAAATAAATGAATTTATACAAAATCTCCATAAAGACCCAAAAATGTATAGTCAAAAGCAGAGAAAAAGCCTAAAAATATCCAACACTCCTCACACACTCAAGAATATTTAGAAAAAAAATTCACAAATGAAAACTCTGCAGTGCTTCTTAAAAATTGCTCAACTATTGAAACAAATTTTTGTGACCAAACAGAAAGATCCAAAAGACCCAATATATCAGCCAAACTTTTATTTCAATTAAAACCAGTAACCAATCTACTGCACAGCTCAAGAGATCACATATATAAAAAAATATGAATTTATCTTAGTTCATTAAAAAATATTTAAAACTACATTGTAACACTAACCTGGGGGACAAATTCCAATTCGATATCTCCAGACAGATATTGCTTCTCAAACAAGCTATTTTCCCCAACATAAGATGCTATCATTCTGCTAATCTGAAAATTTTAATATAACATATCAATTTATACAATCCAATAAAAATTACCATTTAACAATTTAATATTATAAAATATTGTTTGATTACAATTCTTAATTTTCAATTATTTATTCACTAGTTTTTTGAAAATATTTTCAATTCCTAGTTACATGTGAAAGATATTAAACATGCATATATAAGTGATCATTTCATTAAAATCCTATTATAGTAAATAACCTCACTTTAACGTGTAAAGAAATTTACCTTAATCAGTATAAATTTAAATATTACCTGTTTTGACTGTAATAACAGCCCAAGGCCAAAATCTTCAATTCCTGCATTATTGCTAACAACCGTAAGGTTTTGAACATTTGCCTCAACAAGGGCATTAATAAGATTTTCAGGTATACCACATAAACCAAACCCTAAAAAATTACAAAAAATTTAATGTATAAATAAAATATATAAATAAAAGCATAAAAGTAGCATAAATATTATTTTAAAAAGCCATAAAAATCTAAAGTTAGCATACACTGAGGTGCCAGTTTATTAGGTACACCTATCTAGTAGAATTTGCACCTCCTTTGGCCTACAGAACAGCCCGAATTTGTCAGGGCATGGAACTTGCAACATTTCAAGGGTTTACTGAAAATGGTGCAAAAAGCTAAAAGCTACCAGTGATTGCCAATCCTGGGGATGAAAACAACTTTTGGATCACAGGGGTCAAGGAGATTGGCAAGAATCATACATGCAAACAGACTGGCCACGACTAGGCAAATCAGCAGAAATAAACATTGGCGTGCAGAAGGGCATCTCCGAACACAAAAAAATTACCAGGTTGATAGACATCATGTAGAACTTAAAATTTACTTAATGTGGTTGAAAGTGACATCTGTTGCTCAGAACAAACTTGCTCTAGAAGAAAGAATATAAATTTTGATTGTGCTCTTAAACCATTTAGTTTCTTTAAGATTAATATGAAAGGTATGAAGTTAGAGAACAATAAATATCCCTAATAATTTTACTAGTAAGATCATTCATAATTAATTTGGATGAGGTGTCTAAACACTGTCCTGTCAGTATTTAGGTAAAATAGTCCAAATTAGATGGAAGTTGAATATGTTTGCAAAAGCTCAGTGGTCAGAAAACCTGTTTGGTATCAGGAAGTCATGTGTTCATATCCCACTTGCAACTCAATTTATTTTAACTATTCAAAATCTGGTTATATTACTAAAATATTTATTCATTTTTCATCAAAATTCATACTTATCAACATTGTTTTAAACTCTAAAATTTTATATGAACTCTAAAATTTTACAAGAATACTGTTGAAGGAATATGAATTTTATTTTAACACTTGCTGTAAAACACATTAAAAAACATTGATATACAATGGTTGTTTGAAAAGTAATGGAAAAATATGTGGTACTTACTGAACACTTTATTTCCATGTGAAGTTAACCTTCCATACTCTCAATGAATCACTGGCACAACTTTATACCAAAAAATGTGAGAACCAGAAAATGCCATCAATAGATCTGTTTCTGTTGATCACTGCAATGGACCATCCTATGGCTCACAACACCTCAGTCAGAATGCAAAATTGTTGCCCTTGGAGTGGTTCCTTCATCTTAGGAAATAGGTCAAAGTCACAAGGACTCATATCTGAAGATTATGGCGAATGTTCCTAGGTTTCCCATCACCACCTTGCTAAAAGCTCCTTCGCAGGTTGGGCCACATAACAATGAGCATTGTCATGAATGAGAAGTGTTAGATCCCCTGTGATGAACATTTGCTCCCTGTGATAAACACTAAAATAAATTGAGTCCTTCACATGGAAATGTGATGAAGTATCAATGCTTTTGTCATATGGCCAGATGCAAATGATGCACAACACACTGTCAGGTAGTACTCTGCATTCACAGTTTGACCCTGAGACTTGGGTTGTTTTACCTCTGAGTGGCACTTTTCTGCACACCATGGCTAAATGGCCAGGTCACATGGACCCCAAAGGCTGAGAGAAAATTGGGAAAGGTGACCCACTAGAACACTGTTGGGAGACAGATGGTAGCCTTCCATCAAGGCCATCCAGCGTGTTCTTTAATGTGCACAGGGTATGGCTCTCCCACACACAGAGCCACGGCTTAACGTCCCATCTGATTGTGGTGGCCTTTCCACCACTGATTGTCAGTGGCCTTTCCAAGCATATCGGTGTCCCCTACTAACCGTGGGCAGGGAGGGGAAATTTGCAGAGATAAATCTCAACGCTGACCCTGCTGGGACTCGAACCTGGCTACTACAGATTACGAGCCTGGTGCGTTATCGACTGAGCCACCCCTACCCCGGCACTGCATAGTGGAGGAGGATGCCATCAATGTCGTAAGTGACAATCAGCAGCACTTTCACATTGTTGGATTTTTGCTGAAAATTTTTTGGGAGCGGAGACACTGAATGGTGTCATTTATTGATCTGGTGTTTTATCTTGTATGCCCATGCCCATTCATATCTTGTATGCCCATGCCCATTCATAAAACATGAATTACCATTCATGTTTTATGAATGGTAATGACACAACAAAGAAATGCATCATCCTTGTTGTGATACTGTTCCAGGTGGAAGTTTGCAAAAGCATACCTGTGCCACATTTTCACTTGTGGTCATTCTGTGAGATGGTGTGGGACCCACCATATTGCAATTTTTCATGTGTCCAGGATGTCCTTCAGAATGTGCTGAATGGTGGAATGAAGAGAAACTTCATTTGCCAATTAGCACATTGTCCAATGTCTGTCAATGTCCAGCAATGATGGTACAAGCTGAACTTTCTCCTGCAGGATTAAGGGGTGCCCAAGCATGGTGAACATTATCAACATTGTCCTGACTCTGGCAAAAGGACTGCATCCATTGTGCAACTGTGCAACAGGGTAGTGCATCTGCACACACTTCCCTCAGTCCATGACAACAATCCTTTATATTACAGCCATGTGCCACCTCGATTTTGATCCAACTGTGTTGTTCCAGCTTTGTGAATGTGTCTTAAGGCATTTTGGCAGGAGTCTGAATATTGCCATTGCTTTGTTTTATCCACTCTCGTACCATGGTACTGTTCGAATGATGGGTTCCCTTCAGACAGGTTATTATAACATAAGATGCACAAACATGTACATTTAGAGTGCTCCATGCATTTGGCAGCAGGATTGCCATTACTTTTCAAACAACCTTTGTATTAATTTTAATACGGTACTTAAAAGTATACTATGCAAATAAACCAAACATTTTTTGATAGTTTGATGTAAAATGTAGGTTGATATAGGCATTAAAAATCAACATTTGTTTGTTAAGAAAATAAAATTGCTCTTACCTCCAATCAACAGTTTAGAATTATCACTAATATCCTTTACAGCATCCAATGCATTGTCATAAAAATGTACATACTGCTTTTGGCTACAAGAGAAATAGGCTACTGCTGCCTGAAATTAAATCAATCAGATAACATATTAAAATTTATTTTTTTAAATTCTCCAACTCAAAAAATACACTATACACAGTATTTAGAAGTCTGGACAAGTTTCCCAAATCCATGGAAATTGGAGTGTTTATAAATACATTGAACAAAATAGTTTAATAGCATCCTGGTGACCAAGTTATTAACATGCTTGGATGTAAATCAAAGGGATCTGAGTGTAAGCCATGGACGTTTCCTTTTTTTTTTGCATTGCTTTTCTGCTAAGGTCTCACATTCCTCAAAGAGCTTCTCTATTGCGTATTGCACTAAAAGGTTCCTGTCAGACCTCTGTAGAAATCAGATGCTTGAGGAGTAATTTTTTTTTATATAGTATTTATGAGTAGAAGTTTCATTTTCATTTTTTGAAGTGCATTTAATACCCAAAATAAAGATGAAAAACTTATTATAAAAAATTAATGAAATAGGCTCGATGTATTTCGATTGATGCTAAAATACCTATTCATAATAAATAGGCGTAATATATAAAGTAGGTTTAAGTGGGATACCGGCTCAAGACAATTTACATTATTTTTATATACCGGTGGCCGGTAGCTCAGTGGTCCAGAGCATCTGACATGTTATCAGGAGGTCGTGGGTTTGTATCCCACCCGGCTCAAGACAATTTTTCCTCTAAAATTTAAATCGACGCTAAAGTGCCTATTTATTATGAGTTGAAAAACTTATTACTTGTGTTTTACCAATTGTGCATTTGTCCATATTTCTGAATCATGTTATACATTAAAAAACAATAATATACAATACAGTCAACTCTCAGTAATTACATATCAAGTGAGGAAACAATAATTAATACACAAATGTGGGAGATATGAAACACACATCAATAAAGTCACAAGAAAAACAGCAAAAAAAAATCAAAAGGTTAATCAAATGTGAACCTTAAACTTTCTTTATTTTGCATTTGAAAGCTTTATGGAACCTGAAATATACAACAACTGCTCAATTTAGAAAAAAATATTAAAAAATTTATGCTAAAAGAATTATTACACTTACAGGGGTTTATCAAAATAATGGAAACACTGACTGGAGTACATGCAATACACCATATGCATATCACAGGGATGACATCACCCGCGATGTGAGGTACATAAAGGGGAGAAGTATGATGTCAGCTATCATGTAGCAGTGCCACAGGGTATGTGAAACAGCTGTTGTGGTGTAATTTTGACAATGTCAGATCTCAGTGACCTCCAAAAAGGCATGATCATTGGCATGCATGTTGCAGGAGCTTCAGTAACCAGAACAGTGGAAATAGTAGGTGTAATAAAAGGAACTGTATCGAAGATTATGACTACCTATCAAAAAGGCAGGGCATTGCCTCCAAACTTGCAAATTGTGGACGCCATACAAAGTTGTTAGATAGGGATAGGTGAACATTGGCGCACATTGTACAACGGAAGCACAAAACCATGGCATTGTAAATGGTAACAGAGTTGAACATCAGTCAGAATGATCCCGTTTCCATCATAACAGTTCGTCAGGAACTTCATTGTGCTGGTATTTATGGCTTTGCTGCAATCCACAAACCTCTGATTATCAAACAAAGCAACAAAATGTGTAAGGTGGTGCAAAGCACATAAAAACTGGGATGCTAAAGACTGGCAATGTGTCATCTGGTCTGATGAATCATACTACACATTGTTTCCCACCACTGGTAGAGTGTATGTCTGGCGAAAACCTGCAGAAGCATATAACCCTGACTGTGAAGCATGAAGGTGAATCCCAGATGTTGTGGGATGCCATATCAGGGCATTCCTTAAGGCCATTAGTTATTCTGCAGAGTCGTGTCACATCTGAAATGTACAAATTGATTTTCTCGGGGACCACCTGCACCCAATGTTACGGTCATTGGTCTCTAATGACCGTCCCTGGTTTTAATTCAAGCGGATAATGCACCTGTTCATTGTGTGAAACGTGTCAAATTGTGGTTTGCAGAACATGAGGATGAGGTACAGCAGCTACCCTGGCCACTTCAATCTCCAGACCTCAATATTACTTGAACATTTGTGAGAATATCTGAAGCACAAGGTCAGCTTACACTTCCCACCTCCAGCCTCACTGATACAGTTGGGCTATATTTTACAGGAAGAATGGTCCCACATTCCATTACCGTATATGCATGACTTGTATAAGTCTATTCCATGTCGAATTGCATCTGTTCTGAATGCCCGAGGTGGGCCTACAGCTTATTAATAAAATGTTCTCCACAAACAATACATGTTTCCATTATTTTGATGTAAATCCTTTACAGTTAAAAAAACAAAGGTTTTATATGCTTATTTAATAAATATTATTAAAATGCTATGAAAAAATAAATCATTGATGTTAGTGGCCAATGTGTTTGACAAACAAAAAGACTCTAGTTCATATCACAGATAAGATTTCACAGTTAAATAGCATATTTAGTAATATTTAAATAATTGTCTTTCTGCTGAAATCTCATCTCCCTCACCACTTTTTTCAAAGATAAATTATAATAAAAGCCGCCTTAGCCTCCATATCACACCATTAATAAAGTAAATAAATACCCCCTCAAGCAGCTGCTTGCCACAGAGGTCTGACAGGAGCCTGTCAGTTTATATGCCATAGTAGAAGGTCTGTGAGGATGGTGAGACCTCAGCAGAAAAACAACACAAACATACATGCCTTCCCTGGGGTTCAAACCCAGGTCCCTTAGATCAGTACCCAAGTGTGCTAACCACTCAGCCACGGGATGGCTTATATCATATAATTATGGTGGTAACCAAAATTTTCAACACCAAAAATCATAATGCATGAAACCAAAAACCTGGATGCACAAACCAAAAAGTACAACACTTTTTTCAAAATCTTGTTAAAAGGTACACTTTCATTTTGGCACTAAAATAAAAAAATTCATAGTTAATTTTATAATAAAATGATTACAACACTTCAAACTACATGCAAATAGCTAGTACCATATTGCCTGTAAATATTTGCCTTCATTATAACTTCATTATCATAATAACTTTGACTTGTTGTCACTTCTGTATAGTCACAACTGTGTGGCATAGGGCTTTTATATTATTGCACACATGGAAGTGTTAATGGACTTTATGAATAGAAGGGCATGGTCATTCATCACCACTATCAGAGCACTCTCATTTTCTTTAGTAATCACCATGTTTCTTCATCCAGTAATTCTACTTTTTTTGTGACCTATGTGTGTGTGTGTATATATATATTGCAATATACTTATTGGCTTGACTGATTTATTATTTTTCAGTATTTTTGATGGCTTATGGCAATAACAAAACAGAATATTTGAGGCTAGCATATATGTGCTAAATAAGTGGTTTACTCAAGAAAATGTAGTATATATGAATGGAAACATTTATATTTATTTAAAAAATATAAATGCTTCCATTTTCTAGTATAATTTATAGAAACAATAATATTACTGATAAATATTATAGCTTCCATAATTTTTAAACACCAAATGAATATATTTTAGTGCTATGACTTACAAGTGGCATAGATCTATAAAGTTAAAATGTAAATCATGGTATCTTGGAAGATGAAAACATACAAGATCCCTAGGATGAAAATGGAACATGCACTAATTTGAAAACATCATGAAGTCACAAAGATTTTTATGGAATTACATCAAAAAATCACTTCACAAAGACAATGTTGTGAGGAATTTTAGAACTTACGGAAGCAACAGGGTGCTAGAAATCATTTTAAAAAAAGGCTGTTTTTTTTTAATCCAGTGATACTAATATTTAATTCACATTCCCTTTGTGTGTGTGTTTTTATCTATTATCATGCATTTCACTATTCCCAAATAAATAGTGAAAATTTATTTGGAATGCTAATGATCCTAGTTTGTTTAGATTTCTAATGCTTCTATCACAATGTTTTTATAGAAAAATAACTGAGGAATTTCTGAATTTTAGATTTGGCTTTACATTGGTATAACAGTAATGCTTGTATTAGTTGTGACAAATATATATATAAGCTGTATTTGTTCTATTTCAAGTAAGGTTTCTACAGTTTACTATAATAAGAATGTTTACATATGGTATATGTTATACAAATACCCTTTTGGCAGAGTGCAGTATATGCAGACATAGTGAGTCAAGGCCACCCACTACATTCCACCAAAAAAAGCTTGGTGTAGAAAATTGGCAAGTGTTACTGGCTAACTTCTGTAGCCAAGAACTTGAGTTACCTCTGAATACTTAAACAACAGTCATAGGGAAGTAAATAAAGGAACAAAAGTCTGCCAGAAATTCTGCTGGTGACATTATCATCATAAACACTACCATTTCCTTTAATACAATTTAGGAAATTTTAACATAGTTATATACATTTTATTACTAAAAGCTGTTTGAAATTTAAAAAAAAAACTGAATTATATACTTTAATGGTATTGACAGTAAAAATTTGAATAATTCAATTTTAAAGCATATACATTTAATATAAAAAATATTTTCAAACATATGTACATCAAAACCAATAATCTAATACAATAGTACAAATGAAGGCATTTTCATTTACAAAATTTTGAAAACAAACTATATATTTGACACTAATGTAGCTTGGTATTGAATGACTTTGTTTATGACATCAAGAAAAGTTACTATGCTGAAAAATTTGTTTGGGGGTTTTATGGCATATCAACAACTAGAGTTATACTGAGCCACTATGTTGAGAAAAAAAAAGCAATTAAAAACCTATGGCATGCACAAAGCTAAGTGCACAATCTTCATACTGACATCTTACTGTATACATCTTTACCGTTAGTGTGTAATTTAGTTCTTAATAAAATATTAGTCAGTATACATAAGAATTATAATATGTAAAGAACTAGCTTTCAAATAAACGATGGCATTATACATTCAAACCCCAAAGCAATTGGAAAATAATTTTAACTTACCTTTCTGCTTGTGGATTGCAATATGTAGTTGGAAAATTTAGTAGCCTTAACTATTTTCAAAGATGAACTGAAAACTATAGAAGCCATATTTTTCAACAACTAATCATACAAATTTTAACACGTTATCAGTGTATGATAACGATAAGGACGCAACTTAACCAGAAAAAATGCAAACATCACAACACAATCACATGGCCAAACCAAACCCCCACATGTTAAATACGTGTGTTCTACAGTTGCCATATAGCAAGCATTAAAAAATTCGTTTTAGTGATTTCATGACTGATTTTAAATTTCTATTTGTACATTTTTATATTTCCGCATTTATATTTTTGATGTCATTTATAGCAATATGACACTTCTAATAAATACAAGAGACATGAAAGTCATAGAAACCGTACTGTAAAACCTGACAATATGCGTAAAAAATGTAGTCATATTTGCTGCATATCTGTCTTTAAAGAGAACAACCATAAGTACAATAAAATCAACTGTTGGATGGGAAAATATGATATACACTTATACGAACAATGGTGTAAGAATCGATAAGAATGGGATGACCTAAGCTCGAAGTTTTGCAGTCAGTTCTCTTACGGACACGCCCACCTTGTGTCACAACAGCCATTCCCGGTCTTGTCGGTATGAATTCTGTGGGTTTATTTCGCAATGTCTGTGTCCACACTTGTGCGCTTTCATCTTCAACTTTCAATTCCTCTTTTCAACACCGAGTAGTCTAGGGCATGCCTTAAATGGAATGCGTTGGACGCATGCCTTCAACTGTCTACATCTATGCGTCAAATAGTTTTCAATTTTTCACCAGTGTAGACGTGAAGTTGCAATGGACGTAACTGATGCTGATATGTTAGCGGGTAGATATTTGGCTACTGGTGATTCATTCATGTTTCTGATGAATATTTAAACCTATAATCTGATGAAATATTTAATTTTATTTATTTAAATTAATTTAATAATTTATATCTCTGATGAATTATTTAACCTATAATCTTCAATAAAGGCCAATATTTGTTCTGACCAATATTTGTTTTGGTGAACGAAAAACGCTAGCTCAATAATTACAAAAACAGAACGCAGCCTTCTAGACAAACTACGAAGTTGCACGGAATGTTGAACAAAAATCCAGTACTGGTGGAAATACGTGCGCTAGTGCATGCGTCACTGAAAACGGCACCGTTCGACTGATTTGAGGCATGCCTTTGTGCATGCGTCATGTGCGCTAGAGGCATGTGTCTAGCGCACGTAAAACGCACAAGTGTGGACATAGCCATTAACTCTCAAACAATGGCCTCCATCATTTTTATATTTGGTATACTAATTTAATTTCTTACATAAAAGTACATATCATGTTCAAAGGTAAAATAGATCCGTTGATTAGAAATATAATGGCAGTGATAATCGTCTGAGTAAATACAAAATTCATAATACTAGGCTGATTCATAAGTCTGTGCGTTTATCGCCATGCAAATCTGTATTGTAACACTCACAAATATGTGGTAACACCATAGCCTGTGAGTAACAAATCACCGTGTTGTGATTTGCATACCTCTGAACAATCCATGTCTGAACATAGTATTAAGGGAAAGTATAAAGTCCACTGCGTCAGTCCATAATTATTATGGGGAGGATTGTTTGGATGAGAGTGTCGTAGTGATAGAACAGGAGCAGATATTGAGAGAGAGTAGTGTAGACTGGAGCTGTGTTAGAATCTACGCTTGGATTTGAAAACTTTGTTGTGTTAGCAGAAGTGTTTTTGTTTGTGCTTGGTTCGTCCCTCGAGGTTCTTGTGTCGACGATTTGTTTTTTTTTTATACTTATTTTTGTCTTGACTGAAGCAAGTATGACTTTGCATTGGTGGTTTTGCTACGAGCTGTAGCACAATCGCTAAGTGAGGAATTTACTGGCAACTCAAGATATGAGTGATCAACACTTTCCTCTCAGGTCAGTGTGGTTTTGCTTTTTATTTTTTCGACGACTTGGTATCGTGTCAGGATACTACCTTCCGGACTTTGGTGAAGGATTTCCTCACGATCTGCAGCAGGGGCTGCAGGCGTTTTTCAGTGGTTTCCTGTGGATTTCTCCAGTCTAATGGAAGAAACAGCCAGTGGGGCTAAACGGCTCCGGAGAGATGACTCCGATAGACAGACTCCTTCCAGTAACATGTTCGCCGAAACTTTTGAACGCACAGGAGATATTATCTGTAGCTGAGGCCAAGGGGGTTAAGGAATACACTCTCCGGATAAAGGGCAGGGACCGTCCTAACGCGACTGCCAAACCGAACGTTTTGAAACAACAATTAACAGGTCAACTATCGGTCCCAGAGGAGATAAAATCGGTGCGACACTCGCGAAACAATGAGATTTACATAACGACTAAGACAGCAGCTTGCATGCAGGATATATTGAATATAAAGCAATTACTACATACGTCAGTTGAACATGAATTAATGACTGACTCGTTGTCATGAAGTTTTTGTTGAAAAACATAGATCAGGATATTCCTATCCATGAGCTGTATCAAGAGTTATATGAACAAGGCATGCCAATTTATGATCCGTCGCTTTGCCAAGAAAGAAGGGAATACCTTGAGACTGCTGCCCTGTGTTCTCGTCACATGTATAGGCCATACCATGCCTAGGGAGGTCTTTCTGTGGTGGGAACTTCACCGCCCATCCCTATCTATAGATAAACCCAGTCAATGTAAAAATTGTTGCAGTTTTGGAAATGGGAAGCAGCCATGTAGAAGTAAAACTCGTTGTGCCTGATGTGGGGAAGAGCATTCTACGGACTTGTGTCAATCAACAACACTAAACTGCTGCTTATGTGGGGAACGGCATGAGGCCACCTCTTCCTAAATACAGGTTAAATACAGGCTCAAAATACAGGTTAGAATCTAGAATTCTCGAATATAAGTGCCTACACTGTGTAACATACTCGGAAGCCAGAGCGGTCATTTCAGCCACGCATCCAACCTATGCCACTGTGGCTCAAAAGAACTCTCGAATACCAACAGGAATTCCCTCTTTTTCGCTGGACAATATGCCAGGAATTACAGGTCTCATCACTTCACTCATTGAAAAAGCATTCGCAGAGTTCGAAAAAAAAAAATCATGGGATTGTTTCCCAACATATCTGTTACCAACCAGGGGACAGTTCGTTCTTCAGATCAGGGAAATAATGTACATCCCTCGTCCACGGCAGGGAAAGTACTTTCACCCCCTCTGGAGTCCACTCATCCATCATCATCACAGACTAAAGACAGCACAAATGGACAGAAGACTGGCACTATACACGAAGTTACTCCAGTAGTATTGCATCCAGCTCAACTCAAATTCCCTACCGAGGATTCAGGAAAGGGAGCCGAACCCTCCATTCAGGAGATAAGTGATTCTATCGCTTCTTTTCTTGAGATGGACTTCTTGGACAGCCCCCCTGCTTCTGATCGGCGAAACTCTAAGTCTAAGACCTCTGCCAAATCTCGCTCTCGGTAATCCTTGGTTTGCTGTGTTTTTGTTTTTGGATGGCTCTAAATATTCTTCAATGGAACGCTCGTAGTATTAATACTAACCATGCCCTGTTTTCTATTGGTCTTCGTTCTATTTGGCCAGATATCCTTCTGTTGCAAGAGTCCTGTTAGATCCAGGAGGGCACTTTAGCATCCCGAATTACACCATTTACGTTCGAATTGCTTGAATGGTAGAGGTGGTGGACTGTTGTATTCCACACGGAAAGATCTAGCTAGCCATGTAATGGATCTCCCTCGCCCAACTCCCACTGGCACAGGAGATGTAATGGTCATATTGATATATCTACCTGGATACACATGGAAAATAGCCAATGTCTATACCCTCGACAGTTCCGAAGCATCGAGGTTGCTGGATCTTATTCATACCACTTACCCAGATATTTCTTTAATATGCGGAGACTTTAATGTCCATCATCCACTTTGGGGATCTACCTACACCACAGCTTCAGGATCTGAGATGGCAGAATAGTTACAAGGGTCTACTCTCTGCCTTCTCAATAAAGGGGATGTCACCAGACGGAGTGCATTAGCTGCCTCTTGCATCGACTTATCGTTCTGTGTGGCCACACTGCATCTGGATGGTTCTTGGTCAACAATTCCGTCTCTTTCGGACAGCGACCGTCATTCGATTTCCATAAATTTCAGGCTCGATGGTCGAATTCATTCGCATTCCACTAGCAAGAAATCATGTAGAATCACTGATCAAGCGGCATTTCGTCAGGCACTACAAACAGATCGGAGAAAACTTGCCGTGGATTACAAAGACATCGTAAGCCTCATTGTCTCAGCGCAAAACAAGGCTACAACTGTCCACCATTTCTAGGAACATCCTACAGCTCTGTGGTGGAACTCTGCATGTCAGGCAGTGTTGCGCAGGAATCACAGGGCCTTTTACACGGGCCCGCACCGCACTACCCTCGATCGGACAGATTGGACGAGGTATTAACATACAGTAGCGAAATTAAAGGAAACAATCAGCGCAGAAAAACTAAATACTGGAAACGATTTGCGGGAAACATTCGAAGCCCTACGGACATATATCGCCCTTTCCGTCATTTACGAAGCCGCCAGGTATTAGAGCATAATACCTCAGAGAACATTATTCGGGATGGAAACTCTTATGTCACACAGGACATTGAACAAGCAACTTTGTTTGCAAATCATTGGCTTTCTCCGGCCCGACTTGTATCTCAACTGGAGCTTCCTCAAACGGGACGAGATTACTCGTCGATTTTAAACCCGATTTTTTCTCTCGAGGAATTCCAAAAATCAATCTCTGGCCAATGTATCTATGCCACTGGCCCGGATCGTCTAGCTGCAGTCACGATAAGGGCACTACCAAAGACGTTGTTGATAGAATTGCTACAAATCTTAAATAAATTGTAGTCGGAGGGAAAGATCCCAGTATCATGGAAACAAGCAACAGTAATACCTATAAAAAAGCCTGAAGATCTTCATCATATCGCCCTATATCCTTTTTGCCGATAATGGCAAAACTTTTTGAACGAATGATCTGGTCAAAAATTCAATGGCTGCTTCTGAAGGAAGCTGTTTTATGCCAGGAAATCTACGGATTCATGCCGTTCCGAGGCACAGGACAGGCTTTAAATCCAATAATTCTATTGGCACAGAAAGCTCTTCAACATCATAGGTACACAATTCTAGTGAAACTGGACATACAACAGGCCTATGAGTCAGTTCCTATATAGGCACTTCTACACAAGTTGGATCGCCTAGGAATAAAGGGAAGCTGTTACCAGTTGTTTAAAAATTACCTTTCTCATAGAAGTTTCCAGGTACGATGGAGGGGAGAGTACTCACACCCAGTAACCCTTACCAAAGGGGTTCCACAAGGAAGTGTGCTTTCTCCATTCCTGATCAACGTTTACATGAGTGACCTTACATAGCATATCCATAGACCTTTTGCGATCTCCATATATGCGGACGATCTGCTATTATACGGTTTTGGCGCCAACATCCTGAGACTGATTAAATTGTGCCAAGAAATCCATGACAGGATAGTGTCATGGACTCAACATTGGGGGCTGTCAATTCTAGCTCAATGTGCTCCGTTATGACAATCACTTGGAGGCGGAAAATCATTCCTGATCAATTATTATTAAATAGCACCCCTTTCCAGTGGGTTTCCACAGTTCAGATATTAGGAGTTTATTTCCAGTCAAATGGCTCTTGGAAGAGTAACTTTCAAAATCTCCGTATCTCTGGCTTACGGTCATTGAACCCTATACGGGGTTTTGCAGCCAGAAAACAGGGTGTGCCCACCCAGGTACTCCTACGGATTGTTCAGTCTACTCTTCGAGCGAAATTCCTATACTGTTGGCATCTATTTTCATCTGCACCTAATTATTTCTGGAATATGACAAATCCTGTGTACCATGCTGCTCTTCGGGCAGCCACTGGTCTACCACATGCCACTCCTATACCGGTTCTCTATAAAATCACGTGATCGATGCCTCTGCATTCTGCGGCGAGACTATAGGCAGCGAAAATGGTCCTTAAGGACCTTAATGGGCCATACGAAGCTTCACGTCTGTATTGAAATCTCCTCATGGATCGGTTATCTACTTATAAATGGGGTTACTGGAACCTACCATACTTACAGGTGGCATTCGAATTTCTGAGGGTTGCAAATATATCCCTAAGGGCCCAGTACACACAACCCCTGAGCCATCCTCCCTGACGTCCAAAGAATTTCCGGTTGGTGCTTCAAGAATACAGATTCCAACGAATTCAGGACCGTCATTCTCTGGAGATCGCTTATGAATTCAACCAGTCTGTGCATCTACAGTGGACTTCTCACGTTCTAATCGTGACAGATGCTTCGAGAACAGGACGCGGGGTTGGAGTGGGAATCGTTTGGCCACAGAAGTCACAGTTAATTACTCGGAAGTGTCCTTCTTCTTACTCCGTGTTCAGTACAGAGGCCGCAGCAATCAGGTTAGCCTTACGGGAAATCGTATCGGATCCAGTGGACTATGTCATATGCACTGATAGCAAATCTGTTTTAATAGTATTCAGTAATATCAACACACGCTCCCACTCCTCCATTGTAGCATTATATAATGAATTACAGATCGCAATGACATTTGCATAGTCAGTAACATTAGTCTGGAGCCCTGGTCATTCTGGCATCACAATTATGAGGCTGCGAAGACGGAGGCTTCACAACAGTTAACGGCAATGCATCTTCCATTTCATTTCGAGAATACCATGCAGAATTTAATTCGGTATGACAATGAAAAGTTGACATTGGAGTGGGAGGCATCAGTCATTGTGGGATCATATCCCACACTTAGCAGATTTGCGAATCTCCTGGAGATAACATTCTCATCTCGGACCATGGAAATACTATTTATAAAATTTCGAGCGAGGGTCGCTCCGTTAAATTTCTTTTCATATCGCTGTCATCAGGTGGAAAGCCAGTGCTGCCCATACTGCACAGGGCCAGAAACGGAACATTTTCTGATTCAGTGTATTCGTTATGATGATGCCAGATCAAAGCTTTTCCAGTCCATCCGAAAGGCTGGTTTTCTTCTTTATTTTTCTCTGACCGGATATGATTTACTTTCCATGTCTTCTCCGCGTTTCGTTCGTGCCATGGAACAATTTGTATGTTCGACGATTCTCAATATAGTGGTACGACTCTTCCCTTAGTCTTATCTACGGTGTTCTTCGGTTGACTCAGCTCAATTATTTTACTCAACTTAGCCTGGGATATAAGGCATATTCGCCAGAAAACCCAAGATTCCTGTTCAAGGAGCAGGATAAAGAAGAAGAAGAAAAATAATTATTACAAGTATCGAAACCTTGGTTTCCATTGTTAGAAACAGTGTACAATGAGTGAGTTAAGTACTGAAATTTAATGAACGTTGCATACATTTTACCTTTCACGATTTTATGTCTGAGCCTCTTTCACAGGGGCGGGAGTGGCTCAGTCGGTAGCGCGCCAGGCTCGTAATCTGTAGTTCCCAGGTTCGAGTCCCAGCTGGGTCAGCGTTGAGATTTATCTCCGCAAAATTCCCCGCCCTGCCCATGGTCAGTAGGGGACACCGATGGGCTTGGAAAGGCCGCCGTCCGTCGGATGGAACGTTAAGCCGTGGCCCCGTATGCGGGAGAGCCATACCCTGTGCACGTTAAAGAACACGCTGGATGGCCTTGACGGGAGGCTACCATCTGTCTCTCAACAGCTGTTCCAGTGGGTCCCTTCCACCAACCTTCTCTGAGCCTTCGGGGTCCATGTAACCTGGCCATTTAGCCCATGGTGTGCAAAAAAGTGCTGCTTAGAGGTAAAACAACCCAAAGCCTCTTTCACTCCGACATTTTTATCTGAAAAATTTCTTTTTACCAACTATCTTTGACTTTTTTCGTTTAATCGGATATTTTTAGGGTCTCCAATTTTTATACCTTTGAGTCTTATAGATTTATGCTTGTTTTCGCTTTTTACGTGAGTTCTCCACTCCCGTTGTTCATTTTTTCATTTTGCACTTGTTAGTTCTCTTTGCAGGCGCCTTTTTATTCTCATTTCATTGCCTTTTGGTGATGTCTTGCATTTTGCTTTTAACTTTGGTTGTGGGTTAACGTAATTTGTATTCCTTTATTTTTTCTTGTTTGGCACAATGTGGCTTTGCTGCCCTTTTGTGCCATAAAACCCAAAACAACCAACTATTGAAATTCGTGCAATTTTACATCATTACTGGAAAAAAAAGTATTAAAAGCTTTCGAAGTAACGTGACAAATATGCGAAGTAGAAGTTTTAAAAGCTTTCTAACCAATATGACAAATATGCGAAGTAGACGTTTTAAAAGCTTTATAACCAATATGACAAATATGCGAAGTAGACGTTTTAAAAGCTTTCTAACCAATATGACAAATATGCAATATAGCAGTTTTAAAAGCTTTCTAACCAATATGACAAATATTTCTAACCAATATGACAAATATGCGAGTAGAAGTTTTAAAAGCTTTCGAAGCAACGTGATAAATATGTGAAGTAGAAGTATTAAAAGCTTTCGAAGCAACGTGACAAATATGTGAAGTAGAAGTATTAAAAGCTTTCGAAGCATCGTAAAAAGTATGCGAAGTAGAAGGTGAGGGGGTAGTCTCCATTCGTGTTGCTCAAGCTTGGCTCAAGAAGTCCGAAGGTGGTCATACAATCCTCGAAAGTAAACCGCGATCGAGACGGCCAGTATCATTAGATCCCAACGTTCTGTGCTATGCTGTTGAACCTGATCCATCGATAAGCACTCTCAGGTACTCATCCGAACTTGGTTGTTAACAGGCAAATATACTGCAGCACCAGCAATGCGTCAGAAGGTAGCCAGTAGTTGCCAAAATTTTCCACATAACCGACAACTAAACGAATAAACCGTCGTATCTGGCAACGATTTTTTTAGAAATTAGTGATCTGGCAACCTTCGTGTACTGTACACGAAGGTTGCCAGATCATTAATTTGTGTACTGTACACGGTTGCCAGATCACTAATTGCTAAAAAATAGTTGCCAGATATTTTTTCTGAATTCTGTAATCAACCATAGTATTCGGATATTTTTTTGAACGACTATACAGCGGAGGTAGTGTGTGTGTTTGGGGTGGCATTTCCTTAGGTGGACACACAGACCTCTATATGTTGATGAGTGGGAACCTCAATGCTCCAAGGTATAGAGATGACATCCTGGGCCCTTATGTACGTCCTTACGCTGATGCAATAGGTGAGACATTCATCTTGCAAGACGATAATGCTCGTCCACACAGAGCTCGACTAGTGGAACAATACCTTCAAGAGGAGACCATTATGAGCATGGAGTGACCAGCTCGATTTCCCAACCTAAATCCGATTGAGCATGTATGGGATGTTCTAGGGAGACGTGTTGCTGCCCTCAACCCACCACCTGAAACAAAGGGGGAGCTTATTATTGCTTTAAAGGAACAATGGTCGTTACTCCCTACTTAGCTGATTCACAACATCATGAACAGCATGGAACTTTGCTGTCGTGCCTGCATTGCTCTAAGGGGTGACCACACTCCTTATTAAAGAACTTTGCCATTTCATTTGGACAAGTTCCTGTTATTTTTTGACGAAAAATGTTTCTAGCGTAAAATATTTTATTCCATTCTGAAATTAGCATTGTTAATTCATGTTTTCATCAAATTTCATTAAAATCATTCATATAGCTTTTGTTTGCCAAAAATTTTCTGAATTTTCCTTAATTTATAGAAACCAGTAGATTGGGCTTGAGGATATAGCTTGATATCTTCTAATTCTGGTGCTGCATTTTAGGTGTTTTTTTTTTATCCTTCGTGGTTTATAGCTTTTGCTTCCATTCTGTGCATCTATAAGTTATAGATTCTTTTATATGTGCATGGTAATCGCTTTATGTAAACGGGAAAGAGTAGATTATATGAGCGTAATTTTTGGCGCTACATATTGAACGCTATTAAATACGATTGAAAAGGTTGGTTTGCCGCAAGAACTCGAATATTAAATTCCAGATTTTTTTCTTTCCTAGGGTGATGTAATAAGTTTGGTACGTTTAGTTCTTCTGTGGTTATTTCGCTATACTTTTTTCTGTATATTGCAATGATTTATCGTATTTGCGCACTCGAGAAGTATGTGGTGAACAGTCTCTTGCCAAGGGCGATTGCTAACAGTTTGACTAAGTTTTTTATCTTGTACAGAAAAAAGTGTACTCCTGTGTGTTCAGTTCTCAGTCAGGTAAATTTCGTCTGCATTTTCCTGGGAGAATTCTTTGGTATGGTGTCTTTCTCGTTTATGAATAATAATAATAAAATAATAATAATTTTAATAATAACTCCCTCAAGAAGCTGCTTGCCATAGATGTCTGACAGGTGACAGTCAGTTTATATTGCGTAGCAGGACTGTGAGGTTGGCAGGACCTCAGCAGTTGTGTGATATTTAGTCTGTGATTATCTTTATTTTGGTTTGCTAGATTTAGCATGTTTTGAAATTCTTTTTTGATTTGCGATTGATGTTTTGTTTTGAGATATTGATTTCCCAGTGGGATTACAGTTGTTTCTCTGATGTTGTGTGCTTTTCTGGAGACTTCATCTGCTATTTCGTTCCCTTTAATATTATTGTGTCTGAGGACCCCTTTTATTTCAATGTTTTCCATATTATTTTCCTCGTGTAGAGAACTAATTAATTCCAGGATATTTATGATTAGGGTTCTGTTATTGATATGGTAGATATTTTTATTTAGACATTTGATCGCATTTTACTACCTATGTATATCAAGATATTTTTCTTATCCATGCCGTGCAAGCTTTTTATCTCTGTGAATGCTTGAAATATAGCAGTTAATTCCACTTTCATAATGCTATGGATATTTCTATGCCTTTCCGAATATTTAGTTTTTCGATGTAGCTGCCTGCAGTATTAGTCATATTTTCTTCTATTTTTGAGCCCTCTGTATATGTTATTAAGTGGGTACTTCTTTTTCGTTAATTACTTGAAATTGTATAAGCTTCGTATTAAATGTCAAGTGAGGTTAAATACGAGCAAATATGATTATATAATTCTTTCTTTTTCATTGCGTGAAACACTGCAATACTGAAATTTACAGCTGTGCTAAAAAACTTATATAAACGATCAATCATGCTAAATAAATCAAATAAATTAAATGTTTATTCACTTAATGAATGATATTTCTTGCACCTTTCCGGGTGATCTGTAGATGGATTTGTTAGCAACACAATTATTTTTAGGAAATCAAATTTTCTTACTGCACAACTGACTGCAATCCTTGCTGTAGTACTAGTAAAAATAAAAACAGCCATTTCCAAAACCACTATGATAATAGCAGGATATGTTAGACAGCTTAAGAATAGATTAATCCTATCATATATTATTCAGTATTATTCCTTAATTCCGAAAGTACTCTTGAAACAACAAGAAATGCATACATAACGATAAGATTACTGATTTAATATAATTGTAGTTGTAGCAAGAAAGTTAACACTCTTATATAACTGTTTTTCAACTTATCGTAGAATTTATAGTTGATAAAATACGTTTATGCATTAATTTGCCAAATGACTTATACTTAAAAAGCTTTTAGTTACTAAATTGCGATGGTTGTAAAGATGTACGAGTGGGGATGCTACTCTAATTACACAATTTTCTATTATGTAAACTAATTCTTAATATTTAAATTTCAAGAGGAAACTAACGAAAAAATTTAGTTGCTTCTAGTGCATCATGTTTTTTCATGCCCACAATGTTTCGTGATATCATTTTTTATGTAGAACTACTTACGGACGGGTAATTTGAAGTAAAACGGTAATGTATCAATATCTTTTCACTGCGCATATAAGTTATAATTCGACTCTAGTCCTACTGTCGGTAGGGGACCATTTTTTGGACCACTTCTTAATGGCTAGGCTATTGGCGATTGCCACACTATTACTTATAGGCACTGTAGTAAAGTTAAGAATGTCGTTTCTGGACTACAAAGTCTTCCACACGTTTCTAAATGGACCCCTCCAGGCTTGAGACTTGTGACCGCCCTGCATATATCTCTATATATACCAGACACAGAACTCGCATGCTGGCATTATTGGACGCCATGGACTATTGTTGTCATGGCCACGTAGTGGTTCAAACAAAAACACGTAGAACACGTAGTGGTTCAAGTATATGCATCTGTTTAAGTCCTTATACATGTTACGATGGCCTTATGTGGGTTATTTTTTGATAAAAAACAACGAAATAATATTACTATAGAGCGCACTGTCAACGTCCTCATGATCAGATCTGAAAACTAAGAAATAAGAGGCAAATAAAATAATAGAATAGAAGGCAAAAAACAGATGTTTATAATAGTGGAAGATGCTTCGATGGTGTACTGCGTTTGAATGCTGCAAATAAAATTGACTTAAAACTATTTCCTCAATTAATAATAAAAACAAATACCCCCTCAAGCAGCCGCTTGCCACAGAAGTCTGACAGGAGCCTGTCAGTTTATATGCCACAGTAGAAGGTCTGTGAGGATGGCAGAACCTCAGCAGAAAAACAACACAAACATCCATGCCTTACCCGAGGGTCGAACCCAGGTCCCTTTGATCAGTAGCCAAGCGTGCTAACCACTCGGTCACGGGACGGCTTTTCTTCAATTAGTGAATAGTTAAAAGGTCTTAACTTTGAAACATTGATTCAAAAGCAAAGGCATTAAAATTTACGCGATTTCTAATTTTTTAAATATAATATAGAGTTCATCTGTTTGTTAGTCATAGAAGAAAATGTATATACGAGGGTTGTACCAAAGTAATGCTTTTAAGGCTGTAATACACATAACAACAGCTATGTATTTATATACTTTGTAAGATATGTATATTGCACCGTTGTCTTTTGTATCACCTTTTCAACACATCTGTGCTGATGAACCATGGAATACAAAGCTGAACCAAAGAGTCGTCATCGAATTCCTGATGGAGGACATATTCTTTGTGCAAATGTATCGCATGTGCCGTGGTTAAAGAAGGCCCCCACAAAGAATTTATTATCATAAAATGACTTTGCAGTGCAGTGTGTTACCCGTTTTAGAAAAACCTTTCAGTTTTGAAAAAACAGGGAAAAATCAACGTCCCGAATATCGTTTTCAGAGCACCGGGACATGTTACTCTAATAATAAAAACAAATGAAATAAAGGAAGAACAACATAAATGGAAAAACAAGTGGAATATTTTTATTCGTCAAAGATAGAAAACTTTTAACAATGCCCTTGCACTGCAGTTATGACAAACACTTTTTAAAAAGACAATAGATGGCTGTAAACAAATTTTCGTATTCTGCTCAGCGCCATATAAAATACACATAAAACCGAATGATAATCTTATTTATCTTCTTTTCAATCATATTTGACTCGACATAGAAATGTACAATGTACAGCATTTTCTTTACACAGCTGTAATAGAAATGTAGATCTATTTTCATATCTCAGAAGATATTCAGATGGAACACAGGAATCTATGGTTCAATGATTTTTTTTTTAAATGCAAAGAGAACTAGAATTTTATTTATAACTTATAAATTACTTTTATATTGAAATACATATTTATTAGTTTGGTAATATATAGTTGTAGGAACTTTATTTCTACAACAAGGTGAATACTGAAATATTGCGAATTTGAGACATTTTGCTTTTTTGTTACAAACCCAGTTTGTCTTCTCTGATGAATTTTTGATTCAAGTGTGGAGCAGTGGTTCTAAATATTACCCAAAGCCCAGCAAATTACACTAATGGTAATTTGCTGGTCTGCGGTGTTAAGCCCAGCAAATTACACCGCAGACCAGCAGTAACTCTGGTACTATTTAAACAAGGGGTTCCCAAACGTTTGGGCACCACATCACCTTCCCTCATCTCCTTTTGATTTTTGAGACACCCTCACGATTTCCCCACCTTCCTTTTATCATATATATATTAACTTCCTCTTTGTTTTTAATTAAGAATTAAAATTTTTGTCCAAACACTAAAATATTCATATCCTTGCCCCCTCCTCCCCTCGAGTTTGGGATCCCTTGTTTTTAAACCTTCACACATTAACATTTCCTTTGAATCAATGAATCAGCACTTCAATAACATAAAGTGCATATTTTTGCAATCAAGTGATATTGTTACACAAACCATTACAGGACATTAATACTGTACTCAAATTTAAGTCTATTTTTCGAAGATTGCGGTTTGACAGATGGCACTGTGTTGAATCAATCAGCTGTTAAAAAACACTGGTATAAACTAAGGTGTATAGTTTTACAATGAAACGCCCTCAAACATATTAAATTTCACTGTAAACAAATGATATTAAGCATTTAGCCAAAAGGAAGTTCCAACTCTGTTTCAAACTGTTTGATCACTGGAATTATTGTACTTAGTCAACTCTTTTTTCTACATGTCATACTACATATTATATACACTGCCTAAACCAAAAAAAATGGGGAGGGGGTAGGATTTTTCATGACATGCCAATGGGGAAACCAATATATAACTTCTAAAATTTATTTATAATAATTTTTTTTTCTGGAAATATGTGATGGAAAATAAATAAAAATATCCACATCAAATCTTTCTAAATCCAGGATTTCAAAAACATTCAGGCAACATTTAAAGAACCATGAAAGCTGGAATATTTAACAGCTGTAATGCCAGTCCTAAGCAACTTATACCAAATTAACGGATATTCAAATACTTATTTTTACAAACTTCTAAAATATACATTTATGAAACTTTTCAAATAATATTGATTATTCACTTTTAATCTACCATTAAGCTAACCACCAGACCCTACCTGGTCTGGTGGTTAGCATACCTGACTACTAAGACCAGCGGGGCATGTCCTTGTGTGTTCGTATATTGTATGAGAAACCAGGACAAGCCTAATATAGCTTCTAGGTTATCTCCGTCCTTTGCGTAGAGAAGTACTTTTTTCCTTTTTAAAAAATAAAAAAAAAAACTTCCGAGGCAAATTTTTATGATTTGTACTGCTGGTGTTAATTATTCAAAATAACATCTCGTTTTTACTAAAAGAATAAATGTTGAAAATACATCGGCTCGTGACTAAAATTTTTGGTGGGGCACTTTCCTACTAGGCAGCACCTGGATGTAGGAAAAGAAATTTTGGAGATGCCTGATATTGAATTGAACCGTATAGGACTAAAAAGACATTTCGTAATGCATATATTCTTTTTTCAGCTATTCTTAAAACGCATTATTTAGCAAAAAATTTCGGGGAAAAAAAAACAACTCGAAAAGGTGTTCTTGTCCTTTCTACTTCAATTCAGTATTTTGTCCCTCCACTGTAATAATTACCTGTATACACAGTCGTATCAGAATAATATGACCACCTACCATAGTATATATATGGAAGGTGGTCATATTATTCTGATACGACTCTGTATATTTTTTCCTCTCCGTTCTAGTGGTATTTTAAGGCTATTCGTGAAAATTATGTCCAATATACAGGTTTACTAGTTTTTTTGACTTCGTGTCAATAATAAATTTATATTTATTAAACTGAATTACTCGTCGTAAATTATCAATTGAAATGTTGCCTATTTTGGTTATATTTAATTTACAATATTAATTTATTACATACATATTTATTTTACAACGAATTATAAAAAAAGTGATAAGGTTATAAAAAGAATTATAAAAGATGACTGAAAAAATAACTATAATTTCAACAGCTGGGATCAAACCTTCAAGTTTAGCCAACACGGCTACCATTCGCTGAGGAAAAATTATGTTAAAATGCAACATTAAAAAAAAAAACTTAATACAGTGGACCCCCGATATAACGCGCATGTCGGGCGGGAAACAACACCCGCGTTATACCGAGCGGCGCGGTGGCGACACAATAAATTTCACATTGTAAGCTTTTCTTTTACTCATCATGCATACAATAATTAAACACTATTCAAAATACATGCAGGAACTCAATACATACACAATTACTCAATAAGCAGTAACAATAAAATGCGATACTCACTAACGCCGCACGGACCTGTATAAATATGTTTGAACTTATCGCGAACATCGCCCGCGCTATATCCGAGTGCGCGGTATAGCGAACAGCGCTATAACGAAGGTCCACTGTATTGCATTTTAACAATGGTCTACAAAAGAATGCTGTTATTTGAACACACTTTACATTTTCGTGTCTAATGTTGTTCTTTAAATCTTCATACATAACTCTCCTTCCTTGGCAAAATAAAAAGTTTCCAATTCAAACATCTTGTGAGGAAAATTTAGGCTTGTTGTGCCTGCCACAGTCAAATGAAGATTTTCACTAAGTAACAAGATCTTCGACTATTGGTTGCACTGGTAAAATCTGCCAATTAAGTGTCACGGGTCACTACAAAATGGTGACCTAGCTCCTGCAGTTCAGCGCTATTGCATTTCAGCACATGCGCATTTGTGTCATCGCTATAAGAGTCTTTTTGGACGGTGGTGGGCGGAATGTTAAAATTCGTATTGACAATACGAAAGCAGCCGACATAGCCTTGATTCGCAAAGTAAATGCTGTGATTGTCAACGTAACACGGCAAATAATGATCACAAAACAAATATAAAATATGTTCATTTAGATACGCCCCTGCTTGACTGATATTTTCAGTAACGATCTTTCATAAAAAGCTTATTCAAGAAGATATAGAGATTTGGCTTTCCAATGGAATAACATGATAATTATCGATTTTTTTGCCTAGGCAGTGTATATTCTAAATTCTGTTCGCTAGCAAAAAAAGTTAAACATTACTCTAAAGTTTTTGAAATCCTGCGAAGTTTTTATGAAAATGTACCTTTTTTTCTCATTGAATTTAAATGCTGTTTTCATAAACAAAGTATTTTTTTAAGTATCAAGACTCAGAAAGTCCAATAAATACTAGTTAAACCACGCCAAAAGTTATGTCCATTGATAACTCTTACAACGTGGTACTTCATTAACAAGCCTGCGATGGCAGCGCCCCCAGAAATCTGTCACTTTTCGTGGGGATCACTCCCGACCCATGGCAGCTAGGAACCCGATCTGTTACCCCAACAGGGCTAGAATTAAGTGGGACCATCCCACTATATTTGGGACCGATCGCTCAAGTACCTGAGAAACCACATGCGAATTGACAATTTCTGCCACCGAGACGTCACGCGTGTCCGCCAGTCCGCTCACCAGGATTTACGGCTATTATATAATATTACAAAATACTCGCAAAAACCTCTTACTTTATCAGCAAACTGACTTAACGTGATCAAATAACTCCATCGTACAAAAGGTTTTACTTGTTTATTGATTATAGTTAACACACTAAACTGACATAATTTACCATCATATTAATCACAAGTTTTTTTCTCCCCTAACTGTCCCCTTAGGTTACTAGAATCTCTGCTAATGGATGTATACGTGTAAACGAAAGCAGGATAATGTATTAAGCCACATAATTTTGAACACTATGTTAGAACAGTGATTCGCAAACCACGATCTTCAACTTCTGGAATGTTTTTTGGGAGTGTGCAATGTTACTGGGGAATCTGTTTTTTGTTATAAGAATAATAGTACAGCACAGATACTGCGTTGAACACAGAATATTGTTATTTCTGACTCTATTTTTGGAAATAATGTAGCATTTCATCAATAGTTTACTAAATTTATTTCACTTTGTGTTGACGTTCTCATTTTGACCATGACTTTTTCATTTTGGACAATTTGGAGATTACAACTAATTTCTTCATATTTGAGATACTAAGCTGCTATGTATTTAAGAGGAAATTTTATGTACTATTGCACTGATTATTAAACATATTGTACATATACACTGATAAAATAATAAAAATAAATACCCCCTCAAGCAACTGCTTGCCACAGAGGTCTGACAGGAGCCTGTCAGTTTAATACGCCAGAGTAGAAGGACTGTGAGCATGGCGGGACCTCAGCAGAAAGGTTGGGTTGGGTTGTTTTACCTCTGAGCGGCACTTTTTTGCACACCATGGACTAAATGGCCAGGTCACATGGACCCCGAAGGCTCAGAGAAGATTGGGGGAGGGGACCCACTGGAACAACTGTTGGGAGACAGATGGTAGCCTCCCGTCAAGGCCATCCAGCGTGTTCTTTAACGTGCACAGGGTATGGCTCTCCCGCATACGAGGCCACGGCTTAACATCCCATCCGACGGACGGCGGCCTTTCCAAGCCCATCGGTGTCCCCTACTGACCGTGGGCAGGGCGGGGAATTTTGCGGAGATAAATCTCAACGCTGACCCAGCTGGGACTCGAACCTGGGTACTACAGATTACGAGCCTGGCGCACTACCGACTGAGCCCCCCCCCCCCCCCCCCTCAGCAGAAAGACAACACAGACTCCAACACAGACTCGGAAAATATATATTGAGTGTTGATTAAATTATGACCACACTATGTTATGTCAGTGGGATGCTAACTTTGAAGCTCTATTACTTTTAAGTTTTTTTTATGAAAAATGCAACAAGAGGTAAATTAAAGGTTCTCAATCATATCTAACTAAATGCCAATTTCCAACAATAGGTCTTAAGTATTTAAAGAGGTTATGGAAGTTTGAACATTTAATAATAGCAGTGATGACAGGCTCCTGTCAGACCTCTGTGGCAAGTAGCTGCTTGAGGGGGTATATATATAGACAAGAGAAGTTCAAACCATTCCTTAAATAATTTCATACTTTAAAAGTGTGTACAAATAATTTCTTCAATATTCGTTTAACTTTGGGGATATCTGAAATGTGTATAATGTTTCTAAACAATCCTCATACACTTGAAGACTAGCAATGAGAGATTTTAAACATAAGAAAACAAACATTACGAAAGGTGGCTGCAAATGTCATGAAAAGGGTACGAACCTGCATCCAGGTTGCAGGAAATCACTTTCAACATCTGTTGTAAAGGTAGAGATATATGTCTAATTTGCATCTTTTGAAATTTGTGTCTTTTGTCAAGTTTAAATGGAAAAAGACAATAGAGGGTTGCGTCCTTTTTTGAAACACCATGTACGTTCACTTTAGGGCTGCCTCTCATTGTTCCAAAACGTTCCCAGAATTTGGGGCACTGAAAATCCCAACATTGTTATGATTGATTTTGCCACAGATATGACAGGCTGTTTAAGGAGAGAAGACTCACTTTGCAGCAGCAAGATGTTTACAGTTCTTGAACCATTCCTGGAATCACAGAGAAAATTGTACTATTTTTCTTATCTGCGAACTTGATAACATGTAGCAATCGCAGTTTGTAGAATTCATGGTGTAAAACAAACTTCCATATTTCTTCATTCAGAACGTTCAAGATTTGCTCAATTTGGGTGTACTGACTTTTTATAAGGATTTTTCAAAAATTATTGATTTTATTTATGATATTAAGCAATATAGAGTTGTAAAATTAATAACTTTAAATTATATTTAGTTTGAATCCTTGAACTGCTTTTAATAGTTTGCAGTTTTTTGATAATTTGGATGTAATATTTGGTTTGTAATAATTAAAAATATTAAAAACAAATTTTTCATTAAAGCTGCCTAAAAGCAACAATACACATGTTCAGCACATAGCCAAAAAAAACCTTTTGGAGGAAGGGTGAACAAAGAAACAAATAACAAAGGGATGGAGAGAGGAAGGGGGAGGGGACATGATAGAAATTTTGATAAAGTATTTTTTTTTACTTATTTCTGATAGAGTGTACAATTACAAGTTTTAGAATAGTAAACTGATCACAAGTAAATCAATACACAGAAATCCATTCCTCAAAAATATCTAAATCCTGTTAACCTAATTTCTTTTTTATTTTGCCACAATTTTGGAGGGACCTGGCCATGGGCAATGTACTTGATAGCTTCATCATATATAATAATAGGCATATTCACTTAATACAATGTGTTCAAATTTTCAGTATCTTTATTAAGTCGTGTCAATGTTTTAAGATTCTTTTTCGGGGGGGGGGGGGGTTTAAAATGGAAATAATTATACAAATGTATTACACATAAAATGTTACATGTATTACTTATATTTCAAAATAAATTATAATTGTGCCCTACGAATTACATTGTACAATATTTTGAAAACACAATGCATGAATACTGTAAAAAATAAGTACAATTACGGGATGTTTAAGACTTGGATTCTGTTTGTTAAATGCATGGAACTTTGTTACGTATAATCGATATTGACCAAGTAATTTTTTTGTAATTTACACTAAAATTACAATTTCAATTAACAAAGATATTCCTATATATTAATCAGTGCTGTATATCAACTTTCTATACTGATGCAACATATATGGTACACAATGTCAAAAACAGTTACTTTGCTCCACACTTCACTCAAAAGAACGTCTCGCAATTGGAATGTTATTTCATAATGCTATAAAGCACTGATTTGAAAACTTTCCAAAGCCACAAAATCCTTACATTTAACTCTGTCTTTATATTCAATTGTCTTTATATTTTGTCCCAGGAACTCAATAATTTTTTTTTTCTGGAACCTTAATCGAGAGATAAGAATATTTGAGGTGATAAGTCAAATGGTAATGAACAAAATTTATGCTCGCTATATAATAATTCTTTCAATGTTCGTATGAAAAAAATAAATTATTGCTTTCTTTTAATAGTGAGATACATTTCCAAATATAACAAGAGAATATTGAATCTCTTTCTGCTGGAAACACGAAATATTTCCTAACTGACGTACACAACTCAATTTTTTTTGTTCCCCTCAGTCTCTTAAAAAACCTAGAACGTTACCGTGGAACAGTCTAGAAATTCCTGCTGGAGGGCAACGTAACACTCTTTGTCTCTGATAAAATATATATAGTCCTAATCACAGCCTTCAATGATCATAAAAATGCTTTAAAATTATCATATTTGTGCTCATTTTTCCCATATTGAAATACAGGCCTCGTACCTCTCCTTGAGAATGGTAGTAACTAGAATGGGGTAAAAGCTGATTAAACATGGGTTTTGCTTCTGAGTGGACTTTTGTTTTGCACACAATGGGCTAAATGGCCAGACCACAAGGACCCTGAGGGCTCAGAGAAATTTGGGGGTGGAAACCCAATGGACAGCTGTTCGGAGACAGATGGTAGCCTCCCGTCAAGGCTTTTAGGTTGTTTTATCTCTGAGAGACACTTTTTTGCACACCATGGACTAAATGTCCAGGTCACGGGGGAGGGGATCCAATGGAATAGCTGTTGGGAGAAAGATGGTAGCCTCCCGTTAAGGCTATCCAGCATGTTCTTTAACGTGCACAGGGTATGGCTCTCCCGCACACAGGGCCACGACTTAACGTCCCATCCGACGGATGGTGTCCCCTACTGACCATGGGCAGGATGGGGAATTTTGCGGAGATAAATCTCAATGCTGACCCAGCTGGGGCTCGAACCTGGGAACTACAGATTACGAGCCTGGCACGCTACCGACTGAGCCACCCCCGTCAAGGCCATCCAGCATGTTCTTTAAGGTATAGAAACTGATAGGCTCTTGTCAGACCTCTGTGGCAAGTAGCTGCTTGGGTTATTTATTTACTTATTTTTACAATTCATGCATCTTTTAAGAAATTCTTTAAAGACCACTAAAAGGGGAAAATTTTATGCAGGAATGGTGATCGTCTCTTCCCCCCCCTTATTTTTAAAAATTTAATGCAGAAAAAATATATTGCATTAGTGTGGTTCACAACTATTACGTGAAAAGTCATATTGATGATGAGCAACAAGGCTGTAGGCTGGATTAATGTAGGGTAATGAGGCTGCAAGCCATATTGAGGTAGAGGGATGAAGCTATGGTATTAATTGAGAAATTGTTAAAAAGAATTACGAAGATTTTGTTTTTTTAAATAAAGGATACTTTCCTCACCCAAATTAATTGAGAGTTACTTAATACAATTAAGAGTAAGTAGCATTTCTTAACAATTTTTCAAATAATACCAATAAGAGTAAAAAGCTGTAACAGTATTTCTACTTTGTACTAAATATTAAGTGATTTCTACAATCAAAAGATAAATTACTTAATGTTGACGATTTGATGGAAATTAAAAATTTTTTCACCAAGATCGAGGTCAACCAGATGCACTTCTTTGAGGACTGTAGGTTACTGACTTCTGCAGTATTATGCATAGGCAATGTCTTACCGGTGCCTACGTAATGGGAATGCTTGCCGATATCCGCAAATCTTCATGTTACAAGTGCCATAGGAAGCTTCAGAACTTGCCACAAGAGGGCAGCACCGATACGCGGTAGGCTAACCTACGCTAATAGTAATAATTGGTAATAACAATATTATGCTCAAAGAAAGCTATAGCATTATCTCTCCATGTTATTTCAATGAGAATCTAACTAGGAAGCTCTATAACAGGGAGGGTCAAACCTTTAGACTGCAATCGACTATTAAGACAGAAAATCTTTCGCGATTGACCATAATAAAATAAAATAAATACCCCCTCAAGCAGCTGCTTGCCACAGAGGTCTGACAGGAGCCTGTCAGTTTATATGCCACAGTAGAAGATCTGAGAGGATGGCAGGACCTCAGCAGAAAACAACACGAACATCCATGCCTTACCCGGGGCTCGAACCCAAGTCCCGTAGATCAGTGACCATAGTACATACATAATAATAATTTAACACTGCTTGACCAGCTAAGCATAAAATAAGAATTTGGCATCAAACATATTAACGTGACACTTGAACGTTTAAATTAATATCCAAAAGTACCTACACCTTGGCTTTACTGTAACCCCCTACATGAAATAAATTATTATTATATTAATTAAAATCTTTTCCACCTAAACGTGGCAGCTACACGATCGACCAAACAGCCGATCGCGAACGACTGTTTGGCCACTCTGCTCTACAGAGTGTCCCACAAAGGGGTTTACACTGTTGAATGTTAATAACAGAGAAAATATTATAGATAACCTGATGGAACTTTTTGTATCTGAATCCGTCATGATTAGTACTTGTTGCCATTCATTTGTTTTTCTTTTATTTTCAGTTCAGTTGCCAGTAGTGACAAGTAATTGACAAGATGGCTGGGAACCTTTCCTTTGAGCCATGGAAGTGGATTTTAAAGTGTTTTTGGAAATGTGAGAACATGAAAGAACATGAAGAGACGATGGCGGGCGGAATTTGATATTGTGCCACCGTCACGTGTAAAAATTACGAAATTACGCGACAAGTTTGAGAGGGAAGGAACTGTGTGTGATCTGAAGAAGGGACGGTGTGGCAGGAAGAAATCAGTATCGGACGAAAGAGGGATGGAAGCAGTGGTACAAACTTTCACAAGATCCCCCAAGAAATCCATACGGCAAGCTTTGCGTGAGTCAGGTGTAAGCAAATCAAGTGTCCACCGCATTTTAAAGCAAGCAAAGTGGAAACCCTACATTCCCAGGTTGCTTCACGCGATAAATGAGGACGATCCGGATAGGCGCCTCCATTTTGCGAATGGATTTGCGTTAATGAACAGTTGACTGATTTGATTGTTTGGTCTGATGAGGCGACTTTTAAATTGAATGGAACCATCAATCGCCACAACTGTGTGTACTAGGCAAGAGAAAATCCCAATGTTATGGAAGAACGAGTTGTTAATCTTTCTGGGTTATCAGTGTGGTGTGTTATGTCTGTCAGAGGACTTGTAGGGCCATTCTTTTTTGAAGGAACAGTGACAGGTGCTGTGTACCTTAACATGTTGCGGGAAGCAATTGTGCCAGCTGTTCCACCAACTCTACCCAGGTGAAGACTATTTTTTCAACAAGATGGTTCACCGTCACATTACCATCGAGATGTGCGGCAATTCCTGGATGAAACATTTGTTGAGAGGATAGGCCGACGAGGAAGTGTCGAGTATCCACCCAGATCTCCCGATCTAACGCCGTTAGACTTCTTTCTGTGGGGAACTCTGAAGAACACTGTCTACGCCACAAAACTACGTACGCTGGATGCCATGAGAGAGGCGATTGTGACTGCCTGTGAATCCATTCCTATGGTAACCATATCACATGTTTGTCGATCTGTTCCACAGCGTTCCAGACGATGTATTTCTGCCAATGGAGGACATTTTGAACATCTTCAACATTAGAACATCATCAGTAATGTTTTGAACATCTTTGTGACTTAAAAAAAATCATATTTTTGTTCGAGTTATTAAAGTTCAAACAGTGTAAACCCCTTTATGGGACACTGCATAACATCTAAAATATGCATTTAATTGAGAAATGTGATGGAGATATAAATATTGCAGACTAGTAACTGTAGACCCGGTCAGGACTAGATTTTTTTCGAGCCGCTCGTCTTTGCAGAAGGGTATTTGTCTCTACCTTGTCAGGATGCTAGTGCTATCCAGGTGGCTGATTAACACAAACCCAGACTTTACATATACACATTTGATGCATTTAACGAAAAACTGTGACTGAAGTTAAAGAAATTCGAATTTATTTAAATCTCGATTTATCAATATTCGTTTAGAATTTAAAGAGTTATGGAAGTTGGAAAATTTAATAAATTATCTTGTTTTATAAAACTCATTCATAATTATCTAACATCGAAATAATCACTACGCAACTTTTAAAATTTATATTTTATTAAATGATATGAAAAAATACTTATGTTTTAATTACCTGAAATAAATTTTTATGATCCATTACTGTTTGAAATATTTTAGCTTCCATAATTCCTTAAATACTAGACGAATGCTGTTGAAAAATCGAGATTTAAATAGATAAGATTATGATCTTCAATTTATTTTCAGTAACATTTTTTGCATTAAATGAATGTTTTAGACGTTACAGAGCTTCCAAGTAAGATTCCCATTCACAAAAAATATAATTAAATAAATTAATTCTCTAATATTTTGTTAGGGCAGTGTAACTCAGTTTCGTATATTGTAAAGATTTCTGTGATTTTAAAATATTATTTATTCAAAAGTGATCTCAGAAATTTTTTCTAATTACTCATGTCAACGTTACATTGCCGACATATTGCTGTCTTGCAGATCCAGTTTGGAAGAGATTCGATAGAAACCGAGTTTTGTTTCATAAGTTTCGCTTCTGTTCTCTTTCGTTCAGACTTCTAGTTAAAGAAAGTAGACAGAACAGTAAATAAATCACATACGAACAAATCCAATTTTGAAGCAAGCAGTAAACAGCATAACCTATACCGTTACGAAGCAAAGTAGCAAGCAAAACAGCGGATTGTCAGCGCCACAGTGGACGAAAATGTAACTAGTGCTGAATGTCTTGAAATCATAAAGGTGCTTGAAATCGGCAGGCATTCCCATTACGTGGCCACCTGTCTTACAAACATTTTCAGTAATAAGGTAAAAAGTTAAATTAATTACATCACCCATATAAACACGATTTTTGCATTAGAGTAATGCCTCTTGAGAGTGCTATCATTGCTAAAATTTATAATTTTATATGAATCTAAGAAGGGGGAAATAAGTACAATTTTATTACGTCACCCAATAATTAGGGTAATAAACCATTCCTATTGGGTGATTATTGCCTAAACAGTTTTTATGATGTTTAATAAAAATAAATTATCTTCTAAACAATAGTAATATAGATTACTCTGATATAAGCTACCAAAAATTTTATATATAAACTTATCAGATGCATCACCAATTATATCATTAACGAAATTATTAATAAATCAAATGTAAAATTTATGCAATTATGTATTGCACAAATCAATTCATCCTTACAACATTTTGTACCTATGGCTCTTCCTCTTGGCAATGGTTCATCCCTACAACATTTTGTCATAACGAGTCTCAACTATGCTAAATTTAACCTGCCCTGAAAAACTCAATCGCCACGTGGCGAAAATTTTTTCAACTATGTTCAATCAAAAAAAAGTGAACTCTTTTTTGCCAAAACTGTAATGAAACGAAATATGGTCTGTTATATACCATATTAAAAAGCATTTAATTTTTGATTTTATGAAACTAAAATATTTAACAAAAACATAGATAATACTGAGAGGAGTTTGGTCATATTATTATATACCAAAAGAAAGAGCAAATAATTATAATTAAGAAAATAGCAAAAGAAAAAAAGAATAAAATTTGATAAACATTTTAAAAATTGCAAAATTTTTGCTTTTTTTTTCATTTTAACTTAGCAAAATTTTAAAAAATTTTACTGATCTTTTCTAAAATATTGCATTATTTTAATATAAATAATTCATAATATTTCTATTAGTACTTAAATCTTTCCTTCATTTAGTTTTTTTTTTTATTTTTGCATGTTTGAATTTTTTGGCTATTGGCAAACTCTAAAACTAAGGCAGTAGTGTCACAAAAATTTATTTTGCTTCAAACACAAGATAATTAAAAAAACTGAATATATATATCTAAATTGAGGTATAAAGCTGTGAAAATAGTAAATAAAAACAGTTCAAAGCATATGAAGTTTAAACTACTGAAACTGAGATCAAACAATTCCTGATCAATTTTCATTAGATAGTGCTACACAAGAGTTGAATTTCCCATTCAATGGTTGGGGCCTTTCTAAGCACATTAGTATCCCCTTGCATTTAGAGCTGCACTGTATATTACCATCCCAAATTGCTTTGGTGTTAGCAGGACATTTCAACATTTCAACTCTAATTTAAAAAATGGAAGTTTTCTGACAGAAGGAAAAAATGAGAGTGAAAGAATCTGTGAGATTCCAAATTAAAGAAATGCAAATTTGTAAACTTTGAATTGTAAATCTCGAAACACAAGAAGAAACTTCCAGACCAGTGTCTGCAAGAAAAAGTTGCAAAAAAGTGAAGAAAACTTAACTTGAAGACTGAATTTGATGTGAATTGTTCATTGATGCAATTTCAGAAACTTTCTAGTTTCGAGATCAAATGAAAATTACTCCTCCCAATCACTGACAACCTTTGCCAAATGAATTTCTTACATCCCTGTGCTAAGTGAATCTGTCTGAAAATTACTTGAGCTAAAACAATTAATATTATTTTCAGCTCAGCTCCTAATCTGAAGAAAATAATAAAAATAGAGAATTTAGCCTCCTTCAAAAAATGTTTGTGTACAGATTATCCCTACATTTGGTAGATAATTCTGTTATTAATTACATTGGAAAAACCATACATTCTTTACAAGAAAGGTTAACAGAGCATCAGACGGATGCCAGTCAAAACAAACCAACTGCCAAGTGGGTAATTCAACATGCAGCTACCATAAGCTGGGAGCATGCCCAATGCTAGTAAGCATCTACATACTACAGAATTACTATCTGCAAGGCTATTGAGACAATGGCCTTGTTCGTCTCCACTTGCAACCTAGACATTGAAATCCCCCTTCAAGACACGTAGAAGGAAGATTTAAACAGCCCAATCATCACGTCATAATGTCAATTCACTCAAGAGGGAGTGCTGTCTGCTTGGAAAAGCTTTCATTTACTTGCAAAAACCTTTTAATATGCAAACAGTTTGAAGGATAAACTTAAAATTTTTTATTGCTAAATGACAGAGAACTTTTTATTATTTTCTAATTTGAGATCAAGTTTTCAGTCACAGGAAATAGTGATTACGACATATTTGGAAGGGAAAAAAAGTTTTTTAAATTTTGAATAGCTAGCAAATTTTAATACCACACACAATATTTGACATAAGCAACTAAAGTTGTTTGTTGGATTGCTTCACCTCAGAGCACAAATTTTTTTTTGCATATAATGGGATACATAACCAAATCACAAGGATCTCAAGAGCTCAGAGAAGGTTTGGGGAAGAGGACCTACTGGATAGCTGTTAGGATACAGATGGAAGCATCCTGTCAAAGCATCCAGCATATTCTTTGGTGCAAGGTATGACTATCCTGCACACAGAACCATGGTTTTATGCCTCATCAAATGGATGGTGACTGAGGGAAAGTCAGTGTTATTTAATGATAATCTAAACAGTGATTTAATAATAAAGTTAGCTACAGTAGATAAAATTACTGAAGCACCTTGATTGAAAATTTCTAACCAGAGAAATGTTTATTAAATATTTGCATCTCTATTTTAAACTGCATTTCCCATAACCAGCATATTTTAATATTGCAACTGCAACTGCTCTTGCTACTGAAACCAAGTTGTGCATATTATATGGCACTGCAATATACTCTAGCCAACCAAAATTACTGAACATTTCCATGATGTGTCTTAGAAAAAACAAATTTGAAATTCTACAAATTTAAAATGAACTTTTTATGGAAAAACTATGTTGGTGATAAAAATCCTAAATGTTGACTCTCAAATATGTTTATTTTATATTTGAAAAAGTACTAAAGCTGGAAAAGTGTAATAAAACAGCCCTTGTTGAAAAATTTTATGCATAATTGAAAACTAAATTAATAGCATGCAAACTCTTCTTTTAAACAATGGTTTAAGGCATATACCCAGGATTTAGTTGGGGGGGGAGGGGTCTGAGAGTAACACTTGAGTAGGATTTCCCGATTACTGAAGTATTTCAATATTCCACCAAACAGGAAAGGTTAAAATAATATTCTATATGGAGTAAGATTTTATAGATTTTTTTAAATCTAATTTTAGTGTCAGATATAAAATATGGGGTTAAAATTATACAAAGAAACTGCTTTGGATTTCAAAACAGGCATAAAAGGTTGAAATTTATTATAAGATGACAGAAGTTTCAGGGAGGGGGTGGACACCCCTTCTGGGTATGTCTTTGAGTTTAAGGTTGATTTTTAAAATAAATTTTCAATATGAATTGCTAGGACTAGCAACACAGCTTTTACATCTTTTACTTTGATGTAGACATTTACTATATTTTTCTATTGAAATTTACTTAAAGGTTACAGAGCTCCGAATTTGGCTTCTTATTGATATATCACAAAAGGATCCAAAAATGTTTTGGAATATTCTCTCACTCTTCTTTCTCAACAGTTAATAGATTACACACACCATTACATGCTATATTAATGAAGTAGTACATAAGCAATTGGAAGACATTTTCAATACCAGTTCTGACATCAGGTCATATTTTTAAATTTTATTGAAAAGAAATGGATTTAAACTTTTTGTACAAAATTGTGGCCTGTAAAAATTTTTTTTCAATTTTCAATTCACAACAAGAAACAAATTTAACATTTAGTAGAATGAAATGCTAGATTTTCTGAAAGTTTAACATATCTTCAGTTTTATAATCTATCAATGTTTTTAAACTGGGTTATTTTAAATACTCCAAAATTTATGTAAATATTTTAAATAAGATCAGTGCAACATAAAAAGCTACATTTATGCTAGATTCAGAGAACTATTTTAATTCCTTTCATCATTCTTCACTCATTACAAAAGATGACACTGATTTATATATCAAAATCAAGAGTATATATATCAAACATGACTAAGAATAAGTACATAAATTGTAGTACTTATTAATCTCAATGCTTTCTGATCAATTACTAATGTATAATATTTTTGCTTACACTGCATAAGCAATTTTCCGAACTCAAAACCAGCTATACTATTATAGTGAGCATATAAAATAGATATTCAATGTTTGTATAAAAGGAGCTCTATCAGCTTGTTATAAAGACACACAAAATCATACTACATATATATTATTCACATACAATGAAAAGCACTGGTCACCAGGAAAATAGGGTAAATATAATCAAGAAAGTAACAAGCCATCATTAAAGAAGAAGATGCACAGAAAAGCCATTTACTGATAAATACTTTTCATTCTAATGGAAAAATAGTTAAATTGGTTGCACCACAAACAAAAGAATTGAAAGTTTTTCAATAATGTACAAAATAAATTTAATATCAGCAGTTTTCATCTTTCTTGTCTCTCTTAAAGCAGTCATATAATACTAAACAATAATCAATGAATGCAAACAGACAAGACCTTGATTGAAAAAATCTGAACAAAACTTATAATTTTTACTGAAATTATATATATATATGCAAAACAGACATCTAAAAATATTAAAACAGTAAAGCATTTTTGTTACATTAAACCACCTGCAGTTATAACTATTTTAGTTTTTCATCTTTTAAAATAGTAAGTCTTCACTCTACTAATCCAGCAACAATAACACTGGCACTAAATAAATAACAAATATAATATTTACACATTGTTTCATTGTGAAAACCAAGTGTACTGCTAAATTGAAAATTTGTTCAGTATGCTATTATACATTTAAGTGAACATGCATTATACATAATCCTTAAGCAATCAATGCCTTTATACTAATTTACAGAGATCTAGCCAAATTATACAATCTCTTTCTTTATTCATCTTTGTTCTAATACAAATAAAACAAAATATTAAATTTCTGAAATAATTTTCAAGTTATTTACTTTCCTTATAAGAACTTATTCACTTTCCTTGAAATGAAAATAAGTTTCTTATTAAACAATGGCTGTTTGGGGTTTTATGGCACAAGAGCAACTAAGGCCAAACCACACCACCATACTAAATAAAGATGATAAAAAGAGTAATCTAAATCCAGTGAGAGTAAATGTAAGATTTACTCTGTTATACCTGCCCTAAATTCTTTTTCAAAATTTCCTACCACTTCAACTTGTCTGTGACCAAACTTAATGACACAGCTGCCAAATATAGTGAAAATTTGCTTATAAGGAAATATGTGCTTATATTTAAAGATCTATATTTCATTGGCTTTTAGTAACATTTTCTGTAATCCCCAAATCTATTCCACTATTAACATACAGTAATAGTATTAAGAAATATCGTGAACATTTCTTAACACTGAATCACGTATACTATTACATGAGTTTATTATAGTTTGCTTGTTGATAATTCTGTTAAGGCTATACAATGGCAACAGCTTTCAGATTTCTCAGGAATTAAAGTTATTCAAGTTATAAAAGTTGGCTAAGTGGCTAAGTACTGCCAGATTTTGAAGAAGTTATCAGCTTAATTACTCCTTCTATAATGATAATAATTTTAATACATTACTTTCTATCTTTCTTAATGTCAACTTTTAGACAGCTTTGCAAAATATTTCCATGTACTAATGTCAAAAATGTGTGGGAGCCATACAAGTCCTAGTCCTGAAGTTTTTATCCATGTGGCTATCAAACTTAAATTACAGTACAGTATTAATGTTCATTTTACAATGACTTGTAATTATTCAATTAGGAACAAATATCCAATAAATAGACACCTACAAATAACATGATTTTATCAGATGCCAATTTATTAGTGAGAACATTGTGAATGACACCACTAATAAAACTCAATTAAAGAGTTGCCAAGGTAATGAATGTTCTTAACATGAAAAAATTTAGAAATTATGTGTCACAAATTTCAATAGTTTTTCTTTATTTTCAACTTTTTGCAATTTTTAAATGGAGTTTAGCTGCAATATTTATTAAATCTGCTACTATATAATTAAAAAATAGCTGCTACTATATAATTAAAAAATAAAATTAGGAATGAACCATTATGAAAAGCCAAATACACTTGCTATAATTCTGCCAGTGATAGTCACGACATTTTATAGCTGCAATTGTTATAAGCATTTTATTTACTGATAATGCAAATTGATGTTATTTTTTAATACATTACTACAGTCTAGAGTTAATACTGTTCATACCTAGTGCTTCACTACCAATTTCCATTCATAACTATGATGATAGATGCTGACAATTGTCTTTCCAAGATAACATATATATATACCCCCTCAAGCAGCTGCTTGCCACAGAGGCCTGACAGGAACCTGTCAGTTTATATGCCATAGTAGAAGGTCTGAGAGGATGACAGGACCTCAGCAGAAAAATGACACATACACCCATGCCTTACCTGGGGCTCAAACCCAGGTCCCTTAGATCAGTAGCCAAGTGTGCTAACTACTCGGCTACAGGACGGCTCCAAGATAATACTAAAACACAAATAAAGACACCCACAGTAAGAGGATACTCTCTATATTTTGCAAAAAAAAAATTGCACATGTGGTATATTCCTGGTTATAAGTACTTGATTGAAACATAGTTTTTGAATTTACAATATTAAAAAAATATGATTCAGTTTTCGAAATTTTGCACTTCTTTTAACTTAATGGGTGATAAGTTACAGCTAAACATTTTCTGTTTTTGATAGATAATATGTTGAAGCGATTTTTATTACAAGATTTTTCTGTGGTAACTTACATTGATGAAAAATGAAATACACTGCTGTTCATAATTTAAGGAAGTTGAACAAAATTGTAAATATGTCAAGAAATCCTTTATGGAATTTAATGATAGTTTAAGAGGATATTTAGCATGAAATAACACATTCATTGGCTACTGAATTTGCATTTCTCAATGAGAAAGACCCTAAAATGTACAAATTATGCTGCTGAAAAAGCAGCTTCTGGAATGGATTAAGAGTGGTTTATGAGGTTAGGCAAAGGAGTCGGCAACCTCCTTTAAGCAGCATATTGTGCAGAGAGAGACTCCGTTGATTTGACCATGTTGCCCTTATGGATAATTATAGATTGGTAAATAGGGTTATGAACGGTGTGACTGAAGGCCTCAGAAAGAGGGGGAGACCTAGGATGCGGTTTGAAGACAATGTCAAACAGGACCTAATTAGAAATGGGGTGCAGTGGCTGGATGCAGCAGATGTAGCTCAGGATAGACATGCTTGGAGAACTAAATTGCACAGTCTGGTTGAACCTCCATAGCCCATAGCTGCTTGAGGATGATGATTATCAGGTGTTTCATATTACAGTTTTGTTAAAATGCAAAGCAGGAACCATTTGGATGGCTGCCAGAAGTAGAGAGCCATCAGATGGATGAAAATAGGACGGTCAGATGGAGAGGTTGCCAAATTCATGAATATGTAGGAAAGTGTAATTTCCAGAAATGACTCTAAAAGAATAAGCCAAGGTAGGCCCAGAACAACAACAGTTCAAGATGGTCATTTCCTGTCCCTAACTGCAAGGCACAATAGAATGATGTCAGTGCACCAACTTGCATCAGAGCTGTCACTGGAAAGACAGTATAAGAGTAACTATGTCCCCATGACTTCATGAATGAGGGTTATATGATAAAAGACCTGTAGTGTGCATACCACTAACCTCAGCTCATTGGAGGGCACAACTGGAATCAACTGGAATGGAACAGGAAGTGCCTCAATTGAACCAATAATAAAAGGTGACAGGTTCTCTTTTTGGATGAATCATGATATACTGAAGGTAGTGATTCTCAGCATCAATGCATCTAGAGACAGTGTGAGATACATTATCACCCCCTGAATATCACGAAAAGGGAGTAGTTTGCTGGTTTGGGAGGTATTACTCTCAATGGCTGCACTGATCTGCATGTCTTCTCAGAAGGAACTCTAACTGCCCTAAGATACAGAGAAAGATCCTTGAGCCTTATGTAAAACTTTTTAGAGGTTACATAATGGATGATAATACTTGTCCATATAGAGTTCAATGGATTGGCCAGTGTGTTTCTGAGACCTAAATCCCATTGAACATGCATGGGATGCTTTTTAGAAAGGCGAGTTGCAAGTCATCAACCCCCTCCTAGGGCATATCATGAGCTAAGAAATGCTCTTATAGAGGAGTGGGATTTGCTGCCTTCTGCTTTGTTGGATTGGATAACCTTATTAGAAGCATGAGAGCTCATTGTGCAAGTTGTATTGCTGTTAGGGATAATCATACTCCTTACTAAATAACATTAACTTCAATATTTGTGATGATGCATAATTTTTCATAATTGGAAACATTTTCTGATATGTACTTTGATTGGAAATTTAATTTCATAATCAGACACATATTCTGATATATTTTTATTTCAAATGTAAATATTAATATGTGTGATATTAAATATCCTCTGAAACTTTCATTAAATTCTAAATAAGATTTTTTGAGATATTTGCATTTTTGTTCAACTTCTTTAAATTATGAACAGTAATGAGGTCCCACCATCCTCACTCTTCTATTGTGACACATAAACTGACAGGCTCCTGTGAGACCTCTGTGGCAAGCAGCTGCTTGAGAGGGTATTTTTTTTTAGTGTATATAGTAATTAGTGCAACAGTAATAATGCCTGTGGGATCTAGATTTTAAGGCCTCAAAAAAAGCTGAAAAATCCTGAAACTTAATGGTTTAGCTATAATTTCAATTGAAAATTTCTGAATTTGGGCACTATGACCAATGGTTTCACTTCTCAGAAAGCAAAGAGCCAAAAATGTAATTTAATACCCCAAATTAGTTTTATTATTAAAAAAATTCATTTCACTTAAATATTTTTCAATATAGAGACCCATGATTGAAGAAATGTTTGAGTCCCAAGATTCCCTATGGCTATTGTCATCCATCAGTATGAGGGTATTTGCTGGAGAATTAGCAACCATAGAACTGAACATAATAGTATTGCCAAGAGAATTTGCTCTGAAAATAATACTATTTCTTGCTCTACAATGGTCTCTAAAACTTCTGTGATGGTAAAACTGATTCTGAAATCAAATTTTATAATTTTGACATTTTAAATTTTTTTGTGAAATTTACAAATAGACATTTATAGTCATAGCAGAAAAAAAATCTATTGATAATTTTGAATCACTTTTAAGTCATACTATGCAGTTTGCTTTCAGCTGAAATAAGAATTTCTTAAGTTACTCTGCTAAGTAACACTTGCCAATTTTAAGTTCATTATTTCCTATTGTTGAGAGGTCCTAGCATCAGAACCCAGATATGATACAGATATTTCTTTTCAATTGAGGAACCTTTATTGTTTTGTCAATTGACCATTTGAACTGATCATTTTTTATCATAAAAAACAATAATTTTTTATTTAGAGAAGATGAAGATGAAATTTTTATATAGCCTGTCACTCTCCATGTCAGAGACTTTAATTCCTTTATATATATATATATTGTGTCACGATTACTCTGAGTTCAGTAGTAATGGTAGAATAATTAAAAAACTTTCCACTATTTTTTAGTGGGGAAAGGGAAGGAAATTTTCATGGAGCTAATATCAAAGCTTTCATTCATTGCATAATTTGTCATGGTTGGTCTCTAAGTTCAGGAGATAAAGAGCAATTTATAAATTTATCTGCCTTTTGGGGGAAGCAGAAGGAAAGGAGGGTTGGGTTCTTTTACCTCTGAGCGGCACTTTTTTGCACACCATGGGCTAAATGGCCAGGTCACATGGACCCCGAAGGCTCAGAGAAGGTTGGGGGAGGGGACCCACTGGAACAGCTGTTGGGAGACAGATAGTAGCCTCCCGTCAAGGCCATCCAGCGTGTTCTTTAAGGTGCACAGGGTATGGCTCTCCCGTACACGGGGCCACGGCTTAATGTCCCATCCGACGGACGGCAGCCTTTCCAAGCCCATCGGTGTTCCCTACTGACCGTGGGCAGGGCGGGGAATTTTGCAGAGATAAATCTCAACGCTGACCCAGCCGGGACTCGAACTTGGGAACTACAGATTACGAGCCTGGCGCGCTACCGACTGAGCAACCCCCGCCCCAGGAAAGGAGGGAGATCATATATAGTTTACATTGTTTCTCACATCATAAGCTTTTATTTAATGTATTACTTGTTATAAATGTACCTTGGTTTACTGAAGATATGATGGAACAAGTGTTTTAAAGATTAGCAGTCAATCAGCCAGCCAGTCAGCCACAAATGTCCAAAAAAAGAGAAATGTAAAGGTATGTAAAAAGGGGTCAATTTTAATTGCAGCAATGGAAGTTCCTGGTGCCTTTCTGATATAAATATACTCATTCTTATCTGCAATGATTTGCTGCAATCATTGATATTATTATTTATACAATTGTTATAATCACATTATTATCCTATTTATTATTTCCTTAATTTTTATTATAATTTATTTGTAATATTTCCACACTTTGGTAAGTAGCATTTATCTTATACAGATACTGGACAAAAAATGGATATAGTTCCATGTTATCTCAATAGAAAATCACATTTCAAAGTTCAATAACTTCATTATGCTTTTTAGTGAAAAATAAGTCTAAGAATAAAGATCTCAATCAAATCTATCTAAATCTCAATTTTAAACAATATTTGTTCAGAATTCAAAGAGTTATGAACAATTGAATATTTAACAGGCTACGAAAAATGACCCCAAAATTTAAGTAAAACAGGTTAAGAGATCAGATATCATAGCTGACTCTAGAAGAGTATTGTGTGCAGTGCATCAGGTATTGACTCTTAACCTGTTTTAATTAAAATTTGAGGTCATTTTTTGCAGCCTGTTAAATATTCCAGTGTTCATAACTCTTTGAATACTGAAGAAATATTGTTTAAAATTGAGATTTAGACAGATTTGATTGCTATTTTTATCTTTAGACATATTTTTGATAAAAATCATATTGAAGAAGTTATTGAGCTCTGAATGTGATTTTCTATCGAGATAACATGGAACTGTTTCCATTTTTCTGTCCAGTACCTGCAGTTGATTGCACTTCTCATAATTTTTCCCTGCCATGAATGTGAGAAATCACACTTGAATCAGGACAAGAGCAGAATAAGCATACGAAGTCTAATTACAGTTCAGTATCTAAGAAGATTACAAGGCTTAACCATATAAGTGCTTAATGTCAATTTTTTTTTACCTTATTTGGCTTTCAGTAGCGCACCTGACAAAAACTGTTGCAGTTTAAAAATAACTGCAAAAGCTGACCATTGGTTAGTTGATGACATAGTATATCATAGTTGATACACTTTGTCACATATAGAATAAATATGTCCATATAAGATAAATTTGTGATAACGACATTTATGCTAGACCCAACTTTTGCGGTATTTTGAACCTGGCACTCACCAAAAGATGGAACTTGGAGGGTTAAAAGAAAATTATAAGCATTAATAAACAAATTACATTTCAACATAAATTATAAAGATAGTACCAATGTATCAAGTGTAACATTGTTAAAATTGAATTTTTAAAAATATGCAGACATTGAGCCAGCCTCATTTTTCATATCTAACAATGTAATTATATGACTTAGCAGAAAAAGATCTATGATAACAATATCTGATTGGTTAACATGGCTATTTAATAAATTACCTTTTAATCTACTGAGACATTTGTTCAAATCTTTAGTGCAAATTTAATATTATATTTGAAACATATCTGGTTAATATTATGCAGCATCTATTATTTTTATTAAGAATTACTTTTACAAAGGATTAATTTCATAATTTTATGTCAATGCATTTTATGACAAGAATAACAAAAAGTAGTTTGTTTTGTTTTGACAATTCTAAAATTTTAAAATCCATTTTCTTAATAGGTAAAAGAAAGTGAATTTTTTGCATATCATATAATTTATATAAAAGAATTCATCTTTTATACTAATTTATTAAAAATGTTCTTATTACTTTGTATAGTACCTTTTCATTTCCTAAAAAATCTTAGAATCGGACATTTTAGCCAAATGGACATGACAGAAAATTCCCATGACTCAAGGGCAGGGTAGAATAAAGATGCTAGACCAATTGTGAAAATGTTAAAGGAAAATATTCTGTTATAATTCTATATCTATTAAGATCATCTAGTGTGTATTTAATGTGTACAAAACATGGTTCTAGTGAATATGTAATCAAGGCTTTAATGTCGTAACTTATGGATATCAGCTTTTGAAAACCAATGATCTTTTTCTATAACAAAGGCAAAGTACAGAAAATGCTTGGAACTTTATCTGATTTAAACAGCATTTCAGTAATATAAGTTTTCTGAAATTTTGGAGAAAAACTGAATGAAAAGTGATTTAATACTTATTAAAATATATTCTATGTACTTTCAATTAATTTTGAGCAGCAAATGTCAAGCATTTTAAGTGATATCAGAGAGCTTATTTAATAAGCATCCTAAATTAACGATGGCACTATTACTTTCTTATATTTATATATTATAATATCATATTAATTATGTGCATTCAGTATAAGATTAAAAGGAAAAAAGCATGTAGGGGTTCAAATGAGTTGAGTCAGCGACTAGATATCTCTGTCTTCACCGTTTTTTTCTTTAATTTTATGGGGAGCATTCAAAACGTTTTTGATATGTCTATAGATCTGCACTTATTCCTCCAAAGTTAATGAGTTATGACATGTTTGAAAGCTTGCCTAAACTTGTCATTACATGTTAAAAACAAAGGTTGTATCATCATTTCTCTCTTTGCTGGCGGCACATAAATTTTGATCCATGAAATCTATGTGTTGTTGCTATGGAGCCTATTAAAGAGAGGGAAATATTTTACATTTTCACATGGATGCAACTTGGGGATGAAGCTAAAAAAAAAATCTATGCCAATTTGTCACAAGTATATTGGGATCATGCTCATTCACATGGCACTGTTACAGGATGGATATGCAAATTAAGAGAAGGACAGCAGAGCTTCGAAGACCTCCCTGGTACAAGAAGGCTGAAGGATATGGTGAAAAAGATAACTATCGCTGTTGTTCGTGAACTCATTAAGGAAAACCCATACATCACCATTCAGGTAATAAGTTTAATGTCAGTTTATTGATTGGCAGTGTGGAAACAGTTATTCATCAACATTTAACACTAGTTCAAAAAGATCTGTACCAAATGGGTATCCCACAAACTAACAACACAGCAACAAAGGGCTAGAGTTGACTCGTGCATGAAGATTCTGCCAATGTTTGAACCTAGTGGTTCCAAACAATTAACAGACATTGTCACAGGTGATGAGATTGGTTTTATTACTATACAACTACCAGAAGATCGACAACTATTTTTGTGTTTGCAGAAGATGAACCACTTCCCCAAATCCTCCGACAAACATTTGCTCAAGGAAGAGGATGTTCACAATTTTTTTCAATTCCCAAGGAGTGGTAGCCATGGACACCTTACCTGAAAAAATGACTATATATCATATATATGGATAATACTACTACAACATTGTTTTGCCCAAAATGGTTAAGGAAATGAAGGAGCAGTGTCCAACAATAGCCATGTCAAGGGTTCTCCTTCTTCATGATTATGCTAGTGCTAGAAAAACCTGGCAATTTACAGTCTATCTGGAGGAGGAAAAAATTAAGCATCTACCCCATCCTGCATATTCCCCCAATCTTGCACCATGCAATTTTTGGTTGTTTCCCAAAAAAAAAACTTGCTGGGAAGTATTTTCCAAGGGTATAAGACCTTGCAAAATGCATTCATTCAAAGTTGCAGAATATTTCCCAACAGGAGTACAACCAAGAGTTCCAGAATTGGTGCAGACATCTGCAACTTTACATAGATGCTGGAGGGGAGTACTTTGAAGGGCAGTAAAAGTTTTGCTGAGGTAAGTGCAATCGTTTTTGTTCTTCAGATGCATGTCAAGAACTTTTTTAATGCCCCTCATATTCACCATTTCAACAAAATTATCACAGCAAACTGTTTTCATGATTTAAAAACAAACACATTGCTAATCTTTAAAAACTGATAATTTTTGATTAAAATAATTTAAAATAAGATGGTATTTAACAGTACCATTACTTAGTAAAACTGAAATGTATACCAATGAATAATAGAAAAATCAGTGATAGTTAAATAGAGAGAACACTCAAAACATTAAAATTTGATTGTGTGATAGGTTGCAATTCTTTCAGTATTTTAGTTAGAACAAATTTTGCACTAATTACTATAAATCCAATCACATCTAAATCTTTTGAAAGAGTTCACAGAGTTAGGAGAGTATTTTTAAATTTTGGACTTTTTGGTTTGTACATATTTAATAGTATTACTATATCTGTTTAGTATATGTATGTTTTAACTTATCAAAAATTTTATGAATAAATTCTGATAGGCATGTAATATGTACACAGCTGGAGTGTAGTAAATTATAGTCAGTTAGTAAAAAAAAGCAACTTACATTCTTCTCAGAAGAATATCTGATTTGTGCAAAGTTAGCTTTTCTCTAAAATGCTGTTTTAGTCAAGTAATTATTAATGAGGTTAAGTGCACATTTTCAACTCATTTGGACCACAAAGTAGTATGAGACATAACACATTATTATTATTATAAGTTTAATAACAATACTCACAGGAAAAATATAAAAAATTCTGCTACATTCTATGTCATTTTTGAAAGTTCAATTTTAAGTTGATGGAATTGTAATACAAATAAGATTCATTTGCACAACTGCAAAGTTAAATAAAAATAAGAATCACAGTCATTCATAAAGCTACACTTATAAGCAGAGCTTACTTCAGTTGGTAGTCAATTGTAAGGAATATGAAGCGTCATAAAGACATTTTCCCAGTAGTCAGATATCCATTGAGCTCTACTGATTAGTGCTGCTTGTGAAATAAGTGAATCTTATTGTGAAAGTTTGAATAGATAATTATATGTCATAACACAAATGTGAAAAACGAACATTGGACATAGTAAAATAAATAAAGGAAATATAGCTTAGACTCTTTCCAACAATAGTAATTGAATTACAACTTGAGCTCATATTGTTTAACAGATGAGATATGAAAAAAGTCTTATTTATTACACCCTTCAATTTTTTTTTGCATTACTAAATATAACTTCATTTTGAAGCTTACTCAATAACTAAACATGTGGCAACAAGTTCTATGCATATTTTTAAGCATTTTTGTCATTATAAGAATTTCTATGGTTTTATAGAATAAAACCAAATAGGCTATTTGCAAACAATCCTAACTCTAGTTAACATTTTTGGACACTGTAACATTTTGCTATCACAATATTTCAGCACCAAGCAGTCCATTCCACTGTTTGTGAGTAAAATTGAAAATGCTTTATCTGCACAGATTTTTACCTGAGCCATCTTGAAAGGAACACAAAAATCACAAATAATGTGATTTGTATGCATATGATGTTTGTACAATTTAGTGTCCACTTTGGCAAATGAAGGCACAACTACCTTCAAAAAAAAAGGAGGGATTATATCATCCAGATATCTTAAGTATCTATAGAGTCTAAGTCATCCATTCCTTGTGCCCTCTTTAATTTACGCACATCCTCTGTCACTTCTGGAGATGGCAGTTTCATATGCAAACCTTCAGTTTTTTCTTCTTCATCTAAATCCATCACTATATCTTGACTGTCTGGAGATTCCAGCTCTGTCAGTAAGGCAGTGGCCTCTGCTAGTGTGTCCTGAAATTAAAATTAAGTATGTTATTAAACATTAAAAAAAATTTAATTAACTTTATATTTACTTTTAACAATAGAATATACACTGTTTTGGATACCTTCATATTATTTCATACATGAAATGCTATCCTTAATAATACTTCAAAAACTGAACAGAAATTAAGAATATATACTTTTAGTTTCATTGCAATAAATACAAGATAAAAAGGCTAAAAATCGTTGCATTTATATGTTATTCAGCTTTAAACTCTTTTGGAACAGTTGAAATTTGTTTCATCTCCAAAACAGTCTAAAGCTAACTATTCTACCAATCTGAGAATCTGCAAGATTATGAGGATTATTTACTTCCTTTAAAGCATTTTTATACCACTAAAAGCAAATATAAATAAGTCTTTCTTACTTTATACCACCCTAGCAACCTGTATATTTTTCTAGATCTACTAAGAGTGTATATCAAATTTTCTTAAATAAGACAAAACAAGATCATTAGTAGTTAATTAAGTTATCTATTAGCCATCATCAATAATTTCTCTAATAATCTAAACTCTTTAATAATTTTGAATCTACTACTTTCTTCTGGTTGCTAATTTTGAACTCTTATTATCAAAAATATTTAGCTAAATGTTTTTCAAAAAATTAAGTCAAATTGCTTAATAAAATGGCTTTAGGATTGTTTCATGCAAGATGCAGTGCCAAACCTCTGTACCAAGGATGTATCTAATAATTTTCAAATAACTATATTCTTAATGAATTTCAGTAAATGAGGTAAGAGTTATCAAAAATAGGCAATTTATTTTGTGTGCTGAGTAGACAGAGAATATAATGATTATTTAGAGCTTGACAGATCTGGAGTAAAATCTTAATATTGTTATGAATTTAAATGGATGGAAACTGAAAATGAGTTCAAAAATAATAATTAGTAACAATAATTCTAAAATAATGCAATTTATTACAAAAGTATGAATGAAAACATTTATATAAACTAAATTCAACCAACATAAATCTTCATCAGTATAAAAATAAACCTTTAGAAGAACATAGCACCTTTTTACTATTCCTACAAAGAGATGTTTCCTCTATAATTCTTACTATCACTACTCAAAGCATAAAACAAAGCTTTTTACAACACTCGATAAGTGGTACAATCATATTTGTGAACAAACCTGTAATCTATAAAGAATAACCTTAACAATTCCTAAACAAACTAAATATAACTATGCATAAACGATGAACTCTTCCTACAGAAAAGTTGAGATCAGCTCTGCTTATTCGACTAATATATAACCTCCTCAGCCACATCTTTAAGTGTCCTAAGCATCCTTCTTTTACTTACCAGTCCACTAACAGAATCAACATTAATAAACTTATTTAACCTCCCCCCACACACACCAAATAAAAATATTTATTCTTTAGACCATCGGGTAAGTCAAACTACATTTTCCTTCACACTCCAATTCCTCTTAATTACAACTCTCTTATTCTTTGTTTTTAAGTTAAGTTCAATTGAAGAAGTTAGTGATGCAATTCTCATGCTGTAGTTCATGCAAGCATCAAGATAATACATCACATCATGGTTTCATTATTGCTCGTTCATCTGTCATAACAATATTAATAATTTATTGTAATCCTATACTGCTGGCTGTACTAGATTCTTTGAATGAGAATATTATATAAAATTATTGTAAAGTTTTAATACATCACAAATTAACTTTTTTCTAGCACTGATATATCACTTCCACTATGCTTCTTCAACAGGGCTGCAATTCATTGGTAGTTGATCTGCATTATCAGTGAGTGTGTAAGCACTAGAAAAAAAATAATTTGCAATATCTTTATGATAGTTTTAAGCAATGTCCTCTTTGGCAAAAAGCATTGCATAATTAGAAACATGATGTTATAAAAGATTATTTATCTCAAGATTTGTTTCAAGTCTTAAACTTCAGGTGAGCATTATGTACTATCCCCATCCATCACAAAAGACTGACCTCTTATTTCTTGCTTTATCTCTGTTCACTCATAATTTGCTCTCAAGGGTAATGTTGTTTTACCTCTGAGTGGCACTTTTTTTGCACACAATGGCAATAAATGGCCAGATCACAAGGACCATGAAGACTCAGAGAAGGTTGGGAGAGGGAACCCACTGGACAGCTGTTAGGAGACATGGTAGCCTCCTGTCAAGGCAATCCAGTGTGTTCTTTACACCATAGGGTATGGCTCTCCCATGCACAGGGCAATAGTTTAACATCCCATCTGATGAATGGTGGCCTTTCTAGGCCCATCAGTGTCTCTTACTGACTGAGGGCAGGGAGTTTTGCAGAGATAAATCTCAACGCTCACCCAGATGGAACCCAAACCTGGGAACTGCAGAGTATGAGCCTGGCACGCTACTGACTAAGACAAACAACACCCCTGCTATCAAGGACTTCACTTGAAGCACTGCACAAGGTATTGTAACACCCATTAACTCTTTGTTGATACATTACTGATTCTTTTACATGAAATTTAACAAAACACTTAGTAGATATCTGGTAATGTATTTAAAGCACACAGACTTAGTGCAATAAAACAAAAGAAACACTGCATGGGAATATTCTAACACTTGTTCAGAACTTTAAAATGCTGTTGCATGCATATTTTGACAAATTTTTGGAATTTCAAAAGCTGATGCAGGTATCTACTGACAGTTCTCAGCAAAGGGTTAATATCATATTCACAGACACGAGAAATATCACTCTTACTCGATCCAATTTTTAGAGGACCATTTCCATGACCTCCTAATAACATGTCAGGTGCTCTAGACCACTGAGCTACCGGCTGCTGATCAAGATCTCCTCTAATTGATGGTATGAACAATTCTACCTACAGTACACAATCACTGTGTCACATGAAGGCACTGTTCCAGCAATCAAGTGGCAGACAACAAGAATGCCATGAAGATGGAATGAATATTTTGAGTATACAATGATTAAATTGGAATATTCTCGACACCTCTGGTTCACAGACAAGGGAAATATCACTCTTATGTTGATTCAATTTTTAGAGGAAAATTTGTCTTGAGCTGGATGGGATAAGAACCTATGACCTGAAAACACATCAGGTGCTCTGGACCACTGAGCTACTGGCCACCAATCAAGATCTCCTCTAACTGATGGATGAGAATGATCCATCAATCATTATCTACATAGATATAGATCCAATGTTTCCTCTAAAAACTGAATCGACATAAGAGTGATATCTTTTGTCTGTAAATCAGAGACGTCAAGAATATTCAAATTTAATATCATAGGCTTCCTTTAATTTTGATTATTATTTACACTATAACATAACCTTTTTTAACAATGAGAGGCTAGCATAAGTATTTTTTATTTAAAAATATGTTATAAAGCAGAAATATGCATATTAAAGCTCATAAAGCCTCTTAATTAAACAAATCAACTCAACATACTGTTAAAAATTATGATTTTGTTACTGATGTAACTTTAAGCATTTCTTTCACTTTTCTTGCAAATACATATTTTTCAATGGAAACTTCTCATAAAACTTAATCCTTAAATATCTTCTTATCTGCAGCAGGTTAATTGAAAAGTACACTACTTACAGAAGATTGAACACAATTTTTGGCCTTTAACAAAAAAGTATATCTGTAAATAATGAAATAAACTCAACATATTTGGTATCTACTAATAAATTACCACTTTGAAGTCGATTCAAATTTTTAGAGGAAAAACTGTCTTGAGCCAGGTGGGATATGAACCCATGACCTGCTGATAACATGTCAGGTGCTCTGGACCACTGAGCTACCGGCCATCGATCAAGATCTCCTCTAACTAATGATATGAACTTTTTCAACCTACATTACATCATATGTAGGGAGTGTTCTGGCAATTTCGCCACAAGCGGCAGTGCCATATATAGGTGGAAAGTATTTCCTATAAGTAGACTGATGATAAATAATGAAATAAACTCGACAATTGAAATTTTTAAATTCTCTCTAAAAATTTGAATCGACTTCAAAGTGGTAATTTATTAGTAGATACCAAATATGTCAAGTTTATTTCATTATTTATCATCAGTATACTTGTAAGAAAATACTTTCCATCTATATATGGTACTGCCGCTTGTGGCAAAATTGCCGGAACACTCCCTACAAATGACGCAATGTAGCTTGAAAAGGTTCATATCATCACTTAGAGGAGATCTTGATCAGTGGCCGGTAGCTCAGTGGTCCAGAGCAACTGGCATATTATCAGGAGGCCATGCGTTCGTATCCTAATCCTACCCAGCTTAAGAATATTTTTTCCTGTAAAAATTTGAAATGATTCCAAAGAGGTAATTTATTAGTAGATACCAAATATGTCGAGTTTATTTCATTATTTATCATCAGTATACTTGTAAGAAATACTTTCCATCTATATATGGCACTGCTGCTTGTGGCGAAATTGCCAGAACACTCTCTACATATGATGTAATGTAGGTTGAAAAGGTTCATATCATCAATTAGAAGAGATCTCGATCAGTGGCTGGTAGCTCAGTGTCCAGAGCACCTGACATGTTATCAGGAGGTCATGGGCTTGTATCCCACCTGGCTTAAGACAATTTTTTCCTCTAAAAATTTGAATCAACTTCAAAGTGGTAATTTATTAGTAGATACCAAATATGTCGAGTTTATTTCATTATTTATCATCAGTATACTTGTAAGAAATACTTTCCATCTATATATGGCACTGCCGCTTGTGGCAAAATTGCTGGAACACTCTCTTATATGATGTAATGTAGGTTGAAAAGGTTCATATCATCAATTAGAGGAGATACAGTACTGTGCGAATTAGTTGGGACAAGCGAAGCCTGGAGAACCTCTTCGATCTGGCCAAATCCAGCAATCCCCCAAATACCCACCCAAGGTCATGTTTTGGGGATGTTTCACAGCTTCCAGGCCACAGATGCTTCACCCCATTGAAGGAATGATGGACAGCAAAAAGTACATAGGCGTTCTGGAGGCGAAAATGGTCCCAACACTGCAGAAGCTGTTTCCTAACGGCGATGGGGTATTTCAACAGGATCTGGCTCCATGCCACAATTCTAAGCTTGCTAAGAGCTTCTTTACCCAGCAACATTTGAAGGTATTGGAGTGGCCAGGAAATTCACCCGATCTAAACCCCATTCAAAATTTTTGGGCCATTATTAAAGCACGCATATCTAAGATGGATTGCACGACAAAAACCAAAATGATAGAAAGTGTCATGAAAGTGTGGTACCACGACCCTGAAGTGAAGGAGATGTGTGGAAAGCTAGTGGCATCAATGGTTGAGAGGGTGAAAGAAGTAATTACAGCTAAGGGTGGTCACATTCACTATTAAATACACTATTAAACATATAAACATTTCAGTTGTGTCTTTGTTACTGCATTTTCCTATTGTCCCAACTAATTTGCACAGTACTGTATTCTCCTTATCAGGAGGTCATGGATTCGTATCCCACCCAGATCAAGACAATTTTTCCTCTAAAAATTTGAATCGACTTCAAAGTGGTAATTTATTAATAAAGTATATCTGGTTTAACACCAGAGTAGGAACAAGAGCTGCTTTCTTATTTGCCACTGGTAACAGAAGCATTTTTAAAAAAAATCTATATTTACCCTAAAAAGTGAAAAAAACATTCTAAAGATGAAATTACTAACTCAATTCATATAAACTGCAAAGAAAGATGGTGGCAGCAATTTTTTTAATTGTCAAGTAAAACCAGTTTTGGCACTCTATCTCCTTTTGAAGTTATTATTAACTGATTTCATCAGTGACATGCTTTATATATTAGTTTTTATGGCACATATAAAAAGGTAGTTCTTATTTTTTTTTAATTTATATAATCTCTTTTAATGAGAGGGGACTTTTTTACTAAAAAACACCCTATCTTTCCTGCTTTGGAGAAGAAAATTATTATATTTCCTGTTATTCTTTACCTCATAATCTTTCATTGGATGCATAACTCATTGCAATTGATCCTTTTTATCCCCCCCCCCCTCATTCTCTCGCAATTCTAAGGAGACAATAAGAGGTGACAAATTTTAGGAAACATATAATACTCTCATCACAAGCTTTCATTTGACATATAACTCATCAAAACTGGTTTGTGAAAATTCCTTCCCCCTTTTCAGACAGATGAACAATTTGAGGTACCTATGGCACTCTCCACAATGTTTTCACATTAAATTCAGTCCTCACATTTGGAAGATATATTTCTCCATTTTTAAGGGGAAGAATAGAATAAGGGGAATGCTTCATAGGCTATGACACTATGTCACAAGCTTTGATTTGGTACATAATCCATAATAATTGGCTACTATATTGTGAAAGAATGGTGGAACAACTGTATTGACAATCACACAAATCATAGTGAATGGATTCTGAGAGTGATATCCAATAAGAATTGGAAGGAATAGAATATCTTGATATGCTATCCTTTTGTTTCTGTCCTTCTTTTCTCCTTATGTTTGAGCATCATTATAGGTTATTTAGAAATGAAGGAGTCACAAATGTCAAGTGAAAAGCAATAGGAAGACAGGCAAAAACGGAAAAATGTAAAGCACATTGACTTACAGCTATTAATTATAATCACAAAATTCAGATCCCAACATCTAAAAAATTTCGTATTATACATTAGAATCCTACTGTTAAATAGTTGTTTGGATTATAAAACATGCAAAGTAAAGAATTAAAAGGAATTGTATATGCCAAAAATTAAGCTAAATCTCTATACATTAATGAAAATAAAACACATTCTACACTAGTCTTTTACTAATGTTAATATTTGTAAGATGCAGTCACATTACTATATGACAAAGCTTGTGAATTGTCATAAATGCAAAATAATATCAGCACTGACCATTTCTACTCTCCGTTCAAGACTTAGCTGATCACACCTATCATATCTTGATATGCTATTCCTTCTGTCTAACTCTGGCATCCCATCTACTACACTTGGGCTGTCATTATAGACTTTGGGTTGTTTTACCTTTGAGTGGTACTTTTTTACACACAATAGGCTAAATGGACAGTCACAAGGACCTTGAAGGCTCAGAGAGGGTTAGGGGAGGGGACCCACTGGAATAGCTGTTGGAAGACAGACGGTAGCCTCCCATCAAAGCCATACAGAATGTTCTTTAACATGCACAGAGTATGGCCCATCCAATGGACAGCAGACTTTCCAAGCCCATTGGTGTACTCTACTGACTGTGGGCAAGATGGGGAATTGCGGAGATAAATCTCAGCGCAGAACCAGGTGGGACTCGAACTGGGAACTCCAGATTATGAGCCTGAGTGCTACCAACCAAGCTATCCCTGCCCTGTCATTATAGACAATTTAAAATTTGTGGATGTCAGCTATGACACACTTTAGTACTATGCATCTAGTATTTACAGCGAAATGTATTCTCCATTGTGGCAATTGGTGTTCTTAGATAATTTGTGAGCATTATTCTACTGTGAACTTTTAATGAACTGATAAATTATTTTAGATATCACTCTAAAATATCATTCTACCATAAGCCAACCACCTACTGAATTGCCTGACATCCATCAAACATTTCCTTTATTTTGGTAAAAAGTATTTTTTCACAATTTTCAAGAGTTTAATGATATTATGATAATTTGTTTTTATACTGATTAATTAAAAACTACCTCACAGGTTCTTGTATTGATTTTCTTGAAATCACAACAAGAACCTGTAAAGTAATTTTTCATTTTACTGAACATTATGCTTAGAGATATAACATATTTTATTGTCAGTACATAAATGTGCAATGTGACATTATGAATATAAGACCATATTTCACTAAAAACTTAAAGCATGTTAAAAAACTGAGAACCAAAACAGAACATACTCTATATATACTTGAACAAGTAAGCTTTTACATTTATATTTGATACAAATAAAATGATTACTGCAATTTCATTTAGAATAAAATGAAGTAAAAAGGGTGAAACTTGTACATCATATATTTAGTTTCAACAACATAAAACAAACTTCTAACCTGTGCACTAACTGTGCGCTGAAAAGTCTTGGTATTTGAATCTTCGTTGGAGAGTGAAACATTTGCTTGTGGAGGCCAGTAACTATGTTCAGACATCATCTTTTTTAACCAATTCACAGCCCACTGCCATTTGTTCGGAGTTTGCATTAGATAATCTTTTGCTAAGGAGCATCTAGATAGTTAATAAAATACTCTACATTATTTCATGGACATTGAAAAAGTAAAATGCATCTAAAATAAACTGAAATATAAATCATAATTTTATATACACATTAATTCAGCTTCAGTAGGGTGACAAACAACTATATAAAAAAAACTGAAGCCAATAATTAGAAACTACTATACATAAATATGCATAAAAGAGAATTAAAAATAATAAATTAATATGTTGTAGATGCTGATCATAAGTTTATAGCTCACAAATTTCACTGTTCATGGAAACATTTTTGAGACCTGATTTGACAACTATGGGTAAGGGACTTGGCTGCATCCAGGTCAGCCAAAATATTGCTACAGAAAAATTTTCGTCATTTCCTTTAACTTAATTTAAAACTAGCATTGAAACTTTCATCAAATTTAACAATTAGCTAAATCATTTAATATATAAAATATAAAACTCTTTTATTAAAAGAGTGCTAGAATTCGCATAAAATTTGCATTATTACTATGGCTGTGAAAATGTAGTTAAGTATGTAGTTATGGATATAAAAGTTCTATATCTTATTGTTACAGCTATTACATAACTATTATATACTTATATCACAATAAAAAATATTTCTCATTCATTTATAACACTAGTTATAACCAATAATGAGAAAGTTAATTTAAAACAATCATTTTCACATCTGAATGAGAAACAAAAAACCCACAATGAGAAGTTAAGGTTTAAATATTTCACAAAAATTATGATCCAAATCTTTGAAAGCATCATCTATTATTCTTCACTTGTATTCTCTTGAGTAGTTAGCATGCTAGCTAATGATCAAAGGGACCTGGGTTCAAGTCCCACGCAAGGCATGGATGTTTGTCTTTCTGCTTAGGTCTTGCCTTCCTCACAGATCTTCTAAGACAAATTAAACTAAACAGGCTCCTGTCAGACCTCTGTGACCAGCAGCTTCTTGAGGGGGAATTTATTTATTAGTTTTTATTTCACCAATGAAGTCAATTATAACCAACATGTAAACAGTACTGCATTTACTTAAATATATTCTTTCTCATGCTTTTTAGAGTAAGTCTGTCATGATACTGACTGAGCTAATCTCCAACTTAAATCAATACTAACAAGCTAAAAATAATACAAGCTATTAATTTTTGAACTTTTATTTAGAAATTAAACTGAGCGAATCAAATTTTAAACTACTGCCACATGCTAAATAATGTTCATCACAATGCACTGATTAAATATCCTACAAATATACAAAGACTGGGCTATTTTAAAGAAAATGTACTCCAAATTTTAAGATTTAATGATCCACATAATATCTTTATAATTATACAATAATTGCTGTAGTACCAATATACAACTTACATTCAAACTAATTATATTTTATTCACGAAAAAGATGTGATACTACAAGATTTGCTAAACATTTTAGATGCTCTCTACACCAACTAGCAAACTCCAAATTACACACAAACTAGAAGAATAACATATCACCTCTAAGGAATATGGGATGCTCATTTTCAAAGAAAATGAAGCATTTCATATTCTGCATATTGCACTCTTTAGTAGTAGTAATTCTTACTAATGAATGATTGGAAAATGTAAATAGTAATATATTATTAGCCCTACACAATGCAAAAAGAAAATCTCATTTATCCTTTAAAATGAAAATGTTGCATTTTTCTCATTCCCTAGAGTTAAGAAGAATAGAATAATTAATTTATTATTACTATATTAAAATATTATTAGAAAATTTTGAAAGTGCTAACTTTTTAAAATAAAAAACTATTAGTTGGATTTTAACAAATTGTATTTTAATTAAAACACACATGAATATCAATTATGCTTCTGTCAGTAAGTTATTTGGGTATCTGTTCTTCATCAACACATTTTATCACTAGAATTTATAACAGAAATATATTTTTTGCAATATTACTTCAAGTTTTACTTTTTCTACATCTAGCACCCTCTAATGATGCAAATTAAGGCCTTTTGGTAGATTTGAAAACTACGAATTATCGTATTTCATCAATACCTATTCACCTCTGAAAGGTTTTTTCATTAATCTCTCAAGACAAAAAGTTACATTTCCCACCCCCACCTTCTAGTGAGTGAAGGGGCAAATTGTTGCTGCCAATATAAACCTTTTGAACATCACACTCCAACCACCAAAATATCAAATTTCTAGCCCAAACAAATCACTTGCAATATTCGTTTAGAAATTATTCACCATCAGAGGGTGTAATTATAATATTTGGGAGATTTTAAAAGTGTGAATCATAATAGTTTATCAAAACCTATCCAACCCAAAAAGATTTTTTAATTTATCTTTAAAAACAAACAATTATCACTTTAAAAATTGTATTTTTCTACCCTCTCTGAGGGTAAAGATGAAAATCATTGTTGTCAATGCAAACTTCATGATATCCACATTTCACAACCAAAATTTCAAATTTTTAACATAATTATGTTGCTTGAAATATTTATTTGAAAATTTCAGCCTTTTCCACCATTAGAGGGCACAATTACAGCTATTGAGAGATTCTGATAGTGTGAATCATAATATTTCACCAATGCCTATCCAACCCACAAAAGAATTTTTAATTTATTTCGAAAGAAAAGAAGTTGAATGTCTACAGATGGCAAACATTAGCTCATTTTTTCTGAAAATGAGCAAAAACGCAACTATTTTCTGCACTCAAAAATCAACTTAAAAAATTTGCTCTTTTATTAATGTACCTACTAGGAATTTTATTAAAAAAAGATCATCATTTAAAGTTAAAACTAGTATTGACATTAGAGAAAATAAATTATTAGAGTATAACATAAAAAAGTAAATTTTTAAAGAACAATACTGCAGATTTACATACACATTAATCTTACATTATTTTACCACAATTAGCAATAATAAAGTTTATAAAAAAAATTTTTCCATACAATGTAATTATCATTTATCTCTTTAGAAAGGTCAGTTCAGCAAATCATTTTAGAGTAACATGGTTCTTCCTTCAATTTTTGCCTAGCTATTTACAGGCCTAGTAAGAGGAAACTACACATTATTTCACAATTTTTCTTTAAAATAATCCATGCAGTTATTTTATCAGTTCATATAACAATTTACTCAAATTTTTCCTGAAAGCATAACAGATTCTGAGTTGCTTGTGCAAACAATATTAATTACAAAAGCCCAATTTGATAAAGATTGAGCTGTAATTATATAGATGGAAAATGATGATAAATCACATTCCGGCAATTATACAGTTTTGTTCAATCACACACAAAAAAAAGTACTAACAATATGCAAATGACCAAAATGCATAATCTAAGTAATAATTAGGACAAACAAATTCAAAACACTGGGAAGCCTGATAAAAACATTATTCATACTACATGACCAAATGTATTGATGATATCAAGGTAATTCATATGCAAATGTCTTACATAACTTAGAACAAATAAGCAGTTGGCAGGAAATTTTAAATTTAATTTTGACTGCAGTGGGGTATGATCCAGAAATTCTTCTGCTTGCTTTTCAATGTTCTAAGTTTGCTCATATAAATAAAAAGCATTAATTTACTACATTTTATTGCCATAACTTTTGTTCTCTAAGAGCAGATATTTATTCAACAGTTCAGATAGCTAGAGAAACTGACATATGGAGTGAGGTTCATGGAACTCACTTTCATCAAAATTTTTCTGACTCTTCAGATATTATGTGATTTTAGACATTTAATAGGCTCATTTTGCAGTCTCAATATATTCCTACATGTTTTAAGAAGTTAACTTGACTGAAAAAATTAAAACAACATACTTATGAGCAAGGCTGACAAGAAATTTCACTCCTTGATATGAACGTCTGCTGTCATTTGTTTGGTTAGCACGAATGATTGCTAAAAAAATTAGAAATAAATTTATTAAAAATAATTTTTTAGAAATAAATTAAAAATAGCTCTCAATATTTAAGTTGTTAACAAATAAGTTGCCAACAACTTGAATATCAAGTTACTAATTTTTACTGAATATCTCAAATCTAGATAATATTTATAATATATATTACAACATAGCTTAAGTTCTGCAGTATGATGAAATAATTCAGACATAAGAAACACATGCTAAATAAAAATCTAATAACATAAATAATAAAACTTGCATTAAAATTGAACATACTCACCTAACATACCATCAAATGAAGTGTCATTATCATCAGTAATACCATCTATTACATGTTGAATACGTGTAAATCGAAGTGGATCTTCCAAAGTCTAGAAAAATTAATATTTAGAAAATTATAAGAGTAATATTCTTCAAATTACATATACAAATAAACACCTTATTTTTTGTGACTGAAACACAGATTTTTTTTTCAGGTAATGTGATGAATGCTAGCATGATTATTCTCTAAAAAATAAAAAAAATAGCCCTCAACCATCTGCTTGCTACAGAGGTTTGGCAGGAGCTTATCAGTACAGTAAACCATAGAGAAGGTCTGAGTACTATCAAAAATAAATTAACTACAACACAGTATATAAATTAAATTTACTATATCATATGGTTAGTAATTTGCACCTGACTACCAAACCTACAGGCATGTCATTGTGTAAATGTTCATATGTTGTATGAGATAGAGAACAGAGAGTAGGCTGATACCCCTAAAGTTATCACATATGTCATATGTGATAACTATAGGGGTATCAGCCTACTCTCTGTTCCAGGTAAAGTTCTTTCCATGATTGTGCTTAATAGAATTAAGAATCTGGTTGACAGGCAATTGCGTGATGAGCAATGTGGATTCAGAAGTGGTAGGGGATGTGTGGATCAGATATTTTCACTTAGGCAGATTCTTGAGAAATGTTTAGAGTTTCAGAAACCTTTGGTTGCTAGTTTTGTTGATTTCAAAAAGGCTTTTGACTCTGTTGATCGTCATAATTTGCGGTTGATTGTGAGATCATATGGTATACCAGACAAGTTAGTTAACATAATGAAAGCTCTCTATAATAACACTGAGTCATGTGTGAGAGTTGGTAAGTCTTCTAGCAATTGGTTTAGCATTACGTCTGGTGTTCGACAAGGGTGCATTTTGTCTCCTTTTCTCTTTAGTTTGGTTGTTGATTATGTTATGCGAAATTCACTTCAAGGGAAAGATTTTGGCCTTAAATGGGCTGGAGAAACAGAAATTTCTGATTTAGATTATGCTGATGATTTAGCCCTTTTGGCAAATGATGTTGATGAGATGAACTCTTTCATTCAAGCTGTTGATGAGACTGGTAGTAGAGTAGGTTTGGTTATAAACAGAGAGAAAACTAAAGTGACGAAAATTGGTCAGGCAAGCTGTGATTCAGTTAATCTGAATGGTTGCAGTCTTGAGCAGGTGTCACAGTTTAATTATCTTGGGAGCTATGTAACAGATACTGGTGATGTGCGGCATGAGATTAACAGACGAATAGGTATTGCTGCCGGGACTTTTAAGAATCTATGGAGATTGTGGAGAAATAGGCGTATACATCTAAAGACTAAAATTAGACTGTATAATAGTTTGGTTCTTTCTAGGGTTAGTTATGGTAGTGAAACTTGGATGCTGTGTAAACAAGATTACAGGAAACTAGATGCTTTTGATTCTAAATGCTTACACAGTATCTTGGGTATTAGGTGGTTTAACTTTGTAACTAATGATGAGGTTAGGCAAAGGAGTCTGTAACCTCCTTTAAGCAGTATATTGTGCAGAGAGAGACTCTGTTGGTTTGGCCATGTTGCCCGTATGGATAATTATAGATTGGCGAATAGGGTTATGAACTGAGTGCCTAGAGGCCTCAGAAAGAAGGGGAGACCTAGGATGCGGTGGGCAGACAATGTCAAACAGGACCTTGTTAGAATTGGTGTGCAGTGGCCAGATGCAGCAGATGTAGCTCAGGACAGATATGCTTGGAGAATTAGACTGCGCAGTCTGGTTGGACCTCCCGTAGCCCATGGCTGCTTGAGGATGATGATGATGATGATATATGAGAAACCAGGACAAGTTATAAGAAAAATTCTAGATTACCTCTGACCTTTGCAATTATACAGTACTCTAATGAATTCAATTTTGGAACTACAGTGAAACTATCATTCCCATATGCACCATTTTCCTGGATGCATCATTCATTTTTTAAAATCCCTATTAAAGCCCTCTATAAAAAAAGGTTAAATTTTTCTACAGTATCACTGTCTCTTTAAAATGTTTTTCTTCATCTATCACACAGAATTCTTGTTTGAAGTCAAAAAGTTTTCTACTGAATTTCTTAATGGCTGGAGTGTGAAAGGGAAAAAGACTTGCAACGCACATCTGATTGCCTTTCTAGTTCATACTCCAGTGAAATGGGTTTTGCTAGAAAACGCCAGAATGCTATTTTTCATGGCAGCAAAATTTATCTAATGTTCAAGCTGAAAACAATTCCAACATTTTTTTTAAGAACACACTGCTTTCAAAACAGAAAGTGTTGATTAATACACATACTACAGGACATTTAGAAAAAGAAACATTATCTGTAATGTAGAAAATAATATAATTTTTCATGTTACTCCAACTGAAATGCCATACTACAAAGAAGCAGTTGATAATAATTTTTTTTTGAAAAATAAAACGTTTTATGCAAAAAAATCTGATTTGTTTTGATTTGTTTATATGGAAGAAGCATTCCTTTAAACTTAAATTTCTATTGGTCATTTTTTCAATTATGTTGCACATTCTTGCTTTTCAGATTTGCTGTTGTTAATTGTTTTCCTGTATTTTTACTGAAGTTTCCTTTATTATATTTTATCATATTATTATGAAATAATAATAACAGTACAATGGTATATACATTGTACCAACAGTACAATGGTTACTGAATAAATGTGTTCCTTTCTTCTTTTGTGTTGATTTTCACTTTGGTTGTGGGTTCACTGTCCCATACCATTTTATTTTATCTCAACATAGATGACAATCACAGCATTACCTGTTGACTTTTCAATATCAATATATCAATATTTTGTGGAAAACATTTTCGCTGACACACGGGACTTGAACTCACATCTCTCTAGAAACATACCAGAGTATTCTATCATTGAACTATATTCTAAATATTTGAACTTGATAATACTTCTAAATATTTGAACATTGATAAGCTTGAAAAGGGTTCTGTCAATCCATTGGGACAATGGCCTTAATGGGAGGCTTCCATCTGTCTCCTGACAACTTTCAATTGATTCCCTTATTCAGGTTTGAGTGCTTGGAATCTTTGTAACCTGACCATTTAATTCATTGTGCACAAAGTAATTAAATATATCATTTAATCATAATAAGAAAACATAAACACTGAAGAACCCAAATTTTGCACACACACCCCAATCAAAACTGGAACTTAACACTGAGAATTGAGGTTCAGGTTCAGTTTTTGGTACCATCATAAACTTTTGAAAGACAATTAGATAATGTAAATTTTGAAAACCTCAAATGTCTCTCAAAGTGTTCTTAAGAAAGCTTTGGCATGTCAAAAAATTATAGTATAATTAATGCTTTTAATTGAAACAGCTAAAACTAATTTATTTCAGTTGATTAGTTGGTTGAGGTTTTATGGCACAAGAGCAACCATGGTTATGTTGCACCAAATGAGATAAAATAACAATAAATATTTTTTGGAAAAAAATTTCACCGACATATGGGACTTGAACCTGCATCTTTCCAGAAACATGCCAGCTCATCTTCATCATTCAGTAACCATTGAACTAATGCCAGCTCATCTTTTTTCCACTAATTTTAAGACTTGAAACTCCTCACCGATGGTTTCGGTGCCTACCATCGGCGCCATCTATGATCTGGGGTGGCAACTATTTCTTTTTATATTGCACTGAGGAAGATGGAAATAAATAATAAAGTCTCTTCATGCTATTTAGCGTTAATGATTCAAACATAGATGACAATCACAGCATTATCTGTTGACTTTTTAACGCCAATACATCAATATTTTGTGGAAAAAATTTTCACCGACATATGGGACTTGAATCCACATCTCTCCAGAACATGCCAGAGTATTCTACCTTGAACTAATGCCAGCTCATCTTTTTCCCACTAATTTTAAAACTTTAAACTCTTCACTGATGAACAGTTGCCACCAGAGATCATAGATGATGCCAATGGTAGGCGCCGAAACCATCGGTGAGGAGTTTCAAGTCTTAAAATTAGTGGAAAAAAGATGAGCTGGCATTAGTTCAATGGTTACTGAATGATGAAGATGAGCTGGCATGTTTCTGGAAAGATGCAGGTTCAAGTCCCATATGTCGGTGAAATTTTTTTCCAAAAAATATTTATTGTTATTTTATCTCATTTGGTGCAACATAGCCATGGTTGCTCTTGTGCCATAAAACCTCAACCAACTAATCAACTAAAATAAATTAGTTTTAGCTGTTTCAATTAAAAGCATTAATTATACTATAATTTTTTGACATGCCAAAGCTTTCTTAAGAAAACTTTGAGAGACATTTGAGGTTTTCAAAATTTACATTATCTAATTGTTTTTCAAAAGTTTATGATGGTACCAAAAACCTTATGATAACCTGAACCTCAATTCTCAGTGTTAAGTTCCAGTTTTGATAGGGGTGTGTGTGCAAAATTTGGGTTCTTCAGTGTTTATGTTTTCTTATTATGATTAAATGATATATTTAATTACTTTGTGCACAATGAATTAAATGGTCAAGTTACAAAGATTCCAAGCACTCAAACCTGAATAAGGGAATCAATTGAAAGTTGTCAGGAGACAGATGGAAGCCTCCCATTAAGGTCATTGTCCCAATGGATTGACAGAACCCTTTTCAAGCTTATCAATGTTCAAATATTTATGTGCATTCAAAGTGGGATTAATATAACACAAACACTTCTCAATGTAGTGATATTGTAAGAGTTCCTAATAAATCTAGAAGAATGCATACAATTATTTTTCATATTTATGAGAAGAGATGTAGACTATAAGACACAAAAGATTTGTAATTAATTTCTTGTCATATTTTGCTTAGTTGCATTTTATATGCTGCAGTAATATTCAAGTTCAGGTTAATATAAGCTTTCTAAATAAACATTTAGAAGCATTCTTGACAAATCATGGGTTATTAGTACACAAGTTTAATAATTTAAAATACTTACAAGAATTTCTAGTAATAAGTGTGATAAATTTTTTAGTTCATTTGAAGGCACAGAAGAATATTGAAGCTGAAATAGATAATATTTCATAGTAGAAAAATATAAATGATTAAGTTAAATTTAATAATATTTTTAAATCATAAAACCAAATGATACAAAATATTATACATTATATACTTTACAATACAATTTATACAATACTTTACAAATACAACAATTACAATACTTACAATTACTTTACAAATTATACAAAATATACTTTATTTCCTCAAAATATAAATTAATGTTACTTATTATTATTATATTGTACTGTGGCTGAAATTATTTTTCAAATAAAAACTAATTCAAAAGAGTCAAAACTTGTGCTTAGTTGGCTATGTCAAATCATAGCTTTGCATAGTGTGAAAAGGTTTTGATAAGATTACTTCACATTTACAGATAATGTTGTACAGCATTAAAATTTAGCCAGATAGTTAGCAGTAAATATTAAATAAATAAAAAATAAATACCCCCTCAAGCAGCTGCTTGCCACAGAGGTCTGACAGGAGCCTGTCAGTTTATATTACAGTGTAAAAATTATTTGGACAAAATTTAAAACTTGTATTTACAAACTTTTAACCCTTCCAAGGTCTATCTGAAAAACTGGTTTACACCCAGAGAGCAAGCTATTTTTTCCCTATGATCAGGCAAAAGAAAATATTAACTTTAGAAGAACTTTTTTGCCAAATAACTAATGAAAGGAATTATGGCATATGCCAAATTAATCATTATTTAAATCATGATTTTTCTGAAAATATTTAATAAAAAAGATGATTATTTTTATTTTAATAGGGTAATTTTAGAGCCATTATAATAAAAAGATGCATCTGACAATGCAAATAAAAATTTATTTTAAAAAACTAACAGACAGAAAAAATTACAATGCATGTGAATAGAAAGACTATTTCTTTCTGAATAACAAAAAAAATTACTTGAGACAAGAAAATTACTTCATTTTGGTAATTTATTTCTCGGTACCATACTTTGAGTGAGAAAAGTCAAGGCTTTTTTACCAACTGTGCTGAGTCATATAAACATGTCAACTTCAGAATTAAAATAAATTGGTATACAAACTAAATAGACACCAATGGTTAAATACCTTGGTGTCACTCTACATAAGAAGCTTAAATGGAATGCACATGTAACTAATGTGCTTTCAAAAGTCAATATCATTAGATCTAAACTTGGCTCTCTGATAGAGTGGAACTCTACACTCCCTCCAGAAAAGAAGCTATTCTTGTATAAGACCATTCTGCAGCCTGTCCTGATGCATACCTCACCAGTGTGAGGCATCACCACCAACACAAATGTCAGGAGACTACAGAGTTTCCAAAACAAAATTTTAAGATCAGTTGTCAGTGCACCATGGTTCCATTCACAATGAACAGTGTGAATGGAAAGTCATCAGTACACCATAAAACCATTCACAATGACCTGGACATTGACCACATACATCAGGAAATGCTTGCAGACCTTTTTTGAGGCAGTGGGATACCACCCTTATGAAATTATAAATACTTTACTCAATTATTATCCCTTTGTTGTTATGTTGGTTGTTTTTAACCTATATGCTTTTTCTGTTGTATTTTAAGCAAACACCTTGTTTTTGCCCATTGGGCCCCTTCGGGGTTGTTTTCTTTTATTGTCATTGCCTTGGTGCTATATATAATGATTTTAAGGTTAAGGCCTAAAACCACGGATTTAATAATTGTTAATTAAGATATCAGATATCAGAATTAAAATAAAATAGCCAATCAACCAAATTAGGTCATGCTATATATATATACACCAAATTACACACAATTTAATTCCAAGTTTTATGAAAATAAAAAATTAAACCAATTTATAAGCATATTGATTTTAATAAGACTTTTCCATGTGATATAGTGAACAAAATAGATTAGATTATGCAATTAAGGCTTAATTTTGGAAAAACCTGATGACTAAAAACAGTTAAATTATATAGTTAATCCAAAGGAAATTTCTTCCCGAATACTATAATATACTGCTCACAAAAATTAGGGAATATTTCAAAATGAATATGAAGCGATAATATATCCCTAATTTTTGTGAGCAGTATATTTATCTGAAACATGCCTTTTATTTCTTTTAATGATTCTTTTCAGTGTGGTGGCCAATATTATGCAAGGTGACTCAGACTGCTCACATTAATAGGATTTTCTGTCCTGTTTATAAAATAGAGGAACACTTCCTTGGTTGCTTTTTTCCTAAACATTAAGAATTTGTCTTTTGGTGTTGAATTTTATAATCTTGGCCAAGTGCTGAAAAGTTAGTGCACCAAATAAAAAAAAAATCTTCTGTATCATCAGAGTGGCACAGCCAAGATATTGAGGGGGGGGGGGGGATCTTGCAAAAATATTCAGTATAAACTTAAACTCTTAATTTAAAAATATAAAAGAAAAATTAATGTATAACCTAATTAATGTATAACCTAATGCGATGTTAAGTAAAATATCCACAGCAACAAGCTTCCTATCCAATGCAACATAACTCCAAAAAAATTGATAATAATTGATCAACCAAAAGATTGATAATTTATGGAAATAAAGTAAATCTACAGAAATGAAAACTAATGTTAAATTATAAAAAAGGAAATAAAATACTAACTTTACAAAGGGAGATTATATCTAATATGTGAGGAGGAACTATTTGGATTTAAATCAACTAGGTAAACAACTACCATGCAACCACTTAGCAGATGGCTCTTCTCACTCTTGCACATGTGAGCAAGCAATTAGAACACCTGTGACTTCCTCTCCCATGATGCTGTGCTCTACCGCCAGTCTTGAAGATGCTCTGGCTACGAAGAATTTTTTTCAATTATAGTTTCGATTTGAAGAGTGGGAAAGATGATAGAATGCTGGGATAAATGATATAAATGATAAAATTAATTCTAGGAATAGTGAAATAGGTTAAGGCAGAGAAGAATGAAAAACAGGTGAAAAAAACAAACAGAAGTACATACTTTGCAATTATTTTAAAAATCTTCCATTTTTAAAAATAGCAATTTTTTTTGTTTTCAGCAGATTTTCAAAACTTTACATAAAAATTTGTTGATGATTATTTAAATTAAAATTGTGGGCTTAAATCAGGTTGCTTCAGCAAAGAGTAAAGTTAACAAACGAAGCACTATACATATTGCCGAATTAGCAATACCATATAGCATTTTTAAGAAATAGCAATCAGATGGCATTAACAAATTATTTATAGTGTAATTTAATAAAATATACGTGAGAAATTTTTCAAACAGCAATTTCTATTTTTTTTAATCTAAGTTTTTTTGTTGTACTAAAAATGAACATAGACATGAGCCTCTCATATCGGATTCTGTCAACGTTTATATTCATCTTAGACCCTGGAAGGGTTAAAGGATTAAAAGAAAATTTTTAACAAAAATTAAAATAAATTCTTGGATTAAATTTTATTGCTTCTCTTAGCTAAATTTCAAGTTATTGTTACATATATATGATGAGAATAATGGAATAAACAATGCTATGAAGAATAATCATCGTAACCCTCAAATATTTAGACATCTTACAGCCTACTTTAATGATGTTCAATATTTAGTTTAATATAAACACATGTTCTATCAGCCATTTGCCTTAACTCTAATTATTTGTTCATTGCTTTCATTAGAATATAAATAAAATTTCATTAGTCCAGAAACATTAGGACTTGAGAGTGTTGTCAGATTATTGGATATTTCAGACTATTGTATAACTCTTCCAGAAATAGCCCAAATTACTTCAAGACACTTTTATTTCTGATTTTTACATGTTACACATAAAAAAAAATAAATACCCCATCAAGTAGCTGCTTGCCACAGAGGTCTGACAGGAGCCTGTCAGTTTATATGCCATAGTAGAAGGTCTGAGAGGATGGCAGGACCTCAGTAGAAAAACGACGCAAACAGCCATGCCTTACCCGGGGCTCGAACCCAGGTCCCTTAGATCAATAGCCAAGCGTGCTAACCACTCGGCCAATAATAAAATAATTCTAAGAACAGTAATTTAGTTTTCAATTACTACACAAATTGTTGAGTTTTATAAGTTTTAAGAGATTTAAGTCCCTATAATTCCACAGACATTTCATGACAGGTCCCAAATTTCATATACAGGTTTTCCCTGTGCATTAAAAATTCAAGTTCCTACCTATCAAGAACAGGTTTAGAACCTCAAATGGCTTTGCAACTGTAGTGGATCTGGCAATAACTTGTCACAGTGATTCTGAACTTTCCTGTATGCTTAAATCATTTCATTTCTATGATCAGTTTAATTCAAGTACTGGAAATGGAGAAGTTGCCAACTGAGAAGTTCAAAAACTTTATTTTTGTGGACTGTAGCTAGTATTAACATAAAGTGTGATAAACATAGCGTTAGTGTTCAGAAGTATGGGGAAGGTGGACTGACAACTGCCATATTAGGAAAACCCTTCAGTCTATCAGTTGTGACTATCAGAATTTTACTGTATTTAGGGGGGGGGGGGGGGGGGCTCAGTCGGTAGCATGCCAGACTCGCAATTTGTAGTTCCCAGGTTTGAGTCCCAGCTGGGTCAGTGTTGAGATTTATCTTCACAAATTTCCCTGCCCATGGTGTCAGTAGGGGACATCGATGGGCTTGGGAAAGCCGCCGTCCGTTGGATGGGACGTTAAGCCATGGCCCCGTGTGCGGGAGAGCCATACCCTGTGCACGTTAAAGAACACGCTGGATGGCCTTGACGGGAGGCTATCATCTGTCTCCCAACAGCTGTTCCAGTGGGTCCCCTCCCCCAACCTTCTCTGAGCTTTTGGGGTCCATGTGACCTGGCCATTTAGTCCATGGTGTGCAAAAAAGTGCTGCTCAGAGGTAAAACAACCCAACCCAACTGTATTTAGGTGGAAAACTGCACTAAACTAGTAGTTAAATTCTAAAAACGTGAAATGCACCTGGCACTAACTAACTAATATGTTTTTTGTCACACACTGACAACACATAACAGAATGTAAAATGTTTGTTTCCTTAAAAAACAATATTTTACTTATCAAGTTTTACTTAAAAGTGCTGCACATTTTTCCAGTTGTGTTATTTTCAGTAGCATAACATTAATTTCATTAATGTATGAGGAATTTACAACTTACGGCAACTAGCATCTTTAGATGTTCAGCAGAATTAAGCATTTTTGTCATATCCATATTTCAGAGAAAACATTTTACTCATTCACTGCTATAAACAGAACTTTGACTGACAAGAAGAAACAGATCAGCAATCAGCAACAGACAGCCTCTGGAAAAATGCAGACCTGGTTATTGTTTGGCTCATAAGTCACTGCAGTGCCATATACTGCATTTCTCATTACCTTAAGCAAGCCCAAGTTACTTGGTCTCCCAATATCCTTATTTCACTAATCCAGTTTCAATTTAGTTGATGACTGCTGAAATAGTCTCTCCATCTGAATTAAATAAATTCAGATGGAGAAAAATATGATAAACAGCATTTCTTTGTTGAAAATCAAATTTAAAGAATTAAAACAATTAAATTTTATCAAAAATAACTTATTAAAAAAACTTTTATTAAAGAGAGAATTTCTTTCTTACCATTACTTGACTAATTACTGTGACGGAAAACATTTCACTGCAGAAACAACACTGAACCAGCATATCAATGAAAACAGAAATAGATCCAGATACCTCCCGACAAGCACTAACAACCTAATAATCACAACATAATAAATAATGAAATAATATCAATACAATTGTTATCCAACTTAATAATCAAATTATATATCATAAAAATTTCTACACTAAGCATGAGGATATCACACCTGACAACTAAAAATATTAAAACCTTCTTCAAAAATAATAAAACTGGTTAATCAGAAAGTTGGTTATAGAGAAAACATTTGATTATTAGGTGGTACAATGAAAAAGTTTATTTTTACCTCAGATTGCTTTATTACAATACTATCTTTAAAGGTAATTGAGGATGCACTGTAGGCACTAAAAACACTATTAGTAAACAGCAATTTGCAACTTTAGTTGACATCCCATATAAAAGTCCTATACTGGAAATGGGTGAGAAAAAGTGACAAATAAATTCTAAATGAAACATGATAAATTAAGTAACTTGCAGGTCGCAACTAATATATGTATATTAGCCCTACCTGGGCTAGTGGTTAGCATACCTGACTACTATTCTAGTAGGCAAGTCTTGTTTGTAGGTTGTATTCTTTGTGTAAGTGTTTGTATATAGTGTATGAGAAATCAACACAAGCCAAAAGTTTACAGGTTATCTCAGTCCTTTTTAATACAAAAAATATATATATACCCAAAAGGATGAACAAAAAATAAAAAACTACATAGCATGACCAAAAGATCACATCGCCACCATAATAATATTTTTGAAAAACAGTCAAGCATAGTAGTACTATCACAACATCCATAAGAAACAACTCTCAAATTTGATCAAGCATTTGCCATCAGGACATCTAAAGCAAAATTTCCATTATCATACCTAAAAATGCTAGAAATATGCTACAATAAAGAATTCTACTGAAACAACACCTTTCAATGAAAATCCAAGTACAGACTATAACTAATAGTCAGGAAAATGGTAACAAAGAAAATTAAAACTAATGAATCAGAAGGTGACAAAATCAGTTGTGAAAAAAAATTTAGTTCGGCAAGTTTAGATTTTTTGTGGCAATCTTCAATGTGGTTAATTTACCTTTTCAAATATAATAATATAAACATTTAATTAAATTTTAATGAACTAAGAATTTCAACTTCCCCCTTCCCAGAATTCTCCATCAGCTCAGATCTGCTCTTGTGGAGGAGTGGGCTTCATTACTGCAAAATCTCATCAATAGCATTGCCAATAGTATGAGAAAAAGTTGTACGAGTTGTACTGATGTCAGGAGTATCATACACATATGACATGATGATATTACCATCTCTTATCCTCTAGATCAAGCTCCTCCGTTATGGGAACTCATGCTTTTGTATAGAGCACTCATGAATATTACACAATTTCATTATCATCCCACTTGCTGTTACTTATCATGTCACCTTTCTATATGACATTTAATTCCATTCGCTGAAAACCATTTTGAGCTATGTACATTTGGCTCATTATCCTTTAATTTTGAACACCAGTATTTAACAAATTTTGTTTTAGTTATTTACAAGTTGATGTGATACTTGGTGATTATCATTGCCATTTTTGTTCTAAATAGTGAAATTTGCTCATTCATAATATTATCTTATTCCTTTATAAGGAAATTAGAATAATCCATACAATCATTGAAAAATTAATACAGTGCATGCATTCCAACAAATGAACAAATCTGAAATGCCAAAAAGCACTGAAATAATTAATGATCAGATTTCTGATTTTCAACAACTTTTCAACATTCAAGTGTAAACAGATAAACTGAATCATGTTTTAAAGGAATTCTATATCATCAATTTTTCAGATCACAGTATATTAGCAAAGCAAATTAATTTTTCCTCTATCTTTCAAAATGCCTTTAAAGAGATAACAATTATTAATATTGACAAAATGTTTACTAAAATTCATATATCATAGTATAAAGGAATTGAAAAGAAACAGAATGACTTTACATTAGGAATTGCAAAACATCATTATACACTCTTAGACAAAAGAAACTGACAGACCCCGATAAAATAATCCATGAACCATGAAAGCCAGTATACAAATACTTCTTGGCCAGGCATGCAAATGACTAAAGTTTCCTTGCCAATGAACGTCCAGGTCATTCCCAGAGCACATTTGAATCATACACCTAGTGGCCTAGATAAGGGCTGTCAGACACTCACTCTGAACATTCTGGCTGCATTATCAGGTGTGTTCACTTCAGTTGCAACTAATCATGCCTCAACACTACAGTAGAAGATACTACGAACAACTGAGTGCATTTGAGAGGAACTGCATCATTGGACTGTGAGAAGAAGGCTGGTTGTGTCGATGAATCGCCCATCATTTGAGCTTTAGTGATGCAGCAGTGGGAATTTGAGGGCATGAATACAAAGGAAAATGTTCTGGTTGGCCCAAGCGGACAACTGGGAGAGAGGATCGTCTCATAGTCTGACAAGTCTGAATTGCTCTGATGACTTCTCTGTCCACCATCCAATGAGATCTAGTGTCCTCTACACAGAATCCTGCATCATCGTGCACCACTGTGAGATGACTTGCAGTGGCAGGCCTCCATTCTCATTGCCCATTCTGACATCTTCCATTAACCACCCTACATCGGCAGCTTTGTCTGGAGTGGTGTTGTGTGCGGGAATCATGACTGGCCTCTTACTGGCATCACATCATTTTTAGTGATGAATCCCACTTCTGCCTTGGAACAGATAAACACTGTATTCACATATGGAGGACTGAGCAGCACTCACATTCGGACTCAGTTGTGGAGTGGCACACTGCCACCACTAGTGGTGTTATGATGCGGGGAACCATCTCCTATGACAGCTGGTCTCCTCTAGTCATGGTAAAAGGGACGTTAACTGCACAGTAATACATTCAAGAGATTCTGTGATCCATCATCTTACCTTTCATGTCACATCTGCCAGGGGCCATTTACCAGCAGGATAATGCCTGGCCACACATGGCTCACCTCTCCCGGGAGTGCCTCCATAGTGTTGCAACCCTCCCTTGGCCCTCGGATCATTCTCCTATCGAGCATGTCTGGGACATACTGAGATGTCAGCTGCGGCCATCACGGAATATAGGGGATCTTGTGCAGCAATTACAGGACTCTTGGCACAATCTGTCACAGGATAACATCAGAGTTTTGTTTGACTCCATGCCATATATCAGCATGCATCGCAGCCAGAGGTGGCTTTACAAGTTACTAATTTTTAACAGTTATGCCACAACTCTTCTGAAATAAAGTCCTTTTGTTGTAATATTGTAATCACTTCTTTATCTCTTCCTCCACATTGCATGTGCTACATTTCATGCTTGCTTTGAGGTGCATCAATTCTTTTGTCTAAAAGTTTATATTATGTGCATATATTCAGTGTACTTGAAGCATCATATATGAAAACATGAGGATATGTGCATATATTCAGTGTACTTGAGTCATCACATATGAAAACATGGGGTTGTTTACCTCTGAATGGCCAGGTCACAAGAACTCTGAGGGCTCAGAGAAGGTTGGGGAAGGGGACCCACTGGGCAGCTGCTGGGAAACAGATGGTAGCCTCCTGTCAAGACCATCCAGTGTGTGTTCTTTAATGTGCACAGGGTATGGCTCTCCCACACAAACAAGGCCTTGGCTTAATATCCCATCTGAAGGACGGTGGCCTTTCTAAGCCAATGGTGTCCCCTACTGACAATAATTGGCAGCAATAATTGACAATAATTGGGATGTTTTGTGGAGGGAAATCTCAATTCTGGCCCAGGCAGGATTATGAGCTGCCCCTAATTTTGGAAGGCAACAAACAACTTTCAAGATATCATTTAAGACCAAGGTCCAAAGTTAATTTACACTGAGTGAGCACTGAATTATAACCCCCCCCCCATTTTATGTCACAATGGGATGCTAACTTTGAAGATCAATAAATTGCTAAAGTAAGCATTTCATAAGAGAATGTGGCTGAGAATAATTTAAATATCTCAATCAAATCTAAATATCACCTTTCAACAATATTCTTTAAGCATTTAAACTGGCATAGAGGTTTAAACATTTCAGAGTAGCAATGTGAAGTCATTTATAAAAAAAATGCAATGAACATTGCAGAAATTATTTACATACACTTTTAAAATATGTAGTTATTTATGAAATGATTTGAAATAATACTTCTTAGTAAATAATCACAGGATAAGTCCTGTAGACATGAAACTCATGAAATGATGAGCTGAAAAAAATTTGATTTTTCCATGAGTGGGATTCGAACCCACGTCTCCAGGAAACATGCCTGTTATGCTAACCACTACACCATCAATAGCTAACCTTTTCTCAGCTTATGTGACCTTATAAACCTTCTGGATTTTATTTATTTGATTTGCACTAATGGTGCCATCTATCCAGGAAGTGAACAATTCTGTTGCCTCATTAGAGATGGAATTAATATTTGTCACTCACGCTCATAAGGTCACATAAGCTGAGAAAAGGTTAGCCATTGATGGTGTAGTGGTTAGCATAACAGGCATGTTTCCTGGAGACGTGGGTTCGAATCCCACTCATGGCAAAACCAAATTTTTTTCAGCTCATCATTTTATAATACTTCTTAGTTCAATTTGAATTAACTTTAAAAAGAAAATTCTTTCATCTAAAATTTCATTGTGAAATGTTCAAACTTCCATAACATTTTAAACACTGAAGGAACAATATTTAATACACGATTTATGCTGTTTTAAGGGAGTGGGCCTAGGAGCAATCACATTTACACATTGACTATCTCATGAATAGTCATGGTAAGAGCTGTTACAATTGTATGACAGAACTTAAAGCAATCTTTAAAACGATAAAGGTTCAAAGTAATAGTCATAACATTACCATTTTTTATGGAAAGTCCTGCTGGCTACAGCTGGTTAAGTGACATGACATGATCCCTTTTGGTGCCGTCTTCGTTATAGATGTAAGCACATATAGATGAAATCATAAGAAGTGATCATAAAAGGTAGCACATATGCTGTCAGTTCACAAGTATTAACTTTTGATGTATACGTATAATACTCCAGATACTAGTCCAGAACTATGTTGATCTTAGAGATGAGATATTTCAATGGTATTGATGCTTGAAATTTTCAAACAAACTCATTGATGTGATATACTTAATCTCAGAAAGCAGCTCCATTTGTCAACGTCCAGTATAATCGGGCTTCAGATTTATTTACAAGTTTGCATCCCACAAACTCCATGAACAAACATATATCAGTGCAAGTTAAAAACAAAGTCAAAGCACTAGATTAAAAACGTTAAAAACTTATGGCCCACCCTTCCCATATACCAACAAATTTCAACATGTTTCGTAACCGGACACGTGCGGTAATGGGTATATATATGAGAGCATCCCCCTATCGTGAGTTATCTGATTTGTTTGATGCTCGCGCAACAGGAGATTCCATGCTGCCAGCAGGAGTGGAATGTCCGTGTTGCACAAGCGATCCTTATTTAAATTAATGTAAATTTTTTCAGCGTAATGTAATTGATATTTATTTGCCGGTGCTATTAATGGTTTAAATTTTAAGTTACTAATCTGTAATTTATTTTTTTTACAAATAAATGTGCCAGAGCTGTATTATCATTTCCTTTTTTAATGTCAGATTGATGTTCCGACATGTTGTTCTTATGACTGGAATATATTGCCAATATAGAAATCCCCCCCCCCCCCCAATATTTTATTCTCATCAGGTCAATGTGTAAATGTGATTGCTCCTAGGCTCACTCCCTTAAAACAGCGTAAATCGTGTATTAAATATTGTTTTAACTATATTGCTGTGAACTTATAATTAACTGAAGGAACATAGTTGAAAATCAATATTTTGATAAAATTTGTTAAGATCCTTAATTTACCTTTAGTCACATTTTCCCATAAAATGCTTATTTTAAAACATATGGAGTTTGAAAGTCAATATCCCATTGACATAACATGGGATAGCATGGCCATAATTTAATGAACACTCAGTGTAGTCTTGCAATGGTTCAAATGTCGAACTGAAAGTTAAAATTATTATTATTGTTGTTAGTCGGTCTGTATCTTAGGTTAGCTGTGTTTTACTTTTCTACTTACGTTTTTTTGAATGCCTTTTGACTGAATTGAGAATGAAAATGTCTTCAATATGAATGTGCATTTAGTGGCACCTTATTCTAATGTACTAGTCTTACTATCAACAAACTAAACTTGGTAAAAACTTAAACCTGTGTTTTTCAGCTGGCATTCCACAAGTATTCTGCAAAATATTTTTTCACACAAAAAAGCTTTAAATTTTATAGATTTATAAATCAATAAAAGCTATTCAAAACAATTTATATCTCTTGCAATATTGAAAAATCTACAGTTGACTATACTCTAGCTTTTTTGTTATGTATTATTAGAAAATACATAAGCCTTATTGTTTAAATTATTAGAAAATACATAAACCTTATTGTTCTGTCAAATATCCCATTATTTATCAAAGTTCCATTTAAAAAAAAAAAGGTTGAAATACATTGTCTTGAACATTTACTACCTTCTAGTGTTTCTTTTCTTAGTGAAATATGCAAGGGTAAATCAAAAAGTAAAGGCAATTTATATGTAAAACTAATACCCCATGATAGAACATACTCCCAAAGGCCATCATATGTACTACAGCATTAGAAAAATCTAAATGTGTATATGCAACCATGTTCAAAACCCACTAGCAAATTCTTCTGATGTTAAATATTTGCCCATAAATCTCAGCTTCTGAATAACATTTAAGGAATTTTATTATGCACAAATAAAAACCAGCATCAGTGACTGTTTACAAAATATTTTAAAATATCTACATGAATAAAAATGTATTGGAAACTTGAACATATATATTGCAAAGAAATTTTACACTAGGCATTCTATAATAAAGTGTCCTAAATATTGTAAAATGTCTATACACATGAGAAATGTAAAAACCTAAAAAACTGACTCAAAATGCAAACAATTTAATAAACAAGATTTCTTATCAACAAAGAATATGTGAAAAGGGTTATCTTTCAAACATATATCAAAACTGATACTTTATTATATTTATTTTTATATATTTTACTTACATTGGCTTATAAACTAATGCATTAAAAATGGCAAAAAGTAAAACATCTTACTTCTTGCAAGTATCTTGCAGAGCCTGGGCCATATATGGCAGTAGAAATTTCATCAGGTATACTGACATAAATTTCACTAGGACTCCACGCTGATGTTCGTTCTGGATAATTTTCTGGATCTAAATGAATTAATTAATGCTTAAAACATACTTCTGACAATAACCTTTCTTAAATTTGAAACAAAAAGAGAGTTCAAGTTAGAAAACATTGATATTTAGAATTCTATTATTATTACATTACAGTTATTACATTTGAATAGTACTATATTAGTTTGTTCAGGATATAATGTAGATTCTTCTGTCATCTGATATAAAATTTTTTTGAAACACATTAATAATGCAAGTACCATTTTTATGCAAAAAGGAAGACAGAAGATAACACCTCTAAAAATAGAAAGTTGTACATAAAAAGATTTTTATTCTTGTGAGTTGCTCCAAACCGAATTTACAAATTCGACAATTATAATATTTAAAAACAAAACAAATGCTTAATATATTTTAGTTTTCTCTTATGCTTATAAGTAGTATAGAAGTGATGTTTTATAACTTTTATATAATTTACAATTATCATTTTTATATTTTATTGTTAATATTATGCTTAATATTTGCATTATTGGGGAAATCAATGCACTGCTGTGTTCTTAATATCTGCACATTGTGTATTCCTGGAAACAAACTTAAATGCAATTTTACTCAAATATAATACATTTATTTCTAAAACAATAGATACATGCATAATAATTATGCACATGACTTGAAATTTGGACCGATATTAATTAAGTTTAATGGGGGTTATATGTTTGACCAGAGTTCATTTATTCCCAGATTAAGTTTCATCAAACAAGTCATTCTTGTCTAAGATGCTACCACTGTTACCAACTCATGGGATATCCTATTTTGTGATTATCAATGATTAGATTTTTGCATTATTTTTACAAAAACTAGTGAAATATCTTCATATGGTCATGGTACACCAGTTGAAAAACATTGGTATGCACGATTTTCAACTTCTTTGAACTCAAACAAAATAATCTTCATTTCCATCATTGAAATTTGAAACAAAGCATTTCTTAAACTATTTAGCTAGAAGTTCTGATCCTATGATTTCTTAATCCAATAACAAAGCATGTTGCATTAGGTTCTTCATCTTCCCTATACGAGGTTAGTAATTAATACCCTGCTAAGATCTATCTGAGTTTAAAAACTTTAAATGGTCTTTAAAAGATTCTATTTAGTTTATAAATAATTGCATACTTTAATGAATTTAAACACTATTATCTCCATAATGCCAAACCTTGACTTGCAATATACACCTTCTACATGTGCTTAGACAGCAGGGCAGCAAGACACCATTGTCAAGGTTTTTTTTTTCATTAGGACAATTCCAATGTCCAAGCGAGAAAAAAAAAATTTTTTTTAGCTAAAAACAAGTAAAAGATTTTCTCTCTCAGACAAATCTGTGTATATGTGTTCTGTCTTGCAAGAAGTGACCACCAACAATACCATTCCAAATTAAAAGGACTACCTGGAGTTTAATGCTGGTAGTGACAAAAGAAAAGCGATTCCCCACACACCAAAGGGGAAAAAACCTCAGGGGGGAAAAAACCTTGCCAATGCTGTCTTGTTGCCTGGCTGTCTAATCACATATAGAAAGAATATATAAAGGATACTATATGATATACATTTGAAAGTCCAGGTTTCACATTATGGAGATAAGTATTTAAATTAATTTAAATGTCTTTAAAATGTTTGTTCACTCATAACAACAAGCATTTACAGTTGCGACATCATTCCTTCTGATATGACATTAGTGCAAATTTGTACCCAAATTTAAGACAACTAATTTTTTTAAAGTTAAATTAGTTGGAAAAAAAACTTGCCTCCCTTTGAATAAATACAATCTACATACATATTACAATTCAGATTTTTCCTTACGTAATGCTTTTTGCTGTCCTGGTCTTAAAAGTTTTACTTTAGAAAACTGTGCACAAACTATCTCTTTCTAAAAAAAATTAATTCCTCAAAATATTTTATTTCTAAAAAAATAGCTAAGTTCTTTTTGAATTACACACCTCTGTTCATATGAATGTTTTATAAAGATATTTATTAATAATTTATAATTTATTTAACATCATATTTTCTACAATTCATAAATAACTAGTTTTCCTTCTAAAAATATCTTAAATTACTAAAATGTCTCTCGAAGTGCAAGGCACATTTTTAGCTATTTAAGAATCTCCTTATATTTTAAAAATACTCCAGACATCTAGTAAAGAACTTACCACATGTCCTATGTGGTATTAAGTCACAACTCAAAATTAAAGTAGCCATAACTATGTGAAGGGGACCAAAATCTTGAGTTTGGACAGGACTCCATCTTCGAGGAAATGATTCCTGGAAAAGGAGGAAAAAAAATTAAGGAAAACAGTGATAAATACAGTATTTTTTTTCCCAGCAAGACACTTATTTACTTTCTTTCGAAAATTCACTTTGTCAGTCTTAAAACAACTTCAGTAAGACATTTCTCAGTGTTTGTTCTGTATTCTTGGTTACTCTTCAATGTTATAAGCTTAAACCTACATGGCTTAATATAAAAGTTCTAGTTTAAACTATAACAACTGTACAACTAGAAAGCAAAGGCACTTAAACACATCCATTGTGATTGATATAATGCACAAAATTATAGTTTGCATAATGGAAGCAAGAAATTGCTAAAGCAAATGAACTAGACTCAATATTAAAATCTTGAACTAGACTCAAAATTATAAAAAACTCAATATTAAATAGAATATTATTTTGATGTAAATTTATTAAATAATAAATTCTACATCGAAATCAAGAAAATGCTAAAATCTAAAACTTGATTCAATTCATGAGAGAATAAAATATCAGCATTTCTTAATTATCAAAAACAAGAAATACTTATTGTCCAATTCACTAAAATGAGTTTTAAAAAAAATCCATTTTTAAGACCAATAAATTGTAAGACTTTAGCAGAAATGTTTGATGAAGATATAACCATAACTCTAAAGAACTGGAAAAGACACAAAAGGGTAATAAAAAATAAAATCATACTAATGTCCTAATCCTATCCTATTTTGCGATTATCAATGATTAGATTTTTGCATTATTTTTACAAAAACTAGTGAAATATTTTCATATGGTCATGGAACACCAGTTGAGTTCCTGTCACTTTATGAACAGGGAAGCTTCTGCACACTGAAGCTCCTGCAACCAGCTTCACTTGCTTTGAGAGGGGCAGAGGTTGGCTCAATCAGTAGTGTGTCAGGATATCACAACAAAGTTAAAAAAGCAGATGCCGAAAAGATGATAAAAGAAAAATGCAATCAAAACAACAAAGATATAAGTGAACAAGGATGTAAAGAAACTAGACTTGTTTTCAAGTCGAACACTAAATAGATACACGGGAAAGCAATAATTATAACTAAATAAGAAAATTAAACTACAAAGTTCAATCCCCTTTGTCAAATAATGAATGCCAATTCCAAAGAGAATTTTTCTCCCTTATTCTCTTTTTTGCATCCTCTAAATGAAATTCAAACTAAAGGATGAGTCAGAAAACGCAAACATTAATGTTTTATTTGTATGTTCCAATTCATTTTTAAAAGTCAAAAAATAGGTGTAATAATTATATATATAATAATATAATTAATAATATTATAATAATATTAAATAGGCCAAACATAATGACTAGAGAACAGTAAATGGTTAGAATGAAAATAAATGGTATGCTCAGCATTAAAATATGTACATCTGAATAAAATACAACAGATAAAATAGTACTGCAAACCTTGTACTTAGATTGCTGATTCACATAGAGAACAAGTAAAGAAATCATGATCTATGTGGATCCATGCAAGAACAACTTTCTTTTCCAAATAAAGTGTTAAACAAGGTTGCAAGTCATTAGGCAGTAGTTGATGGAATTGTAAAACTAAAGGCAACTTTGAATTGACCTGGGACATTAGTAAACACTAGAATATAAAAGAATATGTAAGATTTTTTTTTATCTTTCAATTTAACTTGATGGTTTCATACTGTCGATTCATTATTAGGTCTTTCAGATCTTCATTTAAAGTCTACTAAATCCATTAATAACACTGGGCAACACACAAAAAGGCTTTGAAATGAAAATGGCCAATCTTTACTAATTTTAAGATGCTGAACACGAAAATGACAATAAAATTTGTCCACTGGCTCTTGTTTAGGAGAGACAGAGATGGTCATGTATAAATGATTCAGTCCACATTGAGTACATAGGTAACCATTTTGCAACTCTGTATTTTAAACTCCAGATTGCAACAAATTGCATTGCATCAGCCTGCCATACACACAACCCCTGGAGGTATTGCATCATTGCCTGATGCAATGTAGTTGAGTCATGACATCACGGCTTTACAATCGCAGACAAAGATGCAATCGTTAGTTGTAAGTGATGTCTCATAGGGTGAGCAAGTCTTTTGAGTGACTCCCATTTACCTGCATCATAAGTACAACACAAGTGATCCTTGCAGTTTTAATCCAGCAGTAGTGATGCCTCATAACTGTGTTAATAGTGCAGATACATTTTGTTACATTTGTGGGAAAGTGACTTTTTGCAAGCCAGAAAAGGGCCATCACTCCAATAGTGAATAGGTTGCAGCGTATGGGTTTTATTTTGGATGCAAGATCGGGAACCAGGACAAGGTCTGGGCCCCACACATATGCTGCAGTACATGTGGGGACAAGGTCTGGGCCCCACACATATGCTGCAGTACGTGTGCAAGAAATCTTCCAAAGTGGCTGAAAGACGAAAAAGTGGTGGTGCCGTTTGATGTTCCTTTGGTTTGGAGAGAGCCAAGCAATTACACAAATGACTGCTACTTCTTCATGGTTCCACCTGTTTCTGGAGGCATCACAAGGAAAAAGAAGTGGACAATAGCATACCCGAATATAAATCTGTTCTCTGATCAGTTCCACACTGCGAAGGCCTTCCTGTTTCTGAACTTCCAAAATAATTTTGCATCAATTCAGACGATGAGGAGGGAGGTGAACCGACATCAGGTTCTCTGCATCCTTCGGTGTCTAATGATGATCCATACATCTGCCACGGTGCGTCATCTGCACCACACATTCTTACAGAAGAAGAAATGAATGATCTTGTTTGCAATCTGGAGCTGTCCAAGGCCAAAGCATAATTACTTGGATCAAGACTTAACAATGGAATCTTCTCAAGGAAAATGTCCGAGTGACTTCATTTCGAACTCATCATGAGCAGTTTTCGCCTTACTTCAGAAAGGAAGATGACCTTGTGTTCTGCTCCAATGTAGATGGCCTGACGAATGCCCTCAGAATCAAACATGACCCTCAAGAATGGCGACTATTCATAGACTCCTCAAAGTTGAGTCTCAAGGCCGTGTTCCTGCATAATGGAAATCAACTTCCATCCATTCCAGTTGGACACGCTGTCTATGTGAAAGAAACCTAGGACAACCTAAAACAGCTGTTGAACTGTCTTCAATGCAGCAAGTATGGCTGACATCTCTCTTGTGACTTGAAGGTAGTGGCTCTGTTGATGGGTCTGCAGCTGAGATATACGAAGTACTGCTGTTTCTTATGTGAATGGGACAGCTGAGCAAAGACTTTGCACTACACGAAGAGAAACTGGCCTTAGAGGAAATCTCTGAAGGTCGGAGAGAAGAATGCACCCAGCACTGGCAGATATGCACAAAATCCTGCTACCATCCCTAAACATCAAACTTGGTGTGATGAAAAACTTTGCAAAAGTCATGGACCAGACTGCATCAGCTTTCAAGTACTTGGCTGACAAATTCCCTCGAATCAGCAAAGCAAAAACTAAACAGGGAATTTTTGTGGGTCCTCAGATCCATGAGCTGTTCAGAGACCAGATGTTCAACAACCTGCTTCAGGGTGATGAGAAAAAGGCTTGGGATGCATTTCGTCTGGTGTCAATTAAATTCTTTGAGAATGTCAGGGTAGACAACTACAAGAAACTGGTTGGACATGTTGTCTCTGTATCATAAACTTGGCTGCAATATGTCCTTAAAGATCCACTTTCTCCATTCCCACTTAGATTTCTTCCCCAACAACTGTGAGATGGTTAGTGATGAGCATGGTGAATGCTTTCACCAGGACATTGCAATGATGGAGAAATAATACCAGGGAAATTGGTCCACTCCAATGTTGGCTGACTACTGTTGGATGCTCACCATGGATGATCCTGAGCAGCTGTACAAGCAATGGGCAAAGTGATGTTGGAAGTAGAAGCGGAGTTTTACCGATACATGTCATATGTACATATTACTCTATTATATAAGAAACTATTAAGGATTTCTCAGAAATCGTAGCCAATTTTGCATTTTCATTGTCATATTCAACACCTGGAAATCTTTAAGAAATGGCTACTTTTATCTCAGAGGCACGATTTTATGAAAATTTGTTGCCCAGTGTATCATTGATATATACTACAACCAAATATGTCATCTGCTACCTAAGCGTTGTGATGCCCCATCGTTCACTTTTGCTTTACCTTAACCAGTTTTTGTTTAATTTACGTTATATTTATCATTTTGGGGATTTTTATTTCCTTTTCGGCATCACAGCACTCGTTTTCAAGTTTCTAGGAGTTGCGTACGTGCAACTCCGAACTTCCGACCGTAACCGTTAAAGCGCGTGCCAAGAACACGCCCCTCTTGCGTCATAGCTTGCGTCCTTCGTCATTGTATGCAAATGTCTTTCCCGGCATGCGCCGGCCCATTGTCAAAACCGTGACCTGCGAGTCACTTTGAGCACTAGAGACTGAAGCACTTGAGAGAAGCACTTGAGCACTTGAGAGAAGTAGTAGAGCACTTGAGAGGAGAGTTGTAGAGAGAGCAGAGAGATGTAGTAAGGTGCGTAGCACCGTGCGTGTAGCACAAGAGATGTTTTTTATTGATGTCTTGGTGAGTTAGTTATTTTGGAAATAAATCTATTTTGTTTTGTTATAAACTTTTGAGTCTATAGTTTTTTATCTTGAGCAACGCTAATTTAGGATCTTTTTTACATTAACTCTTATTTTGTTAAGAATCATTTTTGACTCTTACTTATGAACGCTCGCTGGCATTTGAACCCTAAATCAACTTATTCTACATTTTGGCAATTTGTTATTATTGCCTGGCGCCCGTCTAAGCTATCCGGAGCATAAAACTTTAAATATTTAGCATTTGTTTGGAGCGTTACAGAGTGCCATAAAAGAAGTGGCACAGCGAACAGGGACTCGCCAGTATTTAAAGATAGTAATTTTTTGAGCTCAATAGTTGTATGTACTAGTTGTAGATTTAACGGCAGCTTAAGCCGAAAATTTTTGTTGAGCAAGTAGCTTAACATTTTTGTGTATTATTCAAAGGTACTGAAGTTTCAGCGTAGATATTGCTGAATATTTAAGACAATTGTCGTATGTAATGATTAGAAGTGTCCGGACACACAAGTACGTAGGACGATAAGAAATTTTTTTTTATAAGCAAATTTATATTTTTGTAAAGCTTAGTTATAGCTTTAGTATTGTTGTATAGCAGTACCTTTGAGCGCTGCTCAAGATAAAAAAGTTTTCAAAATTTCCAAAATTCCAAATATCGATCAGATAAAATTAGACATTAGAAAACATGCTGACAACGCTCATTTGGGAAACAGCGAGAGAGTTAAGTTAGAAACTCTGCTCAATGCTAATTACGAACTTTTTAACAACAAGCCCGGTAGATGTCAGATTTTAGAACATCATATTGACACCGGCAATAATAGACCTGTTTACAGCAAACCATATAATTATCCTCCCAGTAAAGAAGAGATAATTTCAACACAAATTAAAGAAATGTTAGAGGATGGGATAATAGAGCCAAGTTTTAGCCCTTGGGCTTCACCGGTCGTGCTCGTTAAAAAGAAAACTGGTGATTTGAGATTTTGCGTAGACTATCGAAAATTAAATGCTGTTACAGTCCCCGACAGATATCCACTACCTATTATTCAGAATCTACTAACACAACTGGCTGGCAAGAAATTTATTAGCACACTAGATTTGTCTTCGGGATATTGGCAGGTGTCCGTATATCCACCAGATCGACCCAAAACAGCATTCCTCACAAAAGATGGATTATTCCAATTTCGTTGCTTACCGTTTGGCTTATCAGGAGCACCCGCCATGTTTCAACGTCTTATGTCCGTAGTTCTGGGTGACCTAAAAGGAAAAATTTGTGAAGTATACTTAGACGACATAGTCATTTTTTATACTGATTTTTCAGAGCATCTACGTGATTTGAATTTGGTATTTGCAAGGTTAAGAGAAGCCGGACTCACCATAAAGTTGTCCAAATGCACCTTTCTCCGAGAGGACGTTCAATACCTCGGTTTCAGTGTTAATAAGGATGGAGTAAGAACATTACCTAATAAGGTCGAAGCCATAGAACGATTTCCCACACTGCGCAATTCGAAACAACTTAGTAGATTTTTAGGAATGTGTGGATGGTACAGACAATTTGTACCCAATTTTGCTAATTTGGCCGAACCTTTGTGTGAATTACGTCGAAAGCGAAAGCGGTTTCACTGGACACCTGTTTGCGATACAGCATTTCAGACATTAAAGGATGCATTGTGTCATGCTCCCGTGTTGGCCTTGCCACAGTTAGGCAAACCTTTTTTCATCTACACTGATGCTTCCGATGTCGGTCTCGGCGCCGTGCTGAGCCAAGTACAGAATGACAATTGTGAACACGTCATCATGTATGCCAGTCGCAGTTTGAGTCATACTGAAAGAAACTATACAGTGACTGAAAAAGAATGTCTAAGCGTAATATGGGCTCTAGAAAAATTTAAAGTACAATTAGACACATCCGACATAACTATTTTTACTGACCATGGTGCTTTACAATGGTTACAGACATCTACCAATCTAACAGGTCGTCTAATGCGCTGGGCATTACGCCTACAAGAATTTAATTTCAAGGTCGAGCATCGAAAGGGAAGTGCACATCAGCTACCAGATGCATTATCCCGTGCTCCCGTGTGGCCGGCAGAAGTTACGCCAGAGCTCGAAGATAAGCCTTTTGCTCCCTCACTCGCCACAATAGTTCCCATCGAATACAAGGAACATTTAATTACTGAACAACAAAGCGATTTAGAATATGGAAACGTGTATCATTATTTGAAAACTGATGAATTACCTCTAGATCCTAGTATAGCTTCAAGTATTGTTGGAAGAGCCAGACATTTCAGATTAATTAACGATATTTTGTACTACTGCAGACGACCGAGTCAAACAGGCAGTTATCGCCCATTTATTCCCAAGAATTTAAGAGAGTACGTACTCCGAGAATTACATGATGTACCTTCAGCTGGACATTTAGGTACACGGAAAACCTATCAGAAAGTGGCCAAAAGATCATATTGGCCAGCTTTGAAAAAGGACGTAAAAACCTATGTAGAAACATGCCTAATTTGTCAAACCACGAAATTCGATCAAAACCGTCCTTGTGGTCTTATGAAAAGCACGATCTCCAATGAACCCATGGAATTAGTTGGCATGGATTTAATGGGCCCGTATCCACAAACACAAGCGGGATCCCAATATATTCTGGTCTTGGTAGATTATTTTTCGAAATGGGTCAAAATATTTCCTGTTAGAAATGCAACAGCAACAATCGTAGCAAAGAAATTTGTAAATGAATTTATATGCAGATACAGGGTACCCAAGAGTATAGTTTCGGACAATGGGCCCCAATTCATTTCCAATGTGCTTGCTGAAGTATGTGAAACGTTCCAAATAAAACAATATATACAACTCCATATCATCCACAATCAAATTTGACAGAAAGAATTAATCGAAATATTGGCAGAATGATAGCTGCTTACGTTGAAAATAGACATAGTACATGGGATAAATATTTGCAACAGTTTTCCTTTGCTTTAAGCACTTCATTACATGAAACCACCAAATTCACGCCTTCACGGATATTTCTTGGAAGAGAACTAACATTACCCTGGGACAGACTCATTGGCTAACCCGCATCTCCACAATCCATTGAGTTTAGAACGGAACAGCATATTCGAGCCATTTCAAAGGCACAAGATAATTCCCTACGAGCACAACAAAAGCAACGAGAGGATTATAATAAAAGACGAGAGGATTATAATATAAAATATTATAATAAAATATGGAATTTAAAGTAGGTGATAAGGTCTTGATTAAAACACATCATAAGAGTGATAAAGAAAGAGGATTTATAAAGAAATTTGCACCATTATATGCTGGACCATATGTTATAAGGAAGAAACTTTCTCCACTTCTGTATGAATTGGCCAATATGACCACTAATGCCTCAGTAGGATACTTTAATGTTGTGAATATAAAAAAATACAAAACTTCTATAGAATTTTCTAGATCAGAAGCAGATGCTCCACAACCAACCCAGGAGAATGATGGCTCTGATGATGATATTGAACCTTTACCACCCAGAAGAGAAAAGAACAGATTAGATTATCACCTACTGCACACAACAGGACAAAGACTGACAAAGCCAGATTCAGCTGTTCCATCAACGTCAAGAGCGTAACGAAAAGCCGACGAAACGACCAGAGCCTGCAGAGCGACAACCGGCAGTGAACATCGGGAAGATGACGTCACGAGAGAGATCTACAGCGACGATTTGACTTGAACGAGATCTTCAGTAACAACTTTACGTGAAGCCACCCAACGACGACGGAAGGATGTTATCGGAAACGGACTAGATGATTTATCGCCACGGAGTGCCAACAATGAAATTTAAGTATATTTTTCTTTCACTTGGCACTTGATTGAGTTATAAAATGTTTTTTTCTGGAATAGATGAAGACGAAGAAGAAGCCTTATTGTGAATTATATAGTTAGCGATGTTTAATTTCTTGTTGAAACTTTAGAGTTCGATATTTATTTTTGAAAAGTGAAATTGTTGTAGTTCGAGTTTATACTTGTGTGAATAGAGTTTTTTTTTGCATTCTTGTTCATCGAGGTTCTAGTTATTGTATTTACGTGAGTTAAAATGTATTTTTGTAGATTTTTTTTCAGCTGACTGATAGCTGAAAATTTTGTAAGTCGATATTGGAAAGTTTAGAAATTGTAAAATGTTTCTGGATATGAATGAGAAGAGTGAAAGAGAATTAGTGATTTAAGAATTTGTATTGTAAAATAACGTGCATTCCAAAGTGAATTTATGTAAAAAAAAAAAAAAAAAAGGAGATTCATGTAAAAGTTATTGGATGAAATGTTATCATCGTATATTATAAATTATTTACACTCTTTTTTCTTTATTCTTAGATACGATTTATGTATATGTGTTTAAATCTGTTCAGTGTCATCAGTGATATTTATGTGTCAATGATACGTAATTTTTGTGGATGACATTGGCAGTATTTATTGGTATATATAGATGATGACCATGATGATGATTGCAGAATTTTGTTTTTTTTTGTGTACCTTTTTGGAGCTGTCCCCAAATGGCCTAGTCTGATAACAGAGTTGTTATCAGCATAACTCCTTTGGGAGGGGGACGTTAGCTCTGAAGGGGGAGGTAACTAATGATTTTTTATTTCAGCTAGATCGCGATTTCTGTGAATAGGAGAAGAATTAGCGGATGATTACAATCCCGCTTGTTTGTAAATTTTGAATTTTCTTAGCTTTGTGTATTTGAATGTAATTAGGAGGAGATAACAGTGTTCGAATACCCATTTTTTTATGTGATTTAGGTGAAGAATTAGCTTTCACGAATTTTTTATTGTGGTTAGGGGAAAAGCGGAAGTTATTACCCCGCTAACAACAAATGTAATGAATCACTTTTTCTTTTCATCTTTTTAACATTTATTAGACTTAAAAAGATTAGGAGTTCATTAACCTTATTTTCTGTACAGTTCAAGATATGCCAATTTCGAGTTTGTATCAGAATGTGATACTAGTTAGACCGATGATGCTAGTATACAGTTAACTGTCACAGCCACTGGTACGTAAGTACACTAGGTTAGCTGTTAAATACATATTTTTGTTAGGAGGAAAAGGGAGGAGGTACCTTTGGTTGTGCTGGAAAATTGTGTCAAAGTAAGAATAGTTCATCATGTCAAAATTTGCGCTAGCATACTTTTACTTATTTATGTTCAGCCATGTGTAAATGACGTAAGATGTGTCCTTTATTCAAAATTTGCTCGTAAAAATTTGTTAGGTCAATCATTTTGACTCCCTTTGGAAGGGGGAGTTGTGATGCCCCATCGTTCACTTTTGCTTTACCTTAACCAGTTTTTGTTTAATTTACGTTATATTTATCATTTTGGGGATTTTTATTTCCTTTTCGGCATCACAGCACTCGTTTTCAAGTTTCTAGGAGTTGCGTACGCGCAACTCCGAACTTCTGACCGTAACCGTTAAAGCGCGTGCCAAGAACACACCCCTCTTGCGTCATAGCTTGCGTCCTTCGTCATTGTATGCAAATGTCTTTCCCGGCATGCGCCGGCCCATTGTCAAAACCGTGACCTGCGAGTCACTTTGAGCACTAGAGACTGAAGCACTTGAGAGAAGCACTTGAGCACTTGAGAGAAGTAGTAGAGCACTTGAGAGGAGAGTTGTAGAGAGAGCAGAGAGATGTAGTAAGGTGCGTAGCACCGTGCGTGTAGCACAAGAGATGTTTTTTATTGATGTCTTGGTGAGTTAGTTATTTTGGAAATAAATCTATTTTGTTTTGTTATAAACTTTTGAGTCTATAGTTTTTTATCTTGAGCAACGCTAATTTAGGATCTTTTTTACATTAACTCTTATTTTGTTAAGAATCATTTTTGACTCTTACTTATGAACGCTCGCTGGCATTTGAACCCTAAATCAACTTATTCTACATTTTGGCAATTTGTTATTATTGCCTGGCGCCCGTCTAAGCTATCCGGAGCATAAAACTTTAAATATTTAGCATTTGTTTGGAGCGTTACAGCATGTTCCACTATATCCTGTAGCATTATTTCTGTTAAAGCTTCCAATAATGGATAAGTCATTAGATCAGAACTGGCCCTTTATTTCCTCTTCTATTTGCAATGATTGAGCTATTACAGATATACATGCTAAATAAAAGCAATTTAAGCTTCGGAGCATGTATTTCCCAAACCTAATCTCAATCGAATGATCTGAATTCACCTTATCTGCTATAAATCTGAACTACTAAAACCTTTTTTTTTATAGAAACTAAAATTTTCTCATAATTATAAACATGAAATAATGCATATAAAACCCTTTATCTAGAAAATAATGTCTATAAAAATATTTAACTTACTACACTTTGCATATCAGCTGCTGCAGGGCCAAGTAAAAAGACAAGAAATCTATGAAAAGCATTTTTGCTCAGCAAATGAACACAAGCCTTGTGACCCTGTAAGAAAACACAAACATGATGTTTAAAGCTGATATTAAATATAAAAATATTTTTAGTATATAACATTCATTCAGCAAATGAACACAAGCCTTGTGACCCTGTAAGAAAACACAAACATGATGTTTAAAGCTGATATTAAATATAAAAATATTTTCAGTATATAACATTCATTATAAACACAATGGTTTTCATATTTTTTATTTGGAGATAGAAGATTGCATTTCTACACATTCTAAAAATTACTACTAAGAGCTACAAAATTATGTTTAAGATGTTATTTTAAATTCAATTTATTCAGTATTCACAACTACAATTGCTGTCCCAATTAAGCAAGATGACTAAAATTCACAGAAATAATAATGATGCATGTAACTGGAAAAATCATCAATTGCAATCAGTTGATCAAGAATAGACAAGTGTGAAAACAAAAGACACCAGTCACCTCCCAGACTCTGGATCTCCTGATTATATATTACCAATTAAGGCAGTGGTACTTCACACTTGCACGTGGTCAGTAAGATTATGAAAGAAAGCAGTAGGTGTTGGGATGTTCATTCTTTGTAGTTCAAATGGTCAGGGCACAACCATGCATCATTTTACTCAACCAAGAACTTAGTGAGTCTTGATTAATATCATTGTTTCATGATTGTGAACTTCTATGTTCCTAATATAAAATATCAGCTGTAACCCTGGTAGCATTTAGGTTATGATTAACATCTAGTAAATATATATCTCTGCTACATCAAAATCATTGTACCCCTTTTCACCCAAGCTGAGACCTAATGTAAACAAACAGATTTTTCCTGTTGCTGAGGCAAGGGTGGCTCAGTCAATAGTGCACCATGCTCATAATCTGCAATTTCCAGGTTCAAGCCCCAACTGTGTCTGTGTTGAGAATTTTCTCTGCTAACTCCTGTTCTGCCCTCAGTTAGAAAGAGGACACCAAAGGGCTTGGAAAGCAGATATATGTTGGATGGAACATTCAGTAGTGGGCCAAAGTGCAGGAGAGCCATACCCTGTGCTATTAAAGAACATGCTGGTTATCCTTAACAAGAGGCTTTGATCTGTCACCTAACAGCTGCCCAGTGAGCTCCTAGGGTCCTTGTGACCTGGCTATTTAGACCAAAGTATAAAAAAGTGATACTCAAAGGTAAAATAACCCAACTCAACACTATTGGCTGAAAGCTGCATCACTATTTATTAAGAGTACTTATATCTAGCCTATGCATGTGTAAAAACAGTGCACATTTTTCTGAAATATACACAGTCGTATCAGAATAATATGACTACCTATCTAATAATGGGAATAACCACCCTTGGCCCAGATGATAGCAGCGAGACGGCATGGCATGGATGTAATGAGGCCCTGGAACATTGCCAGAGGCACACGTGCCTATTCAGATTCCAGCAGAGCACAGAACAGAGACTCTGTTCTCCAGCATCTCCAGAACAGAAGTTCTGGAGATGACATGGTTGTGGGTCCGCACACTCAACCTGTTGATCCAAATGGTCCCACAAGTGCTCTATGGGATTGAGGTCGGGCATTTTTCACCGGCCAAGGGAGAACGGAGACATCGCTGTCGTGTTCCTGGAACCAGTCACGCACCACCTTAGCGACATGGCAGGGTGCATTGTCCTGTTGATAGACACCATCATCACCAGGGTAAACATCCAACATGAAGGAATGCATGTGGTTAGCAAGGATGGACAGGTAGCCATTAGCATTCAGGGACCCATCCAGTGGTACCAGCGGTCCCAGGTCATACCAGGGAAACATCCCCAGACATGCACACTGCCACCACTGGCCTGTACTTGACTGACAGGCATGTCCGGGTGTTGGATCTCGTGTGTCTGAAGCTGCATCTGCCACTGCCCATCACTTCTGTTGAGTAGAAAACCTCAATTCATCAGAGAAGCAACCTTTTTACACTCTTCCACTATCCAATGACGGTAGTCCGTGCAAACTGCAGGCATCATTGCCGATGAACCTTGGTTAACATGGGCCCCTTTACGCAGCATCGACTCCAGAGACCCATGCATAACAGGGTTCGCTCTGCTGTTATTGAGGACACGTACCTGGGTGCCCCAGCATTCATTTGAGTGGCCAATTGCTGCACTGTTGCGTGTCAATTGCCCTTTACCAGTCGATGGAGATGATGTTCTCCTCTCGGGTCGATGGCCTTTGGGGCTCCACAGTTATGATGTCTGGAAGTACTCAGTGTGCCAGTGGTCCATTCTTGGTACACCCTTACTACATCACCTCGCAAACAGACCACGAAGTCTGCTGTTTCTGAGATGCTTCCACCCTTGGTGCCGTAGTCGATGATCATTCCTTTTTGAACGTTCTTCAAATCACTACCTCTGCCCATTGTGCTCATGTTACGCACTATGGATAATCTCTCCTGGCCAACCACTTATATCTCCGTGTGGTTGACCTTGTCATGTGCACTCTGTGATGCGCCTGGGCAGGTACACTGCGATTCTGGGAGTGGTCATATTATTCTGATATGACTGTGTAGATTTCATTAAAATGAAGCTCAAGAAAAATTTAATTTACTTATTTTTTATAATTAAATGAACAACTTTATTATCACTTAATACTAATAAATCTGGAGGTTTCTGAAATTGATCAATAGATACAAAACTAAATCAATCAGATTTTGAAGATGACAATATGGCATATCTGAGCACATTAGTAATGAAGTTAAGCCCATGCCAGAAAGCATCTTACAAGTAAAGAAAAACTGATTTTTTTTTATCACAGTACTAAAGATTGTGTAGGCATGTCAGGAAAGAAGTTATAAGTGAAATTTCTTAAAGTTCCACATTACAATATAATTAGACAACACAGTTAAATTGTACATTATTGCAAAACATACAATTAAAACCACAGCAGTTTTTACAAAATGGAAATAAGTTCTACTACTGCTCTAATCCCTTAGTTTTAAGCAACAACATATTATAGTTGAAATATTAAGCAACACATGGCTGTAAACATGGAGGTAGAAGGCAAGTCCAGCATTTACATTGGTATATTGATATAATGCACCAAGTTTATTGTTAGCAGATGAGGGGGCGGTAGTAAAACTGACAATATGACAGATAAACAGCTGGCAGTAGCTTGACAGTAACTGACACCTCCAAATTATCATAAGTGCTGTTGATAGTTAGCCATTAGTTGCGTGAAGGTAGTCTGTTCTATTATGGAAATGTCCAACATATTGATAAAGTGTCTTTCTGGTATTGGTTAGTGATATCATTACTATGGTCTAAGCTGAATCATACAAGCATTATTAGAGTGTTACTGCTCCATTTTATATTACCATAAGCCTAAGCAAAAAAGAACCTTACATTTACATTACCAAATTCTATTCTTTACTATTACTACTTCTCTGAGCCCTCAACGTCCTTGTGACTTGGCCATTTAGCTCATTAGTGTAGCAAAACGTTCCACTCAGAGGTAAAACAAACCAAGCCTATTCTTTACTACACATTTTGCAAGACCTCAGTGCCCACATCGTCAAATAGATGAAAGTGAAATGACATGCAAACCCTTTTAGAACATGGCTCATGTTACAATTTGTTTATTAGTTTGGAAGATAGGAATACAAACTAATATGCAAATCATAACATAGACCAAAAAACTACACTGAAAGCCTTATCATTAATAGCAATATGCATGAGTTATGCAACCCGCACAACTCCCAGCATGGAAGCTCTTCCCCCAGAGATAAGGATAGGAACTTCCCCTAAAGTAGAACACTCAAACTAATATGTTAATGCTAATTAATATATGTAAAAAATTTTTCAAACAATTTACATAGCTAAAACATTATCCCACTCAACCCCTTCAATTAAATACACTCTCTGCAAAAATGCCAATCTCTTCTGCCCAAAAAATAAAGTATAATGCCATAAGGTATATTTATGTTAAGTGTCAGCTAGATGAAACAAAGTATAAGTTCCCAGTCAGTTTAATAGTTAAAATAGTATATGGTTGCACTATGACTATTTGAACTATAAGTAAGTGATATCTCAACATCTATTGTTTTCCTTCAAAACATTATCTAAGCAAGTGTAAAATCCCGCTGCCTTAGATTAAGTGGTAGAGCAACTGGTGCATAATCAAGTCCCAAGTTCAAATCTGGGAGGCAGCTGACTGTTTTTTTTTGCATTTACCTATTCTTTATTAATATTATTAATATAACTGCGAGTTTCTGTTTCTGAAAATTCATTAAAATTAATCCCTTGCATGTAGGTCACATTTATAAGATTTAAAAGTGATAGCATCGAAACTTATAGCACATGGATACTCAATTACAATTTTAAGCATTTTTTTTTGTACCAGAGGCAAAAACAAAACAAACAAAAGAAAAAAATCTAACAAATAACATTTGCAATGCTTTATACATTTCTTCACAATTATCATCAATTTGTTTTCCACAGTTCTTTTGCAAACACAAAATGCTTCTTGCTTTGCACACTATCCCCACAGGTCACAAAGTTTCTTTCACAGGCTGCCATTGAGTAGTCCTGATCTTACATATAATTGATAAAGTTTAATTTTCAGTCATGTTCATATTTTTAGTATCCTTTTCCATCAGTATTTAAACATCATCAGTGCATAAACAAAAACATTTAATTTCCTAATTAATTAATTACATAAATTTGAATTAGAAAATTTATTCTACAAGTTTAAAAATATAATTTTAAAGAAAAAATTTCTGAGCAAGCTTACCAATTGAGCATACATACTAAGAAGCCAAAAATACTGGCTGCAGCTACGACAATTATCAGGCACATCTTGATTCATCATGTCAATTAAATGAGTAATAATACGATCAAGACTTGAAGAGCTCTGAAACAATGAAATCAAAAACACCAATTTACTTTTATTACCACAAAAAATTGTAATTTTAAACTTTAAATATTATAAGAGCACATAACTTTCACAGTGAAAGATCACAATGAAATATTTTTAAATTTATATAAATTTGCAGTGGGTCTTTTTAACTGAAGCTGTAATAACTTGTGATTTTTTTTCTTGACTACTTAGTCTGCTGTACAGCAAAAACAGTGGAACTTGATTATAAAACATTTCAACACAATTCATTAATCACAGGACAAATTGAATTCCACTATTGCTCATTATAGCAGATAGGCTACCAAATAATCATAACAATGTCAGTGCTGCAGAAGCACTTCTAGAACTGTCAATTATATCATTTTACTTTCACTGCTATAACTGTAACTTTCTCTTCTCTGCTAATCATACATTTTAACTGCTACAAATATTTAATCATTCAACAAGACACCACTTGTTTTTACATTATTACTTATTGAAATATTTGTTCTTTTATTGCACAATGTTTCAACTCATATAAATTAAATACATCTTCTATATGTAATACAGTAGCCTATTACAGAAAAGAACAGGCACAAAAAGAAAAAGAGTATTGTATGATCCTTTCAGAAATTTGAGATATCAAATTTGCTTATTTCATTGGCTTTGTATTCAGGAACTTGAAGTTCTGCACTAGGTAGACTCTGATCTTCATAAAGTCTCTAGAATAATAATACTATGACTGTTATATGTAGTTCTTGGTCCTCTTTTCAATAGCCAATTATGGATGCTGTATCAGCTCAATATTTAAAATGTGCTTAAATTGCTAATGCATAATAAAAAAAACAAACATATAAAGCCCCTGAGAAGAAAAATAACTGCTCTAAAAGCATACAATTTTCCTGATAAATCCAGAATGATCATTAGTGTTTTCCCATCATTTGCTCTCCTTTTTCACATGTTCATGAAAACTAAATAATAATGAAGCACAAATTATCAGCTCATATTAAGTTTTTATTGTTAATTCCACTGAACAGCTATGCTGCCTTTTTAAAGCTTTTCCATTTATGAAAAAAATTGTATAATCATAAATCTCAATACATGTAACAGTAAAAAAATGAATAGTCAAAATTAGTAAAAACATAATGCACCGTTGAACATTATTATAATATGTATACAACTTTTGTAAGAAAAAAAATGAGAAACTTTTCATACATTGTTGCCTGGAGATACTTTGTGGCATCTAAATTACTTTTGCTTAATAAATTACATACAAATTACAGTGCAAAAGAAACTTACCGTCTGACCACCATGGGAAAAGAAGTTAGCAATTGCCTTTTCCACAATCCTTACAAATACTTGCCTAACTTCTCTGTTAGGGCATTCTAACAAAAATGGCCTAAAATCACAGAGAGAAAATTTTTTTTTAATGATATTCAATTTTTTTATATATTTATTTACATAGTCTATAAATTAATGAAACAAGACCTATTGTTCATTATAATTACTAAGTGGATTAATTACTAATTATATTTTGTGATAAATTTCTTATGCTCAGAGCTTGACAGTGAACAGAATGAGTTTAATAAAACTGAAGGAAATTTTCAATTCTCAGACTTTGACAAATGGAAATAAATCTGAGGTGGTGCATTTACAACTTATTAAAGCAGCATAGGAAAAATAAAAAATTTAAATTTGTGTTTAGAAAGAAATTATATGATAATTACATAATTTATTGCAGTGATATTATTTACATTGTATTTACTCTTCAAGCTTATTTATTTTTCATTTTAAAGGGATAAACTTTTTTAACATATTAACAAAATGCATCAAAACTATTTTAAATGTTATAAAAACCCTTGCTAAATTTTTTTGGATGGAGGGCTCTTCTTCTACATAGTAAGGGTTGAGTTGTTTTACCTCTGAGTGGCACTTGTGTGCACACAATGGGCTATAAACCAGGTTACAAGGACCATAAGGGCTCAAAGTTGGATAGGAAAAGGGGGACTCACTGGATAACTGTCAGAAGGCAGATAGTAGCCTACTGTTAAGGCCATCCAAGAAATTCATAATGTGCAAAGTGTATAGCTTGCCTGCACGTGAGAGCCACAGCTTAATGTATCATAATCAATGATGATCCTTTTTTTGGTGCTTCCTTTCCTACTGAGGGTATGGGTGATAGTGGAACTAAACTCAATACAGGTAACAGTTGGGATTCAAACTAGGTACTGCAGATTGAGTTTGGCATGATACTGATTGTACATGTGACTGATACATCTGTATATTTTGATATTCACCGCATTAAAGGTTAGTTTTGTGAGTCCTCCCCCAACCCTTCAGCATAGATTCAACACACAGAATTGCTTGGCATTGCTCAGGCTGTTGGCAACATCAGCATGCACTCTCATAGTCTGTGGCTTCATTTCTACACAAACCATTGAGATTTTTGTTTCCATTTTCATATATTCTGGTACCCTGTGGTTCCTGAGATACTTGACTGAATGATCCTAAGATTTGCATGTGAGTTCCTCTTGTGGAACCTCATGTTGGTTTAAAAAATTCAGCTACCTGCAATGGGAACCTTAATATAATAATGTCTTTGGAAATGGGGATCTGGTAACAGCCACAGATTTACGTATTATGGCTCTTATGTCAATATTTAGGGAGCAGAAAATGGCAACAATGGATTTAGCAGTGATTACTGTTTCCCATAAGAATAGCATGGTATATATTTTTGATTGTAGCAAGCCTCTCTTTCAGAAATTTGCTTAAACTTTGGCACTGCTTCTCAGACAACAACCAGAAACAAGCTTTGAAATTTTGAAGAGTCTACCATGATTTTCCAATGAGTTACGGCTGCCACACACACAGAGATATCTTCTTTTATCATTATAGATTCAGTTGAGAAATTTTTTAAAATACCAAAATATGTTATCACAGAGATATGCAGAATATAGTTTTGTAGCAGTCTATATTCTGGCATGTACCATGTTACATGCAAATATCAGTCTGATACTATATTTTTCCATGTTTGTAACATATGATGAAGATTGTACTGTACATCAAAACTTTCTCACTATAAAGAAGTGAAAAGATTCATTTGAAATATAGGCATGATGGCCTATAAAAATTTTGTTTTCCAATTACTGCACAAGAAGTGGGAAAGTTAGTGGCATGATATGTGTAATGTACTCCATTTTTAAAGTTTATTATATTAATTACATTAGTTTGTGGAAAAATCTGTAGATATTGCATAAAATATGTACATAAACTCCACATGATGCACACAGACCTAAAGAATATAACTGAGTGAATTTGAATGATAAATCAATCTGTGAGATTGGATGATCAATATATGTCACAAATTATGGGGTAATAAAAACAGTTGTTTAATAGAGGCAACAAAAGTTTCTAGAGAGCGGTCACACCCATTGTTTGGGTTCTGAAGCAGCCATATTTATTTACGGCACTGTCTGTGACCAGGTGTCATAGGATGCCTTCAACATCATCATTACAAGAATTATGAACACCGAGTTACATTTACATTTCTAATTACTTCTATTGCCATCCAATCATCAGCATAATCTAGTGATGTGGAGATAACTGCATATCAGATCTACATAAGCATTAGAAGTTATTCTATAAGTATAATTTCTGAACACCTTCCTTCTGTATATGCATCATGTTTGAAATGGATCTGACAAACTTTGAGTGGAGCAACTTCAGTAATACACAGTGTATATAAATACTATTTCAATCACAACTTTCATCTGGAGCTCTCTTGCATGTAATGGCATTATTCAATGCTTTGTATGATTTATGTGTGGCACATGATATTCATATGCATTGTTTTCAAATGTCACACAGAAGGAACTGTATGAGTCATATGAACTTGATAAACATTTTCTTCTAGTTTGCCAGCATATAACTTTTACAAAGCACATAACTGAACATTATGTGTATGTTCTGCAGACATTTATATAATGCTGCATTGTGCAAAACCTAAAATTACCTTAAAATCCTATCAAATGTTATAATTTAACATTATATATATAAACTATCTTAGACTGTGGAAGTTTCAATGATATTATTACACTAAGAGTTATAACATGAATGAATAAAAAATGAGTGGTATTTCTATATCAAATATGATATTAGATTAAGAATATAGCAGAACTGTTTTAGTTGAACAATGAACTGTTTCAAGATCTGTTTATAAAGTAATCAGTCATAAACCAAAATAACAAGAAAGTTCAAATCAAATGTATTAGGAGCCATTTACTGCAATGAAAAGACGATTTCTAAAAGACAAAAATGTATATATAGAAGTTTACATAAAAAACAGTTTGCAGTTTAACTGGAATGATGGTCTTTCACAGTTTCTACAATGGCTTCTACAGTTGGTATTAAGATTGTTTTGATAGTAAAGGCAGTTACAAAAACTAAAAGACAGCCCAGTTAATTTTATTTAAGTGCATAGGCTTCTACTGGTATCTAGCTTAATGTTTTATGAGTATGCATAAATGCAGAGTGATTCTTATTTCCTATTCCCGCATTTTACTTCCTGGTTTTACTATTGTGTTCTATATAAGCAATTGCACAAAGAAAAAAAACCTCCATTCACATGCATAAAAGTGAAGAATGTATATATGGTATGCATTTAGTTAGAATTAACACATAAAAAACTGGAATATAGAAATTATAAGCTATGGGAGAGTGTGCATTTAAGTTTCATTTCACTATTATTATTTCCCATTATTAATTTCATGTTAATTTCACATTATTTTTTCATCATTAATATTCACATAAAGGTTTTTATTTGAACTCAGGTCCTTTGCTAATGCAGTCTATAAAAAAAGATATATGGCAGACACATTTATGCATTTGCAAGGAATGAAGCTGGTGAGTCTATATTCAGATTGTGAATTTAGGACTTGATTTTGAGAATTCCATCCTTGGAGACTGAAGGGTCATATGAATACTTGGAAACTCAGGGGATGAGAACTGTGTTTATATGAAAACTCAATAATAGAGGTCAACATGACTATTGGAAAATTTAAGCAATTGAGTTACATTAATATTGAAATTATTCTAAGGGTCACACAAAGGATGTCTAGCTCAAGATGACATAACTGTTAGGGTGATAAAATTTCAAGATAAAAACTGAAAACCAGGGACTTACTGGAGTATTTCCTGGGCATACTACTATGAATAGTGGAGGAACAAATACCAAAACAGACATAATGAATAAAGTTATCAAAAAATGTATTTCATATTTCATTGGTTAAGTGCTCTTTTGTTAAACATTGATTCATGAAAAAAAATATGTACACAAAATTCAATAAAAACTAAAGTCAAATTTAAGATTTAGAAACTTACTTCAAATAGCTTAGGCCCACATCTGAACTGAGGAAGTCAATGAACCAAAATGATGCATCTTTGCTGTTGTTTACTGTAGTTTCAATAAAATCTACCCATTCACTCATTGTAGCACTATAATAAAGGTAATAAATATATGATATGAATACATCATTTCTGATTTATAAATTTCTATGGAACCATAGAAATGATACATTTACCAGTACACATACTAACACAATGCAGAGATGAAAATTTTACATTAGTTTCCTATGGTTCAATATACTTTCATTTTTAAAATTAAAGATGTTTACTCTTGCTACACAAATTTAGCTTGGATTATTTAATAATTTTTATGGGCAAAAACAACTCATCAAATCAAATAGTCAACATGCACTCATCAAAAAAATTGCCCCATCCAGAATGAGTACAGCTACATCTAATAAAATACGAATTAAGCTGTTGTTGTAAAACCAACTACATCAATTCTCTCGCTCAAAGGAGAAAGAGTGCACTAGTGTAACAGATTCAACATAACATCATTGGCACATGGCCTTTCTGCTAATATTCATCTATTATTATTATTATAGTTGTTAACATATTCATTTAGCTATATATATATACCTTTAGAATATCAAAGGGAAATTAGCATGAACAAAAAATTAGAATTATTTACCATTTGTGTAGAAGGCTGGTTCAGGAGCATATGAATCTTCAATGTGATGTGACCTGCCTTGTGATGGTTATAAGCAAAGATGTTGAAATATCACAAATTTCATAGCCAACCAGTCCTTGTAGTTAAAAAGATGCTATTATGCCAACAAAGATGTACTTGCATCATCAATTCCACCATGATCCTCATTGCAATTTTCGTGATTTACATTATTATGATGTTGTAGTATTCTTCATTAATCATTGTCAATTCTGATGACCAAAAGAGTTCATATCCGCTGTTATGAAATTGCTAAGGCTAGCACCAAATGTTTCATAAACCCTTATAGTAGCACAATCACTGTATCTTCAATTACAGAATATCATTGTAGTTGATTTAGCACAAAACTAGACTTTGGAAACAGTTCCAATTAATTCACCGTTGCACTATCCTCCAACATTGTAGTTTAAAAAAAAAAGACATTAATAGGTTTAACCATACAAACTGGCCAAATAAACATTCAACAAAAGAATTAAAAAATTGGCCCCATCACTCAAACTGCTGAGCAAAGCGTTTCCCTGTAGACCAGTCCACGGCTTCTTCAGGCTCGTACGATGTTACAAGTCAATTTCCTTATATGCAAGTCGCGCCAGTGATGTATTCATCCAGCATTCCATGTACATACGTAATTCGTGTATTGATGAATGTTTATGTGTAAGGACATGCTAATGCAGCAGGAGATTCCATGCTGATGGAAGGGGTGGAATCTCCGTGTTGCATATTCTGTCCTTATTTGTGTTAATTAATAGCTTCTCAGCAAATAGAAACTGAAATTTAGCTCTTGGTGGTGTTAATGATTTATAACTTATGTTAACGATTTGAAGATTATTTTCTAAAACAGTTTGTGAGAAAGCCATGTTTGCTTTTTGCTTTTTAATGTCATTGTGATGTTCCTTCAATCTGGTGTTATATTGCCTAAAGGTTTTTCCTATGTAATTTTCTTTTCCTTTCAGTTTTTTTGTGGGGTCGGGTAATTTAATCTCGTAGACCCCTCCCGTAGGTGGGTTCTTGTCTCTATAAATTATCACAAATGAATCAATTAATAGCCAGGTTTTTATTGGTTATTAACGGTATTCTATCGTTAATAACCACCCTGGTTATTAACGATATTCCTGGTTATTAATGACACCCTGGTTATTAATGATATTCTATTGTTAATAACCAGGTTTTATATTGTATCTGTAACCATTGTTGGTAAGGTAATTTTGTATTGTCTAAGAATTTTCTCCATTGTGTCTGATATTTTTATTTTATACGGAAAGGCTCTAGCGAAATTTTTATTTATTTTATTTTGATTTGGAGTTGGTTGAGTATCCTTCAACATTATGTATTTCGCATTACGTTCCCATCGTTTCAAGGTTTGATGAGAGTATCCTGCCAATGTTGCTGGTCGTTTAATATATTCAATTTCCTTATCAAAGAATGTTTGCTCAGAGCAGTATCTATATGCACACACAAAGTGCGGTAAGATACTTGCCTTTATCTATTGCATTCCATCTTACCGCACTTTGTGCGTGCATATAGATACTGCTCTGAGCAAACATCCTTTGATAAGGAAATTGAATACATTAAACGAACAGCAACATTGGCAGGATACTCTCATCAAACCTTTAAACGATGGGAACGTAATGAGAAATACATAGTATTGAGGGATACTCATCCAACTCCAAATCAAAATAAAATAAATAAAAATTACGCTAGAGCCTTTCGGTATAAAACAAAAATATCAGACACAATGGAGAAAATTCTTAGAAAATACAAAATTACCTTACCAACAATGGTTACACATACAATAAAAAACCTGGCTATTAACGATAGAGACAAGAACCTACCTATGGGAGGGGTCTATGAGATTAAATTACTGGTCCCCACAAAAAAACTAAAAGGAAAAGAAAATTACATAGGAAAAACCTGGATCATGTTGGAATTGAATGATGCAAGTACATCTTTGTTGGCATAATAACATCTTTTTAACTACAAGGACTGGCTGGCTATGAAATTTGTGATATTTCAACATCTTTGCTTATAACCATCCCAAGGCAGGTCACATCACATTGAAGATTCATATGCTCCTGAACCAGCTTTCTGCACAAATGGTAAATAGTTCTAATTTTTTGTTCATGCTAATTTCCCTTTGATATTCAAAAGGTATATATAGCTAAATGAATATGTTAACAATTATAATAATAGATGAATACTAGCAGAAAGGCCATGTGCCAATGATGTTATGTTGAATCTGTTACGTAAACTAGTGCACTCCTCCTCCTTTGAGCAAGAGAACTGATGTAGTTGGTTTTACAACAACAGCTTAATTTGTGTTTTATTAAATCTATTTATCTATCTGTGTAATTTATCATTTAGTATACAGCTACATCTATGCAAATTAGTATGGAAGTGTGAGGACAGTGATATAGGCAAATGAAGGGAAAATTGTGAGTCTGGCTACATTTAAAATGCAGCAGATGACATGGATTAAAGTTAGTTGCAGAGAAGGTTGTTGTTGGAGAAAAGTGGACAGTTAAATAAACTGGACCTGACATGTAAATCTAGTTACCATTGAAGGTAAATGTTATTTGTACGTCATAGATGGATATTTAATCAATTCAGTGAGATTGAGAGAGAGGTCGCATCATAGATCCATGTAAAGCGGGATGGTCTACATGACAAATTGCACCATGTTTGGGACATGATGCATGAACAGTTGGCTGCTGCTGGCAGTAATGAACACTGAAAGTGTTATGTATATACACTGAATTAGGAATAGGAGACGTTATTCAAATTCAGTACAGCAAGTCCTGCATTTGCATGTGCATGCATGGCTGAAACTCTGGTCATACATAGCTATCAGCTTTGGCTTCCCCAAGCATTTGTTGTGAGAAACATAATGGGAAAGGAGTGGGATTTGGATGCATTTGACAGATAGCAGATCGTAGGTGCCCAATGGATGGGACACTCAATCTCCAAAATTGTCAACAGACTTGGATTTTCTTGTACGAGTTTCAATGGGAATATGAAAATTCCGGCAAAAAACAAGCACCTGGACAAACTGCAAAGAACAACCAGCCTTGAATGATTGTGAGCTTCGCCATCTAACCCGCATTGTATGGACTAACAGGGGCCAGACATTATCTGAAATCACCTCCCATCTGAACGTGGGTTCCAACCTGAAAGTCAATGCATGGAAGTGCAACATCACTTCATTGTCTTGGCTTCGGAAGCCGCCGACCTACGAGAGTCCCAGTTCTAATGGCATGACAGCTGGCTCAATGCCTCACCTGGGCTAAAAAATATCGAAATTGGACCATCGAAAATTGGCAACGGATAGCCTGGAGTGATGAATCCAGATTTAAACCTCATCACGCCGATGGGAGACTGAGGGTATGGCACCAACCCCATGAAGCCATAGATCCTGCATGTCAGGTTGGAACAGTACAAGCTGGTGGTGGCTCAGTGATGGCCTGAGATGTCTTCAGTTGGACGTCTGTGGGACCTTTGGTACGTGTATCTACAACTCTCAATGCATCCAAGTATGTAGAACTCATGACTGATCATTTACACCCATTTATGGCCATCATGCATCCCAATGGAAATGGCGTCTACCAGCCATCCATCTCACAGGTGCAGGTTGGGTACTGCATGGTTGCAGAAGTATTCTGTTGACTTTCAAATAATGAATTGGCCACCTAGAAGCCCAGATTTAAATCACATTGAAAATCTTTGGGATACCATCAAGCAGAGTGTTCTGGCCTGTGTCCCATCAGCAACGACCTTGAGAGAATTGTGGACAGCTCTGGAGAATGCATGGGTCGCCATACCCATGGAACATTTACACAAGCTTGTGGAGTCCTTGCCTCATCATGTGATGGCTGTTATCAGGTCCAGAGGGGGTCCAACACATTACTAGGTTGCTATCCCTAATTCAATGGCACTTCAGTGTATATAAAACAGATCAATAAAATATATGAATTTCTACATGAGAATACAATTTTCTGATAAAGTAAAATAATTGAGTTCTCAAACACTCCTATATTTTTGTTCATTCTGGATTTCCAATCAAAAATATACAAAGTACTATGTTTGCAAAATTGATATTAGATATGTTGCAGTCAATAGAAAGTGGCACAACACAGCAAGATTCATTGCTTCATATTGTGACAAAACTTGCATTTGTCTAGGGTTGGTTGGTTATTTGGGGTTTTATGGCACAAAGGCAACTAAGGCCATACTGCAGCAAAGTGTAAAGTACAAAAATAAAGATATAAACATCATGAAACCTACAACTAAGTAAAAATAAAAGTACAAAAGCAATAAATGATATATGAGTGCACAGTCATTTGTCTGGGGACTGTAATGTTCATCATCACTAGTATCACAATTTTGTGAGGGTGGCTTAGTTGGTAGTGCGCCAGACTCGTAATCTGTAGTTCCCAGGTTCGAGTCCCAGCTAGGTCAGCGTTGAGATTTATCTCTGCAAAACTCTCCGCCCTGCCCACAGTCAGTAGGGGACACTGATGGGCTTGGAAAGGTGTGTGGGAGAGCCATACCCTGTACACATTAAAGAACACGCTGGATGGCCTAGATGGGAGGCTACCATCTATCTCCCAAAAGCTGTCCCAATGGGTTTCCTCCCCCCACCTTCTCTGAGCCTTCGGAGTCTATGTGACCCGGCCATTTAGTCCATGGTGTGCAAAAAAGTGCCGCTCAGAGGTAAAAACAACCCAACCCAACAATTTTGTGATGATTTTATGAACCTCTCATCACAAGTTGTGTCTCATTCACAAAAGTGAAATAGTTGTTAGTTTCAACATTACTCTTTTCACAAGATCTGGCATTATTTTTGACTGCAACTTTCCTGAATTTTTCCTGTTTAGTAAACAAATATATACATAAAGTATTTATATGAGCCAAATTAAGGAAGAATGATATAGCAAAATAATAACATTTGAAAATTATATTTAATAAATAAAAAGATGTATGCAATACTGTTGACTTAATTCATATATTCTAAATATTTTATTTGGTGTAGTGGTTAGTATAACTGGCATGTTTCCAGGAGACATGGGTTCAAATCCCACTAATGGCAAAATCAATTTTTTTTCAGCTTATTATTTCGTGAATTCCATGTCTACAGAACACATCCTGTGATTCTTCACTACTGAATTATTGATTTAATGCCATGAGTGTGAGTGACAAATATTACATTTCATCTCTATGTGACAACACAGTTATGCACTTCCTGGATAGATGGCACCACTGCGTGAATCAAATAAAAAAAAATCCGGAAAGTTTATATGTCACACCAGCTGAAGAAAAACATTAGCCAATGATGGTGTAGTGGTTAGCATAACTGGCATGTTTCCAGGAGACAAGGGTTCGAATCCCACTCATGGTAAAACCAATTTTTTCAGCTTATTATTTCATGAGTTTCATATCCACACAGCACATCCTGTGATTCTTTACTACTAAATCGAGTGCATTTCAACTTTACTAACCTGTTCTTCTTCTTATATCTGAGGTAGGTATTAAAAAGGAAATTTACACCCAATGGAAGGAGACTGTTTACTGCAAACCTAGAGTAATTTGGTGATTCAGTAAAATCCTGTAATCAAGAGAAAAAACGTTTAAATGAATGAGTAAACTTTCAAAAACAGGTAATGATAGGTAAATGAGTAAATTTCTAATACAAAAATTAATATAAATTTTAACAGAAAAACACCTTTCAACTTACAATATTTGCATTGGCAAGACGCTGAATAAATGCAAAATATGAATCATTATAAATATCATGGTTGTGCATAAAGCACAAATTCTCTTCACGAACTACTTGCTGAATCCTGGCAGGCATCTTATCAAGAAATAATCCATGTCTTTCTCCTCTGTCTACAAGCTGGGTTAGTTGGCTAAGACTATCTCTATGCCGATGAACTCCTCCTTGAGATGGAGATGACTTTCTAGGAGTTCTAACAAATGGAATAAATTAATATCAGTATATTATAGTAATAATACGGTCTACAGAAATTTAGCATAATATAGTGACAAAAAAAAAAAGCTGTGCAATAATGGTTAAAATTCACCAGCAATGTAACCAGGATTTATTTATTTATTGTGAAGGAGGAGGGGGTTAAACATTTTCTTGAAGCTTTCATTAATAGCATGTAATACTGTTTGAGATTTTATGGCACATTGGCAACTAAGGCTGCAATACTGTTGATTGATGAAATAATAGTTTATTTTAAAAACAATTTCCTGAAGGGGGGTGGGTTTAAAACCCAATCCTCCCTTCCTAGCAATGCTTCAGTATTTCAAAGAGAATTCTTATCCTATAAAGATATTACTACCAGAACAATTTATATTTATATTCACTATTAAACTGTATATTTTTTACCTGCATTTTTTGGCAAGATCCTAAAAAATTCTTCATTAATATTGTAATACTTTTGACTATTGAAAGAGCATAGGTTTTTGTGCACATGTATTTTCAAAAAGAACCTTTAATGGTAGTATTCTGTAATCTTATAGAATACTTGATTCTAATGTTACACAAAGTTCAGAACTCTCAATATACAAAGATTCTATGTTGAAAATCCTCATTCTGCATTCTCAGCCCAAAGAATTCTCTGTCTACTTCATTAGAAAATCTGAAAACTTAAGTTTTGAAACAAAGCATTTGCTGAAAGAATTCAATTTTATAGAATTATTCTTTATTAAAATATTAAAATGAGCTTCAGTAATTAGGAGTTGGCAGACAAAGCTAACCATTTTCAAAAATGGTTATTATCATGTTGTGAATACTAGCATTTTGGGATTTTTTAGTTTTTCAAATGATAAAGCATTACAATATATTCTCTTATAAACCCATCTTATTTTAGCAAATATTCTTTGTTCTGTATAATCAGTACATATATAACACAATGCCTACGCTTTGATAATGAAAGCCTTCACTAACTCAACAAATAGATTTCAGCTCTTGCCAGGGAGTAATAACACATAATGCAAGTCTTTTCTGCTACTGAACAGACAAATTGTCTTATGTTTGAACTTAGAGTTAAAATTTAAAAGATAGTTAAAAATTTCATTTATTAGTATTATTCTGATTGAGAAAGCTTTTCACTCCTCAATCAACTTTACTACATCTTAATTTCAGCATCCTATAACCATATTCCCTTAATTAATACTTTACATATAAACCTTCTTTATATAACAATACTTATATTTACCTTGCAGGATTTATATCTACTGATCCACATAAAATTCCCCCTGTTTAAAAGAAAATTAAGGGAAAATATTCTCCAAATAGAGTGTTTCACAACTGATCTGCCATACTTCAGGTGATTTGGAAGGTAAATTCAAAGTAAAAAACGTTAATACAATAGTGATGCTATTTCCAACTGCTGAGGAACTATGGACATTTTAAGATGTGCAATGGCAACACTGGTGATTTGAATTGCATTAGAACCACTGATTCTCACTTGTTTCTTGCTTCGGTTGCATCTGATCCATGCTCAGAGTTACACGAGACATTGTTAGGTAATAATATCACAATTGCAGTTAAGTCTTGTTTTATTACAAAATGAATCAACAGTTCACTTCCAGTGAATACACTATCTGTTACATTTATGGATTCTGTGATGGTAGTAGCAGGGTGGCAGTTAAATAATAGCGTAAATGTTTACTGAACCACTGAATCCCAAAAAATCTTTAACAAAACACACCAGAGAACAAAGGAAACAGAGACAATTGTCCAATGTAATCTTGAACACATAGCATGATGGCCCATTGTTGTGGAATAGCTCATACTGGATCTAATATAATGTAGCATAATGACCACAGGTTTTTTTAATTGATTAGCAAATCTGCATCATGGGTATAGCAAACCATATATGAAGGTTTGTATCATTATCATTTGCAATATGACCAGGCTCTTCACCTAGATGATTGTTGGGTTCACTTTTGTCAGTGGATGCTGTTACATCACCAGTCTAAATGCATACTGTTCAGTATTTAATCAACTTAATTAGATCAAATTCAACTTAATCAGAATAGAATTAACAATACACAAAATCCTCACTTGTGGTCTGCTGATAATTCTTATTAGAGTCGAAAGCAACTTCTATTGATTCTCAGTGAATGTTGGTGTGGTCTGATGGAGACTTCGCTCTGATTGGACAATTTGTTTCAGAACATTTAAATAATGCTGATTACCTGAACTTCATAACAAATGAATTTTCACTTTTAATGGATGTACCTCATCAGTATTGTTCATTAGGGTGCAAAATCCAGACAGAAGACAATGATATCAAAGGAATGAAATATTACCCCCAATATAAAATACTAATTAATTGTAAGAATGCTATTACTAATTAACTAAAATTCGAATTAATTTATAAAGGAGAATTTCATTTATTGAGAAAATATTAATAAAAAGAAAATAATAAAACATGATAAAGAAATGAAATAATTCAGAAATTTTATAGTAAACTCTACAATAAAAAATAATAATGAATACCCCCTCAAGCAGCTGCTTGCCACAGAAGTGTGACAGGAGCCTGTCAGTTTAGCCATACAACCCTAAAAATCCAACATTTTGTAACTAAGTGTAATACAGGTGGCATTTGTTTTGTTTACAATGTTACATTAGCCTATATTTTTTCAGTACACGAATTTAAAAAAAATGGCAATTGATTGTACATTGAATATTTACATATATTTATATATTACAAGCAAAACAGAAGGAGTAAAAAAGGCCCAGTTTATGAAAAAATCACTTCAAATGTCTTTTGAATAAAATTGAAACCTTTGAATCATAAGTTAAAAACAAGAATACTATGGCAACATGTATAATTTGCTTACATTCATAGAGTTAAAATGACTTTTTATCACTTTGGTATAGGAGAAATATCAGATGCTTTCCTGTGGTACTTTCATACTGATTTTGTTTCATAGTGTAATAAGACTATGTTTTGTTTTTACACTGATGAATATAAATATAATTGTTTTCATGTATTGATAGCTTAAAGTTAAAATGCTGAGATGAAATAAATCTAAAGATTAATCATTTAATCTAGAGATTAAATTGAATTATTTAATGTCATTTCTAGTATTTCATACATCAAATGTTAAATTTCTTGCACAGCTGTTAACAAGCACAAATGAATTATAAACAATACACATTCATTGTGATGAATTACAACTAATCATTGTTCAAAAGTAAATAATAATTATCAAAATTTTGGACATTTAACAAATTCCTTCACCAGATTAAAATATTAATGATTAATAGATGTTGACTTAAAGTTTCAATAAAAATTAGATCACATTTAAATTGCATGTGTTTTTAGCATGCATGGATTGTATGATGTGTTATTGATGCAATTATTGTCATGTGCCTTGAGCATATTATTCATGTAAGTTGTATATATGTATATATTTTTTATATTAATATTTATCTGAATTTTATATTATTTTTTATTGCAGTTTCACCTTCAGATGGCTATTGCAGATTCCAACCAATGTATTTTAAATTTTGCAACTTACATGGCATACACCAAACATTGGCCATACTAATAATAGATAATGGATAATTCCTAAAAATACAAATTCTCCTTTGAAAAGATCTTTAATCTAGATCACAATACAACTGGAATCATCTTTTAAATACCATAACATGCTACTAAAACACAAGAACTGCAGTAATCTGTAGGTATCAAAATCACCATAATGGGATTACTTTCATAACAAAGAACTCCACCAATTTGCTAAGATTTGCACTTGAGACACTGACGGCTATTTCATTAGTTGAAAGCAACATATCATTCACGATGAGCTTTTAAGACCCTTGTGAAAAATACATTAAGAAATATATACCTTAAAAGTGAAAACAATTTGTTCTTATTTTTGAAACTATAGGTAAATACACAAGTTTCATAAGGAAGTAAAGTCAATTATCAATTTAGGTTATGACAGTAAGTAATCATTGATTATGTAAGTTGCTTGCATATGAAAATATATTGCTTTCAGAGTCTCTTCTAATACTATAACGTTTTTTTTTTTTGGGGGGGGGGGGGGTTCCCGAGGGAAAAGTTATTTTGAAGAAACAATCACCTGAGAATAATATAAAACACCTTAAAGTTAATATTCTGCTGATTATTATCACAGGTATCATTACAGCAGAATAAATTACATCAGATTGTGAGTACATCTTATAAATAGCAAAATTAAACTCCAATTACTTGTTTGATCCTGATAAATTATCTTTCTCTGGCTTTCTAAAAGAAAACTTGTTTGGTGTTTTACGTGGTGTCCTTGGAGTTCTTACTGCTTCTTCCATCCTTTCATAAAATAACATATAGGCATTCCAGTAACGTTGTCTAGTTTCAGGATAGGAGTTACCTGTCACAAGAAAAAAAAAATACTTTGCTTTTAACTAGAAAAAAGTTTAAAAGGCAAAAACATTACTTTTTTCATTGAATATTCATTACATATCAAGTTGTTTTTAATTCTTGCTGTTTCTTCTTGATAGTTTGAAGTTAAAATGCTTAAAAAGATTAAACAAATCCAAAGTCAACCATCCAGTATAATAATTGAATTAATGTCATTTCCAGCATTTCATATATCAAGATGGTAAATTTCTTGTATAGTTGTTAACAAGTACAAATAAATTATAAAATACACATTCATTATGATGAATTACAAACATTGCTCGAATTAAATAATAATCAATTTTAATGTAAGTGTAAAATTTTATTACTATACACATACTGCCTAAAAATACCTACTTGAATCTCGCATTTTTGCTTTATAAGTTCCTCCAAAACATTCTGCTTCTAGTGTAGAATCTGTCATTTCAAATTCCTCTACAGTAGTATCATTAAATTTGAACCATTTTCCTAGATTTGCTCCACTGTCCAATCTGAGTAATAGATGTTTCTAAAATTACATATTTTTTTAGTTTGCCAAATACATTTTTAAATTCAGAGTTCTTAATATATTTGACAATTAAAAATATATTAATTTTTAAATATATTATTCATGCAACTCTTTTATCATAAGATCATTAGTAAAATAAAATAGTAAAGCAAATAATAACTATTAAATCAAATTTAAATTTTGCCCTGTAACTAGTAAACTTTGGCAATCTTATAAAATAATCTTGCTACACAATTATTGCTGTTAAAATTTTCTTTAAAATTCTCACATTAAAAATAAGATATTAGTAGTGTGAAATGTACATTAATAAAAAAAAACTCTAACACTATTATTCTGAGTTACAATTAGCTTGTATCAATTCATGGGAATTCTGTCATAACATAGTCTGTAACACATCAATTAGTGAATAATCGATATAAAAAAGGGCATATTTTAGGACTTGAAAAAACATTTTTGGAAGCAAAAACATTCTGGTTATTTTAGTCAGGGCCAGCTCAGTGTATTGTGAGGTCCTAGATAAATTACTTCAGATATACTTTTTCAATAATGATAAAAAATTAAATGTTAACACAACAAGCACTATGCATCACCTAAAAACTGTGCACCATCAAGACACATTTCTATAAAAGGAATATCAATAATATTAGCAGACTCTGCATTTGGAGGAACTTAATCATATTGGTTTGGAGCCTTGCTGATCCTTGCACATGTATTTTTTATGACACTTACAGACTTTGTCAGTTACTTCCAAATTCCTAATTATTTGGAATATGTTATAGACATGACTAAATCTTCTCAAAGTTCCATAAGCATGGGGCTTTGGGCAACTGTCCTACTTGTTCAGCATCTGAGGTGGCCCTGATCTGTAGTCGATTCCCAAATAATTCAAAATAATCTAAATACAGCTATCTGTCTGAAACTAAAGCAAAAATCAAGAAAATTACATTGTTTTACAATATTATTTTGTTAGTCCAATCAAATTTAAATTCCTTTTAATATCTTATATATATATAAGATAATATATTACACAAAAAATATTCAAAATACAGCCATACCTTCTTTCTTTGATATAGCTGTAATAATGACCAGCATTGGCCTGACCACTGTGTACAACTACTCCTACTAACTCATATATGGCACTGCCTGTTTTTGGAATACCAGTTGATGATGGTACAACCTGGTTTTCTTCATCCTCTCCTTCAGTTTTTAGTGACTCTCTTTCCTGTATTCCTTCTGCAGTGTATGGCACCATATCAAGATTCCAAGGAAACTAAAATGCATTGGATATATCAAATATACTCTTTTAATAAGATAACAAAACTTTACTTCTTTGTTATTTTCAAAATTTAGAAAAACACAAGTTACAGCAAATTAACTGAGATTTTTATCTGATTTCCCACAATTTCACTCAGTTTAAATTTGTTAGCAGTATTTTACTAGTTATGGCTACTATGGATAGGAAGGAACACAAAGAGTAAAATAGCAGTGATCAATGATCACCAAATGAAAAGAGGTATTCACTCTATTCAAGTTTCTCTTGAACACATAATAAAAGTAAACAAAAAAGATTGAAGAAACTAGCACATTTTAAGGCAAATTTGGTAATTTCTGAATTTAATATTGCTATTTGTTTTTATGTTTCTCAATCCATGGAACACTGATGAGTTTGTGCTAAGCGCAACTACTACCTTGCTAAAGGGTGGGTGTCATAATGGCCACCCCTTGATCTAGATGATCCAGCTACCTTATATAATCAGAGTTCTACTGCATTTTCTTTCAGTACATTCAAGAGAAGTATGCACAGAACAATCAAAACATATCTCTTACATATTATGACCTAAATATGCAAAGGGTCTTTAAATTAAACTAGTTGATTAAAGAAAATTGAAATTTAGCAACTGAAATAACAATAAAATTAATTTGCAGAATTTATAATTTTTCACATATTCTAAATTAGGAGTTTTTATATAGTTCCATTAATAAATCAGCACTTTGATGTCGATTCAAATTTTAGAGGAAAAATTGTCTGGAGCCAGGGGGATATGAACCCACGACCACCTGATAACATGTCAGGTGCTCTGGACCACTGAACTACCAGCCGCCGATCAAGATCTCCTCTAATTAACGCTATGAACATTCCTTTTATGTCTCATATAGGCACTATTCAGGCAATCTAGCCACAAGTGGCTTTCTATTTGCCATATAGATGGAAAGCATGTCTTACATGTATGCTAATGATGATAAATAATGAGATAAACTCGACTGTTCAACATCCATTAATAAATCAGCACTCTGACATCGATTCTAATTTTAGAGGAAAAATTGTCTTGAGCCGGGTGGGATACAAACCCACGACCTCCTGATAACATGTCAGGTGCTCTGGACCACTCAGATACCGGCTGCCGATCAAGATCTCCTCTAATTAATGTTATGAACATTCCTTTTATGTCACATATAGGCACTATTCAGGCAATCTAGCCACAAGCGGCTTTCTATTTGCCATATAGATGGAAAGCATGTCTTACAAGTATGCCAATGATGATAAATAATGAGATAAACTCGACTGTTCAACACCCATTAATAAATCAGCACTTTGACGTCGATTCTAATTTTAGAGGAAAAATTTTCTTGAGTCGGGTGGGATACAAACCCATGACCTACTGATAACATCTATTAATAGATTTATTAATGGATGTTGAACAGTCAAGTTTATCTCATTATTTATCATCATTACTATACTTGTAAGACATGATTTCCATCTATATGGCAAATAGAAAGCCGCTTGTGGCTAGATTGCCTGAATAGCGCCTACATGTGACATAAAAGGAATGTTCACAGCATTAATTAGAGGAGATCTTGATCGGCGGCCGGTAGCTCAGTAGTCCAGAACACCTGACATGTTATCAGGAGGTTGTGGGTTAGTATCCTACCCAGCTCAAGACAATTTTTCCTCTAAAATTAGAATCAACGTCAAATTGCTGATTTATTAATGGATGTTGAACAGTCGAGTTTATCTCATTATTTATCATCATTAGCATACTTGTAAGACATGCTTTCCATCTATATGGCAAAGAGAAAGCCGCTTGTGGCTAGATTGTCTGAATAGTGCCTATATGTGACATAAAAGGAATGTTCGTAGCGTTAATTAGAGATCTTGATCAGCGGCTGGTAGTTCAGTGGTCCAGAGCACCTGACATGTTATCAGGAGGTCGTGGGTTCGTATCCCACCCGGCTCAAGACAATTTTTCCTCTATAAATTAGAATCGATGTCAAAGTGCTAATTTATTAATGGATGTTGAACAGTCGAGTTTATCTCATTATTTATTTTATATAGTTTTATCCAAAAGATAAATCTTTATATTTTGTTTAAAACACTGATAAAAACAATCATGCATTTTTTAAAATACATAATGGAAAATGAATGGATATTTATCAAGACAAGATTCCTATCATTCCACTTGCAAATTAAAAAAAAGCTTCTTAACTGTTAATGTATTGAACTATGATTTCATACATAGAAAAAAAATAGGGTATTTGGTTTTAATATGACAAGGTATGTGTTTTAGTATAACTTTGGAAGATATAAATTAACTTACTTTAAAATAATCATCAAATTTCAAGGCTCTGTTTGCTTCCCAATCATAATCAAATCTTTTCAGCTGTATAACTAAAACTGGTGGCAAATTTTTTATGCATGTCCTTTTTATAGTATTACGCTGGGAATGAAAAAGCATATTAATCAATCATTAAAATACACAATTTATTAAATATAATACTAAAACAATATTTCAAAACTGTGAAATATATACATATATATTATCAAAAAACATCTATTAAAGTATTTTACTTATAGCATTAGTTGTACAGAACAAACAAAACTTGATAGTTTATTACTGGTTAATGGCACTAGAAGCCCGATAGAAGCATGAAATGAATAGCAGAGTATTCTGTAGCAGTTTTCAACAAAATTATGGCTGCAAATCGACACCATGTGCTTGTATCAAAAAGTTTTATTAAACTGGCATGTTACTGAAGTGCAGAATGAATTTCAAGTAAAATTTAACAGAAATAAAGGTTCAAGCAGATTACTGATTAACAAGTTAGTAAAAAGTTTGAAGATACTGGCACTGTGATTGAGGATAAGAGGTAGGCAGAAAGAAATCACTAAAATACTAAAAAACATTGCATGTGTACTGGTAGTGCTTACTTGTAGCACTGGAAAATCTGTAAAACTGCTGTCTTTTAACAGCTGCATTCAAAGGAAATATGTTTTAACCACAGTTTTAACATGACACAAAAATATTTCTCTACAAAATTCAAACACACCACTCTCTGACTGATGGTGATATAGATTTGGCAACTCAACTGTGACAATTTTTTTTTAATACAGTACAATAGTTCTTCAATATAATTGGTTTACCAATGAAACACATTTCCACCTAACAGGTATGTCAATAAACAGAATGTGCACACATCGGCTATGGAAAATCTCCACATAGTTATGGAGACCACTGCATTTTAAAAAGCATGGTATTATTTACTGTTTCATTTGCAGCATCATTCATGGCAACACTGTACTGACTGTTACCTAACAATTTTTCAAGATCTACTTATTTTAACTTTTGAAGCATAGGAGTTGATATGCAAGAAACACTCTTCCAGCAAAATAAAGCAAGGCTAAACACAACTAATTCATCTCTTAATTTTCTTAGTAATATTTTTGAGAGAGAATCATCTCATATCAATGCTTTGGAATTAGAAATCCTTAACCATCATACTCAGATTTAATCCAGGCAATTATTTTCTTATGTGTGTGTTTTTTAAGAATAATGCATATAGGACAGATTTACATATAAATGAACAAATGAAGAGATAAATCACAATTGCTGTGGAAAGCATCACTGAAGAAACATTAATTACAGTTATGGGTAATTTCAGTAAAAATCATATATCAATTATTTTTAAATACAGGGGTGTTCAAAGGGTTGACGTGCCTATAGATTTGCACTTGTTCCTCTGAAGTTAATAAGCTATGACTTGTTCAAAACTTGTCTAAACTTGTCATTACAAAATGAGTTAAAAATAAAGGCCATATCATCATTTCTCTCTTCCCTGGAGGTGCATAAAGTTTGGTCTGCAAAATCTGTGCATTGTTTGCTATGCAGCTTCCTAAAGATGGGGAAAGATTTTACACTTTCATGAGGATACAGTCTGGGGAAAATGAAAAAAAAAAAAATTAATTAATGTCAATTTATCACAAGTACATGTGGATTATGCCTGTTCATATGGCACTGCTATGGGATGGATGTGCAAATTCAGAGAAAGATGGCAGAGCTTCAAAGACCTTCCTCATGCAGGAAGACCAAAGGCCATAAACAAGAGAACCATAGCTGCTGTTTGTGAACTCATTAAGGAAAATGCACATATCACCATTCAGGTTGGGTTGGGTTGTTTTACCTCTGAATGGCACTTTTTTGCACACAATGGGCTAAATGGCCAGATCAAAGGGTCCTGATGGCTTAAAGAAGGTTGGAGGAGGCATTATTATGGCTGCAAATCAAGTTCCACCCACTAGAACAGCTGATGGGAAACAGATGGTAGCCTCCTGTCAAAGCCATCCAAGCATGTTCTTTAACTTGCACAAGATATGGCTCTCCTGCACACAGAGCCATAGCTTAAAGTCCCATCAGTGTTCTTTACTGAATGTGGGCAGAGCAAGGAGTTTTGCAGAGATAAATCTCAACACTGGCCCAGCTGGAACTCAAACCTAGGAACTGCAGATTATGAGCCTGGAACACTACAGACTGAACCATCCACATCCCGACACCATTCAGGTAATAAGTTTAGATGTCAGTGTATCAATTAGCAGTGTGAAAACAATTATTTATATATTAACATTTAAAGTTCCAAAAGACCTGTGCCAAATGGGCACTCCCACAAACTGATAGAACAGCTAAAAAGGGCTAGAGTTGATTCTTGCAAGGAGCTGCTGGAATTTTTTTTTAAATTAGTGCCCCCAAAAAGTTAACATATAATATTGTCACACTGATGAGATGTGGTTTTATTGCTATACAACTCCCAGAAAGACTGACAACTATGTTTGGGTTGAGGAGGATGAACTGCATCCCCAAATCTTACAACAAAACTTTTGCTGAAGGAAGAGGTGTTCACAGTAGTTTTTTTTTTTTTTCAATTTCTCAAGGAGAGGTAGAAGTGGACCCTTCACCTGAAAAAATGACTATAAATGTACAATACTACATCAACATTGTTTGCCCAAAATGATTAAGGAGTTGAAGGAGTAATGTCCAACAACAGGCATGTCAAGGGTTATCCTACTTCATGATTATGCCAGAGCTAAAAACACCTGGCACGTTACAACCTATCTGGAGGAGGAAAAAATCAAACAGCTACCACATCCTGCATATTCACCCAATCTTGCACCATGTGATTTTTGGTTGTTTTTAAAAATTAAAAATGAGCTTGCTGGGAACCCTTTTTTTAAGGGTGCAAGAGCTTGCAAAATGCATTCTTTCAGAGTTGCAGAGTATTCCCCAACAGGAGTAAAACCAAGAGTTCCAGAATTGGTGCAGACATCTGCAACTTTGCATAGATGTTGGAGGGGAGTACTTTGAAGGCCAGTAAAAGTTTTGATGAGGTAAGTGCAATTATTTTTGGTCTCCAGATGCATGTCAAAAACTTTTTTTGAATGCTCCTTGTACCATGTATTCATTATACATTTAATTTAGAACAGAACATGAATTATTACAGTGAACTAAATAAATATATTCATATTTTATTGCTACAATAATTTAAATGAGATTTATTATTACCTTCTCTTTGCATTTTTCACAAAAATAAGCATTTTGGCCTTCAAGTAATTCACCTTTAACAAACTGATCCAATGAGTCCAAAAGGCTATGGCTTTTAACAGGTAAATTTAAAGCCATGAACATTTCTTCTCTTTCATACCTGATAACAAAGCAATGATGTTTGTTATACAGTGGGCTAATAAATTATTACACATATCTTAGTGTTTATGTTAAGAAATATTGATTTGTTTCAAGTTGTGTTACAAGCAATAACCTTAGACTGCAAATGTTTCATTTACTCTTATGTTTACTTTATAGATGATATTTAGACATGCAAGTAAGAAAGCAAACATGAAATAATTCTATCATCATCATCCTCAAGCAGCCATGGGTAATACAACCAGACCGTGCAATTTAGTTCTCCAAGCAAGTCTGTCCTGAGTTACATCTGCTGCATCTAGCCACTGCACACAATTCTAATAAGGTCCTGTTTGACACTGTCTGCCTACCACATCCTAGGTCTCCCCCTCTTTCTGAAGCCTTTAGGCACACTGTTCATAACCCTATTCGCCAATCTATAATTATCCATACGGGCAACGTGGCCAAACCAACGGAGTCTCTCTCTGCACAATATGCTGCTTAAAGGAGTTTGCAGACTCCTTTGCCTAACCTCTTCATTGCTTACAAAATTGAACCACCTAATACCCAAGATATTGCGTAAGCATCTAGAATCAAAAGCATCTAGTTTCCTGTTATCTTGTTTACAAAGTGTCCAAGTTTCACTACCATAACTAACCCTAGAAAGAACCAAACTATTATACAGTCTAATTTTAGTCTTTAGGTGTATATGCCCATTTCTCCACAATCTCCATAGATTCTTAAAAGTCCTGGCAGCAATACCTATTCGTCTGTTAATCTCATGCTGCACATCACCAGTATCTGTTACATAGCTCCCAAGGAAATTAAACTGTAACACCTGCTCAAGACTGCAACCATTCAGATTAACTGAATCACAACCTGCCTGACCAATTTCCATCACTTTAGTTTTCTCCCTGTTTATAACCAAACCTACCCTAGTACCAGTCTCACCAACAGCTCGAATGAAAGAGTTCATCTCATCAACATCATTTGCCAAAAGGGCTAAATCATCAGCATAATCTAAATCAGAAATTTTCATATCTCCAGCCTATTTAAGGCCAAAATCTTTTCCTTGAAGTGAATTTCGCATAACATAATCAACAACCAAACTAAAGAGAAAAGGAGACAAAATGCACCATTGTTGAACACCAGAAGTAATGCTAAACCAATTGCTACAAGACTTACCAACTCTCACACACAGGTCAGTGTTATTATAGAGAGCTTTCATTAGGTTAACTACTTGTCTGGATACCATATGATCTCACAATCAACCACAAATTATGACGATCAACAGAGTTGAAAGCGTTTTTGAAATCAACAAAGCTAGCAACCAAATGTTTCTGAAACTCTAAACATTTCTCAAGAATCTGCCTAAGTGAAAATATCTGATCTACACATCCCCTACCACTTCTGAATCCACATTGCTCATCACGCAATTGCCTGTCAACCAGATTCTTAATTCTATTAAGCACAATCATGGAAAGAACTTTACCTGGAACAGAGAGTAGGCAGATACCCCTATAGTTATCACAAGAACTGCGATCATCTTTTTTGAAAATAGGGATAATAATAGCTCTGGTAAAATCTTTAGGAACCATGCCTTTATCATAAAAGTTATTCAAAATTTCAGTCATCCAAGTGGTAACTGAAACATTCCCAGCTCTGAGCATTTCTATAGTAATTTCATCTACCCCTGGGGATTTATGAAGTTTAAGTTTAGAAACAGCCAAAATAACTTCAGATTGTGTTATAGGGCCAACATTAAAGCCACCAATGCATCTATCATCATTGCAAACAATGGGAGTAGAACTAACCACATATTTTAGAACATAACTGAAATGCTCAGCCCACCTAGCCATGACAGAATCCTCACCTTGTTTATCCTATACAGGGAAAAATTCTATACCCTACAAAAAAGACAGGAAAATAATCTCTTTAATCCCTAAAATTGATTATTGCTACAATGTTTTAAAAATTAATACTCTAATTTAAAAATATCAGTCTACTATACAGGAATTTAATAAATAAAGCTATAAAAACTGTCTACATTTGAAACATTTACCTATGAGGACATCCTTGGCAAATTTTCTGATCAGAAAACATTCCTTCATATTTTGATTTAAATACAGGATCCCAACCATTGTTTTTCAAATATTCATCTACTTGGTCAATCAAATGAGTGAAAAACTCAAATGCATCTTGCTGTTCTCTTACATTAATAGGTTCTCCCCATAAACGAAAGCATTTCCAAAAGTTCTCGGGAATGTGATACTGTAATCGAGACTCCAATAAATGACCAAATACCATTTGCACCTGATAAAACAAGCTGAAAATAAAACATTATTCAGAATTGAAGAAAATGATAGTTACTATTTAAAAAAAGCATATATTATGTTTAAAATGCTATGTACAGTGCAAAATGATTAATAATGAAAGTCAGGGGAGCACTGAAAATATTTCATGTTAAGAGTACATTGATGAATGCATTGCACTGTTGATTCCTAATGCTATCCATAGCCTACACCATATTTTTAGAGTGAAGATCAAGACAGAGATTGAATAAGCCTTTTTTTATTGATTAAAGATCAGGGATCTGCACTCATCAGCCTTCATTATTAATGTTATTTCCAATAAAGGGCTAACAATCTGAACAGAGTGCAAGAAAGCATACCATCATAATTGATAGACAACATTATTAACCTGTGCCCCCAGTATCAAGTCTAAATCACACTAGTGTATATATAGCTGCTACTAAATAACTAATTATCAAGAAATTTGAAGGTTTCAAAATTTATTAACTTCTGATTGGAATTATGTCTGTTGATCTCTTATAATTTTGTGTTATCTGTGGAAGTTTGAATAGAATTTTAATCATTAGACTAAAAAAGGTTTGCATTAATTTTTTTAATCTATTTTGTGTTAAAAGAATATTTATGTATGTAAAAGAATCATCTCTGGAACTCTCTAAACTTTAGTTTCATGTTAATAATGTTTTGCCTTATCTGTTTTATGTTTTAATTGCAATATACACTCAGTGGTCACTTATTAGGTACAGCTTTCGTGTTATCTCAATAGTAATTCAGATACAGAACTCAGTAACTTCTTAAATAAGCTTTTAAGAAAAAATGTGACTGAAGATAATTTAAAGATCTTAATCAAATCTATTTAAATCTCAGTTTTCAACAATATGCATTCATTATTTAATGAGTTATGGAAGCTGAAGCATTTAGCAAGTTAACTCATTCTGCAAAAAAAAAATATTCAAAATTGGACAAATTAATATAATTTGTCCAATTTGGAATATTTTTTGATAATGATATTTGACAAATTAATATAATTATTATGTGTACTGCTAAAAATACTCTTAGATGTGAAAGTAAAGTCTAGTATAATGGTTATTGCTTTTGATTTAACTTGTTTTTGTTTTTCAGTGCAATTATTTAAACTGGCAATGCTGCTGTTAAACATTCCAGTTTTCATAACTCTCTAAATACTGAATGAATATTGTTGAAAATCAAGATTTCAAGAGATCTGATTTATTACTAACATAATACAGAACTGTACCTAAGTGACTGATGAGTATATATTTCATATGGTTGCTATTCAAAGGTGCAAATGAAACCATACTTGCTTACTCATGCAATTTTTATAATTAAAAATATAAGAATATACTAAAGGAAGGTGGTAAAGAAATGCCATACCAAGTAATCTTGGAGGCTGTGTTGTTTTACCTCTGAGTAGCACTTTTTTTTTCACACAATAAGGCTAAATGGCCATGTCACAAGGATCCCAATAGCTCAGAAAAAATTTGGGGAGGGTACTCATTGGACAGCTGTTAGGAGACAGATGGGAACTTCCTATCATAGACATCCAGTACGTTAACATGCACAGGATGTGGCTCTCCTCCACATGGGCCCATGGCTTTATGTCCCATCTGACAGACAACAGGCTTTCAAAGTCCATCAGTGACCTATTTTTAACTGAGGGCAGCATGGGTGTTTAGAGAAGATAAATCACCATGCTGGCACAGGTGGGACTGAACAGCTGGGAATTGCAGATTACAAGTCTAGCATGCTACAGACTGAGTTAACCTCCACCCATGATCTTAGAGGAAAAATAAGTAATTGTTCTTACAGTTTTTTTTTTCAGTCAGAAGTTTCATTTGGTAGAAAAATGGGCTTTAAGTTTTGTGATGGTATATCTAATTTTTCAGATACCATGATATCATAAACAATTTTACAGATACAAATATACAGCAAGATGAACAGGGATGGAAAAAGCCTAAAATGAGAGAACTGCAACTGATGTGGTAATATACTGACGGCTGTTTATTTTGCAGTTTATTTTGTACTGAAAAATACAATGGTTGTCCTAGTAGACATAGTGATAAACAAGTAAATAAGAGTAACTTAGTTTAACAATAATAATAGTGAAATGAAAGCAAAGTAAAATAAAAAAAGTGGATTATTTTCTGCAAAACCATTTACCTGGTAATCCACAAATACAGTTTATTAGACTGACAAATTTATATTCATTTCAATATATATATATAATTTATATATTATATGACAAATATATATTGAACATGATTATGAAAAACATCAGCACTAATAATTGCTATTTATTAAATTTTGTCCCTCATCAGTTCAGTGTTGAAAATTAGATGGATTATTTAATTTTTAATTGTAAGTTTAAAATTGTTAGAATGCAACATGAATTATTTTTATTTAGTTTAGAATATTACATGAATATTATACATGAATGCTGAACTGAAAGTGACAAAAGTTATAAAAACTTATTTAATACATCAAAACTGTTAATATACCTATCTTCATTTGGATCACCTTCATCTACAGAAAGAATGGCTTCTCTAACACCAGGTTGCAAATATAGCTGCTGAATCACTGAATTCATGTAACATGTGGCTCCAGCATTTTTGAGTCCAACATAACCACATGCTGCACGTCCAGCTACTAAAGGCTCATACTAAAACAAAAAACACAAGATATCAAATAACACCTTCCACACTTTATCATTAACATTATTATTACTATGCAAAGAACTATACATCTAAACACTTTTAGCATTTTACACAAGAATGAATACAAAATACAAGATTAGAAATAAAAATACTACACACTTTGGGCATTCATTATCTGACTAGTCAAGTAACAAAAAAATGAAATACTTCTTACTTAACCCTTCCAGGGCCCAGCCTGAAAAACTGGTTTACAACCAGAAACCAAGCTAATTTTTCATATCTTCAGAGAAAAAAATTAACTTAAGAACTTTTTTGCCAAGTAAATAACGTCAAGGATTATGGCATGTTACAGGTCAAATTAACCAACATTTATTCTGGATTTTTCTGAAAATAAAATATTTCATAAAAAAATGACGTTTTATTTTAATAGAGCATTTTAGAATCATGCAGTAAAAAATGCATTAGCAATGCAAATAAAAATTATATATATAAATAATAGCAATGCAAATAAAAATTATATATATATATAAATATATATAAATAATAGATGGAAATAATTATAATGCATGTGAATAGAAAGGCTATTTATTTCTGAATAACAGAAAAAAAAAGTTCCATTTGAAACAATAAAATTACCATCCCCCCCCCCCCTATGTATTATACTTTGTGAACTGTACTATACTTTGAGAAAAGTCTAGGCTTTTTGTCATTTGTGCTGAGTCATATCCAAAGCCAACTTTAGAATTAAAAAAATAACCAATCAACAGAAATAGGTATGTTATACACCAAATTAAATAGAATTCCAAATTTTATAAAAATTAAAAATTTAAACAAATTTACTAACGTATTGCTTTTAATATGAATTTTTCACTGTGATATAGTGAAAAAAATAGATCAAACTATACAATTAAGGCTTAATTTTGGAAAACCTGATGACTAAATATAGTTTAAATTACATATTAATTTAAATGTAATTTCTTCCCATATATTATAATATTTACCTGAAAGATGATTTTTATTTCTTTAATGATTCTTTTTAGTATGGCATATTTTAAAACAAGGCCAGTATTATAGAAAGGTGACTTGTACTTCTCACATTCACAGGTTGGGTTGATTTACCTCTGAGCTGCACTTTTTGTACACAATGGGCTAAATGGCCAGGTCATCCAAAGCTCAGAGGTTTGGGGAGGGGCCCACAGGATAGCTGTTGAGAGACAGTCCTGTAAAGGCTATTTAGCATGCTCTTTAATGTGCACAAGGTATGGCTCTCCCACACATGTGGCCATGGCTTAACATCACATCCAACAAATGGCTGTCTTTTCAGGCCCCAACAGTGTCCCCTACTGACTGAGGGCAGGGCGAGGAGTGTTGTGCAAATAAATCTCAACTTTGGCCCAGGTGGTACTCAAATCTGGGAACTGCAGATTATGAGCCTGGCACACTACCAACTCAGCCATCTCTGCCTCCACATTCATGGGATTTTCTGACCAGGTTATAAAATGAAGGAGCATTTTCTTGACTTTTTTCTCTCTCTCAGTGTTGAATTTTGGAAATATTGGCAATGTACTAAAAAGTTGGCACACCAAAGCTAAAAAGCATCAATATACTCCGAGTGGCACAGCCAAGATATTTAGGGGTGTAAACTATTTTAAAACTATTCAATATAAACTCTAAAACCAATAATTGTTTAAAAATAATCTTTTTTTCATTGGGGGTTAAACTGCCCTTAGCATTGCCTAGAGGACATGGGGAGGGGAGAATTATAACACCCTTGATGAAATTGCCTTTCTAACTGTAGGACCAGTTTCAATGCCAAGGCTTTTGTTTCAGTTTCTAAATCTCATTTATTCTCAGGAGATCAGTTTTTTGACATGAAAACTAAGACTGAAAACAAAAGACTGGTAACGACATAGAAATATAGAAGAATAAAATCAATAAATTGATAAAAGTAAAAACAAGCAAGTTATAAGCCAGCTGTTGTCACAATTAGCAATGTATCATAACTCGAAAGATCTACAGGAATAAAAATCAATAAATTGACAGAAATAAAAACAAGTTGTAAGGCAGCCAATTTCGTAACAAGCAATGCAGCACAATTCCATAAGATCAATACATTTTAATCTACTAAATCTACAGAAATAAAATCACAATAGATCTACAGAAATAAAAACATTTATTTATAAAAGTGAAAATAATACTAACTGATTTTTAAATGTTATCCAACTCTGATGACTGCCATAATAGACAATACACATTTGTTACTAATACAGTACTACTATCTGCTCTTGCTGGGGTGTGACATATTTACCACCAGTTTTTAACAAAGAAGTTATTTTTAGTTGTGGCTTTGGTTTCCTTAGCCACAGAGCATTGTTGAATGCTGGGATGAATGATGAAAATAATTCTAGGTGCACTGAAAGAGTTTTAGGCAAAAAAAAAAATCATAAAAAGGGGGAAAAAAGAAGAACTTGGGTACTTCACAATTACTTCCAAAATCTTTTTAAAACTAAGAAGTAATAAAAAAAAGCATATAACCTAATTCGATGTTAAAAAATCTACAGCAAAAAATAAGTTTCTTGTTAATTTTCAGATTTTCAAAATTTTAAGAAAAAATTTACTGAAAATAGTTCAAATTAAATTTGTGAACTTAATGAAATCAAGGGATCGCTTCAGCCAAAGAATATGTAAGGATAAGAATGAGAGCTTCCATAGGTGCAATGTAAGACACTTTTGACTGCAGCACCACAAGAATACAGATACACATGCTGTGCTGCAGGGAAGCTGCTATTCATGATCTCAGAGACTAAGGTACTTGCATATTCTTTTCTGTGAGAATTTTAGATTTTGTGTCTGCTGTTGTTAGTGTCATAATGAAAATAAGTTTTTTTAATATTGTATTATACGCATTTGGGAATGTTTTTGCATTTCATGAAATATCTTTTTTTCCCTTTCCCTTTTTTATTTCTCCTTTCGCTTTCTTTCTCCTTCAGCACTTTTACATATGGGTTATTCCTAAAAGGAAATATTAGTAAAATCTTGATTGATACATTTTTAATAATATATATAGTTTTCAAATGCACTGCATTCCTTACTAACCCTTCCAGCTCCCTCACTTAACTTTTTTTGCTGTATTCAACAATTTATTTGGAAACAGTTTTTTTTGACATGATTGTTTCATTTTTTGTTCTCTTATACAATCCTTCCCTAATTTGTTTTAAATTTATTTAGTAAATCTTCATTCCATATAACAAGTTGAACACTCAATGTATACATAAATCTTTCTCCCTTTCAGAATTTTAACAGCATTGAGTTTTTATAAATTGTTTACATATCCAATGAATGTAATTAAAACAAATAATAAGCACAGAAATTTTAAGAAGTAAACTAAGAAAATTTATTTAATGTCATATATTTGTTTCAACTTAGGTCACAGCATGAGAAGTTGACTACAACAGATTATGCCAATGGGCATAAATTTTATTTGCAATGTTTGGAAAATATCAAAATCTCTCTTTCAAATTTTGCAGTTATAAAGAAATAACAAGATAGTAAAATCGTGCACTTTTCATGTGAATTGCAAATATGCTGAAAATATAATCCATAATTCCTTGCTGCTTTGCAATATTGGTGAGGAAGATTCTTGGAATCACAGCATGCTTTACTATGCTGCACGGGAAGGCGCTCTTCTGCAGCAGGAAGAGGATCAGAGTCCGCAGTACAAACAGGACTGAAGTCCGCAACAAGCATAGTTTTATAATAATGAAAGTTTACTTAATCACTAATTATGGAAAACTGATAATCAATCTGTAAGCATCAGCCACTTATTAATGCTAGATATACTTCTGGAATTAACCCTATAATTACCGAGAGAACAGCAACAAGTACTGCTTAACATGTTACAAGTCATCGCCTGCCATAACTGCAAGGCTTAAGGTAAACCATGTGTATCTTTCAAAGAAGATTGCATTTGGAAAACTATATCTATATTATTACAAATCAAGCTTTTGCTAACATTTTTTTCTTGGAGTGCAAATATATCAAATAAAAGTGCTAAAGGAGGGAAAAAAACATTCAACATACCTGAAATTCGAGATTATCATCTGCTGTTGTTCTGAAGCAACATGGCAGAGTTTGTGCATGCGCAGTCAATTCAGTCCTAGACTAACAACCTGTTTGCTGCATTGCCCCTGTAAGCACATTTCACAGCAGAGCATATATCTGGAGCTCAGTGGTGGTAGCAGCAACTCAATTCCGGATATAAGAAGCCTTTCATTCTTCTCCTTACATATTCTTTGGCTTCAGCACAGAGTAATGATGGCAAATAAATCGGCATTATGTATAATCACTTCTAAAAAATGCCAATCAGATGGCCATTAACAAATTATTTATATCATAGTTTAATAGAAATGCATCAAATGGAAAAGGAAAGTATTATTTTCCAAGTATTAATAATGCATTTTATAAGATATGTGCAAGAAAATTTTCAAACAGCAAATTAAAAAAAAAATTTGAAGTTTTCTGTACTAAAAACTGATATATGTTTCAGTCTCTCATTTCAAAATTCTGTCAAATTGTATACAAGATGTGAGCCCTGTAAAGGTTAAATATATGCATATATTAAAGCAATGTTTTACTAATATTTCCTTAACAGCACTTTCAGTTTTTTGATATGATGTATCCAATAAAAAATGAGCTGAATGAGTTGGATAAAGTGACCTTTTCGTATGCAGTTACCTACATTGTTCTCTTATGGATTGCATTGGTCCAGAACAAGGCCCAGTAGAATAAGATTACAATTAAAAAGTCATTATGGAGATCATAGGTAGCCACAGGTGAATAGGGGGGGGGCAGTAAGGGCATTTGTCGCTCCCACTCCCCTGTAAATCCAGAATTTGTTTTATGCAATAAGAAAACTGGATGGAGGATTACTTGCATTTCTGACTTTATTATAAGAGCTTTATACGATAATATGTTTCTTAACAAAAGCTGCATTTAAAATTTTCAAAGTCATTATTGAGAACATGGAAATTATCCTCTTTTGGCAAAGATAAACATTTCTATTTCAATATTTCATCATATAATTGTTGTTTTTGGCCAAAATCCCGAGACAGTTATTTGTGTTTAAAAAGTGCTAATTTTTTGTGTTAAATATTTTTGTTTTAACCCCTCCAGAATTTCACATTAATTATTGAATTTTCCAAAAAAAAAAAAAAATTCTTTATATTATTTAAAAATTAGCCTAACAAATAAAAATGTTGACTAAAATCAATTTTTTTTTGTAACAAATACAGTTAAAATAAATGACACTAGATACTATTAAATGCATTCTTAAATTCTTAAAGGTGTGCTAAGACGTGCACTTGTGCTAAGACATTGCACTATATCTAAAAGAATTATCAATGGTGCTTTTTCTAAGATTCTTACCCCTCCTCCCTCCCAGAAAAATTTCTGTGGATCCACTGATGGAGAGCCTCCTGTGAATATATCTAATCAGAAACCAACAAAAACTGTCACCAAGTAATTATGACAAAAATATCACTGTCATTAGTTGTTTTTTTTTTAAAAAGGACAGAGATAACCTGTAAGATTTTGGCTTCAGTTGGTTTCTCGTAAGCTGTACAAACACATAGATGAGGAATACAACATACAAACACTTACACAAGTACATGCCTGCTGGAATAGTAGTCAGTTTTGCATTTGCACAGTGTCTAGTAAGTATTAACTTCCCAGTTGCCGATTGAAAATAATAATTGGCTTCCAGATGATATAATTTGTTGGCCTCTCAGATTATTATGCTTTTCAATGCACACATGGTATGAACTACCAGCTCAAAGTTTAGTGTCCTATGACCAGCCAGGACGAAGATTAAAAGTTAGGTTTTGACCGAGGGATGAACTTTACTTTTATAATATTGTTTGCCCTAGGATGTCATGGGCTGAGCTTTACCTATATGGTACTGATTTGTCCCCGATATAGATAGTGGTAATGTGGCATACTCCTTATAGCTGCCGTGCAGTCTCTGAATTGCAATACATCTGGGTATGTCATTCATATTAATTACCTGTCCCATGACCAGGCATCACGGGTGGCAAGTCAAGTTGGATTCTCAATATCCTTGTTTGTGGCGACCCAAGATGAAGATTATATTTAGGTTTTGCCAAAGATTAGACTTTACTTCTATAGTACTGTTCAGCCCGACAGTGGATAGAAGTAAACATGGCACTGCCCCATTAGATATGGTGCAGTCTCTGAATTGCGGAGCATCTGGGCTTTGTCATTAATTATATTACTGCCCCATGACCAGCCTGTCAGGGGCACTGGAGCAACTTGGATTCTCAATATCCTTGTTTCTGGTGAACCAGAATGAAGATTATAGTTAGGTTTTGGTGAGTGCTAGACTTTACTTCTATAGTACTGTTCAGCCCCAATGGTAGATAGTGGCAAATGTGGCATCTCCCTAATGATGTAGTGTAGCCTCGAGTTGCGGAACATCGGGTTTTGTCATAAATTATATTACCTGTCCCATGACCAGCAGCATTTGCAAGCTCTTTAGTATTTCATTTCCTCATCAAAGATAAGGAAAAGGTAAGTAGAGAAAATCTTGATTGCTGACAACTGAGAAGGGGGGGGGAATCAAAACTATAAACCTTATATTTGCAAGTCTGAAAATGTTAATTTCAGTGCTGCATTCTGCAGCATATTTATGCAGTACGGTCAATAGATGTTTTATATAGGCTGTTTCAAAAAGGACGCAACCCTTTTTTTTTTTTCTATTTAAATTTGACAAAAGACACAAATTTCAAAAGATGCAAATTAGACATATATCTACCTTTACAACAGATGTTGAAAGTGATTTCCTGCAACCTGGATGCAGGTTCATACCTGTTTCATGATATTTGCAGCCACCTTTCATAATGTTTGTTTTCTTATGTTTAAAATCTCTCTTTCAATGTTAGCCTTCAAGTGTATGGGGATTGTTTTGAAAAACTACACATTTGAGATATCCACAAAGAAAAAAAACTGAAGGAGTAAGATCTGGGGATCTTGGGAGACCACAATTTTTTTGAAATCAATTGATCACCAAAAAAATCCTGCAACATGACCATTGTGTCATTTGCAGTATGGGCCATCACACCATCTTGTTGAAACTAACACTCTCGTTCATTCACATCCAATAGTACAATAACCTGTTGGATGAGGTCACGATAAACACCAGTTACAGTTGAGTCAAAAAATAAAGGCCCATCACATGAAGACGGGAAATTGCACACCAAACACCAATTTTCCGTGTGTGTAATGGTCATTTGTGAAAAGTGTGAGGATTTTCACTGTTCCATATTTGACTGTATTGACTGTACACATACCCATCCATCCAAGTGAAACCAAGCCTTGTCACTGAAATAAACATGGTCCAACACCTCAATTCCATTTTCATCAACAAAAGAAATGAAACCAACAACAGTACTGCAAATGTTTTTCAGGTCTGATTCTTTCAGTTCATGAATGACACCAATGCAGTAGGCATGAAATTTTAACTTCTTTGTACCCCTGGAAACAGTAGGTGCTGACAGTCCAACCTGTGAAGATAACTTTCTAAGAGATTTTCTGGGTGAGCGAGTTAAATGCTGAGACACATCATCAAGAACTTTGAAGGTTAACAGAGATGGCCGGCCTGGGCTCTTTCGATCCTGTACGGACTCAGTGTCGTGAAATTTATCAATCAAACGAGATATTGTTGACTTGTTGGGAACTGCAGACTGAAGAAACTTCAACTCAAACTCCTCTCTCACACGTTTGTAAGATTTGTACACACAATAAGTCTCAACAATTAATACATGTTTGTTTTTGGAAAACGACATAGCTGACACAACACAAAGGAATGAATGCTTGAGACTAGTGCGTGACAAGGTCATTTCAACTGATAAAGGCTGTTAACCTTCAGTACAGCAATGCCAACTGACTTGCCATCATTTAAATTTTAAGAGAAATTTCACATGCTTCTCTTATATACTGTGCATACCAAAAGTTCAACATATTTACTCTAAACCTAATGTCACCAAGTGTAACTAAAAGCAATTTAATTCAAATAAAGAATTCTCATAATGTTCTATATTTTTCTCAATTCTGAAATTAAAAAAAGGATTGTGTTGTTTTATTTCTGAGTAGCACTTTTTTGCACTCAATTTGCTAAATGACCAGCCACAAGGGCTCAGAGAAAGTTGAGGAAGGGGTACAATGGACAGATGTTAGGAGGCAGATGGAAGCTTCTTGTTAATGCCATCTAGCATGTTCTTTAATGTGCACAGGATATGGCTCTACTGCATGACTAATATACCATCCGATGAATAGTGCCATCTCCAAGCCTACCAAGGACAGAATGGCAGGTTTGTGCAGAAAATTCTCAATAAAGTCCCAGTTAGGATTAAAAACAAGGGGAAATATCTACAGTATTAAAATTTTATATATTATAGAAAAGTTTTTTCATCAAACTATTACTGAAGCCTCTCATCACTACTTACATAAATGTAAGCCTTTATTAAGGCATTTTACATAGATCAGTTATATAGTCAGTTTAAGTGATAAGGCACTTGAGCTTATTTCAGAAAGAAGGAACTGCAGGAATGTCCTTAATCAGTACACTACTAGTCCTAATAGAAAGGATTACAGAGAGCTTAATAAACGTGTAAAGGATCAGTTAGCTACTGATAAGAATCTTTGGCTTGATGGTTTGGCTGACAAAGCCGAGGAAGCAGTTAGACAGCACAACAGCAGAGAGCTGTACCAGATAATTAATGTTTTGTGTGGTAGAAAACGGACAGGTATACAAGGATTGAAGGATAAAAAAGGTAAGGTTATAGAAGGGGAGGATTCTGTCATGACTAGGTGGGCTGAGTATTTCAGTGATGTTCTAAACAATGTGGTTAGTTCTACTCCCATTGTTTGTAATGATGATAGATGCATTGGCAGCTTTAATGTTTGCCCTATAACACAATCTGAAGTTATTTTGGCTATCTCTAAACTTAAACTTCATAAATCCCCAGGGGTAGATGAAATTACTACAGAAATGCTCAGAGCTGGGAATGTTTCGGTTACCACTTGGATGACTGAAATTTTGAATAACTTTTATGATAAAGGCATGGTTCCTAAAGATTTTACCAGAGCTATTATTATCCCTATTTTCAAAAAAGGTGATCGCAGTTCTAGTGATAACTATAGGGGTATCAGCCTACTCTCTGTTCCAGGTAAAGTTCTTTCCATGATTGTGCTTAATAGAATTAAGAATCTGGTTGACAGGCAATTGCATGATGAGCAATGTGGATTCAGAAGTGGTAGGGGATGTGTAGATCAGATATTTTCACTTAGGCAGATTCTTGAGAAATGTTTAGAGTTTCAGAAACCTTTGGTTGCTAGCTTTGTTGATTTCAAAAAGGCTTTCGACTCTGTTGATCGTCATAATTTGTGGTTGATTGTGAGATCATATGGTATACCAGACAAGTTAGTTAACATAATGAAAGCTCTCTATAATAACACTGAGTCATGTGTGAGAGTTGGTAAGTCTTGTAGCAATTGGTTTAGCATTACGTCTGGTGTTCGACAAGAGCGCATCTTGCCTCCTTTTCTCTTTAGTTTGGTTGTTGATTATGTTATGCGAAATTCACTTCTAGGGAAAGATTTTGGCCTTAATTGGGCTGGAGATACGAAAATTTCTGATTTAGATTATGCTGATGATTTAGCCCTTTTGGCAAATGATGTTGATGAGATGAACTCTTTCATTCGAGCTGTTGATGAGACTGGTACTAGGGTGGGTTTGGTTATAAACAGAGAGAAAACTAAAGTGATAAAAATTGGTCAGGCAGATTGTGATTCAGTTAATCTGAATGGCTGCAGTCTTGAGCAGGTGTCACAGTTTAATTACCTTGGAAGCTATGTAACATATATTGGTGATGTCCAGCATGAGATTAACAGATAAATAGGGATTGCTGCCGGGACTTTTAAGAATCTATGGAGAGTGTGGAGGAATAGGCGTATACACCTAAAGACTAAAATTAGTTTGTGTAATAGTTTGGTTCTCTCTAGGGTTAGTTATGGTAGTGAAACTTGTACACTGTGTAAACAAGATAACATGAAACTAGATGCTTTTGATTCTAGATGCTTATGCAGTATCTTGGGCATTAGGTGGTTCAACTTTGTAACTAATGATGAGGTTAGGCAAAGGAGTCTGCAACCTCCTTTAAGCAGCATATTGTGCAGAGAGAGACTCCGCTGGTTTGACCATGTTGCCCGTATGGATAATTATAGATTGGCGAATAAGGTTATGAACAGTGTGTCTAGAGGCCTCAAGGAGGGGGAGACCTAGGATGCGGTGGGCAGACACTGTCAAACAGGACCTTGTTAGAATTGGTGTGCAGTGGCTGGATGCAGCAGATGTAGCTCAGGACAGATATGCTTGGAGAATTAAACTGCAAGGTCTGGTTGGACCTCCGTAGCCCATGGCTGCTTGAGGAGGAGGAGGATGATGATGATATGTGAAGTATCTGCCAATTCAATTTACTCTTGATCCCCTTACAGAATGACAGGTTGGGCTGCTTTACCAAAGGCTAACTGGAAGGTAGGGGACAAGAGAAGAAAAAAAAATATGTTCCAGATTTAGAGAAGTTGATATGACAATGTTAATAACTAAAAAAAATTTTAAATTCATGTAGTCTTGTAATTTACTGTGGAAAGTACACTTGAATAACTAAACAGCAACATTCAGATAATATTATTATTATTTATCCACTGAGTGAGATAAACAATAAGTCTGAGTAATTTAAAAAAACTCAATTTCTCTGCTGGTTTAATGGGATAATTGTACAGAATTGGAGCAAAGGAAGCTACCCACTGATATCTAGTTTGGTGCCATTTCCCCTAGAAAACAAGCTCTCCTCCTAAGCTCTCCATCTGTTACAAAACCATTCTAAAACAATGCTTTAATAATACCTATGGGAAAGTTTTTTAAGAATTGATTATGCATTTTTAAGAGTAATTGTTGAAAAGAGGACATTAAAAGCACTACATTACTGAAGCAAGTAATATTCTGTTATATTAATACATCAAGTTATTATTACGTGAGTTTTCAAAAGCAAGTGATAAGAGTAGAAAAGATAGATCTTTTCTTAACTAAATAGTAATGCAACTTTACATTCTTTATACCTCATATTCTTTTGATAATTCAGGTTTTACATAATGATGCATTGCAAGGAGCTGCTTCACTATTTTTTCTAAGTTGTCAGCACAACCTGTAGCCAATTCTACTAAAACATCATAAGCTGCTACTCGAGATTCATAAGTAGTACACCTAAAAGTAAAGAACAATATAATAAAGTACACTTCTTACTTCATAAAATAAAATATAAATTTGTTTAATGTATCAAATTCTAAGATAAATGAAAACATTTTCAGTTATTAAGAAAAAGGAAGAAAAAAAAGTTATAATTGCAAATTGAGAGTTTGTTTAATATTAAGCAATTAATCAGCTGTTCCTTGACAAAAATACTTGGTTGTTTATCTGGCTGCTACTTCACAGTTGCCACAATTAAATATAATTTTTATTTTTAGAATAAAACAGTTTGCACTTCCAGTTCTGCTCTTGAATGGTTATCTTATGCTGCTGTACATCAATCTGACTTTATCCACATATGCTCCATTGGTTCAGATCCAGTGATACACAGAAACTCCTCATGGGTTTGAAAGTTATTGAATTAGTGCATCAGACCTCTAGAGATAAGTCTTATAATCTTTTAGTATGAACTTTTCTCTGGCAAAGGCCCGACATAGACATCAAAAGTCATATCCCTTCACTTTGAACCATTCCTATTTTTAATTATTTAAATAAAAGTTAGCCTTGTAATCTTGCCCTGATATAAAACATTCTTGATAGAGATTACTTTGAAAATATTCAAGGTCTCCTTCCCAACAGTAGTTACCAGCAGCCTAATTGACCTTTAATACCCTTTTGCTGCAGACATTTTCTTCTAGAAGCACATTAAGAATTATACAGAGCATTTCAATTACTCAGAACAACCTATGACTTTGCGATCTGCAATGTTTTGTAGCATCTGCATATCCAGCACATATGCCTTAAGTTAATGAAGAAAATAAATAGTGACACATTAAGAAATACAACTTGCCTTCAATGATCTGCTACCTCTGCAACATTTTTTGATGGTCTTTTTTTCCTGTGTAAAAGGAAACACTATGCCACTGGTTGGCATAATTAAAAGCCTTATGAAGCCTCTGTCATATGATAGACATTGATATCTGGCTTCCTATTGCTATGGTAAATGTATGAATACAACAATGTTGTATTCATACATTTGTTGGGTTGGTTGTTTTACCCCTGAGTGCAACAAGTGGGTGTAGGAGCCCTCTGTGTATAGCTACAAGGCTCACATAACAATCTCACATGTAATGGTGACCTTATGTCTTAAGTTTTGGTTTCAGTCCTTTTAAACTATAACAATACCTTAAGTACAAATTGAGTGAATATCTCACACCTCAGATTTTCAGGAATGGTCTTTCCATAGCCCCCAAACATTCCAAATCTTAATGATTCTGGTGTATAATGAATATGTGATACAAAGATCAATGTAGTACACTCCAATATGGTGAATGAAGTCTGATAAACTTTTATCAGAGGCAGCTTTGGAAGCAATTTATCCAAACTTCATCATTTACATAAAGGGTGACTAGAATATAATTTTTATGCTTATATTCTAAACATTTAGCATATTGACATATCAAAAATAATTTATTTGCTTAAATTAAGGAATAATTTTACAATATTTAGTGTGCTTTGCTTTAATATTGGAAGGTAATATATGTATCTAAAGATGAGAATATTAAGTTTCCATTAATTATATGGAATGATACACCATTATTTTGAAAAATAACAGATTGGTTATCAGTAACAGAAATTTTATTTATAACCAATTACACAATGCAAATGTTATGCAGCAGTGTTCTTTAATATTTTGAAAAATACATGAAATTAAAAATCAAAAATTGAGTTACTTATGTGATATCATGTGGTGAATATGTGAATATAAAACCACTTGAGACTCCAAACATGCAAATGAATTAACAGTACATAAGGCACTAATAGCTCTGTGCATTTTATTGCTTGTTCACAAAGTGCATATTCTTTATTGTTTGCCCATAAATTGCACATTCTTTATTGTTTGCCCACAAATTGCGAATTGGAGACTGCATTTTGTCAAAAAATGTTTCAAAGACATCATTTATATCAAGGGTTGGCAACTTTCTGTTAATGTGGGCTGCACTCGAGGGATTACAAGGGAGGGTACATATGTACAAAACTTTGCGCTTTTTTATATATATTGATTCATTATTACAAAATATTGATATGAATATGTATATCTTTATGATTATTAATATCTCAAATAAAAATAATATTTAAATAACTGAAAAAATAACAAAAACTCTTGCATATGCACAAACAAAAAGGAAATTTTATCTAAAAATATCAATGAGGCTTGATACCTTTAATATTTTTTTGCCAATTAAATAAAATCAACTTCAAAGCCAGTAGTACTAGAAATTAGTGATGAATGGAAATGTTTGTGTCATTTGTAATCAAAACTTGCTTTTGATAAAAATTTATTCATTAAAATGATTACGTTCACAAATATAGGTATTAGAGAACACAGGGTTATCATTCTGGTCAGAAATAATTTGAAAAGAGGAAATGTAATATTTGAAAGTCCTCCATAAAATTGAACCAGCTCCACATTTTTAAATGTTTCTCAAAGTATTGTCTGTTTGTGAATCAAATTTGTTATAAAATATATTAATTTCACATTATTACTTAAAAATTTAATTACCAATATTGGTGAAGGGGCAATTTGTGTTACAAAGAACAAATGATCAACGGGCTATATGTTACAAACCTGATTTAGATGATTCATTAAGATGATATGCCATAGAAAAAAAATTAAGTTGAGCAGTCTGAAGCCAGTGTATGATCGCTGAATGTGTCTCAAATGATGGCATTCTGGATACAATTTCAGGATATAATTGATTTTCCCAGACCACTACAAGGTTACCCAAAAGTTATGACATCTCAATGCATATCTTTATAACTATTAATATCATTAGTATCATATTATTAATATCCCAAGATGTTTAATATCTTGCTTTAACTATAAGGCATCATAGAACACTGGTAGCTCCATAACTTGCTTCACCCACATACAAAAAAGAGAAATTCAAAGTGAATGCTTTCTAAAAGGCTTCAGGAGATAGGACTCTATGCAAGACAACCAGTGTCTCTCTCCACAGTGATATGTGTCCCGTTACTCTCTCCCATAGAAAAGCCCATCTGATTTGGTCTCAGCAACATGTGCATGATAACCAGGAAACAGTACACAACTGCTCTCTTCACAGATGAGTCAAGATTCAGATTACAGACTGATTCTCATAAACATTAATCTGAAGAGAATGTGGGATATGATATAATCTATCTATCAGAGAAAGGAATCAATATAGAGATGGTGGCTTTAATTGTCTGGGAAAGCATCACTTAATGGCTGCACTGACCTCCATGTGTTTGATAGAGGATCCCTGACTGCCTGGAAGTATCAGAATGAGATCCTCAAACCTTATGTTCACCCATTTGCAGGTATAGTGGTGTCAAAGTTCATTTTAATGGATAATAATGCTCATGTACATAGAGCTCACCTGATGCATCAATAACTTGAACATTAGAGCACTGAATATTAGAGATGGCTGCCAGATCTTCTAACCTAAGTTCTATTGAACATGTCAAGGATACCTTGAAAAAACAGATTGCCAGTGAACTTTACTCCCTCTTAAACGGATTGTAGACATTCTTGCCACTAAGAGGAGGTATTGTGATTCTTACATGTTGTCAGGGGAAATCAAACCCTTTGTGAACATGTGTTTCCATACTTTCATATAGCAATTAATCATGCAACTATTCATCTTTCAATCTTTATTATTAGGAAAAACTACAATCATATTACAGCTTACATTTTCATAAAATCCGTAGAGACCTATTTGAGGTATCAGTGTTTTGGTGTTTGCAACTAACTTTTGCACTTGAGCAGATATTTTGGAATGAACAGGAAAATTGTAATATTTTAATGTTGTGTAAGAGTGATAATATATGCTAATTAGGTTATAAGCAGTACAATATTCTGCAAATAGTTACACCACACATTTCTGTAAGATGTAAAAACAACATAAATATTTGCATATAAATTTAAAAATCACCAGCAGTAAAGTGCATAATACAGGGCATAAAATTAAAAATGCAACAGATCTGCTTTATAAATGTCAGTAACTTATTGAGTTGCTAACAAAGTATTTCACACATCATTGATAGTTGATAATGGGTAGTCTCCTTAGCTCTTCCAAAGGAAAAGTAATCTTCATGAATAGAGGAGTTCAGGATTTATAAATATTGCTTCAATAACTGAATGCTACTTTGCCCAGTGTCCTTTATCCACATGGAAGTATAGAAATAGTCCAAGACTGTCTGGACTTGATAATAAAATACAATTTCTTTATGTTTGGTATCACACTTTTCTGATAAATTGGTGACATCTGCATAGAGAAAACATATGGACATATATATATATCTCAATTTTAATTCCAAAAATTTTCAACCATCCTAAAATTCATTTAAAGTATTCAGTACCTACTTTAAATCTATCTATTCTAATTTTCTGACATGTTGGTTGTATTCAGCAATAAAAATGATCAACTTAATTATTTACTTATGAAAAATGTCCAATCATATTTTACTTGTTATAATATAATCATTATCACAGTTGTTTTTTCATGCTTTCAAACTATTTAAAAGCAACCTAATAGTGGACCTCTATCTTTTTTATATGTTAACTATCAACAGCATATCTGTTTTCCGTGTAAGAAATATGTTGACTTAAGCTACAAATAAACAGAAACTGAAATGCTGGATTCAGTACAATACAAGAGTGGAAAAGGTTAAAATAGCTTTTACCCATTGTTCCACTAAAGTAGAATAAAAATATGAATATGAAACTGAAAGTGGAAAAAATATAACTAAAGTTAATCCTATTTTTTTAATTTTTCTTTTTGCAGGTCACACCTTTGAAACTCATTAACAAAACATTTAAAAGACCAAAATTTAAATGACAAAATCCTTAACCAATCCCAATTCAAGATAATAAGAAAATATACATCTGCAGTTCCACATATACACATTAGTAGAAAGGATGCAAAATAATTGTCCCTTATGACCAACATACTTTAAAATAATAACACTATAACTGACAAATTAGTTTAAAATAACATTGACAATATACCATGTATTAGGAGGTAGTGCTGTTGTTCAACTGAAACACACTGGATGGTGTTCCAAAACCTGCTTTTTAATAGTCTTTTTAGAATAAAAAAAAGAGTAAAAAATATGTTTAAAAAATATGAGCAATGCAATTATTTATAAATTAAAACAAGAGTTTTTTTTTTTAATGAAAGACAGAGGATTTCATGAATATCTTCAGGAAACAATAGTACTGTCTACACTGCTGCCCCTTCAGAAGGGGCGGGGGTGGCTCTGTCAGTAGCGCGCCAGGCTCGTAATCTGTAGTTCCCAGGTTCGAGTCCCAGATGGGTCAGCGTTGAGATTTATCTCCGCAAAATTCCCCGCCCTGCCCACGGTCAGTAGGGGACACTGATGGGCTTGGAAAGGCCGCCGTCCGTCGGATGGGACGTTAAGCCGTGGCCCCGTGTGCCGGAGAGACATACCCTGTGCACGTTAAAGAACACGCTGGATGGCCTTGACGGGAGACTACCATCTGTCTCCCAACAGCTGTTCCAGTGGGTCCCCTCCCCCAACCTTCTCTGAGCCTTCGGGGTCCATGTGACCTGGCCATTTAGCCCATGGTGTGCAAAAAAGTGCTGCTCAGAGGTAAAACAACCCAACCCAAAGCCTTTTCAGAATACACAACCTATGTCCGAAAAGTCCTGAGACTGAGAATGAGTATGGTGTACTTACACTCTGGTGTTAAGGATCTCCTTCAAAATAGTTTCTTCCTGCATCAATACAATTCCAGCATTTCTAGAGATCTTTGAAGTAGTCCTGGAAATTTCTAGGACTACTTCAAAGCCAAGGGTCTTCCCTGTTGACAGCCAATACATCTGTTCTATTGATTATTAGAATGGTTGAAACCTCACACACAGTCAATCCAAAAAAGTATGTTAACTCAAAAATAGAAATCCCTACAAAGACAATAATAAAAACATGCTCTGTGTTTGGAATTTATTACAAGAATTTTATTTCTTTTTCTTTAGAAAAATTATATCATTTTGTGAACTTTCATCCTATGGCCAAGGAGTTAGCATGTTTGATTACTGATCAAAGGGACCTGAGTTTGAGCCCCACGTAAGGCATGGATGTTTGTGTTGTTTCCCTGTTGAGGTCCTGCCATCCTCACACACCTTCTACTTTGGTGCATTAAACTGACAGGCTCCTGTCAGACCTCTATGACAAGCAGCTGCTTGAAGGGATATTTATTTATTTATTTTTAAACAGAATGAGATAACCTGCAAGCTTTGGCTACTGTTGGTTCCTCGTACAAAATACAAACACTTAATGACATGTCTACTGGAATAGTAGTTAGCTACACTAGCCCAGATAGGGATACTATTATTTGAACTAAAACAATTAGATTTTGTTCAGTTCCTGAAAAAACACTTAATGCCCCTCACAGGCCATATTTTTGGGCTACTTTGTGTGTTCCAGAATCTTTTTTTTTTAAATCAGTGATTGGAAGTATATATAAAATAAGTTAGCTCATTCAGAATTACTATGGAAAAACATTTAGACAATTTTCAACTAGCTTAGATGAACAAAAAAAAACATAGATGAAATAAACTATTTGATACAGTTTTAGCCATGTCTCCACTGCATAACAAATATATTCCAAATTCAAGATGCTACTTTATTGTGCATCCTCTATCCTAACAATTAATGTAAATAATGCAGAAAATTTAATCCTAAATAATAATAGAGAGAATGCATGTAATTTTCATATTTTAACCCCACCTCTGGATGAGATATTATTAGGAAGTTATCAATATCCAAAGTACATTTATTCTGCAACTAATGTAACATATGCAAAATTTAGCTAACTATGAACTCAATAAGCTAATAAACTTTTAAGTTAGTGCTTATTGCCTAAGAAAGCACATAACACCAGCATGAAAAATATGCAATTTAGTTAGTACCAATGAACATCTCAGTGTTATCAACTATAGCATGTCAACAGCCACGTGTATTCCGGCTGATGTATGCAGTAACTACAAGTGGAAGAGCGCCTATCCCCCACTTTTTTACCAGCTATAACTGACTTCCTTCCTGTTTCCATGAAACTTGAGTTCATCAACCTCTATATGTTAGGCCACATACCAGTGCTACTATCTGCTATATATAAAAATGTTTCTGCCTCTGCTATTTACCAGGGATGGCCTACATAAACTATTTGTATATCTACTGCATATAATTTCTCTTCAGTGATGATTACAAACAAACTATACAGCAGTGAGTTATTAATTTCACAAAGTCATTTTTGTCAACTAGAAGCCCACACTCTTACATCTCTGCTGTGGCAGTTTCATCCAGTTAATATTTATCAACTAGCACATTAAGAATCAAATGAACTATTTTAGTTGCTTAAAATAAAAATAATTGACAGAAATAGAGTTTGATTGTGACTTCGATTTTTGTAATACTTAAGTATCCATCACATTTTGGTGACTAAGATCAGTGTTTGGCAAATTTAACTTTTAACAGTTCCATAAAGTTGCTTTATATTTTAAAATAAATAAACTGATAAATTTTTGTAATGTGAAAAATTAGTCAATTTGCTTTCATCTGACCTACAAAATAGGATAAGAAAATTGTGATTTTAATTAAGTCTGAACCAATTCCCAATCATAAAAGAAGTTGGATTGTTTTATTTCTCAGTGGCAATTTTTGCACACACTGGGATAAATCGCCAAGTCTCATGGACCCCAAAGGCTCAGAGAAAGTTGGGGGAAAGGGACCATGGGACAGCTGTTGAGACAGGTGCAAGCCTCCCATCAAGGCCATCCAGCATGTTCTTTAATGTGCACAGGGTATGGCTCTCCCATACACAGTAACATGGCTTTATGTCTAATCTGCTGGATGGTGGGTGGCCTTTCCAAGCCCATCAGTGTCCCCTACTGACTGAAGGTAGGATGGAAGTTTAGTGGAGATAAATCTGAACACTGGCACAACTGGTTGGGACTCAAACCTGGGAATAAGAGCCAAATGTGCTACCTACTGAGCCAACCCACATCTCACATAAAAGAAGTCTTTGCACGCTTCTGTTAAATGGATTCAGTGTGTTGTACAATGCTTCCACTGTTGATTCACTGCTACACACACTAATTAAGAAGATAGTTTATGCATAGTCTTCATTTTACAGCAGAATGTTTGTTCTATTTTTCATGTATGCACAGCACTAAAGACATTGGTGTTAAAGCTTTTTAAACTGTCATAGAGCTGGTTTTTAGCATTTTTTTTACTTTCCTTGTTTTATGAAGTTTAAAAAGTTTTAACAGTGAACTTTGAAATAACACTAGTACTGTCCTTCACTAAGCCTGAAAAATGAAATATTCAGTATTATAACATGTATGATACCTACACTAGTGTGTGCAATCTAATATATAAAAAAGAAAGTTTGTTTGTTTGTTTGTTTGTCTGTTCGCTTATGCACTCAGCCCCAGAAGTGCTAGAGACACCAAACTTTGCATGAAAGTTCCCTTCACCCAGAGAAAGAAGGCAGGCTATGTTCAAACTCACTGGAGTCAACCAAATTGGGATGGGTTTTAATTTCTCAAAATCCCCATAGACTAACATTTGATTTTGTGTGATTAAACATTGAAATTTGTGTGATTTACAGTTGAAAGTTAAACACTGCGGATAAAAAATATGTGGTAATATAAAAAATTACTGCTGCCACCATTAAATAAAAATAATGAATGCATCAAACTAATTTCTTTCTGATTTTGTATGATAAATTCATTGTTCAGTTTGTTGAGTCAAGAGCGTGAGCATCCATGAATACTAAAGTTATTCTAATTAAGCAGGAGCAGAACACAAGATTCAAAAACTAAATTCCTATCAAAAGTTAAAATCATTAACTTAATTTGGAAAATATGCAAAAGCTAATAAAAGTGTATACAAATAATTAATATATGTTTTAAATATTACGTTAAGTAATAAATAACTTTGTTCAATAATAATTTTTTTGTACCTTTACATTTTTTATGCACCGTCAATCAGGCCATAATTAATTTTCTTTTGCTGTAAAGTTACACATGTCTGGCAAACTGTATCCAAGGAACTCTGGTGGGTATGAAATGATTTTAAAAGTTCGATTATCTAAGTGAAGGAATTGCAGTTTTTGGTTTAGAAATTTCTGACATGGGGAGGATAATGATTACTTCAAACTATGTCCATTTCTTTTCTCCTCTAAAAAAAAGAGGGAGAAAATTTTAACTGGAGGGGAGGTTGGGTTATTTCACCTCTGAGTGGCACTTTTTTGCACACAATGGGTTAAATGACCAGGTCACAAGGACCCCAAAGGCTCAGAGAAGGTTGGGGGAGGGGACCAATTGAAATAGTTGTTGAGAGACAGATGGTAGTCTTCCATCAAGGCCATCCAGTGTGTTCTTTAACATGCACAGGGATGGCTCTCTCGCACATGGTCCCACAGCTTAATGCTCCATCTGATGGACGGCAGCCTATACAAGCCCAGCAGTGTCCCCTACTGACAGTGGGCAGGGCAGGGAGTTTTGCTGAGATAAATCTCAATGCTGACCCAGCTGGGACTCAAACCTGGGAACTATAAATTACGTGTCTGGCGCACTACTGACTGAGCCTGGGAACTATAAATTATGTGTCTGGCGCACTACTGACTCACCCCCCGCCCACCAGAGGGGGAGGAGATCAAGTGTAATGATATTTATGCTAAAAGAAAGCTTGTGACATGGTGATCTACTCTACAACAGAGCCATCTATAGCCATCTACTCTACATTTTAGAAAGTTTCAGACCCAAGCAACGCTGGGAAAATCTGCTAGTAAACAATAAAAGAAATTGTAACATAATACACTGGTTTCCATAAATTAAAAGAACAATCTGAAAACCTGGTTTTTCTCAAAGACCTGTTGCATACAAGTCAGAAGAGGTGTATATAAACAGTGTCTAAGTATAACAGTTGAAAAATGAAATAACACTTTTAATTCTAAAAATTATATACATGAATACAGTTACATGGTAAAAAGTTGAAGATCAACTGAGATAGTCCAAGTGGTTCAATATGAAGTGTAGTCACCTTTTACCACTATGAAGGCCTCACAACAATGTCTCATTCTGCTGATAAGACTGTTCAGCAATATTGTGGGTAATAATCACTAACTGCTCCTTCAAACATGTTAAAGCTCCAGAAGGCTTGCAGCAATATGATTCAGGGGAGTTATCCATCTCATGAAAGCATCACATGCATGTTCTATTGAAATTAAGTTGGAAGACCAGGCTTGCCACTTCATACGGTTAAGAGTGCTATTCTCCAGATAGCAATTGACAAGGTGACAATGGTGAGGGAGGGTGTTATCGTCTTTGAGCTGGCAGGGGATTCACTGGACAGCCATTAGGAGATGGTAGTCTCTTATCAAGACAATCTAATGTGTTCTTTAATGTACATAGGGTATGGCTTTCCTGAACAAAAGGTCATAGTTTAATCCCTTATCAAATGGACAGTGTCCTTTCCAAGTTCATTGGTCTATCTAATCAAGAATAGAGTATAGGTTAGTGAAAAAAAAACTCAATACAGGCACAGTAGTGTAGTAACTAGGCTACAGGAAACATAAGGTTATGAGCTCAGTGCATTACCAACTGAGCCAAAAAAGTACCAATTAACAGTCAACTGTGTGTGAAATATGTCATTAACATTGTGAATATTAAAATCAATTACTGTCATTTTAACAGCAGGTTTTACTCATGCACTTATGTACTCTGCAGATTACAATTAAAATAAATTTCTAGCATGATTACTCTGGTTATTAAATGAATGGCAACATAGTGTTGCATAAAAATAACAACATAAACTACTTTTAATGTAATTGTAAATTTATAACATTCCTTATCATTACATACTTTGGTGAGAACCCTGGTGATAGCCCACAAGTGTTACATGCAGTTCCAACAGAAATGAGGTGAGAGGCTGGGAACAGAAAATTAGCCAGAAGATCTGGAACTAATACTTTACCTATGAAAGATAAAAATCTTATTTTTCAAAAAACAATTAAAAATTAATTAAAATTCTGTCAAACTATATTATGATAGCGACCAAAATTAAAACCCATTGACAAAATATATTTATTTTTACATGCAAAATTTATACTCTACAGCTTACAATTGTTTCTATGTTATAGCTTTCAAGAACCATCATCATCATCCTCAAGCAACCATGGGCTACGGAGGTCCAACCAGACGGTGAAATTTAGTTCTCCAAGCAAGTCTGTCCTGAGCTACATCTACTGCATCTGGCCACCGCACACCAATTCTAACAAGGTCCTGTTTGACATTGTCTGCCCACTGCATCCTAGGTCTCTCCCTCTTTCTGAGGCCTTTAGGCAGACTGTTCATAACCCTATTCGCCAATCTATAATCATTCATAAGGGCAACATGGCCAAACCAACGGAGTCTCTCTCTCTGCACAATATGCTGCTTAAAGGAGGTTGCAAACTCCTTTGCCTAACCTCATCATTAGTTACAAAGTTGAACCACCTAATGCCCAAGATACTGCATAAACATCTGGAATCAAAAGCATCTAGTTTCCTGTTATCTATTAAAAAGTAATTAAACCTCATTATTAAACAATACAATAAAATATATAATTTATTTTCATTTTAATAAAAATTTTGAATTTATGATTATTATTTTATTATGTGATTTATATTATAATTTATTAAGTAATTTGCAATTACTAATCGCTAAATAAATTTCTTGCTGTTAGTTTCAACAGAATGTATGCAATAACTCTTAGCTTCATGTCAATATCAAATTTAGAGGAAAAATGGTGTTTAGCTGGGTGGGATAATGAACCCAAATTTGATATCGATGCGAAACTAAGAGTGATTACATATATTCTTATAATATACCATTTTATAATTATATATTGATCTCAAAATTAAAGGATAATGCCATATCTCAAAAAGTATATAAGGGAATGATACAAAATGTGGTGTACATATAAATCTGTTTGGATTTTTAATGGGACCTTAATCCAATCGAATATATTGGGGGATGTCCCTGCAAAAGCAATTTACAGATTTTCTACATCCTTTTTTTTATAGAAAAAAAATAATAATAAAGTTAATAATTAATAAATTTTGCATTATTAAAAAAATATGCATGCACATTTAACTGATGCAACCATGAGTGTGCAAATTAAGATTGCTGTAAGAGAACAAGTAATTGCAGTAGTCACTAATTTCTTTGATCATCAACTTGGGTAATAATTTGGTTTCATCATTTCACAAAGAGCACTGAGGTTTGAATACATATTCACTGAGGATAATACAGATCATTTGTATGGTGAAGAGCAATAGATAGGATAGAAACAGCCATCCCAGACTGAGGTATTCAAGGACTTAAATGTACCATAAGACTTGAATATGCAGAACAAAACTTCTGTTACAGATGTTAGTATCTTTTTGTAAATAAGTTAAAGCAAAGTGTTATTATTAATTGATTACCAAAAGGAATAAAAGGAAAAAAATTAATTTGGTAAGAAATCATATTAATTATGAGAGTTAATAACAGTGAAATTTGAAATTAAAAAATACAAATATTAACCACTCTGGAAGTCAATTTAATTTTAGAGGAAAAATTGTCTTGAGCCGGGTAGGATATGAACCCATGACCTCCTGATAACATGTCAGGTGCTCTAACCGCTGAGCTACCGGCCGCTGATCAAGATTTCCTCTAATTGATGATATGAACATTCTCAACCTATAGTACATACTCCATTATGTCTTGTATAGGTGCTGTTCGGGTGATCTTAGCCACAATACGGCAAATAAATGCCTTAAAGATGGAAAGTACATAATGGAATATGTACTATAGGTTGAGAATGTTCATATCATCAATTAGAGGAAATTTTGATCGGCGGCCGGTAGCTCAGCGGTTTAGAGCACTGACATGTTATCAGGAGGTCGTGGGTTCATATCCCACCCGGCTCAAGACAATTTTTCCTCTAAAATTAAATCGACTTCCAGAGTGGTTAATATTTGTATATATCAACAATGTCGAGTTTATTCATTATTTAAGAAATTAAAAATATATATATATTTTTTTTTTAATTGCTGTATTTTGGACAGTTTTGGATTTTAGACTTCCAGATTTGGGTCTTTGTACTGCATATTTCAATTATATACTCAAAAACAGAATAAGTTTTTGAAATATTTGGTTCTTAAATTCAATATACAATCTGAAAATTTGCCAAAGGGAAGGAAAATGCTTACTGTGACAATCTTTTGCAAATCCTAACATTCAACTGCTTTATTGTTAAAGAGAAAAGATTACACAATTCAAGCATACATAGCCTGTGAAGTAGTTCAATGCTGCTGAACCACTTCATTTAAATGCATATTAATCAAGTATTTTTAAAGGATTTTTTTGCAAGCAACATATTTTGCAAAAGCAACATCACTTTTGTAGTTTTTCTTTTGGCAATTGGGCATGCACTACAAAATATGGGCTTCTTGCACCCCAGAGAAAAATGCTTCAACCTGGATAAGGTGTCATGCACATTGAGAGTTAATTCAGAACAGTTACTAATTTCCCCACCTTTTCCTGCCTTTCCATAAAACTGCCTAATTTCTCTGACCAATATAGCACAAAACAAAAAATATTTTCCTGCTTCTGCTAATCACTATTAAAATACTGACAGGTTAGATTTTGCAGAACATGCTGAATATGAGGCTACTTTCCAGTATAGTACTAAGTTCATTATTTATTTCAAATATCATATGCTATATAAATAAGAAATCAAAATCTATTGGATATATAGTTTATACCTGCTTCTTCTTTTAGTACACCATCACAAGTAAGAAGAGTCTTTATCAGCCTAAAATGGCCTGCTAAGAGAGCACTATCAGCAGGCTGCAAAGATGCAACTGAAGAAGGGGAGAATCCCTGCAACCAAGCTACTTCATCTTCAACCATTTGTTTAGTATCAATAAGAAGGCTTTTCTGTTCTCCAGCTACAAAAATGAAAAAGTCAAAATAATTATATATAATAGCACTAATGCATTGTTAATTACTAAAACAATTGTAATAATTCATTTAATAAAAATGCATCACAATAAAACATAATATTTTCTCATCAGGAAAAATAAAGCATCTTTATAAGGATAACACATTTATAAATGTAAACAAACCTTTTGCAACTTTATGTGACAACTAAAACAGACTTGGTTGATATCAAGGCTTATTTAATATGTAAAGAACTATAAGAGATTTGTCACCCATACTACAGTGCTGGAAGTCTGTTTTCCAAAAATATTAACTATGCATACTATTATTACCTCATAATTTTTTGGCATCCTTTCAATATTCAGTGTTATAAATTGGCTAGACAATATATTACATTTCAACAGTATGCCAGTGAAAAGCCAAATTCAATGCTCCATGGCCTACAAATAAAAGCTTTTTATAGGAAAATTTCACAAACATATAAAATAAAGATCTACTTCAAGTCTTATCAAATCCTGAATTTCCAATTAGTCAGTCGGCATTGACATCTTTAATTTATCTTGGATCACATATTTCCATAATAAGTTAGAGAGCAATGAATTTGACTTTCCCTTGGATATTGTTAGTTGGTTTCGTATGTTTTTGTTGTTGCATTTTGATTGTTTTACTTCTGAACCCATGACCTCCCTACTTGGTAGCTCAACAGACAGAACACCCAATGTGTCATCAGGAGATCATGAGCTCAGATCCCACCCAGCTAATCACAATTTTTCCTCTATACTTATCTAATATATATCATCTAAAGGATGCCTAACTGCGAGGGACACAGGTGGCTCAGTAGGTAGTGTGCCAGGCTTGTAATCTGCAGTTCTCAGGTTCGAGTCCTGGTTGGGTCAGCCTTGAGATTTATCTCCGTAAAACTACCCGCCCTGTCCACGGTCAGTAGGGGACACCGATGAGCTTAGAAAGGCTTCCGTCCATCGGATGGGACGTTAAGCCATGGCCCCATGTGCAGGAGAGTCATACCCTGTGCACGTTAAAAAACGCACTGGATGGCCTTGACGGGAGGCTACCATCTGTCTCCCAACAGCTGTTCCAGTGGGTCCCCAACCTTCTCTGAGCCTTCGGGGTCCATGTGACCTGGCCATTTAGCCCATGGTGAGCAAAAAAGTGCCACTCAGAGGTAAAACAAACCAACCCAATCCTACCTGCGATTGTCTAATATTCAACATAAATCCTTATGCTTGAAAAAAGATGTGTTGACTTAAAAAAAGAAATTACCATGCCTCTTGACATTTGCTGGTCATGTGCACTAATCTGGAATGTGCCTTCTAGACCAGTCTTCAATTAAAGTGAGATATTTTCAAATGACTGATTCTATGATATAATGCTTAAAGCCAGCAATAGAGGAGATCTCGATCAGTGGCCGGTAGCTCAGCAGATAGAGCACCTAATACGCTATCAGGAGGCGGTAGGTTCGGATCTCACCTGGCTAAAGACAATTTTTCCTTTATGCTTATCAAATATATATCATCTACAGAGTGCCTACCTGTGATTGTCCAATATTTAACAGAGTAAATATACTAATTTTTTATAAATAAATCGAAATAATGAATTTTACCAGTCAAGCCATTCAGCAGTCTGCAACCTAATTCAAAATATTCCATACACTGACTGAGTAACCTGGAAAAAACATATTTATGTTATCTATTAACAATTAAAATGCATAAATTGATTGATAAATTTTGAAACTAAAGGAAAATTTGATTTTTAAAAGATATAACTCATTTTAGAAATATTTTAAATAAATTAGTATATACATAACTAATATTAAGAAACTGTAATTTTTAAATGAAGTTTTTGCCAATAGCAAAACCATATTCCAGCAATTATTTAATGCAAATTGATCTGGAATGCATTTTTTCCATAGCAATTATTTAATGCAAATTGATCTGGAATGGCTCTATCTCAATTTCAGTGGTTAGAATAAATTTTATTTAGTCTTCAATTTTTCCAACTTTTTTCACAAAAAAATTTGAAAAAAAAAAAGGACTGAGATAACCTGTAAGCTTTTGGCTTGTGTTGGTTTCTTGAACACAATACAAACACTTACACAAGGAATACAACAGAGAAACACTTAAGACATGCCCGTTGGAATAGTAGTCAGGTACGCTAACCACTAACCCAGGTAGGATTAGATTACCTCTTTTTAGTTAAATATTTTTAATTTTTATTTAAATTAACTTGTTTTTAAAGCAAAATAAATTTTTGTGACATTACTGCCATAGTTTTAAAGTTTGCCAATTGCCAAAAATTCATACATATGCATTATTATCATCATCCTCAAGCAGTCAAGGGCTATGAAGGTCAAACCAGACCATGCAGTTTAATTCTCCAAGCATATCTGTCCTGAGCTACATCTGCTGCATCTGGCCATAGCTTTCCCCGCCCTGCCCACAGTCAATAGGGGACACCGATGGGCTTGAAAAGGCCGCCGTCCGTCGGATGGGACGTTAAGCCGTGGCCCCGTGTGCGGGAGAGCCATACCCTGTGAACGTTAAAGAACACGCTGGATGGCCTTGACGGGAGGCTACCATCTGTCTCCCAACAGCTGTTCCAGTGGGTCCCCTCCCCCAACCTTCTCTGAGCCTTCGGGGTCCTTGTGGCCTGGACTTTTAGCCCATGGTGTGCAAAAAAGTGCCGCTCAGAGGTAAAACAATCAATCCGGCCACCGCACACCAATTCTAACAAGGTCCTGTTTGACATTGTCTGCCCACTGCATCCTAGGTCTCCCCCTCTTTCTGAGGCCTTTAAGCACACAATTCATAACTCTATTCGCCAATCTATAATTATCCATACGGGCAACATGGCCAAACCAACAGAGTCTCTGCACAATATGTTGCTTAAAGGAGGTTGCCGACTCCTTTGCCTAACCTCATCATTAGTTACAAAGTTGTACCACCTAATGCCCAAGATACTGCGTAAGCATCTAGAATCAAAAGCATCTAGTTTCCTGTTATCTTGTTTACACAGTGCACAAGTTTCACTACCATAACTAACCCTAGAGAGAACCAAACTATTACACAAACTAATTTTAGTCTTTAGGTGTATACGCCTATTCCTCCACACTCTCCATAGATTCTTAAAAGTCCCGGCAGCAATCTCTATTTATCTGTTAATCTCATGCTGCACATCACCAATATATGTTACATAGCTTCCAAGGTAATTAAACTGTGACACCTGCTCAAGACTGCAGCCATTCAGATTAACTGAATCACAGCGTGTCTGACCAATTTTCATCACTTTAGTTTTCTCTCTGTTTATAACCAAACCTACTCTACTACCAGTCTCACCAACAGCTCAAATGAAAGAGTTCATCTCATCAACATCATTTGCCAAAAGGGCTAAATCATCAGCATAATCTAAATCAGAAATTTTAGTATCTCCATACCATTTAAGGGTAAATCTTTCCCTTGAAGTGAATTTTGCATAACATAATCAATAACCAAAGAGAAAAGGAGACAAAATGCACCTTTGTCAAACACCAGAGGTAATGCTAAACCAATTGCTACAAGCCTTACCAACTCTCACACACGACTCAGTGTTATTATAGACAGCTTTCATTATGTTAACTAACTTGTCTGGTATACCACATGATCTCACAATGAACCACAAATTATGATGATCAACAGAGTCGAAAGCCCTTTTGAAATCAACAAGGTTAGCAACCAAAGGTTTCTGAAACTCTAAACATTTCTCAAGAATCTGCCTAAGTGAAAATATCTCATCCACATATCCCCTACCACTTCTGAATCCACATTGCTCATCACGCAATTGCCTGTCAACCAGATTCTTAATTCTATTAAGCACAATCATGGAAAGAACTTTACCTGGAACAGAGTGTAGGCTGATACCCCTATCACAAAGGTTATCACAAGAACTGCGATCACCTTTTTTGAAAATAGGGATAATAATAGCTCTGGTAAAATCTTTAGGAACCATGCCTTTATCATAAAAGTTATTCAAAATTTCAGTCATCCAAGTGGTAACTGAAACATTCCCAGCTCTGAGCATTTCTGTAGTAATTTCATCTACCCCTGGTGATTTATGAAGTTTAAGTTTAGAAATAGCCAAAATAACTTCAGACTGTGTTATAGGGCCAACATTAAAGCCACCAATGCATCTATCATCATTACAAACAATGGGAGTAGAACTAACCACATTGTTTAGAACATCACTGAAATGCTCAGCCCACCTAGCCATGACAGAATTCTCCCTGTCTATAACCTTATCTTGTTTATCCTTCAATCCTTGTATGCCTGTCCGTTTTCTACCACATGAAACATTAACTATCTGGTACAGTACTCTGCTGTTGTGCCTAACTGCTTCCTCAGCTTTGTCAGCCAAGCCACCAAACCAAAGATTCTTATCAGCAGCTAACTGATTCTTTACACATTTATTAAGTGCTCTGTAATGCTTTCTATTAGGACTAGTAGGGTACTGATTAAGGACATTCCTGCAGTTCCTTCTTTCTGAAATAAGCTCAAGTGCCTTATCACTCAAATAATTCTGCCTCCTCTGCTCCTTTTTCCTAAAAGAGTACTGTTAGTTTCCAAAAAAGCCTGTTTAAAATGGCCCCATTCTTCCTCAACTTCAATAGTAAGCAAACCATAACTGTCATAATGACTAGGTTGCCTATCATGGTAAGCTTTAGCTATAACTGAGTCTTTCAGAGCTTCAGTATTAAAGGTAAAATTTTTAACCCTAGCACAACACTTTTTAAGTTTAAGTTGCAAGATACTTTAAACAAGATAATGATCAGATCCAATTTCAGCTCCCATATATGACGTGGTATTCGAACAGAACTAGCTCATTTGCTGTTAATTAATATGTAATCAATCATATTCTTATGCAGCCCATCAGGTGAAACCCACGTGTACTTATGTAGTTACGGTTTTGTAATAAGTGTTAGTTATTCTGAAACCATTGAGTTTACTTACCTGTAGGAGACGTTGCCCATTGCCATTGCAGCTACCAATACCAAAAGGGCTTATCACCCCTCCCCAAAAGTCAGAGTCAGTATCAACTTTGGCATTGAAGTCACCTAGAACAAGGGTAATATCTCCTTTCTTGACAGAATTCAAAATATCCTGAAGTTGTTCATAAAACCTATCCTTCTCATCCTCATCCTCTGTGGCGGCATAACAGCAGATAACATTCAAGTCTTTAATGCTTGTCTGAAATTTTGCTGTAAGAAACCTTTCATTAATGCACTCATATCCTAGAAGAGCATCACTAGCATGTCTGCTGAGCAGCAGACCCATGTCTTGGTGATGCTTTGCATCCTCCCTCCCTGTAAAGAGAAATTTAAAGTTATTTTTAAGTATATCACCTTTACCTGTTCATCTGGTCTCATGTAAGCCTAGAATATCTTGGTTATAGTGCTGGAATTCCTTCATGAGGACATCAAGAGAATAATCTCTATGTAATGTCCTCGCATTCCATGTTCCTGCATAGAGAAAATGATTAGTAGGATTTTTAAAGAGACTAGGTTTGTTGAGATAAGTAGGGCAAACAATATCAAAAAGCCCCCTGATCGCAGGCATGGGGCAAAGACCTGTTCCTCCTCTGCTAAAGGCTGAAGTCACTGATGCTGGTAGGAACTTCAGGCACCACCTTTTCAAGTGGGACTTTTTCAAGAGCCATATGGCCTGCCTGAGACACATTACTCCAGTTTAGGCTTGACGATGCCCAACTAGCTAAGTGAGGTTCAGATACCTGCGATGGCCTCTGATTAGGATTATCCACCAGCTGATATAAGGTATCCCATGCCTCTGTTCACTTAGGGCTAGCAACCCAGAAATAAACAGAGAACACAGCGGCAGATTCTCCCTCAACAGAGGCCCACCAGTGCAGCAAGTCCGGGATCCATAATCAAGCTCAAATCCATAAACAAGTCCAGTCTAGTAGGTATAAATGGTCAGCACCAGGACCCTGTGAAGTTGACCACTCCTCAGCAGGGTTGTAAAAAAATTAAAAAAGTGGCCATAGATGCAGATCAGTAGGCCATACTGAACTGGCAGCCCTCCCCCATTCCCTTCCAAAAGAGAATATCTCTTTTGAAAGGTACTAACGGCCTGCACCATGAGAAGGCAGGGTCGGACATTAGGTGTTAGACCTGGCCGGTTCTGTGCATCATCATATGCATTATGCATTGTTCGAATGACTAAAAAATTTAAGAAAAAACTAAATAAATGATAATTTTAAGTATTAATAAAAATATTATGAATTATCTATATTAAATTAATAAAAGGAAGAAAAATTAATATTTTTAAACTATACTTAAGTTAAAATGGGGAAAATAATGTTGAAATGGCAATTTTTTTAAAAGAAAATGCTTATAAAATTTTATCTACCTTTATTTTTCTTTAATTTTTTTCCACTTTATCAATCACAATTAAATTTTTTTTCTTTTGGAATGTAACATACCATTTTATGTTGTTACATTTCAAATATTGTTAATGTTACAAATAATGTAAATGTTTCCAAATTATGTTGTTACATTCCAAAAATGGCATGAAAAACACTAATGTTCACTTTTTTTTGGATTGACTGAGCAGAGTTGACAAAAAGTCTGGACACTTCTCAAAGTATATAACTGAGGAAAATATTACAGAAAAGAGTAATATTTCTGTTTGAAATAAAAATTTATTTTCGTGTTATGCAGAAACAATTTTTTTCCATTCATATGTATTATAAATTATTTTGATCCATTGGTTTGTTTATTCCCACACATTTGCATACCCAGTTTTTTTTTACTACATCATTATGAAAGTCTTATTAAAACTAATGTTTGTCATTTTTGTTAAATATTTTTTCCATAAAAATCCAGAATTAAATGCTGATTAATTTAGTATATAATATGCCCTATTTCCTTTCATTAGTTATTTGGAAATAAAAAGATAAAAGAAAAAGTTTTTTTTTTGACTGAACACAGCTGGAAAGAAAATCTGGCCATCAGGAACAACTATTTTTTAAGGCCTGGCACCATAAGGTTAATCAGATTTATTATGACACAGTTAGAAAAAGTTTAAAAGTTGTATTCAATGTGAAGTAAACTAGAGTTCAGAAAGAGTACTATCATTCCTTTTACATAAAGTGTCATTAGAAAAGATTACCCATATTTTAAAGTGCTATTTTTTTTAATAATTAAGTAACAAAAGTAATTGTAAGAAATTCCAAGAAACTCTGAAAGTTTCGTTTTGTGTGCCATTGGTGTTGTGATATTCAACTTCTGTCCATACTCAGCTCAACAGGTCTAGTGTAACACCTGCAGTGATTCTTTCTTTTCAATGCTGTAAATTACAATTTTTTTCAGAATAAATAATGCTTTTAATGCAGCTCCAAAATAAAGAAGTCTAATGGTGTCAAATCTGGACTTCTTGGAAACCACAAGATTGGTCTACCTCTACCAACTAAGCTATTTGAAAAGTCGACATTTAAGACATCACACATACCACTATGTGATATTAACTCCACATTGTCATAACAAAGAAAGTTTGAACGTTTTTTGATATTTTGGACACAAATTACTTTCTCAATTATTTAATAAAATATAGCACTTCATGGATATTCTTTTATAACGATCCTGTATCACTGCACTTGGCCAAAGTTGAAATATTTCCTTTGAAAATTCACATTGTGTTTATTGTTAATACATACAATTTTCATTAGAAGTGGCAAGTATTTCTTTTGCTACAATGGAATGATACACAAATGGGCAGGAATTGGCTCAGCCAGTAGTGCACCAGGCTTGTAATCTGTAGTTCCCAGGTTAGGAACTACAGATTAATTATTCCCAGGTTCGAGTCCCACCAGGGCCAGCATTTACATGTATTACCATTAAACCCCCACATTTCCCTCAGTCGGAAAAGGGACACTTGGAAAGGCCACTGCCATCCATCAGATAGGATGTTAAATGATGGTCTCATATGCAGGAGAACCATACCCTGTGCACATTAAAGAACATAGTGAATGGCCTTATGAGGCTATCACATTTACTAACAGCTGTCCAGTGGGTATCCTTCCCCAACTTTCTCTGAGCTCATGTGGTCATTCACTGTGTGCAAAAAAAAAAAACTGCTGCTTAGTGGTAAAACAGCTCAACAACCTACACAAACAGATATCATAACAATCTGGATAGATGTTCAAGTGATCCTCAACAATCATTGCACATAAACAGTAGTAGATGCTAACTTTAAAACATCGAATAATTAGGGTACATATCAGTAGTCATAGTTCTATATCTTAGTAAAATGTAGTCTTGACGGTTTTCATTTCATACATTTCAACCTTCTTATGAATAAGATTAATTTTATAGCAAAAAAAAAAAATCGCTATAAAACAGTATATATAACCAAGAAAATCAACTATAAAAATTATCTCTACCTCTGGTTTGCTCCTCTAGTGCTACTAGAAGGAACCCATAAGGGAAGGTGAGCCTTTAACAAAACCTGAAGCAGAAAATGACGTGGAGAGGAGGAATTTGTAATCCGAATTTCACTTAATTTATAGAATTGTTCTAAGGCACACTGACGAACTTCATAACTTGGAGAACCTAGTAGCATGTCTATGATAAAATCACTCACACATGGTAGACTTGAAAATGAACCTAAGAATAAATCATAATGTGTCACAAATAAATGAAAACATACCCATTTATTTATTAAGAATAATATAAATTATGTGTGTGCATTTCAAACAGTTCTTGAAATAACTGTCAATTTTGAAATAAAATGTTAGTTTAAAAAAACATAAATTTTAAATATTACTTCTTTATTCTATTTTAGTTATTTTTTAAGCAAATGATAAACCCATAAGAGCCTGAAAGAATAACGAAGATTCAAAACAAGCATTTCTTTTTACTAATTTTTTAATTAAAATCAGTTAATTACTTCTTCATTAAAATAATACCACACACAATACAATACAAAACAAAAACATTAAACTTATTTTTTTTATCTTTAATTTAAAGTATTATCCTTCTTTAAAGATTAAAATATAGTTTACCAATAGAGTTAAATTACAAAAAAAAAAAAAACAAGCAATTGCTTGCCACAGAGATTTAACAGGCTCCTGTCAGACCTCTGTGGCAAGCAGCCACTTGAGGAGGCATTTTATTTTATAATTAAATCAACCATACTGCCTTCAAAACAAATACAACCTGATGCATGAATCTCTGTGATGTGCAGGAAAACTAAATTAGTCAAAATTAGAGATATGAAACTTTATGACAAATTTCAAAGCATTAATCAGAGTTATACATTGAGATGTCAGTTTATTAAGTATGCCACCCCTCGTCACATAAATGGTTCATTCCAACACATAATACATCACATGACTGCAGTATGCAGCATAAATCAGACAGAAATTAGAGTTGGATTGAGAATCAGAATGGACAAAATGAGCAACCTGAGCGACTTTGAACATGGCATGATAGTTTGGTGCTAGGTATACAGGTTCTAGCATTTCCCAAACAGCTGTCCTCCTGGGCTTTTCACACACAACTATTTCAAGGGTTTACTGAGAATGGTGTGAAATTCAAAAAACTACCCATGATCAGCAATCCTATGGATGAAAACAGCTTGTGAATCAGAAGGGTCAAAGGAGACTGGTGAGAATCATGCAAGCAAACAGACAGGTCACAGCCAGGCAAACAGCAAAATTAAACATTGGTGTGCAGGCCATCTCTGAATACATCACATATTGGACTTTGTTGTGAATAGGCTACAACAGCTGTGAACCATGCCAAGAGCCAATACTGTCAATGAAGAACATAGAAGCATGTCTCCAGTGGTTGTAAGAGCACCAACACTGAGCTGTTGAGGACTGGAAAAAGGCAGCCTAGTTGGATGAATCAAGGTTCCTTTTGCATCATGCTGATGGAAGGATCAGAATTTGTTGCAAGCAACATGAGGTCATGGAGCCATCTTGTCTGGTGTTAACAGTACAGGCCAGTAGTGATAGTATGATGGTGAGGGGAATGTTTTCCTGGTACACATTAGGCCCCCTGATACCCATTGAAGGACACATGAATACAACAGCACATTTGGACATCATTGCTGACCAGTTCATTCCTTCATAGCTACATTTATCCTCACTGTTCATATGATAATGTGATGATGATAATCCCACACGTTCAGCATGATAATGCATTGCTCACAAGGCACACATCATCACCAAATGAATCCAGAAACATGGTGACAAGTTTTCCTTGCTTCATTGGCCTGCACACTCTCCAGATCTAAACACTATTGAGCATCTTTGGGATGAGGTGGTAAGGATTGTTTGCAGTGAGACTGTGCCACCATCCAATTTGCAGCAACTGTGTGACAGAATCATTTCCATGTGGTACAACATTCCTGCACAATACATCCCACATCTTGCAAGTTCCATGCCCCGACGAATTCAGGCTGTTCTGAAGGTCAAAGGAGACACAATATGCTACTAGGTAGGTGTCTAATAAAGTGGCATCTCTTTATTAGCATATCATATGCTAATAAAGTGACATCTCAGTTCTAATTCAACATAGAAGTATTGTTAAGCCAGATAGATTAGTTAAAAGCAAAATGTATTGTGCAATTTAATGCTACAATAAAACTGGCTTAAAGAATTTTTAAAGTGATCATTTAAAGAGAACAATTTAAATTAAAGAACAAATTTCAATGAACTTCAACAAATATTCTATGGGGAAACATTTTGCATGGAAAACAATTATATTATGGATGCAAAGACAGGAACTTTGTAAATTTGTAAATGTTTTAAATGGGCATATCTTAAACTGATTTTATTGCATTGCATTCACTTTTATATTTTTAATTGTCAGTGATACTATACAACTTAAAGGTACCAGAGTTTAAAATTAATGCTAACTCAAAGTGGCACTTCTAACTTTACCCAGAGTATATATATATAACTTATTATAAGTTATTTTTCCTTTAAATGATTAACAAAAAGTAAACCATCTTTTGCTTGGCCATAGCAGCTATTAAATTATTCCATTATTAGTACTAATTAATAATCTGTCCATTATATGGTATTGAGGTAATGAAAGTTGTCAACTTTAGCAAAAACTTCTGAAATGGGCACTAATTATAATAAATGCCCATGTTGAATCAAGATGAAACTTCTCTTCCATAGTGGAGATGTCTTATGTTAAATCCATCAATACAAACAAATCACTGTAGAGTGAAGAAAGGAGTTATGATAATATATTTTACAGTTCATGAAGATATACAGCAGACTGATTGGTGATCACTCATAATCTGCCATAGATAGTGACAAAAAGACCAGAAAAAATGAAGTTCAGTTGCAGGATCTTACATTAGTTGTGTTCACATGACCAACTTGCTATATCCTGGTATTTATTCAGTTAAAGATGAATTCCAGCATAAGTATTAATAATTAATTCAAAATAATCTTTATCCTTTTTTACATAACTGATGCAAATTTAGGAGTTAACATATAACCCATTAACATATGAGAAATAAGCAAGAAATCAAAAAGCCAGCTGGCTGAAGTACTCCTGTAGCATTTTATAGTACATACTGGCAACTTTGTAAAGTAGATTTAGAGAGCATAAGAAGTGACAATATACTGAATTGTCATCATCATTCTCCTCAAGCAGTCAAGCATATGTACAACATGGCCAAACCAAGTCTCTCTCTTTCTGCACAATATGCTGCTCAAAGGAAGTTGCCAACTCCTTTACCTAACCTCATCATTACTTACAAAGTTGAACCACCTAATGCCCAAGATACTGCATAAGTATATAGAATCAAAAGTATCAAGTTTCCTGGTATCTTATTTACAAAGGGTTCAAGTTTCACTACCATAACTAACTCTAGAAAGAACCAAACTATTATACATACTGAAATGTGATGTGCATTAAATTACATAATTATAAATTTAGCATACATGTGTTATATCAAGCCATCCCATGGCCGAGTGGTTAGCACACTTGGCTACTGATCTAAGGGACCTGGGTTCGAGCCCCGGGTAAGGCATGGATGTATGTGTCGTTTTTCTGCTGAGGTCCTGCCATCCTTTCAGATCTTCTACTATGGCATATAAACTGACAGGGTCCTGTCAGACCTCTGTGACAAGCAGCTGCTTGAGGGGGTATTTATTTTTTTTTATGTTACATTAAGATTTTTTATTTTTCATCAATTATTTTAAAATTTCAGATGGAATTCATCATTAGATTATAAAATGCAGGGAATATGTCAGCAAGTTGGTCATGTCAAAATGACTAATATAAGATCCCACAACTGTACTTCATTATAAATGTATTCCTGTTATCAACCACAATAGATCATTACAGTTTATGAGTGATTGACTCCTAGCCTTCTGTCTACTTCACGAACTGTGAAATCATATCTTCATTCTTCACACTGTAGTTATTTATTTGAACTGATGGATTTATAGCAACCTGTTTTCAATATGGATTGTAACCTCCATCTTCATTAAGAAGGGATATTAATCCACCTAATGACTGCCTCAACAGATTTTATCACAGTTCACAATTCCATTGCCTCAATATAATGGGCAGACTATTACCAGTAGAACTAATGGAACTGATAGCAACTATTGCCTAGTCAACAGTTTATCTTTATTCATTTTAATAAGCTCACTGGACAAAAAAATTAGTCATCCCTGGCTGAATGTCACCTAATAGCACATAAACGCCTCCATGTGACCGAAGAACAGCCGAAATCCTGTCTGGCATGGATGCCACCAGTGTGTGGATGTAGTGCACATCAATATTCATCCATTCTTCTAGAAGCAAATGCCGCAGTTCAACAAGATTGACCGGATGGACAGGACAGTGCTTCACGTGTTGCCCCAAATAGTCCCACAAGTATTCTATGGGATTCAAATCTGGGGATTTGGTAGGCCAGTCGAGATATTCAAAGGCTTCAGAATGCTCGTCATGCCAATCTGATACACTTTGAGCCCTGTGCATGCGATAATTGTCGTCTTGGAAGACTGGGGTATCCTTCTGGTGTTCACTGCGAGATGCTGCACAAAAGGCAACATGTGGTCATCAAGTAGCTCTATATAGCCCTTATGGTTCAAATGTGATGTCACCGCAATCAAAGGATCCATTTCCTCATACATGAAACACCCCCAAAACATCACAGAGCCTCCTCCAGCTTGAACAGAACTTTGCACAAAATCCACATGGAAGGCTTCATGTGGCTTACAATGTACCCGTCACCTCATCATTCCAGTACAAGCAGAAATGTGACTCATCCAACCAGATCACACGCTTCCAAGAGTCGACAGTCCAGTCTTTGTGGTGCTGCACTCACTGTAGCCATGCAGCCTTGTGCAGAGCTGTTAACATGGGTCTCTTCTGCGGTACTCTGCTCCAGATATCCATGGCACGCAGCTCCCATCGGAGTGTTCGTTTGAAAACAGCTTGTTGTAGGCCTGCATTGACTGACTGGAGCAATTCTTGCCTCGTTTCAAAGTGGTTTGCCCTAACAGTGCATGACACATGGTCTCTATTGGTGAGACAGACTTTCTGCCACAGTTCTGGCGATGGTTAGTGGTGGATTGCGATGTATGCCACTGCTGGAAGACCCTTTGGACAGTACATTTTGACACACCTGCAAAGGCAGTAACTTCTTATCCACTATGCCCTTTGGCTCAGCCAAGCGCAATAACATCTTTTTGGCACTCATTCACATCTTTGGCACGACCCATGTTTCATGGAGCGACTAACACACATGTGGCACATAAACCACTTCTTGTCACTGTATGAACCCCTTAGCGCACGGCACATCTATTTGTAGGACGTGTTTATTATTGGTGCACTCTCTGTTGCTGTTGAATGGATGTAACCCTCTTACGGTGGGAGACAACTAATTTTTTGTCCAGTGAGCTTAGTTTTAAAGGAAAATAACTGAAAAGTTCTTCCTTTTAGTAAAGCTATGTACTCTGAGTAGGGTTAAAAATGCAACTCTGGCTTAACATCAATTTTAATCTATGGTGTTTTTAAGTTATATATAGTGTTGTAGATTATTAAACATACATCAATAGTACTGTAATGTGATGTACATACACTTTCATTTAACTTTTACATCTCACATCAATTTTACTGTGTTAATTTTACTGCAGTTCATTGCAAATCCTTGTTCACATAATGTCTTACACAAATAGTCAGTGGCCTTACAAAGCAATCTGCAATAAAGCTGTGCTCCTCCAATGCAGCTCATAAAAATTAAAAAGGTAGTAGATTCTAGCTTTAAAACAGAAACAAAATAAAAGAAAAAAATTCAGTATTCAGGTCACTTTTAGTATTCAGCACAAATTATAAAATTAAAGTATAATTTGAAGAATATGCAACTAGTCTTCCAACCAAATAGGAAAGCAATATGAAAAACCATTAAAACTTGTTTCCCTTAGTCTGATAAAAATTCACTCACTTCATTTTGCCTACATTTTGCCTTCCCCTTTCTTTGCCAGTTCTTGTCATAGCCACTTCACTACTATGTGAAATTTGGTAACAACAAGGCTGTTCAGATTTGTATATCAATTTGCCACCTTTTATTTTTTGCATAATCTACTAACAGTATTCCTTAACCTTTCATGGATGGCAGAAAACTTCATTTTATCAAATATTTCATGTGGCACACAAACTGCTAATTTTTAAAGACACTAGCAGTTTGCAAATGTAAACCTACTAACCCTTGGAAAACTGATCAAATATGCTCTTAGTATTTTTAACCAGAATTTCTATACCAGCTTCCACTTTTCATTTTAGAACCAATTTTAAAATTTTCAGCATTTCTTTGGTTAATTGCTACCTTTTTTTTTATTTAAACATAACTATTTTGCAATGGCATGAATATCAATGAAGTTTACTGTAAAAAACTGTTTATACTTACTAAATGCATCTGTTCTCAATTTAATACAAGTAACAAGAAATTCTAGAGCCTTTTGAGCCAATAGTGAATCTTTACTACTAACATGCTCCTGTTGGCTACAAACTCCTCCGTGTAATCCTTGACCATCACTTTCACTGCCACTGCTAGTGTTGCTACCTGCAGCATAAAAATATACAAAATCTAACTGGGATTGCAATTTTTTAGTATATTAAATTATGCTAAAATTTTTAAGTTATACACTACTAATGAACTCTGTAAGTCTAGAGGAGTAAATTTCTAATTAAGGTATATGAAATCATTGGATACTTTAATTTACTTCAACTAATATATAAATGATTATGGTGCCTTCACAAATAATTTGCAAATAATGAAAATATTTCCACAGAGCTTTTCAGTGATGATTTCTTCCAATTGTTTACAATAAAGTTACAAACACAGCAATTGGTTTAATGTAATTTATTTTATAATAATAATGCTGTCAATAAAATATTTTGCTCTGAGCAAGCCTTTATAACTCAGTAGTTTGCTTATATTGTCACTTTAGCAACCATAGTAACTTGTATTTTAGTTTAATATTACTCTAAGATGTTTTTACCATAAAAAAGTTATTGAGTCTTAGATGTTACAATTCTTTAGCATAATGCATCTCATCAATGGGGACATTGCTGATTGAAAGCTGTTATATTTTAAATGGAAATTTAGAAGAGTCTACCACTAAGAGGTTTTTCTTGTTGGCTGGTTCACCTGGTCTGTCTTATAGCTGATTGATGTTTGCTCTTCTGTCAGCATCCATTATTGGAGACTTGATGTTGGATAGCATACAGGATACTACTCCTTCTTGAGCTTGATGTTTCGGCTTAGCTGTTATTTGCCTTACTTGCAGTGGTTGCTTCCTTGAGATGTTAATTCTTCTGGTTGCACTAGCAGCTTTTTAAAAGCTTGCTCATTTAGATTAAAATTTAAAACAATTCAATGCTTATAACATTAAAACAACTTAAAGGATGAGAGTTTTAAAAAATATTGAGTGATGTTTCACCTCTCACGTATAAGGCTTCTTCTGGCAGTGAGAAGTTGTAAGTGTGGTTTTTATGTGACTCTGTAGCACAACTGAAAAAAAATTAATATATTTAATAATAAATAACCTACTATAAAATTAACTCATGAATCGGAAGGTTAATGGAGAATTACCATAACTGCACATATTAATAAAGTGTATAAAGAATAGTTGTATAACTAAAGTATAGAGAAAACCAACACATATACCTAAACATTATTCCACAAAATTCAGTGCATTCAATAAGTTACAAAATATAATCAATAAAAACATATTCAATATGAGTGTACAGATATTGCTTAGAAAAAAACGTATTTAAAGAAAGAAACATACTTCATTTATAATATCAGTAAAGAGGCTGGATATTCAACTAAATTTATATATAGAATGTATAAATTTGTAAAATACAAATTAAGACAAGATTCTCAACCAATACCAGCACAAAATAAAATAAATTTCTAATATACAAGCACTTCCTGTTTATACAAGGAGTATCACAAACTGAAATAGTGCCTAAGTATGATTTAAAACTACCTCATAAAATAACCAACAACATTAAAAAAATTTGTACTAAATGATATGAGATAAATTTTAACCAACAGGGGTAATGCAAAGTTAAAATTTCAGATCTAGACAATAAACTCCAAGGAAAAAACAGTTATGTAGGGAAGACGTACAGAACAATAGATCAAAGACTAACAGAACATAAAAGAGATATATTACAATAAAATCCAACAACTGCATTAGCACAAAAAAAATTGATAACCAAATAAAGGTAGAAGAATTACCGACCACATTATTGGCTGCACCCTCAATGAAATTTCAGCTAACCTATTTGGAAAATATTTTAATAAATTTCCAAAAAACACATTTGCAATACCAAAGTAATTCCCCTCCCAGTAGCCTGTAACCTATTACTGAAGGCGATGTTTTTACAGCTAGGGGAGAGTCACATAAAAACCACACTTGCAACTTCTGTCACTGCCAGATGAAGCCTCATATGTAAGAGACGAAAAATGTTACTTAATGTTTTTTAAAGCTCTTAACCTTTAAGTTGTTTTAATGTTATGAGCATTGAATTATTTCAAAGTTTAAGCTAAATGAGCAAGCTTTCAAAAAGATGCTAGTGCAAACAAAAAATAAACCAGAAGAATTAACATCTTAAGGAAGCAACCACTGCAAGTAAGGCAAATAACAGACAAAATGAAACATTGAGTTCATAAAGGACTGGTATCAAGTGTGTTATCAAATTCTAGTCTCCAACAATGGTCACTGACAGAAGAGAAAATGTCAATCAGCTGTAAGACAGAGCGGGTGAGCCAGCCAACAAGAGAAACATATTTGTTATATGACCTTTTTTAACTTCAATTTAAAATATAACAGCTTTCAATCAACATCATCATCATTGATGAGATGCATTATGCTAAAAAATTGTAACATCTAAGATTCAAGAACTTTATATGGTAAAAGCATCTTATAATAATATTACACTCAAATGAGAGCTACTCTTGTTTCTTTCAAACTTTTTTTAAGCTGAAGAAGTGAACAGAAATAAAGTAAAACATTCCTTTAAAGTACAATTGTGCCATAAGTGCCGTGGTTTGTTACAAATTGTTACTGACTATGAGGAAACAGGAAACAACAGCTAATGTGTTCATGAAAATATATTTAATTTTCTTTTTTTAAGAGTGACTTTAGGAAAATTAAAATATTTTCCTCTTCCTCTGCTTTTGAATGATCTGCAAAAAGTTTAAATAGCTATTGCATTATAAATTTTAAATTCTAAATTAATAAAAGAAGATGCTCTTTGCAAAGTTAGATATAATTTTTATTATATTTAAAAAAATCACTTAATTATCAAATAAGTACATACCTTGAATAAAGTTTAAATCAGGCCTGTAAGCCAAATCTGGTCCAAAAATTTTGTTTGCCCATGGAAAAATTTTGGTTTTCAGTGGAAAAAGAACTGGCTAACCATTTCAGGCATCTCAAAATTTAAATTTATTAAATAATTTCAAAGAGTTTAAAATGAAACTCTATGTATGCATTCGTTTGGAAATCATGCTTAGAATTTACAAGAAACACCAAATTCCTATTTTGCTGAAAGCAGCAGTTGTGAATTTTCAAGAGACTGATATATGGATCTGGCATCATGGACAGCATTTGAGCAGGGCCAGATGTATGGCTGCACTGGGCTCCATGCCTACAGAATCTACACACATATTTGTTATAATTATGAAATACATAAAACAGTTTCAAAATAAAATATTCAATGCTATCACAGGAACAGAAAAGTTGCTTTTTTTTTTCACTATCCAAGATTTTCTGCCAACCAGTGTTGCCAAGGATGTGATAATTGTCATAAAAATAAAAAATTATAAATAAATTACCCCTCAAGCAGCATGGTTTTTTTCTCAGGAAGGAAAATGTTTAAATTTAACAATTGTATATATCACATATTCATAAAGCAATTCAGTGAACTATATTATAATTCTTACCTGTACTACTTTGCCTACTTCTTCTTCCTGTTGATGAATGTGATCCTTCCCTGGTTGGAAGCGAACAATTAGCAAGATGTAACTGACCTGCAGCAGCTGCCCAAGCAACACGCACAATACAAGACAAAGTGTCCATAAGCTCCCCAAAGTTTATTGTCTGAAATTATATATATAAGAATTAGAATAAAGACATTAATGGAATGTTTAACCTTTTTAAATTTTAAAGACTCATAGACATATAAGCACACATTTGTGAAGCAAATGTTATTAATCAAGAATAGGCAAGTGTGAAAAAAATCACACCAACTGGCTACCAATCTTGAACCCTGGGCCTCTTAATTATGTGCCAGTTGTACTACCAGTTAATCAGAGTTAGTGCCATTTTACACTTCCTTAGGTAAGGATATGAAGAGTAGCAAACCCAGAAACTTCCAATGGGGGGGGGGGGGGGGACATCTTGAGTCTGATTTTCAGACACTTTCTTGGAAAAGATATGCTAAGCTCTAAGAGGGTGGTCATAATCCTCAAAACACAAGTGTGTGTGTGTGTATATATATATAGAAATAACACCATTGGTTTTGAAGGAAGGTATATGTTGGAATGTCATTTCCACGTAAGTAAAGTTTTTCTGACCATTTGCACTATAAGAAAGTGACATTCCAAAACTTATTACCTTCCTTCATAACATTACCTGCAAGTGTGAAATGACACTGACTTAGCTTTATGCAAAGTATTCATAACTTTTTTTAAACATTTTTAACTATATCTGACATACTTTTTTCCATTGCATCCTACATATATATATTTGAAGATGATCAAAGCATATTTGACAATTACAGATGCAAAAACAACATTGAGTATAGCAAATGAATATAAAATTAAAACACACATAAAAAAAGTATATACTAATTCTATTTGTGTATTCTTTCAAAATAAGAGTAGAGAACATTCCCATTATGCCACATATAGGCGCTATTCAGGCAATTTTAGCCACAAGCGGTCCAGAGCATCTGACATGCTATAAGGAGGTCGTGGATTCATATCCCACCCGGTTCAAGACAATTTTTCCTCTAAAATATGAATCGACGTCAAAGTACTGATTTATTAGTAGGTATTGAATAGTTGAGTTTATTTCATTATTAAGAGTAGAGAGTTATGAAAAATCATCCTCATCCTCAAGCAGCCATCAGCTACAAAGGTCTAACCAGATTCTGCAATTTTGTTCTCGAAACACATCTCTTCTGAGCTACATCTGCTGTATTTGGCCAGTAGAACAATTCTAACAAGGTCCTGTTTGACATTGTCTGCCTACTGCATCCTAGGTCTCCTCCTCTTTCTGAGGCCTTTAGGCACACTGTTCATAACTCTATTCACCAATCTATAGACACAGTCTCTCTATCTGCCAACAGTCTCTCTATCTGCATAATATGCTGCTTAATAGATTCTCTGCATAATAATGTCGACACCTTTGCTTAACCTTATCATTACTTACAAAGTTGAACCATCTAATGCCCAAGATACTACATAAGCATCAAGTTTCCTGATATCTTGTTTACAAAGGGTCCAAGTTTCACTACCATAACTAACTCTAGAACAAATCGAACTATTATAAAATCTAATTTTAGTCTTTAGGTGTATATGCCTATTTCTCCATACTCTTCATAGATTCTTAAAAGCCCCAGTAACAAACAAGTTCAAAAATTATGTTTAAAGCAAAACATTTTAAATTTAAGGGAAAAAAAACAGCATTTACCTGTAGCAGAGAAAAGACCAAATGCACATAGTAGCATAGCCAAAAATGAATATACCTACTCTCAGGTTAAATTGTTTAACCCTTTATTGTAATGTAACATTTTGCTGATAATTTTCCTGTAACTCTGCCAATCTCAACACTTCTCAGGAAAGACTTATTACTTTTAATTATTATGAAACCTAACTATATTACAGATTATGAAGTTATTTATTTCTATGGATAAAAATTAAGCAAGCATTTTTTTAGACAGCAACTTGTTAAAGAAAAATGGTAAATCCACCATTGTATATCATCCGTGAGAGAAGCAGGATCTCATCAGAACATATATTCATGTCTGGGATTGAATCCAGGTGGTTCATTTCATGTTAATTCAACCAGGCCACTTCATCACCAATCATTTATTTTAATTGGGTATAAAGATTACATATAAGATATGCAACTGTCAAAAGCACTAAAAGTCAAAAAAATTTATAAAAAGAGTTGCAGACACTTAAAACATGGGAAATATATAATTTTATTATCATCAGTTTAGTTTCTCACATTTCCTTCTACAGTACATAAGAATACCAAATTTGGCACACTAATATAATTTTTCATCTTGAATTCATTAAAAATAACCATAAAATAGTTTATGGTTTAAAAAATATTATGCGGCCTTACAGATAAAAAATAAAATTTAAATATGTTGTTGTACATTGTTCTCTATGTAACCTTTGCACAAAATTTGAGATATGGCTATTTTCTATAAGAAGAAAGAAAAATGTGGACCCATATATGTTATTGGAAAGCAAACATTTCAAAGGACTGCCTGCTGCCCATTAAAGTTTTCTAACTTTATCAATAATAAAAGATAATTTTATTTCCTCTTTATCTAGGAAATGACCATATTTTAAAACTTGTACAAAGATTAAAGAGAGAATATAAAGTGGAGCATATGTAAGCAAAAAAATTTAAATCTATATGGCAACTTCTTTTCCTAATTTCAAAATTTTTTTTTTTTTAATTTTTTGAAAATTATAGTACATTTTATGAAATTTTATCTTTTTATTGAATTCACAATCAATAATTATGTTAATACACCAATTAGGTGTTCTTATCTGGCAAAAATGTAGAGAAAAAAAATTAATGTTAATTTATTTAAGATTTCAATTTATGTATCTCCTCTCTACTTTTAATGGATATAACTCTATTCAGAATTTGTTTCTAACCCTTATAAAAATAAAAAAATAAATACCCCCTCAAGCAGCTGCTTGCCACAGAGGTCTGACAGGAGCCCGCCAGTTTATATGCCATAGTAGAAGATCTGAGAGGATGGCAGGACCTCAGCAGAAAAACGACACATACATCCATGCCTTACCCGGGGCTCGAACCCAGGTCCCTTAGATCAGTAGCCAAGCGTGCTAACCACTCGGCCTTATACTTTACACAATTTCATATCTTATGTGCACTGACATTTTGCTCAAAATTTTCAATGAAAAAATTTCAGTTTCATCAAACTTTGTGATATGTGGTGAACTATTGTAAAATTCTTAGTCCACTTGTCATGAAATATCCCACTTCATTTTTACTACAACTAAGCACTCAGCTATTGAATAATCAGCAGCAAGTTAACATAGCTCACACTTCCATTATTAGGTGGCCTAAATATCTATTTAATTTAAAACAATGTAAATTTAAAACTAAAGTTTAAACCTCTTCTTTCACTGCACACTATCAAAGTAATGTTAAAAAACAGCAAAAGAAGCTTCAATGATAAAATATCAAATCAGAAAATAAAATTGAAAAGATATCCATATTTTAAGAGGTTTACCATCATTATAGCCATTGTTCCTAACACTGTGCGAGATGGATGAAAAAAAGAAAATTGTTAACAATTCATGCTTTTGTAGCATGCTATTCCCAACAGCATTTGATACTGTCTTTTAAATTATAAAGTATGTTATTTTTATTATACATTATTCACACAGTGCATTTGCTTTTAATACTATTAATGTTCACTGTTGCACAATAGTTACAACCACTGTACCTGGTGTTGCAATGTGGAAAGATTCCCCACCATAAAAGTACATACAGGACTTTACCTGCTTCCTGCAGGATACCTTTCCTCCACTGGCCCATGGTCCACTCTGCTGTATGGCTACCGGCATGCAACCAGGCAGTCCCTTGTTCTCATTGTTATCACCATCAGCTGGAGACATCAATTTGGCACAAACACAACATTCACCATTTAAAACACTTTTTATGTGAATAAACTGGTTTATTACTAAACACTACAAATTTAAGTTAAAAGTTCAGAGTTAAAAATATATAAACATGTTTCACCTAACATAAGGCCTACTCACTACTATACATTGTCAGAAGTCTGGTACCTTATAACTCTTGCTCTGTGTACAACAGTACATTGGCACACATCACCATTCAAGGAGGTTAAGTTTCATTTTAACTTAAATTTGTAGTGTTTAGTAATAAACCAGTTTATTAGTGTAAAAAGTGCTTTAAGTGGTGATTGTTGTGTTTGTGCCAAATTGATGTCTCCAGCTGATGGCAATAAGAAGAACAAAAGACTGCCTGGTTCCATGCCAGAAACCATATGTCTGTGTGAACATCACTGTAGCAGCCATACAGCAGAGTGGACCATGGGCCAATGTATGAATGCATGCTGCTGCCCCCACCCCCAACTAACAGCGGATAAAAGGCACTCAGCAGGAAGGAGGTAAAGCCCCATCTATGCTTTTATGGTGAGAAAATTTTCTACTCCTTGAATGGCGACGTACGGCAACATATTGCTACACACAGAGCATGAGTTATAAGGTACCAGACTTCCAAAAATGTATAATATTGAGCAAGCTTAGTGTTATGTGAAACATGTTTATACCCAAAGTAAAAAGGCAGTGATTTTTAACTCTAAGTTTTTGTTTTAACTTAAATTTGTAGTGTTTAGTAATAAGCCAGTTTATTAGCATAAAAAAGTGCTTTAAGTGGTGAATCTTTGTTTGTGCCAAATTGATGTCTCCAGCTGTTGGCAATAATGAGAACAAGGTACTGTCTGGCTGCATGCCAGTAGCCATATGTCTGTGTGAACATCATTGCAGTTGCCGTACAGCAGAGTAGATCATGGGCCAGTGTAATGAATGTGCATTGCCCCCACCCCCTAACAGTGGAGGAATGGCATTCAGGAGGTAAAGACCCCATTTGTGCTTTTATGGTGGGAAATCTTTCCACATTACACAAAGGAGAAATTTAAGCTCCACAGTGCGTCCAGGATTTTTTCTTACAAGTGAAATGCAGATCAAGATACTGTTAAACCAAACTGACAAATGTACGGAACATGTCAGAGGAAATGTGAACAGTTTTGACATAATGAATATTAGAATTGTTTTTCAACTTTAAAAAATGAGTGTGAAATTTTAAAACATTTAAAGACGTACATGAACTTTAAATATTTCAAAACCAGTGATCTAGACCAGCAGAAAACTATGAGACATATATAGATTATTGCAACAAAATTTAGAGACAATTACATTTTTCACTGTTCATCTACACTGCAAAATAAACTCAAGATTATAGAATTGTAATAGTAGCATCAAACACAATAGATTACCTGAAATTACCTAACTTGGAATAATGTCTGAAATAGGGTAAAATACAACTAATTACCTCAATAGCTTTTGTGGTTGCTAGCAATTTTCCTTCAACTGAATTGTTGCTTAGAGAACTATGAATGGGAAAATCTATGACTGTCCTTTTTGTTGGACTAACTGCTGGTTGATGAGGAACATTTGACACTGTAACAAGCTCCAAACCAGTCTGACCACATAAAAGATACCTACAAAATATGAATTGCATGAGAAAGTAATGTATTTAATGTCCTAATGTAAAGAAAATGTAATAATTTTTTTTCAGGTTTAAAAAGTGTAATTAATAAAATAGATTTAGAAGTATACTTTGATGTTAATACAAAGCATTTTATCACAAAGTTTAAGACAAATTATCAATATTTATATTAAAAAATCATATTACAAATAGAACATTAGTTGGTATAGTTTTGTAGGATTACATTGTTTACTTACTACTCAAGATTAAGTCTTAAAAACTAGAGAGGCCCAGTAAAAGCATTTATCAGGTGTTTTATTTTTAATTTAAACTATATGCAAAAACAGCAATTCTATGAAGTACATAAGCACAATAAGAAAAGTATTATCAAAATTCTTAAAATTATTTTTTGAAACTTATACAGGTACCAGCAAAGATACCCCCTCCCCCCTACAATGATATTATGAAACCAAAATGATAGGCTTCAACAAGATAAAGGTTAAAGTTTCAATAATATATGATCTTGTTGATGTTGGTATGCATTGCCTTTTAACCTTTAACTACTCACGCTGGTGTAAAAAGTACACCAACAATACAAAATCTGTTGCAACTTGTTTTTACACGTTTCCCCACTCTAGCCGCTCTATGTATCCTTCCTTTAACATGTTGTCAAGAGATGCCTACCAGTTTCAATTCAAGTGCTCATCAGGCAGCTATGTTATAATGCTTTTCCTCTGTGGTGTATAAAATACACCAATGCGAGCAATTATGTAAGTTCATATAGAATGCTTTATTTTTTAACTGTTGTATCAATTGACTACAACTTTTGACTATTTTTTGTTTTAGATATTCTTCTATCGAGTTTTATGAAATTCAATTTCACATATTACAGGGATCGTGTGAAAAATCGAAACCGAAACAGACTAACTGATGCAGAGTAAGGAGCTATTGCTCAGGTTATATGTAATACGGATTCTGAAGAAGAGTTACCAGTGGAATCAGATATTTCAGATGACGAAGTTATTGAAGAAAGTGGCCACGATACTAATTCGGAAGAAGAAGTAAGCGATACAGATGATCTAGCAAAAAAGTCAACTGAAAGTGATGGAAAATTTGTGGGTAAAGATGCAAACCATTTAGAATAAAAGCCAGCTTGTAAATAAGTGCAATAAAACATCTTCAAAAAACATAATAAACACTATTCGAGGGGCAAACCATAATGCACTAGATATTTCTAATGAGCTTAACTCATTTATGAAATTTTCAATGACGAAATGATCGAGCACATTGTTCAATGTACAAACTTGCAAATTGCAAAAGTTAGGCCAAATTATGCTCAAGAAAAAGACGCAAAAGACATTACGAAAGCAGAATTGTTAGCATTTATTGGTTTGCTGTTTTTATCAGGATGTAAAAAACAAAACCATGCTCACTTCTTAGAACTGTGGACTAATGATGGTACAGGGTCACAAATATATCGAGCCTGCATGAGTTATCAGCGATTTCTTTTTTTTGCTAGCAGCAATAAGATTTGACGATAAAAGTACCAGGGACGAAAGAAAAGTCATTGATAAGTTAGCAGCTATTCGATTCATAGTTGACAGTTTTGTAGACAATTGTAAAAAAACATTATACATTAGGCGAATATCTGACGATTGATGAAATGTTGATAGCATTTAGAGGACATTGCAGTTTTGTCCAGTATATCCCTAATAAACCTGTGAAATATGGGTTGAAGGTGTTATGCTTTGTGATGCTAAAACCTTTTACGTTAGTAACTTGGAAGTATATTGTGGTAAACAACCAGAAGGAAAATACAATTTATTAAACAGAAATTTGACGTGTGATAATTGGTATTCCAGTTATCCCTTGGCGAAAGAACTCTTACAGCACAAGATAACAATGATAGGAACATTGAAAAAGAATAAACGAGAGCTGCCAATGGAATTTATGCCCGATAAGAGAAGACAGGTAGGATCATCTCTTTTTGGCTTTCCAAAAGATACGACTATAGTCTCACACGTTCCTAAGAAAAACAAATCTGTCATTTTGATATCGACAATGCACGATGACTCTGCCATAAATGAAGATACTAATAAACCGGAAATTTTAGTGGATTATAATGCTACAAAAGGGTGTGTGGATACAGTAGATAAAATGTGTAATACGTACTCTGTAAACCGAAGAACTAGAAGATAGCCTTTGTGATATTTTTTCAATTGGTGAATATGGCAGGTATCAATAGCCAGATTTTGTATAATGCAACAAATACTATATCTGCACAAAAACACAGACGAATTTTTCTAAAAAATTTAGCGTTGGCTTTGATGAAACCACATATCACTGAACGTGCAGCAGTACAATCTTTGCCCACTGACATAAAACTATTCTTATCGAAATATAAAAGAAACCAGAAGACACAGATGGGGAACCACCTCAAAATATTCGAGCTAGATGTTTTCTATGCGGAAAAAAAAAGAATCGGATTACCACTATAATGTGTAACAATTGTCAAAGTCCTGTATGTTAAGGAACATATGGAAAGTGTTATTACTTGTAACGAATGTAAAAACAGTAATAGTGATACTAATGAATAGACAAATTTTACTCATCTGAGCAATAGAATATCAATTATGTTTATATCAGAGTATTTATTATTTTGGATATTTTACCTTCTGCTTGCTTATTTTTTTATGATCAATAAAATTATTAACTCCTGTAATAATGGTTTTATTGAGATTTAGTTGTCTGATGATAAATAATATATGTGGTGTACACTATACACCATGCGAGTAGTTACTTATCAAAATGTGCGCGAGTAGTTAAAGGTTAAGCATCATTTTTTTTTTGCATACAATGAGCATAACTGCCAAGTTAAAACGGCCCAAGGATGCAGAATTGAGGGGAACCTTCTGTACAGGTGACACATGGAAGCCTCCAATCAAGGCCAACCACATGTTCTCTAGTTTACAAAGGGTATGGCTCTCTTGCACATGGTGCTATTGTTTAGCATCCCATCTAATAGATGGCAGCTTTTTTGAGCCCACTAGTGTCTCCTTTCTCACTAAGGGCAAAACAGAAGTTAGTGGAGAATATCTCAAAGCAGACACAGTGAAGACTTGAATCTGGAAACATCAGGTCACAAGACTGGTGCACTATCAAATGAATTAATTCTATTCTATTTCATAAATATAATATACTATGTGGCAAAACTTAATCAATCACTATTACATTGAAGAGATTTTTTCAAAGTATTTATTCATATATTAAGAAAGATATCACTCTGAATTTAATGCTGATCAATTTTAGAGGAAAAATTGTCTTGAGCTGGGTGGGATACGAAACCACGACCTCCTTCATGAAGGTATTGTCCCAGTTGCTCTCAGCCTCATGGAACAATGACAAGCATGTCAAGTATATTCTGAGTATACAATTGTTTAGATTGAAGAGATTTTCTTTAAACATATTTATTCATATATTAAGGAAGATATCACTCTGAATTTAATGTCAACAAATTTTAGAGGGAAAATTGTCTTGAGCCTGGTGGGATATGAACCCATGACTTCCTGATAACATGTCAGGTGCTCTGGAACACTGAGCTACTGGCTGCCGATCAAGATCTCCTCTCTGGGTACATTGTCAGATGGTAGTGAGCAGCCTTAGGTATTGAGCTAGGAGCAGTCATTTGTTGAGTGCAGGGGAGGGTGCAGGTACAATAAATTGCAATGTCATTGGCTCAGTTCTGAAATTCAGAGCGGCAGAGAGATATGCTGGTGGCCATAATGTGATTTGCATGTGAAGGAGGTAAATACATGAGTGTAAAATTCTGGTAACTCTTCCGAGATTTAAAAATTTCAAAGAAAGCTTTATGTGAATAAATTAAAATTTGTATTATTGTCCATTGCATTGGGATTATGAGTGTGATAATTGTTTGACTATTTAACATATTATTAGTTATTAGTTGTATGGGAGTGGGATTTATAATAAATGTGTTAATGAGGGAATTAATATTGGTTGGATGTATGTGTATATGCATAGGGGGCTGAATATCATTTCAGTAGAGAGTTGCATTAGGTAGTGTGTGTGTGTTGGGGGGGGGGGGGGTACTATTCTCTAATCACCAATTCCTAGTATCATACTAGTGATATAGGATTCCTAGTGTCACACTAGGAATTGGCGACTGGAGGATAGTAGCCCCCTACTATGCAGTGCAACCTCTTATGAATATACACACACATACAACCAACACTTGCTGGCAAAGACTCTATAAAACGAACTTGTCAGTTGCTATCAACTTTTATCTATGGAGATCCTCTCACTTGTCACCTCTACTGTACACAAAATCTCATTCATTACTTTTGATACTAGGTAGCATAGATATTTATGCTATTTTATGGAAGTGCTTTTAAACATTTACAGTGTCATAGAAAATTAAAGATATTACTTTAAGTTTAATGAAAACAATTCACATGGATTACATTGTACAATTAATTACACAGTTTTGAAATCATTGGGATCCTTTACATTTTGCAACAGAAAATGTACATTTATTGATGGACACTCAGCTCTAGGGTTATTTTTGTTATCTGGTCCACTAGTATCTTACACAATACCAGAAAAAAATAAATGGAAATCTTCCCTAGCCTATTATTTTGTGACAAACAATCATGTCTTCAGTAAATTCCCTTTCGTTTTCTATTCTATTATTAATTCTATTGTGTTCAAAATTTTTCAATAAACAATTTTGTCTTCAAATTTATGTTCCATACTATATCACAGTGCTCTAGCAGCTGAATGTTCACCCAATATAAGAGGTTGCTGGAAAAAGATTTTGTTGCCTGTTTTGTGCACAAAATAAATCGTAACAAATTATTAAGTGTTGCTCTTCCTCCTCGGTGATTGATATGGCCCACTGTATAATATGAGATTGCCAGGTTCCATTCATTAATCATTTTGCAATTGGTAGAACATTGCTTGACATGCTGAAAGACAATGGGAAACATATATATTTATAAATTTAAGGTGGGAAAATACTAATGAACCTGATGATTCTTGCTATGGGCTCTGATAGTACTGCACAAAAAAAAACCTTCTTAGGTATGCATACAGATTCCTTTAACAAGTATAGAATTTAATCTAAAATTATTTATCTTTAATTAGTATAGAATTATATATATATATATATTTATTATTTTTAGAATTTTTATATTTTTAGAATTATATATATTTATTATTTATCCTTTAACAAGTATCAAATTTAATCTAGAATTTAATCTAATCTTTAGTATAGAAATCTAATGTCAATTCATAGTAAGAATTAATTTTTGTAATAAGAATTTTAACAATTTAATGCATGGCAATGATACATTGAAAGCAGGTAAATTACAATGTATATAAAGTTTTTTTTTAAGTGATTCTACATTCTCAGTCTTAAATAGTGGTATGAATCAAAGTACTCAAAAAAAAAACATAAAAATTAAATAATATATGCACAAAAAATTTTTAACATGCATTTTTATTAAAAAATAAAAAATAAATAACCTTGCAATAGGAAGTGCTGTTAGGTAACACCCTTGACGAATATCATAATCCACATCTTGAGGCATGCTGTCTTTCTGAAGTACACCCAGAACTAATTTAAGCCCACCAGCAGTCAAGAAGTCTTCACTAAACATATGAGCACTCTGTACTGTTCCTGCATCTTGCATAATGGACATTAGTTTTCCACTTAACACCTAGAAAATAAGAAGTTTGGGAGTTTAAATAATGCTGTCATTATGTTATAGCAAATTTTATTTCACAACATAACTGAATCTGCAACAATAGATGAAAATTACTAAGACATTAAAAACTAATCAGGTTTATGAAAAGCCAATATCTGCATCCATGTTTTGGCAACAGAACAGACAATAATGTATATATTTCAAAGTCCTAAGATCTTTTTTTATCTTATTTTGAAAGAAAATGAGATAACAGTTTCACTTTGTTGTCTGTCTGTCTATCTGTACATCTGTAGACATCAAACTTTTTTGTTTATAGAGATAAATTAAAAATTCTTTATGTTGGATAGGTATTAAAGAAATATTAAGATTTGCACTTTCTGAATCTCTCAAAGATACTGTGCCCTCTAAAGATGAAACCAGTTAAAAATTCCAAAATTTCAAACGAATATTGCAAATGTTATAGTTATGTTAGAAATTTATAATTTTGGCGATGGAATGGTGAAGGTCACGAGGTTTCCATTGGTAACAATGACCTAGGGGGTGGGAAATACATTTTTTTTGTTTTGTTTTAAGAGTTAATTGTTTATTGTTTGCCTTTAGAGATTAATTAAAAATTCTTTTTAGGTTGGATAGGCACTGATGACATATTACAATTCCCACTTTGCGAATTTTTCAAAAGCTATAATTGCACCTTCTAAAAGTATAAAAATGAGATAATTCCATAATTTCAAATGAATACTGCAAACAATGTAGTTATGCTAGATATTTGATTTTACAGTGGTGGAATGTGAAGGCCATGAAGCTTTCATTGGCAACAATGAGTTGACCCCTTAGACCCAGGGAGGTGGGAAAATGCTACTTTTTTGCTTTAAAGGATAATTGTTTGTTTTTAGAGATAAATTGAAAAGTATTTTTAGGTTGTATAGGTATTGATGAAATATTATGATTTGCACTTTCCGAACATCTAAAAAGCTATAACTATAACCTCTAATACTGAAAAAAATAACAACAAAAATTCCATGCATTTTAATGTATAATACAAATGATGTATTTATGCTAGAAATTTTGGTGGTGGAATGTGAAGGTCACAAAGTTTCCATCGGCAACAATAAGATGACCCTTAAACCCAGGGTATGTGAGAAACACAGTTGTTTTAAGAGATAATTGTAAAATTGGTAAACTATTTTTTAGTTTGATTTGTACTAACGAAATATTATAATTCACATTTTTCAAACAGTTTTAATTTGTATCATTAGAGAACTAAATATGGAAATGACAAAACATTTAACAAAGTTGCAAGTGATGGGTTTATTGCAGAAATTTTAAATTCTGATGGTAGAGTGTCGAGTGTGCTATTCTCCACTGACAGCAATAATCTACTCCCCAGGCTGTGATAAAACCAACTTTTTAAATTTAAGTAATAAAAGACAAATACTTTTTATGTTGTATAATTACTAATAAAATATTATTTGCATTTTCTCCATCATCCATTAGCTCAAATGAAAACTTTTAAGGGGTGAAAAAGTAGGTAAATGAAAAACTTCATTCTCTTTGAAAATGAGATTTCCATATTCGCCAGAAGTGATATGCATTCTTCTAGTTATGTGCTATGTTTGGAGTTGAAGGAATTTATTTTGAATTAATAAGCTGAAAAAAATGGGTTTCAAGAGTAGGATTCGAACCCCTGTTTCCTAGTAATATGCCACGTATGTTAGCCACTACACCATCAACAGCTAACATTTTTTACTTCAGCTAGTGTGACATAAACTTCCCTGCATTTTTTTTTATTTGCACAGAGGCACACAAGCATGAGTGACAAATATAAATTGCATCCTCTGAGACAACATAGTTGTCCGTTTCGCAACAAATGGTGCTACTGTGTGAATCAAATTAAAAAAAATGTGTGAAAGTTTATGTCACACTAGATGAGGAAAAAACGTTAACATTTGATGGTGTAATGGTCAACATACCTGGCATGTTACTAGGAGATGTGGGTTTGAATCCCACTCATGGCAAAACCAATTTTTTGCAGCTTATTATTTCATGAGTTCCATGTCTTCAGGACATCTCCCGTGATACTTTACTATTGATTTACTTTGATTATTGATCCTGATCATAATGATAAATGCTTATTTATTTTAGCATTTCCTACTTAATAAAACTGCAATTAGAGTAAGAATTTTTCAAACACATATAAAATCCTAAGATTGTTTAAATAATTATGAAAACTAGAAGATGCTATAACAGTTGTGTAAAAAATATTAATTAAATAAATTTATTATTATTCAGTGAGTTATAGGGCTTTTTCATACAACATTTTCTCCCTATTTCTCTAATTTCTCCTCTACATTGCAATTTCATCTATTAAGATGAAGAATTTTTACTATTGTGATTAGCACTCAAAGTAATTAATTTCCTTTAGCTTCAAACATTGTGAATAAATATATAATTAAGTCTACTCATATAAGCTGAGAATTTAAGCTTAAAACTTCTTTATGCAAATAAAAATTACTTTAGAATTCATGTTGACAAATATGCAAATATATAACAAACAAAATTGCTTAAGTTATATATTTGCATATTTGCCAGCATATATACACCAATCAGCCAATCATGAAACCACCTCTGTGTTATGCAAAGAAGGGTGCATGCAGCCAATCAGTGTCACATGCCAAGGTCGCGAATGATATATATAATACCTGGGTCGGAGCTCTCATAGGCAGTATTTTGTTTCTTCTCAACATGGAAAAAGCAAGGGATTTATCTGATTTCAACAAGGTCAGATTGTTATGGCAAGATGCCTTGGTAAGAGCAACTCCAAAACAGAGATGTTGGTAGGCTGCTCACACTATGCAGTAGTTAGTGCCTATCAAAGATGGTCTGAAACAGGTGACACTTCGAGCCATCAATAAGGCATGGGCCAGTCACGCCTCATTGATGCCAGAGGTCAGCATGGGCTATCCCATCTTGTTCACAGCAACAGGAGGGCTACTGTGGTTGACATTATCCATAATTTCAATTGTGGTAAAGGGCCCAATGTATCCGAGCACACAGTTCATCATAAGCTCTTGGATATGGGTCTCCGCAGCAGCAGACCCATTCGTCTGCCTATGCTCACAATCATTCATTGTCGTCAATGCTTGCAATGGGTACATAATCATTAACATTGGACCATAGAAGATTGGAAGAAGGTTGCATTGTCAGACAAGTCTCGTTTTCTGTTACACCATGTGGACAGACGAACTCATGTGTGATGTTTACCCACAGAAGCCTTCTCACCTGGATGCACCGTGGGACGGATCCAGGCGGCTGGAGAGAGTGTGATGGTCTGGGTAATATTTTCTTGGGGAACACATGGTCCAATTATCCCTGTAGAGCAAACTCTGACAGCTGTCACCTACCTGAACATCATGGCTGACCAAGTTTACACCCCTTTATGGTGACTGCATTCCCTAGCAGGGATGGCATCTTTCAACAAGACAATGCCCCATGTCAGACTGCAAAGAAGGTTCAGGAATGGTTCCTAGAACATGATGAAGAATTCCATTTATTGCCAAGGCCCCCAAATTCGTCAGTCATAAATCCTATCGAGCATTTGTGGTTTGAGTTGGTGAAATGAGTATGAGCAGCATCACCCCAACCACCTAATTTATGGGATCTTTCTGTTACAGTCATGGTACCAAATATCAAGCAACAAAATATCTACCAACATCTCGTTGAATCTATGCCTCATCGGTTGAGAGCTCTTTTGGCAGTGAGAGGAGGACCTACATCATATTAGGTAGATGGTTTTAATGTTTTGGCCGATCAGTGTATATACTAATTGTAATTGATAAATATATATACTAATTGTAATATAGCATAATATATATATACTAATTGTAATATAGCATAATATATATATATACTAATTGTAATTGATATATATACAAATATATGACTCCACATAAATTACCAGTGCAATTATGCAGCCACATGTCTGTTAAAGGGAAATTCTTATGTCATGTTGTTATATATGCTACCATAAAGACCTGATTTCAGATTTAAACATAACAGTTATGTCTGTATTTTAATGTAAACCAACAAAATTAAAATAACTTTCACTCTTACACATATTTCAATTTTAGAATGACAAAAATGTTAAAATTACTTTTTAATAAATATTAATCAGCCATTGATCATAAATTTTTTTTTTAAGTTTAGGATAATTAAGCTTTTGTGTGCTTGTGTGTATGAAACCCTAACCTCTCCATCTCAAACAGTGGTAGTAATATCATAATTAAAAGAAATTCCCCTTTCAAATTTCAGAAAGTGATGAAATTTTTAAGATTTTCTGCAAAAATGTATGAAGGTAGGTTTCAGAACACAACAGTTTAGAGTAATCTTATGTCCAATGTAGGATATAACTGAAAACACTATTACTATTATTTTCAATTGATGTTAGTATATTTATGGCAAAACATTTTGCTATTTTCACACTTCTATTACATGGTCAATTTTTGATTATTTCCTTAAAAGTAACAAAAGGGAGTTTTAAGCTCTCCATATCACCTTTTTAAAGTCTGCATGAAAGAACTAGGACATAATTAAGGCAGTAGTTAATTAATGGTACAGAAACTAACAAACACAAATTGCCCATATATAAGTTATTTATTTTATTTACACCCTTAACAAGAATAATATTAATCAACTTATATAAAATGGTCAATAAAGCAAAAAGAAAGAAGTCATCATAACGGCAGCAATATATGTGTATATCTCTCTTTCAAGGACATAACTTCTAGTTTTGGTGCAAAGTGTAATTGTGTCAATTACATACAGTTTAGAAAAATGGATGTAATTCTAAGTTATTCAGCATCTGTACCTCAGTGACAACCATCAAAATTTCTTTTTTTGATGAAAAATATTTTGAACACTTTATTTTTAAAATGGCTTTCATAGCTGTGTAGTTATGTCTGAGTGACAATTTTTTTTTGCACACTATGTAGCTTAGGTCATGAGACACCCAAGGGCTCAGAGATGGTAGGGTAAGGGGATTCATTGGACAGCTGTAAGAAGACAGATAAAGTTTCCTGTCAAGGCCATCAAATATGTTTTTTAACATACACAAGATATGGCTTTTCTGCACATAGGGCCATGGCTTAAATGTCCCATCTAATAGATTGTGGCCTTTCCAAGACTACTGGTCTTTCTCAGTTATGGCAGAACTGAGAGTTAGTGAAAAAAAGCTCAATGTAATCAATGTAGAGATTTAAACATGGAATTATCAGGTCATGAACAACTCCTGTCCCTTTTACAATAGAAAGATCTAAATCATATTAATTCCACTGAAGCTTATAAATGGAAATAATTTCCAATATTCAAAGATTTGAATGGCCTAACCTACAACAGAAATCCATACCAGTCCTGCTGAAAATCAGAATGTTTTGGTATAAATGAAATTTAAAATGAAAATTATCTATTTCAATTTAAACTTTTCTTTGAAAAAAATGTAAGAAATTTGCTGAGTTAACACATTTTTAACCTTTTTAGGATTCTGAAGCTTAAAGCAATAGTCATAATCTGCCATTTATTTCAGTTTCAGTGGCCCAGTGGTTTTGTTTTAGGGTTTGTTGTGACACTTGGCTGTTGTAATCTGGATTCAAGTCCCAGGATGGCATGGTTATTTATTCTGTCACAAACTCCAGATAAACTAGTAGCTTTGTGGATCTAATCATGAACTGAACAGATGGTCTACTTCTTCATATTTTTTCCACTGATGTTTGAAAATAGAACAATTTTTAAATTCAAGTGGAATACAAAGATCTGGATAGTCTCACTTTTCTTATTGGCTTTGTCTGAAGTTTTTGCCATGAGAGATGTCTTTATCTATATGATTCATTATGACTATTGCTTTAAGCTTCATACAAAATGCCTGAGTATTATTTGCTATCTGACACAGTATGCCTAGAATGATTCCAAAGAAATCTTAAAAGTATAATAAACCAAAGATTAAGTCATTCTTGTATTATTACAATCAAAGCATTAAGATAGCCTCATTACTTGGCTTGCTTCTAGTTATCATTTTCTTCATGTTATTCTGGCAGCCATTTAATATCAGTAGAAAAACCTTTATCTGCAATTTTCATCAAAGAGAAATACCCAAGTGTAGTCTTTTCAGCTTCTGTTAATAAAGTCGAAAGCAAAAGCATTTCATGATGATTTCAGATAATGCTTTTGCAAGTGTCACTATTGGAGTGGTGAAAGAGAACATTTGTTAGATGTCACAAAGGCTGAACAGCAATTGCTTATAACCAGGCAGAACAGCTTCATTGGGAAAAATTCTTTGACCTCGTACATATATATTTCATTATTGTTTGAAAATTAAAGTATATAATGTAGCATCATTATTATATCAATCAAATTATCTAACATGCATATCAGCCACAAGATTGTTGGAATAAAAACAATAATCACTGAAAATTTATATTTTTTCCCTTATTTATACATAAGCACATATTTTGTATTGCTTTAGGTTTTTGGCAATAAGTATTAAAAACTTACTTCTAAATTATATAAAAGCTTGAATGGTGATATTTGAAGGGTAACATCAAAGAGCCCTCTTAGTATATCTTTAGGTCCATCTACTTTTTCTCTAGTAGGCGATGTTACTGTAAATTTTTTTGGACTAGAACGAGGACTCCCCTTTGAAGTTTCAGAAGGTGATGGAATTTCTATAATTTTCTGTAAAAGTACATGTATGTAAGTTTAAGAATTCAACAGTTTTTATTTATTTCATGTCCAAAATACAATATATATATATACATGCAATATTTATGGCTATTGTGAAAATAATGATGGTACAATATTTTCAAGGTGTGTGACAATGTAGCTAGAAAAAAAAAACTTCTGTGAGACTGATCAGTTACTGTAAATGTGTACTCTGGCCTACATAAGAAAAATTGAGGCAAAAATTTTAATTGCATCTAGCTTATGAAAGAAAGTCTAGTTCTTAAGGTGTTTCTTTGGTTGAAAAGTTTGGAGACCCACAATTTAGACAATATAGCAAACACCACAGATATAGCAGTAAAAAAATTTAATACAAAAATCCTAATAATTTTACTCATTTAAATATATATAAACGAAAATTTGAATCCTAAGTACTAAGAAACATTTACATACTGTTTGATTGGTTGGCTGCTGGAGATTTAATGAAGCATAAGCAACTAAGGCTCTAGTGCAGGCATGGCCAACTGTTTTTGCCCCCGGGCCGGATTGGAAAAAAAAATATTTTCACGGGCTGGACGAAATATTAAAATTGAAAAATGTCAAGCAAAACACTTATTTCTTTAAGTAAACTAAATTTTATTATGAAATTTGTTTATGAATAATTGTAAGTAAATCAATACAACAAATTAACATAATAACTAATGCGACGTGTTGAGGCGGTTTGCATCGCTTATTATTTTTTTAATATCTGGTTCTATACTTGTAGTAGCTATTCTTAACACAGCCTCCAAATGTAAATCATTCAATCTTGATCTTGTACTTTTATTTAGATTCATTAAAGAAAAGGTTTGTTCACAAATATAAGTTGAGCTAAAGATTACTAAATACGTCTTGGCAAGTTTTTTTAAATTTCCATATTTTTCATTATTCAATTGGTTATAAAAATTACACAAATTTTCTTGCTCTTCTCGATATTTCTCATGTAATAATTCATCACATTGTAAATTAATTATTTCTAATTGTATATCAACAGGAACGTCATCAACTTGTACAGAAAATGGATTTCGGATAATAGATAAAATTTTATCAATTTTTTTGAAGCAATCGAATCTCTGCTCGAAATCTGTCATTAGTGCAAGGATGTTTTTATTAAATGTTTTAACCTTTTCTTTTAAAATATTTGTAACGTTGGAAAATGATCAAATTTACATTCAGCCAGATTTGTAGAAAAAAGGCTAAGCTTCATTTTAAAAGCTCTTAATTTCTGTATTAAATCATGAGCAAATAAATTTTTTCCTTGTAAACATGTGTTAAATTCGTTCAAATGTGTGAGAATATCCAAAGAAAATGCTAAATCACAAATCCAATTTGGATCTAATAATTCAGGAAAATCCTCATTTTCTTTAAGCATTAAAAATATTTTTATTTCCTCTTGAAGGTCCCACACACGTCTTAAAACTTTTCCCAAACTTAACCAACGGATTTTATTGTGATATAGTACATCTAAATGACTGGTATTTAGTTCTTCAAGGAGATCAATAAATTGCCTGTGATTTAATCCTTTTGATCGTAGGAAATTCACTAATTTCACAACTACATTTGTAACATGATAGATTTTTAAAATATTTTTGCATAGTGCGTGTTGATGAATAATGCAGTGTATGGGTATAATTTTATGATTTGGATCGATTTCGAAAATTTTATCTTCAATGCCAATTTTTTTTCCGATCATGTTTGGTGATCCATCTGTTGCAACATTCACCAATTTTTTCCAGTCAACATTGTACTCCAAAAAACACTTTTCAATCTCTCGGAAAAGATCTTCTCCCTTTGTTGTACCTTTCATCGGAACAATTGATAAAAGTTCTTCCGAAATTTGAAAATCTTCGGTGATAGCTCTGATAAAAATTAACAACTGAGCAGTATCTTTTACATCGCAACTTTCGTCCAGAGCTATTGCATAAAAATTGGCCGTTTTTAAATTATTTAATAACTGATTATTTCTATTAGCATTTAAATTTTCTATTCTTCTAGCAATAGTTTGCCGAGACAGGCTTATATTTTCAAATTTATTTTTAACTTCTTGACACATCACATCGCAAACATCCAACAAGCACTGTTTTACAAATTCTCCTTCAGCAAAAGGTTTTCCACATTGAGCAATACGTTTTGCTACTAAAAAACTTGCTTCAGGAACAGATTCTTGTAAGCGATTTCGCTTTAAAAATATATTTTGCTGTCGAGTCAATTTTACTACCAGATCTGCGGTTTGTTTTTTTCGGCTTTCTTCGTTTAAATTTTGTGCGCAACTTGCATGTTTGGTTTCAAAATGTCTTCTCAAGTTGTATTCTTTTAAAACTGCCACACTCGAGTTACAAATAAGACAAACTGCCTTATTATTGTACATTGCAAAAAAATATTTCCACCTCCATTCTTCATTAAATATACGGCATTCTAAATCTACTTTTCGTTGTTTGGAAGCCATCCCTGGAGTGAAAAAGTTTCTTAATATACAATATTTTTAAAAACAAAAATAAAATAACATGCCGTTTAATAATAAATTGCCTGACTTTGGGTGCTGCACAGTAAGCTCCGCCTAAAGAGTGGGGTTTCACGTCAGTGGACTGAACTGTGCGCGCGCAGCACCTGCCTCTCGTTCCAGTCAACTCGCCTGCTGGCAACGTCGCTTGAACATCAAACAGATCATATCGAGTACAGATGAGTATAAAAGTTTTAATTCTTTATAACGGAATCTTTTTTAAAAAATTTAGAAGTATCGAGAATTCATTCGATTAATTACTAGAAGTTAAATGCTAATATTGAAAAATTGTTCGCGGGCCACATAAATTCATTACGCGGGCCGTATGTTGGCCATGCCTGCTCTAGTGCATCAAACAAAAAGGGAAAAAATATGTTATTTATATATAAATTGCAATCACAACAGTAAGTAGTTCCACTAAAAAGTAATAGTTCAATTAGAAAACAAAACCTTGTGGTGACTTTACTCCAGTGGTTTTCAAACTGTATTCTGCAAAATCATGAACATCTCAGATGTTCCTTAAAGCACAGATGAAACTTTTAATATTTTATACATTTTTGTACTTAAATTACACATTTCTAATTTTAATTGTAAATGGAAATTGTAATGGTCTGTAAATGGTAGCTAAGCATACACTGGAAGGAGAGCTGTGTACCAATCCCTAATGAAGTACAGAACTGGCGGAGCCTAGCACCTAATGTCCAACCCTGCCTTCTTGAGCTGTAGGATGTTAAAAAAATAACAAATATGTCCTCAAGCAGCTGCTTTCCATAGGTCTGATAGGAGCCTGTCAATTTATATGCTACAGTAGAAGGGCTGTGAGGAAGGCAACACCTCAACACAAACATCCATGCCTTACCAGGGCTCAAACCCAATCAATAACCAAGCACACTAACCACTTTGGTATCTTTGAAATGAGATATTTTCTTCTGGAAGGGAACGTAAGAAAATGGCTGCCAGATCAGTATGGGCTACTGATCTGGTCATCTATGGCCATATTTGCTCTTTTTCTGCCCTGCTGAGGAGTGGTCAACTTCACAGGACCCTGGTGCTGAGAATTTATACCCACGAACTGGTTTATGGCTTTGAGCTTGATGGATCCTGGACTTGCTGCACTGGTGGGCCTCTATTGAGGGAAAATCTGATGCTGTGTTCTGTTTGCCTATAGGTTGCCAGCCTTAAATGATCAGGTACAGGATACCTTATATCAGCTAGTGGATAATTCTGATCAGAGGTTATCACAGCTACCTGAACCCTTACTTTAGCTAGTTGGGCATCACCAAATCCTACACTGGAGTAATGTCTTAGGCAAAACAATTTTTATTTAGATTCTTGTTCTTGGAAAAGTCCACTTGTAAAAGTGGTGCCTTGTAAAAGAAGTTTTTACCAGCATGGGTGGCTTCAGCCTTTAGGGGTAAGGAAATGGGTCTTTGCCCCATTCCTGCAGTAAGGGGGCTGTTTGCTATTGTTGGCCCAATAAACTGTTTCTTTAAAAAACCTACTAATCATTTTCTTTCTGCAGGCATGTGGAATGTGAGGAGTTGCATAGAGATTATTCTCTTGACATCCTCACACAGGAATTCCAGTGTTAAACTTAGATATTCTGAGCTTCCAAGAGACCAGATGGATATATAAAGGTCAGATACTTAAAAATAAATTTTAAATTTCTCTTTTCAGGGAGGGAGGATGGAAAGCAGCTCCAAGGTGTAGGTTTGCTTCTCAGCAGACATGCTAGTGATGCTCTTCTAGGATATGACTGCATTAATGAAAGATTTCTCACAGCTAAATTTAAAACTAAGGTTGGTAGCTGAAGCTCAAGACAGACATGTTTGGAAAACAAAATTACACAGTCTGGTAGGACCTCCATAGCCCATGGCTACATAAGGATTTTGTACATATGAATGTAAATTTAATATTTATTTTACACAGAGTAAGTTAATATTATTTTACAGTATAAAATATTATATATATATTTATATTTTATTTTATAGGTCAGTTACAAAGCATTATTAATTAAGATTCCTGTACCTAGATGGCATCAATTTGGCTGTAATAAGAATTACCCTTTTACACATTTATTTCTGTGCACAACAGTTGTTAAGCTGAAAACAGTACTTTTCTCCCATTAACAGTCACCACTACTTAGCAGCTGGTTTTTTGGTGCAAGGTTATATTCTATCTATAACCTTGCACCAAAAACCTGCTGCTAGCTTCTATCATGAAGTACCTGGCTAAAGCAGAAATTAATTGCACATAAGTGTCTTTACCTTTGTAGTAAAGATAAAAAAAAAAATTGGGGTTCCATAAAAGATTTGAGTTTGAAAAGGGTTTAACCACTGAAAAAGGCTGAAAAGCACTGCAGTAGTTAATGTAAGAAGTGACTAAGAAATTCTCTTCAGTCCACTATATTTTCTATAGTAGTGATCCTTGAATAAGCCATATGGAGTAGCCAGATATAATTCCAATAGCTGCAACACTGGTAATTGAAGTTTTATATTATGTCTGTAAAATACTCGGAAATATGAAAATATATTCAATGTAAAGGAACCATGAACCTCTATTTTCAAAAAGCATGCAGAATTCTAATACTTTATTTTATAGTCCATAGCACTTACTTTTGCACTTATAGAATCTAAGGCATCCAAAGTGGCAGGATCTGTTGGAATGAGATGCAGCAAGCTTCTTACTTGTGCAGTAATTCTACAGAAAAGATGGTTATTACAAGGATATTAAAATATTTTTGAATTTTTTATTTAAATATTTTAGATTTTTTTCTTATACTTAAAAATTTAACTATTAAAAGTGTTTAAAAGCATTAAAACATAAATTAAAAATTTTATTGCTGTAAGAGAGTTGGTGTAATTACAAAACATTGTTAATTCTTGTAATATATTTCCTCTTTTAATAGCTTTGGTCTAAATTTGGATACATTATGCACTTTATTAATATTTTAAGCACTTAATCAAAATCATTTAATACTGATCACAATATCTCTAATCTCATTTACTGATAATTATTAAAATCCCTTTATGCTAATGAGAAATGTCCTAAGCAATTCAAAATACACTTCACTGAAGGTGATGCAACAGACAAAACTTCCAAAAAACTGCAAGGCAAACCACACTTTAGTTTTTACTTTACAATGAGACTTTTCCATGCCTTTGGCTTCAATTAAATAATAAAAATAGAGAAATGTATAATAAGGCATTTAAAAGTTAACACTAGATGTCTTAATTTTACACACAGTATTTATTTTATAAATATTACATTATTAAAAGAACCAGTGATACAATGCTAACCACATCTGCCTTACGAATGGGAGGTCCCAAGCATCCAACATAACATATTTTTACTTTCATTTATATATAATATCATAATCCTAAATAATGTAGCCTATGACTATATAAATTCATAAGCAACAGTGATCCAACCAGACTGCAATTTAGTTCTCCAGAAATAGATACTGCAACTGGCCACCACAGGCCAATCCTAATAATGAGAAATGTAGTAGAATTAGGTATATGGACAATTTGACATTGTCCACCCACTTCCCTCTTCCAGATCTCTCCCTTTTCTTTAAGCTTTCAGGAACTGTTCATAACTCCATTTGCTAATCTGTAGTTCTGCATACAGGAAACATGGCCAAACCAATGTGATCTCTTCTACATATATTGCTTAAAGTCAGTTGACAACTCCGTATAGTCTTCTCATTTCTTATATAATCAAACTATCTAATAGACAAGGTACTGAGGCTGATATCCAAAATATGACATTTATTCAAAAGAGAAGTTTAAAAGGTGTTTTAAAAACTAGTTTAATCATAAGGCAAGCAAATATTACAAGCATTTCCCCTACTACTTTTGATTACAGTCTACCTCAACTGCTAGAAGATTCAAACATTTTTAATAGTGTGAAACAACCTTCTTGATGCTACTGAAGTAAAATGCTTGTTTTTATTTTTAAGATTGTTCGAAGTGGCTGCTTCTATATCACTATCATTGTGCTATATATGGTTCCAAGTGAGATACAAATATTTTCTTCAGGTTTAAAAATTTTTATTCCCTTAAACAATACCATTCTTTGCAGCCCTTCACTTGTTTGCCAGTCTACTTTGCACAGTGTCACTGGTAATCTGCCTTCCTTCTTGAAACTTAGCACACCACTTTGTTGCACTTTGTCAATTCATTATGTTCTCTTCATAAACTTCAACAAGTTGGAGATGAATTTCTATGATAGGAATATTTTTGCACTAAGAAATGAAATGAATCACAGCATGAACTTCCTCTGGTGTTTATGTGTCAAGGACAGCAACCATTTTCAACTGAAGGTATGCCAAGTCATGCTACTGTTATAGTCTGTTGATGTAGCACTGTCACTACACTGGCCTAATTACAGGGTGGGCCAAAAGTCACAAAGGGGTCTGAAGTTTTAATAACTTTATTTTAATTAATTTTTTATCTTTCTTTAAAGATTTTATAAAGAAGATCTTGGAGATTAACCATGGAAAAATTCCCATAAAACAAATTGTGAAATTTTACTATCAAAACCAAAGATCAATAATTCTGACCCAATGAGCATATCGTCACCATTATGGCATGAGATTCTCGAAGGGAATCAATGATTAGATGTTTGATTGGTTGTTTTGAGGAATAACGTTCAGTAAGCGACCTTCCACGAACAGGCAGATCACACTCAGTTAACAACGAAGCCACAGTTGAGCATGTAAGGAAGAGTGTTGCAGAAGACCCGAGCACATCAACTCGAAGGCGGTCCAGACAGGTTGAAGTCTCTCGGACGTCACTCCGGCGTTTTCTGAAAATCTTGAACCTGTTTCCATATAAAATCCAGTTGGTGCAACAGCTGAAGCCACCAGATTATGCCCATAAATTGCAATATGCAGTCAGATTTCAAGAATTAGCATGGGGAGATCCTGAATTTCTCCACAAGCTGATAATGTCAGATGAAGCACATTTTCATTTGAATGGCTTCATTAACAAACAAAACTGCAGGATTTGGGGTTTGGAAAATCCTAGGGCAATTCATCAAAGGGAATTGCACCCCCTTAAGTGTATGGTCTGGTGTGGAGTGACGTCGGAAGAAGTGATTGGACCTTACTTTTCGAAGACCATGTTGGGAACCCTGTCAATGTTACAGGAGATGAATATCGGTCTATGATCAAAAATTTCTTCCTCCCAGCAGTTCAAGATAAACATGACATGTGATTCCAATGGGACGGAGCAACAGCTCATACAGCAAGGGCCACAATCCAACTGCTCAGGCAAAATTTTGAGGGAAGAGTATCCCATATGCAATCCAAAGTTAATAAGATGCATGTGTTGTGCAGCATTTAGATAATTTCAGAAAGTGACTTATTTCAGATGAACTTACTTGACATCATCTAAGGTAGATAACTGATAGAGCATATCAAATACTTGTCCTCCTGCAGCCATAACCACTCCAGGTAGTAACTTTTCCTGTTTAAAATATTGAATGAGGAAATTATTACAATACATCCAGGGTTGCCAGCTGTCCATAAAAATGTAATAAAAATTAGTCAAAATCTGATTTGTTCATAAAAATGTTAAGAACTTTACATGAAAATTATTAGCAATGTTCACAAACTTCAATAAGCTATTTTTGGGGTGAACCATGCACAAAATCACATTGTCTTTTTTAGCTTGAATTTGTGAAGCTTAGTAGCACAGCAGATTATATCAAGTTTTAAAACATTAACTGTCTATGCTTATTTTTAACCATTGTGAAAATTATGCTACCTTTCAGTGTAAGTGTTCATTAATTCATATTAATTTATTTATTAGATTTCCAAATAACTTCTGCTCTCCCTTAACCTGTCACTGCTTGCACAACAAATTACTCCAAAATATAGATAACAAGAGTCCATCTTATGCTATTGTGTTAGAACGTGTTCAAAACATTTTCTAGGAATGTAATAGTGAGGAGTGGAACTTTCAGTAAGGAGTGGAACATGATAGCGAGGTTTGGTTTTTATTGTCATAAGTAGTAGTAGAATTTATGGACTGACTTTAACATGTTAGGTAATCAAATAATCCTCTACTTTCAATTAGGCATTAGCACTGCAATAGGAATGGTGTAACATTCATTCTGATCTCTTCCAGAGACTGATAGTATTTACATAGTGATATGTGCAAGTTTTCCCTATGGAATATGGTGGGATCCAATAATGCAAGGTTTCCACTTTTTAGCTAGTTTGTGTGTGTGTATATATATACACAGTCATATCAGAATAACATGACTACCTACCAAATAATGGGAATAACCACCCTTGGCCCGGATAACAGCGGCGAGACGGCATGGCATGGACACAACAAGGCCCTGAAAGGTTGGCAGAAGCACACGTGCCCATTTGGACTCCAGCAGAGTATGGAGGTTCCGGAAATCACGTGGTTGTGGGTCTGCATGCCAAACCTATCAATCCAAATGGTCCCACAAGTGCTCTATGGGATTGAGATCAGGCGATTTCACCAGCCAAGGGAGAATGGAGACATCGTTGTCGTGTTCCTGGAACCAGTCACGTACCACCTTAGCGACTTGGCAGGGTGCATTGTTGGTAGACACCATCACCACCAGGGTAAACATTCAACATGAAGGGATGCATGTGGTCAGCGAGGATGGCAGGTAGCCATTGGAGTTCAAAGACCCATCCAGTGGTACCAGCAGTCCCAGGTCATGCCAAGAAAAGATCCCCCAGACATGCACACTGCCACACCCCTTCACTTCTGTGGAGTAGAAACCTCAATTCATTGGAGAAGGCAACCTTTTTCCATCCTTCCACTGTCCAATGATGGTAGTCCCATGTGAATTGCAGTCGTCATTGCCGATGGACCTTGGTTAACATGGGCACCTTTATGCAAGGTCAACTCCGGAGACCCATGCGTAACACAGTTCTCTCTACTGTTATTGGGGACACGTACTGGGTGTTCCAGCGTTCATTTGAGTGGTCAATTGCTGCACTGTTGCATGTCAATTGTCCTTTACCAGTCAATGGAGGCGACATTCTCCTCTGAGGTCGATGGCCTTTGAGGCTCCACAATTATGATGTCTGGAGGTACTCGGTATGCCAGCGGTCCATTCTTGGTACTCTTATTACAGCACATTGCAAACAGCCCACAAAGTCTGATGTTTCCAAGATGCTTCCACCTTGGCGCAGTAGCCAATGATCATTCCTTTTTGAATGTCAATCAAATCAATACCTCTGCCCATTGTGCTCACGTTACGCACTATGGCTCATCTGTCCTGGCCAGCCGCTTATACCTCCATGTGATCAACCTTGTCATGTGCACTATGGCGCCTGGGCGGGTACACTGTGATTCCATGGGTGGTCATATTATTCTGATACGACTGTATATATGAGCAAAATGCAGCAGCATATTTAGATTTACCTTATTTACATTTATATTAGCATTTTACCCAGCTGATTTCCCACATTTAAAAGCAAGTTTAAAATATACTGCAATTATCAGATGAATACAACCACACTATCTTCAATTCTAAACTACTTCTAGTGACATTTTCACCTATTGCCTTCAATGACATAAAGTTAAAAGACCAAAAACAGTTTCACTGAACTACAGCCAAACTTACATATTTCAATGTTTGTAACATCTTCATAAAACACCAAAATTAGCATAAAGTACAGTATAGCATAATGAAATATGAAAGTTTAAACAAATACTACAGAGGTATTGAGGTAAGAAACTATGGCAACACTTCATGAATGCATATTTAGAAGTATACGAATAAGAAATAAAATCATCTGTCAAAGAAAATGATCTTTTAAATGTTTTTACCATAAAAACTTAATTTTAAAGAATTTAGGAGATTCAAAAAAAAAATGTTAGTTTTAAAATAACAAGATTTAGCTATTATTTAATACCATTACATAAACTAATTGTGCAATAAAATCAAAACAGTGTAACAGGTAATGTGTTAAAAAGGTTTTATAGCACATGCCATTATGTTGAGCCACAGAACAATAAGATATAAAACAGTTAGAACATGAATAATGCTCTAGATAGAAAAAATGTATCAGAAAGATTTAAATTTAAATTATCAAGAGTGTAATATTTAATTTTTAATAAGTTAAATAAATTAATATTTTAAAAAATATCTATCTTCCTATATGCACCCTATAAAATAGAAAATAAACTGAAAGCATATCAGTGTTGCAATCAGTCACTAAATTCGTATTCACTTCAAAGGAAGATAGGGGGCTGGCAATCATGCTAAGTAGGTAAATCGATCCTATCTTCCTTTGAAATGAAATCGAATTCAGTGAAGTAACCATTGACATGCTTTCAGTTTATTTTCTACTTTATAGAGTACATATAGTAAGATAGGCATTTTTAAAAATTTTCAATTTATTTATATTTTTTTTTGTCACTAAACACCTACCATCAGAAAATTTAATTTGATATATTACTCAAACACATCAACCACATTTTTCCTCCCTCATTTTATGGAGTCATGTCTGGTGTAGCCCATGACACTGGAGATGTCATAAGCTTTAATTTGAGATTAACTCATTAAGGTTGACCCCCACAAATTTTTGTCCCCTTTTAGAGAGAGAGGAAAGAATGGTGATGGGGGGCACAATTTGAAGCAGTCCTACAACAGTCATCACATGAGCTTTCTTTTGATGCCTATTATATAACTGTAGGCCCTCATGCTTGGAAGATAAAGTAGCAGAACGACTTTCCAATTTCTCCCTTTTTAGAGAAAAGGAATGGGGGAGGAAATTTTTATAACCTATGTCATTCCCAATGTCATAAGCTGTCGTTTGACATATAGCTTGTTACTTTCAGCACTCACATCTGGAGATATAATTGGAACAATCGTTTTGATATTTCCCTTTTTTAGGGGGGAAGAGAGCATGGGGAGTCAATTTTTTTATAGTCTAGACACTCCCCATATCACAAGCTTTCATTTGGTGTATAGCTTATCCTTTCCGCACTCACATTCTGGAGATATAGTGGAACAATAGTTTTTATATTTCCCCCATTTTTACAGGGAAGAAAGCATAGGGGAATCAATTTTTTATAGCCTACGACACTCCCCACATTACAAACTTTCATTTGATACATCAATCATTAAGTTTCTCCATCGCATTTAAAAGATATAGTGAGATAACTGCTTTACAAAAACACAAACTGACAAACCAACAAATGATGAGTGAAAAGCAATAGAAAAACACAGTTCAAACTAAAAATTATCTACAGTTTACATACTTATTTATTACTTATTTTGAATATGTCAATCAATTCAAAATAGCAAAAACAGTATGTCTTTTGCTAATTGCAAGTTTGTGGTTTGCAGAAAATGCTTTCTGGCATACCTTGCCAATTACAGCTCATGGTCTTGATTATTTTCAATATGCCTTATGGTTTTCCACATGATTAGCCACAATTCACCACCACATTGAGAAGCAGTCCTGCACTGTTTGTGCAACAAACATTGCACAAATATCATATTATATATTATAAAAATAATAACCATAGTTGGGACTATTTAACAAGTGGCCAATATGAGTTATGTGCACAGCAAAGCTAAAACAACATTCATGAGAGCATAGCAAAGTGTACATAATATTTATTTAAACCAGGGCAAAAAGTGCATAGACACGTGAATGGGAAAGAGCTTCAAGAATTCTGTTAAGGAAAAATCTCGCAATTTCTCAGTCTGACACCACACATTAACAGCAATATACAGAGAGCACGTTACAATGTATGTTTTTTTATTATAATGTTTGAGTGCAGAAGGATAGACATTAAATAAATATTATTATATATATACTTCTACAGTTCCATAAAAACAACACTTTTTTGGAGAGAAAAGTTCACAAACGTTTAATAGACTTAATAATTAAAAGTCTTAATAGATTTTGCATTTGTGAGATAAAAGATAATAAAGAGTATGTACTGAGGATGGGAATCCCACAAAAATTTCATATACTAAAAAAAAGCATCCAACCGTAATTTTTCCATAAGCCTTTTAATTTTAAGTTTTTTATTGTAATTTTCAGGCTGATATACTCTCTGATCAACCCTCTAGATCAGAGAGGATATCAGCATTTTAAAATAGGAATAAATAATGCTTAATTACTGATAAATCAGAAATAAAACATTTAGAATTATCCTATTCCAAAAATTGAAAGCAAATTGCCCAATCAATATTGCCTTAAAAAATAGATATTTTTAGCTTAAATTTGCAATGAGAGGCAAGCTTTTAAATTCTAGAAATATTTTGGCTAAATGTGTGACAAAATCATTTATACTGTTTTACCTGTTCTAGAAGAAATGTTTGATGGCTTGTATAAGAAGAAGTTCCTGAAATTCCAGCAACTCCACTAATTGTAAAACTGGCACTAGGTCCACTTTCCTGATAATGGTAAAAAAAATAATTCTTTAAACTTCATTGCTACTACTTGCAAGGTCATTTACAATTCAAAATTTAGAAATTAAATATAAAACTAATGCAACAATATAAGGAAAATCTGTATCTAATATATCAATTTAAAAATAAGTTTGAAAACTAAACATCATTAAGAATACAATAGCAAAGTATCACAGGAGATGATGTCCTATAGACATGGAACTCATGAAACAGCTGAAAAAACTATGCATGGCAAAACCATTAAGGATTTCTCAAAATCCTTTATCAATAAAAATTAAACAAATTGTTTATCAGATATACAATAAACATAATTTTTCTTTTGTTTTTCTTCATTTTAATTTTGAATTGAATCTTAATTTTAGTTTCGATTTTTAAAATTATTATTGATACTGCTTCCAATTTTGTGTTAGACTGATAATGTACTCAAAAAGTGTAAAAATGTAAACATTTGACCTTTCTAACCCAAATAAATATTTCATTCATTCAAATATATATAATTTATTAATTATATTTATAATAGTTGGAGATAAGTATTTTTCTTCATGCAAATCTATATAATAAAAGAAGATGTCTGTCTGTGTGTCTGTGTGTCTGTCTGTCTATGGCAGCCATAACTCATCAGGAAATCAATGTACACCCTCCAAATTTTCAGAGAATGTTTCTGGTTGTGGTCCGGATTGAAGTACCAAATTTCAGGTCGAAAGCCCAAGAGGGGGGCTTGCTAGAACCAAAAATATTTACCATGCTATTCCTACGGGAAACGAGAATCGCTATCAAATTTACTGTTTCCATTTTCTGCTCCGTAACTATGAAAGTAGAGATTTAAAATAGCATTTAAATGTTCCGCTGCAAATCTGATGCTGTTGCCAGATTCCCCACATTTTCAAAAGCATTATTTAGGCATTCCATTGCAGCTAAGGACATGATTTTCTAACTAAAGATGGGGTCGGACACGGGGAACCCGCCTATGAAATTTGTGACCTTTCGGTGAAGTACTTCAGGAATTACCGAATGCCACAATCTGACGAAATAGATATCTCAATCGTTTGCCGCGGGCTCTGAGCACGCATTCCTTATCATCAATGATCTTTGCAACACTGGGAAATTCTTCATGTTCAAACTGTGTAATATGTCGGGGGGGGGGGGGGGGGGGGGGACTCAGAAAACTAACCATTAGTGCAGAAAATAACAAAATATACAGATTAAAAGTGAGACACGAGCTGTCAGTGTTTGTGTTGAAACGAAGACACGGGCCAAGTGGGAACCTGTTTTCTAAACCAATCACCGGGACATACGGGGAACGTTGTGCAGGAAATTTGGACCGTGCGAACGAATATCATGGGAGTCAGAGGGCAGCAAAATCTGTGGTAACGGAAATAAAATCTCGATAGCTTACGCAGAAACCAAGCCACGAGCTATGAGGAGTGCTCGCTGACGTCAACAACAATCCGGGCAAATTTCTTCCTGTTGAAAATCTGTGCTAAACTGTCGGGGTAAAATTTACATTTAATGCAGTGAAAATAAGAATATACAGGTTAAAAGTAATACCCAGGCAGAGCCGGGTAAGTTCAGCTAGTATAAAATAATAAAAAATAACAAATATAAATGTATTAAAACATTTTCTAACAATAACATTTTTTTTTATTTACTGAATGACTTTTAAATTTAACTTATATTTTTAAAAAATACATAGAAACCTCAGATAAATATTATTAATGAAAGCAACCAAATAAATTTACAAGTTAAATTGTCTATTTGTTAAATGCAATTTAATTTAAAACAATAAAAAAGAAAAATGAACTTCATATTATGTTACAAAGATAATTTTTTTTCTTTATTTGAATAAATATTTTTTAATCTATCTACAACTGCATTTAAGAAAAACATTCTCAGTAGGTATTGGCTAGGGTTTCTGCCTCAAATTATTATTGCTGTGACATAATTAAGATTGCTTACAAAACTAAGCTCCCACCACTATATTTTATCTAACCAAACTTGTTAAAACAAAGTTCAGAGACTAATAAAAACAGCAAGTGCCATCACCATGACTTCCCTCAGATAATAAAAACTTGGAGCTTGAGTATCACTTGCAGATTTCAATAGGACTGAAACTCATTTATTCCATAAGTAAACTTTTTATGCAATAGAAAAGACTTAAATACAAACAGATGAATTAATGCAAAGTAAACATTTCTATTACTTTACATTTCTAAATAAATTTTTAAAGCATTTCATATTCACAATATTTTTAAATTTCATTGCACCCAACCATCCCCTCAGAACTTCAAGTTAAAGTGCAGATTAAACACTGCAAGCAGTAGGAAAAAAAAATCAGTACATCATAAAGTCAAATTAGATGTATCTGATATTTTGTTTTAGGTAGCAAAAGTGAATTTCATTGGCCAGGAATATAGGAAGTGGGAAAAAATCATGGTTGCCTTACTTACATAGATCTAAACTAAGTTTACAGCTAAAATAAACTGTAGGGAAAATTCATGCATAGTAGAGCTGGTGACTACAAAGTATTTTTCTTCTCAGTTAGAAAGGAATATGTAATACATAAATTTGTTATCATAATAAACTGAATGGAATTAACTTCTGTGGACAAGGGAATGGGCCAACAAAAATTGTGATAAGAGGATGTATCCAAAATGTTTAGAACAATACAATACCTAATGAAATTTATTGCTCTAGTTTAGAAAAAACAAGTTTACAGAAATTATTTGAAGCAAAATAATACACTACATTCTTCAAGACAATTTTAAGAAGCAAAAAATACTGTTTATTTATTACACGATGTTTCAAAAATTCATTTAATGTCTGCAACCTGCAGATACACTTAAATGTAAAGGCTACCAGCCATACTCAACAAGAAATATTTGATAATGTATTGAAAATAAACTGCATGCAAAATAGAAAGTAAATACATTTCAAAGTTTTTCATTGGAGTAAATAAAAAAAGATTTGAACATGCTTTCATTTCATGAAGTCCAGTGAAATATATAAATGCAAAACAGCATATTACATATCAATTATAAAATTTCACGTTGTTAATTACTTAGGCCAAGTGTAGATGACAAAATTTGTTACTTTAACTTGATTTAATCTGCTTAGTTACCATACATCTGTCTCATAATAATTATTTTACATACCACTCAACATAAAAGCTATGACAAAGCATGTGATTTTTAAAATATATACATTGAAAAAACAAAAGATTAATTTCTTCCACCCTAGATGGATTGGGTTGTTTTAGCAGCACTTTTTTGCACACAATGGGCTAAATGGCCAAGTCACAAGACCCTGAAGGCTCAGAGACGGTTGGGGGAGGGAACCCACTGCACAGGTGTTAGGAGACAGATGGTAGCTCCCATCAAGGTCATCCAGTGTGTTCTTTAATGTGCACAGGGTATGGCTCTCCTGCACAAGGGATTGGTTGTTTTGGTTGATTTACCACTGAGCAGCACTTTTTTGCACACCATGGACTAAATGGCCAGGTCACAAGGACTCCAAAGGCTCAAACAAGTTGGGAGAGGGGACCCACTGGAACAGCTGTTGGGAGACAGATAGTAGCCTCCCATCAAGGCCATCGAGTGTGTTCTTTAATGTGCACAGGGTATGGCTCTCCTGCACACGGGGCCACAGCTTAACATCCCATCCGACGGACAGCAGCCTTTCCAAGCTCATCAGTGTCCCCCTACTGACCGTGGGCAGGGCAGGGAATTTTGCGGAGATAAATCTCAATGCCGACCCATCTGGAACTCGAACCTGGGAACTACAGATTACGAGTCTGGCGCACTACTGACTGAGCCACCCCCACCCCCTTGCACAAGGGGCCACGGCTTAACATTCCATCTGAAGGATTGCAGCCTTTCCAAGCCCATCAGTGTCCCCCTACTGACTGTAGACAGGAAGTTTTGCAGAGATAAATCTCAAATCTCGCCCAGCTGGGACTCAAATCTGGGAACTGCAGATTATGAGTCTGGCGTGCTACCGAATGAGCCACCCCTTGCCCCACCAGACTTAGAAAGAATTCACAAGAATGGTAATATTTGGGATATATGGTTTTCAGGATATATGGTAATAAAGAATAAGGATATGTGGTATAATGGTATAAGACATATTTGTCTACATTTCAGGTACAGAGGTATCTACTTGTTTTAGAATGAGCATTTCTATATCTCTGTGGCTGAGTGGTTAGCGTTGGGTTGTTTTACCTCTGAGCGGCACTTTTTTGCACAACATGGGCGAAATGGCCAGGTCGCATGGACCCCGAAGGCTCAGAGAAGGTTGGGGGAGGGGACCCACTGGAACAGCTGTTGGGAGACGGATGGTAGCCTCCCATCAAGGCCATCCAGCATGTTCTTTAATGTGCACAGGGTATGGCTCTCCCGCACACGGGGCTACGGCTTAACGTCCCATCCGACGGACGGCGGACTTTCCAAGCCCATCGGTGTCCCCTACTGACCGTGGGCAGGGCGGGGATTTTTTGCGGAGATAAATCTCAACGCTGACCCAGCTGGGACTCGAACCTGGGAACTACAGATTACGAGCCTGGCGCGCTACCGACTGAGCCACCCCCGCCCCGGCTGAGTGGTTAGCATGCTTGGTTAATGATCAAAGGGAGCTGGTCCAAGCCCTGGGTAAGGCATTGATGTTTGTGTCGTTTTTCTGCTGAGGTCTCATCTTCCCCACGACGTTCTACTAAGGCATATGAACTGACAGGCTTTTGTCAGACTTCTGTGGCAATATATTTGCACTACTGTATCTGCTCTGCTAAGCAGATACATATAGCAGCAAAATGCATAAAATCTTTTTTTTTTCACTAAATATCTTAAAAACACTACAATAAGAATTTCAGTAAAAAAATATAAAATTATTGTAATGCATTATCTGGTGTCTGCATAAGCTCTAGTCCTGTAAAAATTGGTAGCACAAGTCAGGAATTGGGTAAGATAAAATAATAGGTCAGGTAGGCAGATCTTGGTAAGGTAAGGTAATTTAGTCATGTAAAGTAGACCACTAACTTAGAACAGTTCTGCATACTCATACCTTATATTATCAAAGCTACTGACCTTTTTGATTAGTGCTACTTGTGTACTTGAAATTAATCAATGAACTGTAAAAACATCAAAATGTAACAACTCGCCTTGCATTGTGTTACCTGTCTCACCTACAGATCCAGAATATTGTTATCATCTTTCTTAAAGAATTTCACTCTATAGAGATAAAGAAATGCTCATTCTATAACAAGAAGATACCTCTATACCTGAAATATAGACAAATACGTCTTATATGCTATTTTGAAATCCATCTTGTAAATTCTTGTTATCATATATCCTGATATGCCACTGCTGCCATTACTGTTGGATTATACTGCTATACTTCTGCTATGTTTTATTTATATATCATAAACACTGTTAAATCAATAAATAGTTAGCGGAATTTTTTTTTGCCAACATACGGGAATTGAACCCGCATCTCTCCAGAAACATGCCAGAGTTTCCTTACCAGTTGAACTAATGCCAGCTCGTCTTTTTTCCCGCTTATTTAAGACTATACTCTATCACTGAGAAATGCGGGCCAACCATTGGCGATATCTATGATCTCAGGTGGCAATCATTACCTTTATATTGCAGAGTGAGATCGAAATAAATAATAGTCTCATCACGCTATTTAGCGTTATTAATGATTTAAACATAGATGATAATCGCAGCATGACCTGATGCTCCTTTGGCATTGATAAATCAATAAATATTTAGTGGAAAAAATTTTCGCTGACATACGGGAAATTCAACCCGCATCTCTCCAGAAACATGCCAGTGTTCTTACCAATTGAACTAATTTCCCGTATGTTGTCAAAAATTTTTTCTGCTAAATATTTATTGAATTATCAATGCCAAAGGAACATCAGGTCATGCTGCGATTATCATCTATGTTTATATCATTAATAACACTAAATAGTGTGATGAGACTATTATTTATAAATCTCACTCTGTGCACAGAGTGAGATGGTAATCACTATTACCATCTCACTCTGTGCAATATAAAGGTAATGATTGCCACCCAAGATCACAGATGGTGCCAATGGTTGGCCCACATTTCTTGGTGATAGAGTATAGTCTTAAATAAGCAGAAAAAAGATGAGCTGGCATTAGTTCAACTGGTAAGAACACTCTGGCATGTTTCTGGAAAGATGCGGGTTTAATTCCCATATGTCGGTGAAAATTTTTTCTACTAAATATTTATTGATTTATCAATGCCAAAGGAGCATCAGGTCATGCTGCAATTATCATCTATGTTTAAATCATTAATAATGCTAAATAGCATGATGAGACTATTATTTATTTCCATCTCACTCTGTGCAATATAAGGCCACTATGATTGCCACCCGAGATCATAGATATCACCAATGGTTGGCCTGCATGTCTCAGTGATAGAGTATAGTCTTAAATAAGCAGGAAAAAAGACGAGCTGGCATTAGCTCAACTGGTAAGAAAACTCTGGCATGTTTCTGGAGAGATGCAAGTTCAACTCCCGTATGTCGGCGAAATTTTTTCCCGCTAAATATTTATTGATTTATCAGTGCCAAAGGAGCATCAGGTCATGCTGCGATTATCATCTATGTTTATATACACTGTTATAAAGTTTTATTAAATTTATGATACATATACTGTGAATTTATTATACTGTTGAATACTATCACTCTTTTCCCATCTCTCCAACTATTCCAAATGAATTTTGAAAGCTGAAAAGGATTTAGTGTTTTCTCTGAGGTCTTTTAGAATAATCTAATACGAAACTAATTAAATTTTTCTATAACACACTGAAATAAAATTATATTTCTTTTTTTTTCTTCATGAGCCTTCCTAATACTTGAAGTTCTCTGACATTTAAATTGCTATTAAACTAAGGAATATACAGTGAAAGAATATAAAAACCAATACCATAACAAATTTTACTCCTACCAGATTCCTCAATTATTAAAAAGAAACAGGTAGATAAATCATCATCAAAATCAATTGCAAATATCTTTAGAAGATACTAAAGAAATCCTCTGAAATTAAAGCCATAATACTGATCTGAGAATACATCATTAACACTTGCACTTTATTCACTGAGCAAAGTGGGCAGTTGCCAAAGATCCATCAAGTGATAGAAAAGAACATTTTTTAAGGACTGCCCACAATTCATGATAACAGCTGTTTCAAATAATTTCCTTTTTCAGCTTCCTGATCTTCACAAAATTTCAGAGTTGGATTGTTTCATCTCTGAACAGCCCTTTTGTGCAAATAATGGGCTAAATGACTGGGTCACAAAAACTCAGCACATAGAAGAGGATATCTATTGAATAGCTGTTAAGAAACAGATGGATACCTTGCATCAAGGTCATCCACCAAGTTCTTTAATCATTCCTCGGTGTATGTACACCAAATTATAACCATTCATTTTGCATATAAAGTCTGCAAATACAAATAATAAGCATTCAACAGTATTTAAGATTCAGTCTTCCTTAATTTACACAGTTACTAATAGTAATTAAAAATTTTTAATGGTTTTATTTGAAGATAATAAATTTATTAATACTTACATCGTCATTGACAGGTGTTATTGAAGTCTATGAAGGAAACAAAAGGAAGCACATTAAGAAAATGAATCACTATATATATAAACAAGTACCAGATTAATAGTTCAAGACTTCATACAACATGCTATTGCAATTTCTTTTAAAAATTCAAATAAGCACACCTAATACATCTGTACTGTTCATTAGCCAGAACACTATTACACAATCAAAAAATTAAGAGCAAAAGAAATGCTTTACAATTTAGTGATTAACCAGCAATTACAGATTAATAGTTCAAGACTATAAAAACATGCCATTGCAGTTTTCACAATTAAAAAAAAAATTAAAAAACTATATGCCTAATATCCAAATAATTAAGTGTAAATGTTTTATCATTTAACAGTTACTTGCCAAACTTTTCTTACATCAGATTAAAAACTGTCTTTTTTTTTCAGTAGTTTGGATTTTGAATGCAAAAGGCACAAAAATATTTTCACTCAGTTACAGACTTTCAATTTGTTCTACAACCATTATTCATCTATTTATTATTTTTTGATTCCCCATTTTAAAATTCCTCAGGCTTTGAGTCCAGAAACATCTGTATTGCTTTGTTTCACACCATGCAGATTATTAAAAAAAATTTCCAAAATATTCTGAAGTGACCAAAAAAGATGGCAATCTGATGAAGTAATGTCAAGTGAGTACAGTGGATGCAGTAAAACTTTCCATATTAGCTTAATATCTTGCACAAGATCATTCTAGCCATTGTGATCAGACATTATCATGTTGAAGAATAACTCTTATGCAGCTGATCAGGGAAAGTCATTTTTCTTTCAATTATTATATAATCTTTCAAACTGATCACAATACAAGGTACCTGAAAAATAACTGTGGGGTTTTGGGAACTAATATGTTGGAAAATAATATACATATTAAAAAAAAAGCATTATTTTAATTGAAATGTACCTTGAATAGTTTTGAACATAATTAGTGAATTTCCACATGTGCAATCCATATTACACTTCTTGCAATACACACTGAAATATATCTCTTGTTACTTGCTTAGTTGCTTCTCTTATTCTGGCTTTCACATGATTCAGTTTTCAAATTTTGTCCACGTAATAATTTTTTACAGAGTCCCACAAGAAAAAATCAAAGGGTGTCAAATCAGGGTTCTATGGTGGCAACAGAATGCTCTACCAATACAGATGTCAAGAAATGTTGCATTAACAATGTCCATAACATCTCTTGAGAAATGTAGAGGGTTGATCACAATCAGTTTTATGGGTGCAATCTTATCAGGTGGCTGCCAATGGAACTGTGTGGAGGAATGTACAAGTACAGCATTCAGAGAGGCTTTTTCCACAAAATATTTATTACTCTACAAATGTTTCACAAAGCTGGCAAATCAACACTCAATGCATTAAATTCCTCAGACTATGCATGCAGGATTTATAGTTCTAGTCTTGCAATTTTCCCAATTGTCAACAGATGCTTGTATACATTCGTATCGGAAGTTTGAAGCTTCTCAGCTAGTTCTCTACTGTTTGAGAATAAGTTTCTATGAGCCATACATTTCCCACATGTTCTACTTGATATCACTGTAGTCCTCTCTGCTTTTAATTCATAAAGCATGCAATGTCTTATATGCACTTCTGCAGATACTGTATTAACAATAATGGAATTTTTATTCTCACTGAACACCTGTACTATAAGCTAGCCAGAACACTATTACGCCAGCAAATAAATGTGCAATAAACAAATTTTCTGTGAGGGGAATTCCACATTATTCAGAAATATAAGAACTTAATTTAAACCCAATAACTTATTGCTCTCTATACTCAGGGCCAATAAGTGAAGTAAATACCATATCAGGGAGCCTTCTACAACACAATGCCTGTAAAAATGTCTGTAAAAGAGTGCCAAAAATGGAACTTTACATTGAGGTGCAGGTGCAAATGTACCTTGCTTGAGCTAGCCCTATCTATACTGCTAAAATCATTAAATTTATAAAGATGTAAAAAAAAGGCTGAAAAAAATTTTTTTCCAGATGTTTTTAACAGCTGACAAGTAGATTTATTTTTCATTTATTAATAGAAGACATGTCACAAGCTCTTGATTAGAATAAATAGTAATCTTTAAGTTTCAAACTACTGACATACAATCACATTAATGTGTATATCTTAAGTATCTGAATATTGATTAACCTTTTAACGCCCAGAATGGCCCAAAACGGCCGAAATTTTCAAATGGGCTAGTCCAAATAGTGCTATTTCTTTGTCTTTACTACCCTCTACCTTTTTCTCAGATTTCTTGGGCGTTAAATGGTTAAGCTTACAAACCTGACAAATTTTATCCTTTTTCTTCTTTGAAGTTTTACTCCTTTTTATAATTTTTGCACTGACAGACTCCTGTCAGTCCAGTGAGGAGTGAGCTTAGGATTTCTTTTTTTGCAGATCCATAGAAAACATGCTTTAAGAATTAATCAAATGTAATAAATATTAAGTATTAATCAAGTGCAATAAATATTAAGGTTTAATGAAATTTAACTGGAAATCTTTAGGCAATGAACACGTTAATAGACTTCCAGAAAATCACATCTGTAGTACATATGGGTATTAAAAAAAGGAATACATTACTTTATTAATAGTATAAAAAAAAGTAGATCCATAAACATTTTTTTCCCCTTTGCAGCAACAACTTTTGGGGATTAAATGTTCAACATTTATCCCTCACTTTGTATACTTAAATTTCATATCATGATCATTTTATAACCTTTTTGTAAAGCCTGAGGCCTTACAATTTGCATTCAAATTTTAAAATACTTCAATATACAAATAACAAGCAGAGGTAAAAAAAAATTTTTTTTTTATTCACCTGTGATGTTAGAGTTGCTGTTATTCCACTGGTAAACTTAACACTTAAGATTTGCCTATCGATACAAGGAAATTGTCCCATAAGCTTCTGGTCTTTGTACTTTGATAACTGAAATAACAGTAAACAAACAACTTTCTTTACAAAATTCTTATTTCTTTATTATGTATAAATTAAATTATAACAGTGAATAAACAAAATTCAGTTCACTAAATCAGTATATTTCATCACTACTGTTTGTTTACATATTTCTCATTTTTGGGGTGAGAGAAGAAACAATTTGAGTAACTGAAAATATTTTTGACACTTTTATTCAGATATCAGGGAAGTAATCATTCTTAGTTTAATGTTGGTATCAAATATAGAAGAAAAATTGTCTTCAGTTAGGTGGGATACAAACCATGACCTCTTGATAATGTGTCAGGTACTCTGACTGCTGAGCTACTGGCCGCCAATCAAGATTTCCTCTAACTGATGTTATGAACTTTCCTACATGCAATACACAACTCTGTCTCTTGTAGAGGCACAGAATTGTTTACGGTGGGTTTGAAAGTTCTTAACATCAATTAGAGATCTTAATAAGTAGCCAGTACATCAGCAGTAAGAGCACCTGACATATTATCAGGAGATCATGGATTTGTATCCCACCTGGCAAAAGACAATTTTTCCTCTATATTTGATATTGGCATTAAACTAAGAGTGATTACTTTCTTGATGGAAGTAAATTACTCATATCTTATGACACTCCCTACATCCCAAGATGGGGTGGGGGTGGCTTAGTGGGTAGCGTGCCAGCTCGTAATCTGTAGTTCCCAGGTTCGAGTCCCAGCTGGGTCAGCGTTGAGATTTATCTCCACAAAATTCCCCGCCCTGCCCACAGTCAGTAGGATGGGCTTGGAAAGCCGCCGTCCGTTGGATGGGATGTTAAGCCGTGGCCTCGTGTGTGGGAGAGCCATACCCTGTGCACATTAAAGAACACACTGGATGGCCTTGACGGGAGGCTACCATCTGTCTCCCAACAGCTGTTCCAGTGGGTTCCCTCCCCCAACCTTCTCTGAGCCTTCAGGGTCCATGTGACCTGGCCATTTAGCCCATGGTGTGCAAAAATGTGCCGCTAGGAGGTAAAACAACCCAACCCAACATCCCAAGATTTCATTTGGCATATATATTATGCTCAGAAGATAAACAATCATTTGCATATTTCACCTTTTTCATGGGAGAAGAAAGCACACAGCTAAAATATTTATAGTCTATGGCAATGTTTCTCAAACTGTCTGTGGTGGACTGGCATTTTTTTTTTCCACTGTGCCAGGGACCAGTGTAGGGTTACCAACTTTGGGGGGGGGGGGGGGGGGGGATTAAAAGCATTTAAAGGAAAAATTATATATTTTCATTGAAAATGTTAAAACAAGATATTACATTCAGTTAAGAAAAAGAAACAAAAAAATGTTACTAATATGCATTCAATAAGCATTTTTAAAATGCCTAACTTTTACAAATGTGAAAGGTGAACCTGCTTCTTATTTGCAAGCTTATCAAGCCATGGCTCAATTGTGGACAGTGTCATGCACAATGGAGAATGAATATCTTTACTGTTGCTGTGCTTTGTCTTAATGACACTCATGGTTGAGAAAGCAGTCTTCAGAGGTATGTCAAGGGAAATGGGAGGTTTTCAGAGCAATTTTAGCAAGACCAACATCTCTACACATATGCCTGGAGCTTCTGGCCACATGTTGCCTCAAGACAAAAGGTCTGTCTATGTGCATGATAATTTCCTCATCCCATACAACATGACATCATTGGAACATATGAATAGTGATGCTATGTCATATCAATGTTGTTTCTGAAAACATATTTCTTTCCTTCCTGGCAGTTCCCTGCAGGCTGGCAACTGATGGCTCATACATCAGCATTGGATGAAGAATAGGTCCACGGCACTTTCATGTTGCAAACTTTCATTTGACACATAATATGTTACACTTGGCTCATATGTTTGGAATACACGAAAAAAAAAAAACAATCATTTACACATTATTCCTTTTTAGGGTGGAAAAGATGGAAATAAATATTTATACTTCATGACACTCCCCACATCACAAGCATTCATTTGGTATGTAATTTGTTACAGTGAGCCTCTGGGTTTGAAAGATATGGTAAAACAACTTTTAACAAATCCACAAACTGACAAATCTACAGTCACAAATATTATCCCAAAAAGGAATATGAAATAAGAAGAAACAGCAATCACTATAAAATTTTTAACTTGCCAAATTATGAATATCAGATGTATTTTAAAGGAGAAACTTCAATTAAACTAATTTTGAAAACTGATCTTTCTTTGCATATTTTATTTTTATAAATAGTTGAAATACATAACAATTGCTTAAATGCATATATTCTGCACAGGAAACATTTTGTGGCACAATCCTATTTTTTATTATGCAATTAAAGATAGTATTCTCAAAATCAGGAAACCTTAAAATGTCTCAATTTGAAGCTTTGAAAAAGTCACTCTTTTAACTTTTAATGTAAGAATCAGTGCAATGGATATATTTCAGAAATTATTGGATGAAATTCACAGTTACTCCCATAAAATGGCCACAATAGAGAAATTTTTCCAATGTGTAAAAAAATTATTCTTTCTACAATAAATCTAACATAGCAATAGAGACATCATACGAAAAAAAAACTGTCATAGACACCCTTAGAGGAAAAGTAAAACTGTATGCAATTTTGATACACTTATATGAAATTGCTGAAAGAAACATTAGTGACAGATTTCCAAGCTCTTTTGAGACCATTACATCCATGAATAGCTTTGAGAGATGGGCACAATTAAAAAAGGACGTTTTATATGCTTCACATTATACAATAAGCAAATATAATGAGAATTGTGTGCTTATTAGAAATATGTGATGATGTATCATGGCTTTCTTGAAATCTAGTCTTATATCCTGCCATATTTATAAAGCAATAAAATGAACAATAAGTTTCAATGTGATTTCTCACATCAGAAAATTAACCATAGTAACAATTTTCCACTAAAAGTGTTAACAAAGATACCCACATTTCTGTTAGGATCTACATACTACAGTTATTGTTAACCATGCTGGAATCTGCAGCAAAGCAGTTTTCCTATTGCAAGATCTTCAAATTACTATAATCACAACTTGTAAAGATAATTGTTTTTGAAAAAGCTGCATATAAAGATTTTTACAATACATGTTAGTGTTTCTGTTTGTTTTCTAGGTAATAATTACTCAAAGGAAAGCTCTTTGGCTATTAACATACAGATGCTTTAACATAAAAAATACTTACGGCAGTTTCACCACAATAAAGCTGAACTTGGGATGATGTCTGATGGAGATACTGGGCAATTCTTTGCTTAACAGATCCTAATGATTCATTACTATGGCTCTGTAATAATATTACATAAATATCAAACATAACAATCCATATATATATATTCCATGCTCAGATTTTTAAAGAAGCATAAATAGCTACAAAAAATTGGATTCTGCAATTTCTGTTGAAGTCTATAAAAAATTAATGCATTCAGATGATACGTCTATGTGCATTTAGAAGATATTTTTAAAAAACTATACTTGAAACTAATACATATGTGAAAAGTCAAAAATTAAAAGCAAATATATTCAGCGTAATTGAAAATGAATGTAAATTTAATTTTTTCAACAACTGCATTGTTAAGATAATGTTACAACAGATGAACGAGCAACAGTGACTTCATGACTTAACGTGACTTGAACACTCGTGTGTGCTTCTACATGAGATTCAAATTAGCCAACAAATTGGAACTTAGAACGATTTGGAAGAATGAAAAAGACAGCAGTGTAGTGTGTTAAAGTTGTGAGATCTGAAAGGAGGTTCAGATAGTATGAGTTAGTGCATGTTAAAATAATTAGTATATTTATTAGTGTGTGTGCAGGTGTTTGTTTTCTATTGTTAGTAATAAAAGTTTAGTGAACTAGCACAGGACGAGAGTTTGTTTATGTCTGAAGGTATTCAAGAGACATGGTAAACAAAGTGAAGTTGTTGTTTGAGTTGTTTTACCTCTGAGCGGCACTTTTTTGCACACAATGGGCTAAATGGCCAGGTCACAAGGATCCCGTAGGCTCAGAGAAGGTTGGGGGAGGGGTCCCACTGGAACAGCTGTTGGGAGACAGATGGTAGCCTCCCGTCAAGACCATCGAGCGTGTTCTTTAACGTGCACAGGGTATGGCTCTCCCGAACACGGGGCCACGGCTTAACATTCCATCCAATGGACGGCGGCCTTTCCAAGCCCATCGGTGTCCCCTACTGACCGTGGGCAGGGCAGGGAATTTTGCGGAGATAAATCTCAATGCTGACCCAGCTGGGACTTGAACCTGGGAACTACAGATTATGAGCCTGGCGCGCTATCGACTGAGCCGCCCCCGCCCCACACAAAGTTAAGAGGTAGTATTTTAGTAGAACAGACAGAGCTGATATTGTATACTCTGTACGAAAAGGTTAATGACTTATGTATGATAGTAGTTAATTTGTTTATAAGATACTTCATCCATATTTTTGTAACAATTTGCATTGTATTGTAATTGGTTTTAAAATATAGTTATTAATACTCACGCTCAGTACCTATCCATTTTAAAATTTGCAACATTTGGTGTCTAGGAGTGTAGACAATTTATTGAATGCAATTAACTAGAAGTATAGATGAGTTAGTAAAATTAACAACTGACCTTAATGGTGAACTTGTTAGACAAAATAATGAGTTGAGAACTAAGATACTTTCTCAAAAAGATGACTTGAAAGCTTGAAATGGTCACACAAAATAATGAGTTGAGAACTGAGATAGTTTCTCAAAAAGATGACTTGAAAGCCGAAATGGCCGCACAAAATAATGAGTTGAGAGCTGAAATGGCTTCTCAAATTGGTAAGATTACTGATCAGTGTAAGGACATTAAAACTGAACTTAATAGACAATGTGATAGTTTAAAGGTTGAAATTGACAGTGTAAAATGTGATCTTGATAGTGTTAAGATAGATTATAAACATGAAATTGAAATTGTAAAAACTGATTGTGAACACCAGTTTCAGATTTTAAGAAACGAAATGTTACTTTCTTCTTGTGATAATAGTATTGTTATTACACATATCGCTAGAAATGAAACTAAACCTTCTACATATGATGGTCAATCATCTTGGACAGTATTTAAAACACAATTTGAAGTTATTGCTAGAGCTGAGTGGAATGAATTCCGAAAGGCCAGTTTTCTTGCAGCTTCCTTAAGAAATTCTGCTGCGGAAGTTTTGCAGTCTGTTCCAGAAGAAAAACGACTTGATCATCAAAGTCTAGTTTCTGCATTAGAACTTAGGTTTGGTGATAGTTATTTAAAACAATATTATGTGACTCAATTTAAACATCGCATGCAGAAGAGTGGTGAAACTTTGCAAGAGCTTGCTAGTGATATCGAGCATCTAGCTAGATTGGTTTATATAACTGTCCACCAGAAATTCAAGATAAATTAGCTCAATTACAATTTATTGATGCTATTGCTGACCCTGACACTCAACAATCTCTGAGGATGTTGGAAGGTGAATCCTTAAAGTCAGCTGTGGTACATGCTATGAAATACAAATGCTCCAGGCTTTCCTCCCAAGCGAACAAATGTACAGTGAGATTTGTGAGTGCAGAAGAAACCGTAGAAAAGGATAATGAAATGAAAGAACTAACCAAAGTCATGCTATCCATTTTGAAAGACATAAGAGGTTCTTCTTCAAAAATTACCACAGACCTTCAGTATTGGAATTGTGGCAAGTCGGACACATTCGTATCAACTGTAATAAGAAACGAAGGAGGAGTCCGAGTCCATCTACTAGACAACAGGATCAGGGAAACAGAAAATTTGTCAATCTTGCGAGGCAAAGGCTGGCTGTTGATTGGTTGGCCTCAGGGGAAGTCACCCACGTTTCAACATTACATGGTGATAATAATGGATTAGTAGCTGATGGAGCCATAAATGGAAGACCTAGCCGTATGACAGTCGACACTGGTGCAAATGTAACTTTACTCAGAACGGACATAGTAAAGAAAATAATACCTCACCCAAACTTGAATACTACACAGTAGGGGGCGGGGGTGGCTCAGTCAGTAGCACGCCAGGCTCGTAATCTGTAGTTCCCAGGTTCGAGTCCCAGCTGGGTCAGCGTTCAGATTTATCTCAGCAAAATTCCCCACCCTGCCCACGGTCAGTAGGGGACACCGATGGGCTTGGAAAGGCCACCGTCCGTTGGATGGGACGTTAAGCTGTGGCCCCGTGTGCAGGAGAGCCATACCCTGTGCACGTTAAAGAACACGTTGGATGGCCTTGATGGGGGGCTACCATCTGTCTCCCAACAGCTGTTCCAGTGGGTCCCCTCCCCCAACCTTCTCTGAGCCTTCGGGGTCCATGTGACCTGGCCATTTAGCCCATGGTGTGCAAAAAAGTGCCGCTCAGAGGTAAAACAACAACAACTACACAGTATAAAATAAGCCTACAAACAGCCACTGGAGATCGTGCTAAAGTTCATGGAAAAATAGAACTTAACATCCGAGTTGGTAGCTGTCTAGTACACCACCCTGTTTTTACATCGCTGACATCTACGTGAATGCATAATAGGCCTTGATTTTCTTAAGAAACATGGATTCAACATTAGACACAGTGACAACCTATTCATCTATAAGACAGAAGAGATTCCTCTGCTTAGCCAGACATCTGATTCTTTATCAAGCGTAACTCCAATATTAGTGATGGAAGACAGAGATCCCAGCACAAAAGTGAAATTATAGTCCACGGACATCGGGCGGAGACTTCTGGGGCCTTCCGATTGGCAGTTACTGATGCCTCTGGTAAAGAAGCTTTGGTTCATGGTATCCTGGTTACAAACACTTTAGTCAGAGTAGAAGAACAGATTCCTATCAGAGTGATGAACTGTAACAAATCCAATAAAATATTGAAAAAAGGTGAAGAATTAGCAATATGTGAACCTGTTACCTGGGTAACAAGTATAAATAAAATAGAAGTTACTGATTCAAATCAAAATCATACAGACATTCCATCTCATCTTACTGACTTATGGAGAGAAACAAGACGAATATTAACTGAAAACCAAGCTGCTAAGGCCGAGAACCTATTGAAAGAATTTTCTTACATTTTTTCTGCCACATCAAATGATTATGGCCATACTAACCTGACGGAACATAAAATCAACACTGGTGATTCTCCTCCAGTCCATCTGCTGGCAAGAAGACTTCCATTGGCAAAAAGAGAGGAGACGGAACAACTCATAAGGGACATGGAACCTCAAGGCATTATAGAACCATCACAGAGTCCCTGGACATCACCAGTAGTTCTTGTCAAGAAAAAGGAATGATCTACACGATTTTGTGTAGATTATCGCAGATTAAATGACGTAACAAAGAAAGACTCCTTTCCTTTACCCAGGATTGATGATACACTGGACACTTTATCTGGGTCAGAATGGTTCTCAACATTATACTTAAAGAGCGGCTATTGGCAAGTTGGTATACGTCCTGAAGACCATGAGAAAATAGCTTTCACTACAGGGAATGGACTTTGGCAATTTAAGGTGATGCCATTTGGACTTTGTAACGCACCTGCCACATTTGAACAACTAATGGAGTCGGTGCTCAAAGGTGGTTTGTCTTGGGAGGTCTGCCTGGTTTACTTGGACAACATCAAAGTTCTTGGAAGAACTTTTGAAGAACATTTGAGAAATCTTTGTCAACTATTTGAAAAACTTAAGGCAGCCAAGCTAAAATTGGGACTAACAAAGTGTAAACTGTTCCAGCAAGAAGTTCATTACCTTGGTCATGTGATCACTACATCAGGGATTAATACTGATCCTAGTAAGATAGAAGCTGTAAGAGACTGGCCTCCACCACAAGATGTTCATCAACTTCGTAGTTTTATTGGACTTTGCACCTATTATAGAAGATTTGCCAAAGGTTTCTCCAACATCGCAAGGCCATTACATCGTCTGACAGAAGAGGGTCAGCGGTTCATGTGGACCACTGAATGTGATGTAGACTTTCAACAGCTAAAGAAAACTCTTTCCACAGCATCAGTGCTAGCGTACCCCCAAACTGGAAAACAATTCATAATAGATACTGACGCAAGTAACACAGGAGTTGGTGCTGTACTTTCACAACAACAAGACGGAAAAGAGAAAGTTATTGCATACTTTAGTAAAACTTTATCCAAACCAGAGCAGAATTATTGTGTAACACGCAAAGAACTGTTAGCAATAGTAAAAGCAATAAAACATTTTCATCATTATCTCTATGGCCAGAAATACCTTATATGCACTGAACATGCTGCACTTAGATGGTTATTAAACTTCAAAAACCCTGAAGGACAAATTGCTAGGTGGATACAACGATTACAAGAATACGATTTCTCCATCGAAGTGGTAAAATGCATAAGAATGCAGATGCTCTTTCCCGACACCCATGTATTGACAACTGTAAACATTGCTATAATGCAGAATTGAAATTTGGAACTAAAGAGATAATGCCCATAAGACAAATAGTATCGACACAAGCAAACAATGATACCCCTAACATCTGGAGTCCAATTGAAATCAGAAAGGCCAAACTAGATGATGAAGATATAAAACCAATAATAGAATTGATTGAAAAATCTGATGTAAGACCTAATTGGGAGCAAATATCGAGGTATTGAGCCGTCCCGTGGCCGAGTGGTTAGCACGCTTGGCTACTGATCTAAGGGACCTGGGTTCGAGCCCCGGATTAGGCATGGATGTGTGTGTCGTTTTTCTGCTGAGGTCCTGCCATCCTCTCAGATCTTCTACTGTGGCATATAAACTGACAGGCTCCTGTCAGACCTCTGTGGCAAGCAGCTGCTTGAGGGGGTATTTATTTTTATTTATTATATCGAGGTATAGTCCAACTACTAAAAGTTACTGGGTACAATGGGACTCCTTAAAAATGAAAGACAGTGTATTATACAGAAGATGGGAGAATCCCACTGGACAGCTGATCCATTGGCAAATAATCCTTCCTCGCTCCCGAGTGGAACTAGTGATAAAAGATGTACATGATAGGGCCACTGGAGGACACTATGGTGTTAATAAGACATTAGCCAAAGCCAGGGAATGATTTCATTGGCTGAAAAGTAGGGCAGAAGTTGAAAGTTGGTACATTCTTCCAGGGGAGTAGTTTTCAAGCCTCAGGGGATGTCGCCAGATGTCATATTGCTGTATCCTAATACCCCAGTATTGGATGCAGCGATGCGATTAAAGGCAGAATGGCTACGCGTAGCACAACCTTCATATGCACAATACTTTGCTATGCATGATGCATTAGACCTTGCTATTAGTTCTAATTTCTTTGACATTGGTGGTCGGATATGGCTCCAGACCGAGGGTGTCCCGATGGGTTCCCCTCTGTCTGGACTCATGGTCGACATGGTCATGAGGATGTCGAGGAAACGGCCCTCTCCATATGCAAGTTAAAACCTGACTTGTACATTCAGTACGTTAACGATATTTTAATTTTTTGGTCTCACCCTGTTGAAAAACTGAGTTTGTAAATACATTCAATAATATAATGCCCACAATTAAGTTTACCGTAGAACCCGAAAAAAATTGGCAATTACCTTATCTAGACATTAATATAATGCGTAAGTCATATTTCTGCGAGACTACTGTATACAGAAAGCCAACATATGTCCCTAATTATATCCCAATTGACTCATCACACCCTATGAAATATAAAAAAACTAGCATTATCCCGCATTATGTTAGAGCTTACAGATACTGCTCTCAACGAATAACACTCCAAGAAGAATTACATTACATTCGAAAAACCACAAGGAAAGCAGGATATCCAGATGATTTATTGCAAAAATGGGAAAAAGTGGTGAAGTATACAATAAATAGGGATACCCAACCTAACCCGCAGCAAATACAAAGCAAAAATCAATATGCTATTAGTTTCCCTTATATGAAAACTAATCACTTAGTTACAATAAATATTATATGTAACTAAATCACTTTAAAATTCTTTAAGTAAACATAACATTGTATTACCCAGTACCATTACCCATTCTATTAAAAATTTAGTCCTAAATGACAGAGATCCGAAACCCCCCATGGGGAGAGTATTGAAGTTGAAATCCCAGATCCTGATAATTTATTAAGGGGTAAAAATAAATACATAGGAAAAACATATAGACAATATGAGACACGGATGCATGAACATTTTACAGATATAAACAAAAAGAACCCTACAACAGCATTATCAAATGTAATAGTTGAAAATAATATTAAAATCGACAAAATTAATTTTAAACCTGGTATAGCCCCAAAAACAAAATTTCAGTTGCAATACGCCGAGACATTACTTATTCACAAGCACCTTGACAAAGCCTGCAATACCGAGATTCCACCCCTTCCATCGGCATGGTGTCTCCTGTTGCAGCGTTCGTCATGAACTGCGCACACAACACTGCTCACGCATCGGGCTGGGTCGGACTGACAGCAGCTACTTAAACCATCAATTCTTTACCATCTCTCTTGCCTGAGGATGCCACGTGTTACGAGTTCGTGGTGAAATGTGTAGCGTATGAACCTGTGAGGTTCTTGTTTTAGATGTTTTTAAAGTTTCTTAACATTTTGAAAGCAATGGAGTTACCTATGTTAAAATGGGTTAAATTGACATTTGCTAACTTCCAGAATCTGAGTTATTAAAAGATCTTTTCAAGCAAGGGAAAAGTGCTAATCACCATATGTCAACTGTTTGTTTAATTAGCTTACGTTAATTGATGTGCAACGGAAGATGCCATTTTCCTGTATGCTTTCAACATGTAATAATTACGCAATTATGTGGCAAAATGTACTACAGTAATAACATCTGGCATAAAGATTGAACTGATAAAGCCATGAACAACTGGCAATATAAGTGCATTTCAAACATGACCTGAATGTGGAATGAAAAGAAGTGCTTTAGTTCACATCATATATGCACATATTGTAAAACTACAGGAGGACCAATGTAGGACTGGTAGCATTTATATTCACCAACTGCAGCATAACATCAATGCTGATAATGCAATTGTACCAGCAAAATTGGTAAAAACGTTCATTTTTTATATGTAACTCTAGTTGGTCTCTGATATTGAAGAGTTAACTTTGAGTATGAATGTAAAAAATTGGGGTAATTTTAAGGTGGAATTTTTAGTATAGTCCATTATAGTTAAAGGTAATGAATGCACAGTCTTCCCCTGAGGCTTGAAAACTACTCCCCTGGAAGAATGTTTTTAACTTTTGTACCACAGCATTATCGTGTTATTAAATTATTGTAGAATTTAGCTGTGTTAAAAACTTATTATGACTACTACTCATTACAATGCATTTCACCACTTGGTATTGTGACATCTTCAGGTGACTATATTTAGTATTGGGTTGGGTTGTTTTACCTCTGAATGGCACTTTTTTGCACATTATGGGCTAAATGGCCAGGTCACAAGGACCCTGAAGGCTCAGAGAAGGTTGGGGGAGGGGACCCATTGGAACAGCTGTTGGGAGACAGATGGCAGCCTCCTGTCAAGGCCATCCAGCGTGTTCTTTAACGTGCACAGGGTATGGCTCTCCCACACATGGGGCCACGGCTTAATATCCCATCCGACGGATGGCGGCCTTTCCAAGCCCATCGGTGTCCCCTACTGACCATGGGCAGGGTGGGGAATTTTGCAGAGATAAATCTCAATGCTCACCCAGCTGGGACACGAACCTGGGAAATACAGATTACGAGCCTGGCGCGCTACCGCCTGAGCCACCCCCACCCCATATTTAGTACTGGAAGGGATATGTTTAAGTATCTGTAGATCCTCTAGTGGTGTTCTCAAGTTCACATTTTGAAACTACAATCACGCAGGATTAACATCCAGTCAGAGGATAATAATGTAATAGCAGTGTTATATACTTTTTTTCTTATATTACAATTAAATTTTTAGTATGGTTTAACTATAAACAAGTTGGTGGGGATATTATTTCTGATTTTATAAAGTTTTGTGGTAAACTATTTTTTATTTATCTGGGTTAATGCTGTATGAGGATTATCATTCAATAAATCTTGCTGAAGTTCTTTGAGATGCATATTGAAGGGTCTATAAGTTTACCGTATGTAATTATCCTTACCTTGTAATATTTTATTAGGATTGTTAATTCCAATTCTATTTGAAGTCTTGCCTTCCTCACAGACTTTCTACTGTGACATATAAACTGATAGGCTCCTGTCAGACCTCTGTGGGAAGCAGCTGCTTGAGGAGGTATTTTTTATATTTTAACTTAAAAATTTTGCATTAAACTGTGCTGCCTTAATTTTGAATAACTTAAAGCAAAAATATTAAAATTACTTATACAAAATACTATGTATGTGTCTCTTACTAACATTTAGAAGCAATCGTTTCATTTCAAACAATCAGAATTCAACTACTGTTGCTAAAGCTTTAAGTTTGCTGGCAAAGTTATTGGAAATGACGAGCCATGTACTAGCTTCAGAAAGCTTAACTGGAGAATTAGGTGGTTGTATGGGATTTCATGGTACAAAGATTCTAAAAATGACTTGAAAATATTCAGTTTTCATTAGACACTTTTGTTTTTAACAAATCACAGTTATTTCATGGTGATATACTTACCTACATAATGATTCATCAATATGTTATGTCTTTGTATATTATACATTTCCTGCTATCAAATATAGCAATTTGGAGTGGCTTTTATAAATATTGCTGTGCCTTTAATTTATACAGTGATAAAGAATTAAGCATATTTTCCTCTTTTGTAGTGATACGATTATCTAAATGACAACATGGTAATGTCATACTCAGAAACTTCCAGTGGGGGGAGGGGGGTTGAGTAGTTTGCTTGTGTAGTCTCTAATTTTCAGGGACTTCCTTAGAAAATATACATTATTAATGCCCTCAAAGGGAGGGGGTGGGGGTATAACTCCAAGTTCTACTGTATCTTGAAAATGTATATTTAAAAAATGGAGATGGAGACCACAGCCTATTCTTATAGAGACCATAAAAGACATTAGTTATACTACTTAATAACACAGTATCCACATCAAGTAACTATGTTCAAAGAATTAAAGAATGATAATATATTATTGTAATAAATTTGCTACCATTACTTACCACAACAATGAACTCATCTTTAGTGGAATCAGTGGTTACCCTTAAAAACATTGGATAACCCAAAAATGATGTTCCATGAGGCAGTATTGTCCTTTGACCTGTGTGTGTTTCTTCAATGGAGGAAACATAACGTTCAGCTATTTGCAGCAAGCGACAAATATTTTGAAATCTGGCAGTCCTATATTTAAGATAAATATTGAGAGCTGATTAGCCATTTTAAATACTGTATTAAAGTCTTAATACAGTATTAAAGTCTTAATACTGTATTAAGTTTAACCAACAAACAGTCAAAATTAAACATTTTGACTGGTTGTTGGTTAAACAGTCAAAATGTTTAATTTTAATAAAAATGAATACAAGACATTACACTTTTGGTGACATAAAAGCAATTCAACTTCACTTTACTCTAGTTTGCAAAATTTAATAAATCATTTTAACAATTTATTGAAGAAAATTAAATTATACAAACCTTGTAGGAGCAGGATAAGAAGCTACTTCTGAAACAGACATTGCTGTTAAAGTCTTAGTTGCATTAGAAACAGCAGCAAACATGGCTGTGCCTCCCAATGTTCCTGCTACTGACTGTCATAAAAATTATTTTATTTCAGAAAATGCATTTCAAATACAACCACATAGTTGACTATCATAGGTATGAGAAACAAAACTATATAATTAGCTAAAACTACATTTTAAAATTATTTCAGCATCTTCTTTTTTAAAAGGAAACATGTTAGTACTGTATATTATGGATTATTCTTTATAGAAAGAGCTCTGGCTGCTTTCTTCAGGTAAATTATTATAAAACAACCAAAACATATAAAAGAAATATTTAGAGCTTCAATTAACAACAATTATTTTTTAGAGGAGATGCTAAAGAAAATTCTGTTTTAAAATATGATAAAATGTAAACAGATTTGAATTATAAAAGAAAATTAATACTAATGCATTTTTTTAATTACATAAGCTTAACATTTCTAATTTTACAGTTTATAATGTTATAAAAATCAAAATTATCCTTAAAATATAGCACATTTACAACAAAAAAAAGCACAAAAAAAAAAATGAAAAAGAGTCAATTTCTTATTTAGCAACTGCTAACATTCCTTCTATGATAATAAATGACAATCACAGAGAGTTACCTGTTGACTTTTAAATGTCTATAAATCAATAAATGTTTTCTGGAAAAAATTTCACTGACAAACAGGACTCAAACCCACATCTCTCCAGAAACATGCCAGAGTATTCTACTATTGAACTAATGCCAGCATTGTCTTTTTTCCACTTAGTATGGGGGCATGGGTGGCTCAGTCAGTAGTGCACCAGGCTCGTAATCTGCAGTTCCCAGGTTCGAGTCCCAGCTGGGTCAGTGTTGAGATTTATCTCCACAAAACTCCCCGCCCCTGCCCACAGTCAGTAGGGGACACCTATGGGCTTGGAAAGGCCGCCGTCCATCAGATGGGACGTTAAGCCGTGACTCCATGTGTGGGAGAGTCATACCCTGTGCACGTTAAAGAACACGCTGGATGGCCTTGATGGGAGGCTACCATCTGTCTCTCAACAGCTGTTCCAGTGGGTCCCCTCCCCCCAACCTTCTCTGAGCCTTCGGGGTCCTTGTGACCTGGTCATTTAGCCCATGTTGTGCAAAAAAGTGCCGCTCAGATGTAAAACAACCCAACCCACTTAGAATGACTTTTCACTCTTCCTGTGATTTTCAGCACCTACATTTGGCACCATCTATGATCCCAGGTGACAACTATTTCTTTTTATTGTGGAGCAAGATGGAAATAAATAATGAAGTCACTCCACACTATTTAGCATTATTAATGATGATCACAGAGTTACCTGTTGACTTTTTAATGTCTATAAATCAACAATTGTGAAAAAACACGAAACATATATTAATTTATAGATGCTAAAAAGTCAACAGTTGTCACTTATCGTTTAAATCATTAATAATGTTAAATAGTGTGAAGTGACTTCATAATTTATTTCCATTTCCTCAGAACAATAAAAAATAAATAATTGCCACCCAAGATCATAGATGGCACCAATTGTAGGTGCCAACAATCATGGGAAGAGTGAAAAGTTATACTAAGTGGAATAAAGACAGTGCTGGCATTAGTTCAATGGTAGAATACTTTGGCATGTTTCTGGAGAGATGCGGGTTTGAGTCCCATATGTCAGCGAAATTTTTTCCACAAACATTTATTGATCCTTCTACGATACAAATTTTACACTTTACTTGCATACTTTTACATTATTTTACACAGAACTTGAATTTTTCTCCTTTGACTTAAGGAATAAAAATGAATTAAATAAATACAGAATTGATTTTGTTTCAGAGTTATACTGTTTTTTAAAATGTGTATGGCCAAGTGGTTAGCGCGCTTGGCTACTGATCTAAGGGACCTGGGTTCAAGCCCCGGGTAAGGCATGGCTGTTTGTATAGTTTTTCTGCTGAGGGCCTGCCATCCTCTCAGACCTTCTACTGTGGCATATAAATTGACAGGCTCCTGTCAGACCTCTGTGGCAAGCAGCTGCTTAAGGGGGTATTTATTTATGATTTGCATTTATTTAAAACTTATTACATATTTTATGTTAAACTGCATTACTACAAATTTTATTAAAGTATACTGTTAATAAAACTTTTAGAATAATTTAAGTGTTTCAATAATGATTATAACCCTTGGAAAAATAATTCAAATGGATATACTATTGATGATGGAATTTAATTAGAAATACCAAATTATGTTCACTATTTTCATTCTGGAAGTTATCTTGTATGAATAATAAGTTTCAACAAAATAATACTGATTTTAATACAGATATAGTCCAGGGTGACCTTGAATTTTATTGAGGTTGATTGTTGACATCTGTCACTCAAAATGGAAAGAGCAGAAGAACCATTACTTAGTTATGGGAAAGATATTCCAGACAGACATCTGCTTGAGCAAATGTGAAACATGGGAAAGTCTAAGATTCAGAGATAGCAACAAAACATGTACACAGTGATCCATCATTCATGCAAATTTATTTTGCCTTCTCTGAATAATCAAATTTCTACAAAAAACAACCAGAAAAATATGTTATTATATGAAATTATATAACATATTTCCAAAATGAAAGTCAGTTATATATAAAAACTTTAACTTTGAGTGTTGAATTAAGTTGCATTGGGTTGTTTTAAATCTGAATTGCACTTTTTTGCACACAATGGGCTAAATGGTCAGGCCACAAGGATGCCAAGGGCTCAGAAAAGGTTGGAAACCCACTGGACAGCTGTTTGGAAACAGATGGTAGCATCCCATCAAGGTCATCCAGCATGTTCTTTAATGTGCACAGGGTATCACTCTCCCATACACTGGGCCACAGCTTAACATCCCATCCAAAGGACAACGGCCTTTCCAAGCCCATCGGTGTCCCCTACTGACTGAGGGCAGGGTGGGGAGTTTTGCAGAGATAAATCTCAATGCTGGTCCAGGCAGGACTCAAACCTGGAAACTGTAGATTACGAGCCTAGTACACTATTGACTGAGCCACCCCCGCCTCAGTGCTGAATTAAGTACTAGAGTGTATAATACATCATTAATGAATACTTGTGCTAAGACAAAGTGAATAATAGAACATAAGATAGAAAGGGTCTCTAAATGGTAGCTAGGTAGTCATTGGAAGGAGAGTTGTGCACCCTGCAATGTGGCCTGGCCTGTTCTATGCACCTGCGATGATGCATAGAACAGGCCAAGCCTAGCACCTAATGTCTGACCCTGCCTTCTCATGGTGCAGATCATTAGTACCTTTCGAAAGATATACTCTCTTGTGGAAGTGAACAGAAGAGGAGGGCTGCCAGATTAGTGTGGCCTACTGATCTGGACAACTGATCACTTTTCTTTTTTTTTTCTATCCTGCTGAGGAGTGGTCAACCACACAGGGTCAAGGTGCTGGCCACATAAGCCTACTGGACTGAATTAAGGCTCTGAGCTTGATTATGGACACTGAATTTGTTGCACTCATGGGCTTTTGTGATGAGAAAATCTTCCATTGTGTTTTCTGTTTGTTTGTTGGTTGACAGCCCCAATTGAATAGATTCACAGGATATTTTTATCAGCTGGTGTATAATCCTGAGCAGAGGTCATTGCAGGCACCTAAACTCTTTGCTTCTACTGGCATCGTCAAATTCTACATTGGAGGAAGTTCTTGTGATAACTATAGGGGTATCAGTCTACTCTCTGTTCCAGGTCAAATTCTTTGCACGGTTGTGCTTAACAGAATTAAGAATCTGGTTGACAGGCAATTGCATGATGAGCAATGTGGATTCAGAAGTGGTAGGGGATGTGTAGATCAGATATTTTCACTTAGGCAGATTCTTGAGAAATGTTTAGAGTTTCAGAAACCTTTGGTTGCTAGCTTTGTTGATTTCAAAAAGGCTTTCGACTCTGTTGATTGTGAGATCATATGGTATACCAGACAAGTTAGTTAACACAGTGAAAGCTCTCTATAATAACACTGAGTCGTGTGTGAGAGTTGGTAAGTCTTGTAGCAATTGGTTTAGTATTACTTCTGGTGTTCGACAAGGGTGCATTTTGTCTCCTTTTCTCTGTAGTTTGGTTATTGATTATGTTACGCGAAATTCACTTCAAGGGAAAGATTTTGGCCTTAAATGGGCTGGAGATACGAAAATTTCTGATTTAGATTATGCTGATGATTTAGCCCTTTTGGCAAATGATGTTGATGAGATGAACTCTTTCATTTGAGCTGTTGATGAAACTGGTACTAGGTAGGCTTGGTTATAAACAGAGAGAAAACTAAAGTGATGAAAATTGGTCAGGCATGCTGTGATTCGGTTAATCTGAATGGTTTCAATCTTGAACGGTGTCACAGTTTAATTACCTTGGGAGCTATATAACTGATACTGGTGATGTGCAGCATGAGATTAACAGATGGATAGGGATTGCTCCCGGGACTTTTAAGAATCTATGGAGAGTGTGGAGAAATAGACGTATACACCTAAAATTAATAATATTAAAAAATATAATAAAATTAGACTGTATAATAGTTTGGTTCTTTCTGGGGTTAGTTATGGTAGTGAAACTTGAACACTTTGTAAACAAGATAACAGGAAACTAGATGCTTATGCAGTATCTTGGGCATTAGGTGGTTCAACTTTGTAACTAATGATGAGGTTAGGCAAAGGAGTTGGCAACCTCCTTTAAGCAGCATATTGTGCAGAAAGAGACTCCATTGGTTTGGCCATGTTGCCTGTATGGATAATCATAGATTAGCAAATAGGGTTATGAACAGTGAGCCTAAAGGCCTCAGAAAGAGGGGGAGATCTAGGATGCGGTGGCAGACAGTGTGAAACAGAACCTTGTTAGAGTTGGTGTGCAGTGGCCAGATGCAACAGATGTAGCTCAGGACAGATATGTTTGGCACACTAAATTGCACAGTCTGGTTGGACCTCCATAGCCCATGACTGCTTGAGGATGATGGTGATGAAGATAGAAAGACAAATAATTTCTAGTAATGCTCTCAGCAACTATGGAGTTCAAATATTTTACTATGTCATTTTTAACTATATTTATAAGTTGAAAATTATATTCTTATTAAATTTTGATATATTTGGAAATTGCTTCAGCATATTTTACAGTAAAAAGTGATACTATATTATTATAGGAAATTGACAATAATTACATTTTAAAACATCTTATTATTCTGTTTCTACTTATTAAAATAATAGTGACATACATTTATGTAATACTAAACTTGTAATAATATTTTTTGCAGGTATTAATTTTTAAAATCAATATGTCTATGATAAAACTTAAAGTTAACAGATATTTTTCTCAGATCAGAGATTTCTGTTTTAGACAGGTTTTACAGTATTATTATATAGAATAATATCAATATAGAATATATTGAGAAATCTATGGGCAACTTTAACTTACCTCTAATCGTTTGTAACATTCAGAGATAAATCTTTTGTGCAAAGACAAAAGATCCTGTATTGCAATGGAAAATAAACGTATTACTCAACTGGAAAATTAAGTTTTCAAACTAATCCAATAGTAAAACACACAATGCAAATTTTAATTTCATTAACTATAAATAGCACAGTTAATTTCTTTTCTTAACAAGTAGTTATTAAAGATTACAGTAATTCAATTTGTCCCTATTTAAGTTTACAAACAGTACATGAAGAAAAAAAATTGGACAATGGAAAAAAAGTTACAAAGATAATTTTGTGTGATAAGTTTACAACATTATACACAAAAATGATAAATGATAATGTTCTACAGAATAATCCATTTTTTGTTCTCCATATGAAGAGGTATCCATCTGGTTTTTATTTCTATTTATCATTCATTTTGAGAACTATCTGATATTGACCAAGTATGCACAGATTAATGAATTGAAAGATAAATCTGATGATGTTTTCTATTCATTAGACAGAACAACTGGAGAAATACAATTGTATTGCAGTTATGTGTAAACAATGACTTTAACAGCAATCTATACAATAGTATCTAAAGTAGTCTGCAATCTCAAAATCATTACTCAGAATCTCTTAAAATAAGGAGCATCATAATAGTTCATTCAAAATAACTTGAATAATGTAGACATGGTCACATATATTGAAAATGCTAATACATGCAAAACATAATAATATTTGCAATACAGAGATCCTTCCCTTACATCTGTATGGAATGCATTGAATTTAGTTTAAAAAACTGCTCAATCTTAAGTTATGAGGAGTGCAAAAGTTTTTACAAACTAAGTTGCATCAATAATTTGTTGTTATTATAACTATTAAATTACAACTTCAAACAAAATCTTAATATATATCAATTAGTCTTAAATATGTCCTTATATATCCTACAATGTATAATAACCAATTAACAATACAAATGTAGTTACCAGTATGTTGGAGGCTGGTACATCTACTTGATTATTTAGCTTCGCTTGATGTTACAATAGATGATCACTGATGTTTGTGTATTTCAGTGCATTGTCCAAATTTGGATACTGTTGCATCTGCTATGTCTATATGATGTCAACTGATGTCTCCTTACATAGCTAATGCTGTTAATATATTTCAAGTAACCAGTCCTTTGAAGATACATGCACATTTAGGTGTTAATTCAGTACAGCCAACGTATATTTATCTTCAGTACATTTGTCCAGATGAAACGTGAATATATCAGATTACTCGATGTAGTTGTTAACAATAGCAATTGTCACTAATTATATATCGTTTAGTTATGACCTATCATCACATGTTGATATTTAGTTATGCTATCCTTTTTGTTGAAGCATTAGATATTTCATTTCAAACTACAGAGTTAGTTCATAGTTGTTACCTTAAGCTGAAGGCGGTTAACTTGCCATACGTATTACGCACATCACACATTCACTGGCACATATTTTGTAGAGGCAACAGTTGCACTTTCCTCAATTCTTTAAGACTTAAAATGCATAATTAAACATAAATTGTTAAAAGCCAACTTACTTTGTTATTAAAACAGGTTTAAAAACAATTTCATACTGGTGCCTAGATGTCAGTAAAGCACGAGTCGTATTGGCACTCAGATGTTGCTGAAGTTACGCGTTTCACTGTCTGCGAATTACATGGAGTCATCAGGCTCAATTCATGTGAAATGCAATATTTCTGCTTTATAGGTGTCCCACTCCTTACGTCAGAAGTCAGCTGTTATTATGTATTGTAGTTTTATTGGTGGTGTAACAGGAGATTCCATACAGATGGAAGGGAAGGAATCTCTGTATTGCAAATATTATTATGTTTTGCATGTATTAGCATTTTCTCGGCATAATTTAATTGAAACTTAAGTTTTTGGAGCAATTAATGGTTTAAGATCAATTGTATGTACTTGAATATTATTATCAATTATGATTTGGGCATATGCTGTGTTACGTTTGTTTTTTTAAATCAAGTTGATGTTCTTTCATTCGATCTTTGTATTGTCGGTAAGTTTTACCATATATTTGTCCTTGCCTTTTAATATATTTAAGGGATCGGGTATATTCAATTGATATACTCCACCTGTTGGTGATTTTTTATGCCGATCGTTGATTACTAGATATAATAACCATAAGGATATATTTAAGGCTGATATATATTAAGATCTTGTTTGAAGTTGTAATTTGATAGTTATAATAGCAACAAATTATTGATGCAACTTAGCTTGTAAAAACTTTTACACTCCTCATAACTTAAAATTGAGCAGTTTTTTAAACTAAATTCAATGTACAGCATAATAATACTAACTAGTATAATATAAATGTAATAATTGTAAATTATTACATTTATATTATACTAGTTGTGTTGAATATTATTTAAGACATGGTCATACTAAACACTTCTTGTGTAATAAAGTTTTAAAACTTATTGTTCCTAAATTACATTAAATAATGACTGGATGGAACAGGGATGACAAAAATACTGAATATATATATATACACATTACATGCATTTTTCATGAATTTCTTTAAAACCCACTAAAGCAGAGGGAAAATTGTTTTACTGAAATGAATGAAAATTGCTGGAATGAGAGGAAAAATTGTCTTGAGCCGGGTGGGATCCTGGTACACAGCTAAAGACAATTTTTCCTCTACACCCATCTTCATCCTGTTACTTAAAAACAGCTTGATAATGGATACATATTCATTAAAATAATGATAAGCTGTGAATTCATAGTCTAAGTCAAATTATAATATTTACCTTTTTGAGCTTTGGAGAGAGTGAATGGTAAGAAACCTCAAGTAAGTATTCAATTCCCATATCTGCAATATGCTCTTCAGAAGCTAATGCTACTTGCCAAAGGAAATCTATTCCGGTCAATTCTAGCTTTTCTACAACCTGTAATATAGAGGAGAACTATCATAACATAGTAATAGGCCATTGCCTTTTTGATATGTGACAATTTCCATTTTGATACGCAACAAAGAAACGAAATGCTAAAGTTGCATTGCTTACCAAAGTAGATACAGATCTTCTTAGTTTGTGCTCTGACTGATTAACACTTTCAAAATATGTTTTAAAACAACTGAAACCTGTAAAAAAAATCAAAGCAATACATTAATTATACTTCAGAAATTAATCAACATCACACTGCATTAAAATATTTTTCAAAGCATAAAATTATTATGTATTTTTTCCACAGCTTCATAAAATTTTTCAATTACTTTAGATAATTTTACTAATACTAACCTCTACAAGTTAACAGAGCTGGATCAAGCTTAAGAAGTTTCTGTTGAAATAACTGAGACTGGGTATCAATTTCTAAATCTTGTAGACACTTTTTAAACCATTCAAAGCAAACCTGAATATAAAAAAAGCATTTATATTTATTTCATTTTTACTATCATTACAGTTACACACATAATCCAATGCACTTTTCCCATATTTAGCATTTTTTTAAACATTCCTAATAATCTTATAATCTTAATTTTACATAGTTCTTCAAAACTATGTAAAGCTAATGGCACCTTTTAATAACTGCATTGATGAACAAATATTCTAGTGCTTCAGCGTCAGGAGATAAAAAATACCTATCTTCTTACAAACCTTAAAAAAAAAAGTAAAATATGCCAATGATAAAATTACTTAATTCATATTAACTTCAAAGGAAGATAGGACACTGAAACCAGTTTTCTCTTACCAACTGAACAAAAGTTACTACCCCTGATTTCTTCGAAATTAACATAAATTCACTAAGTGAGTTGCTGTTTAATTTTAGGGCACATATAGAAAACTAGGTTTTTTTTTTACTTTATATATATTTTGCTATTTAGTAGCAACTTCAAAGCGAACTTTGTCATCAAAAACACCTATCTTTTACTTGCTTCGAGAAGAAAAATGTTATATTCCTTAAGCTGTTTTGCATGTATTAAGCTTTCATTTTATAAGACTCATTATGACCAACTCCCATTAAATTTCAAGGTATTTAGCCACTATTATGCTTATTACCTTATAATTGCAAAGTGCTGGGGATTAAAATGTATCCCATTAAATTTCCCTCCCTCTTTTTGAGGGAGAGCCTGATATATTTGTCATGCACAAACCTTCATTTGAGACATAACTCATTGCAATTAATCCCTGTGAAATTTCCTTACTTTGGACTTTTTTGGGGGTAGAAAACGGGCTATAATATGAGATAGTCTGAGATACTCCCCACATTACAAGCTTTGACATATTACACTCATCTTTCACATTTAAAAAATATAGGGGAATGATCATTTATACATTTCTCATTTTTAGGGGGAAGAAAAGATAGGTAAACTTTCTATAGATTACGACATTCCCCATGTCACAGGCTTTAGTATACAGCTTATCGTGATCAACCACTGGGTTGGGAAGATATAGTGGGTTGGATTGTTTTATCTCTGAGCAGCACTTTTTTGCACACCATGGGCTAAATGGCCAGGTCACAAGGACCCCGAAGGCTCAGAGAAGGTTGGGGGACCCACTGGAACAACTGTTGGGAGACAGATGGTAGCCTTACGTCAAGGCTATCCAGCATGTTCTTTAATGTGCACAGGGTATGGCTCTCCCACACACGGGGCCACGGCTTAACGTCCCATCCGACGGACGGCGGCCTTTCCAAGCCCATCGGTGTCCCCTACTGACCGTGGGCAGGGCGGGGAATTTTGCGGAGATAAATTTCAACGCTAACCCAGCTGGGACTCAAACCTGAGAACTACAGATTATGAGCCTGGTGCACTACTGACTGAGCCACCCATGCCCACATACTAAGTGGAAAAAAGACAGTGCTGGCATTAGTTCAATAGTAGAATACTCTGGCATGTTTCTGGAGAGATGTGAGTTTGAGTCCTGTTTGTCAGTGATAGCAATATTTTTAGAAACTACAGTATTTTAAAATTAGCTTGTTATTGCCTAACATGGAAGTTTGTTCTTTTATTTTGCAACTATTCTGTTTATAGGTATTAAATGCATAACTTCTCTTTCTGTTACCTCATGTTAAAGTCTTCATATGTTGCCCTATGATCTAATACCAACCTCTGATAAAATAAATGAGATATTAGTTGCCACATGGGATAATGTTAGGATTTCAATCTAAGGATGCAAGCTCTCCAGTAATAAAAAAAAAAGTAGTCCCTTCAAAAATTAGCAAAAGCAACTTTGTAAATTATGCAAAAGTCTTCAATGCAGAAAGATGAAGGTGAAAGCAATGGTGAGATAGTTTTTAAAAAATCCATGACAACTGGCTATCTGAGGAATAAGTTAAAAGGGAAAAAAAATATATACAAGCACTTATAAAATGGGTAATAAAAAGTTTATACAAGTTTTGAACAATATGCATATATTTTCATGATAGTCAGAAAAAAATTATTTCCACCAATAATGAGTAGCTTACATTTTATAGAAACCAGAAGATCCAACATTACCCCTAGATAATTCCAAGTTCAGCTTATTGTATATAAACCCAGTGAGTGTTAATTTTGAGTTTATAGGGACACTAGCAAGAATGTTAATGGCACAGCTCCTGTATACTGAAAATAGTGTGCTATACTAGATTTATCCTCTTATTAGCACTTGTTCATTTCTCACAGAAAAATGAAGGAAAAGACCACAACATGGCAGAGAGCTCTAGTAATATTGGGACATATTGACATTACATTTAGAAATCTTGGTTACTCAACAGGTGGTTGAATAAGGTTGGCACCTTAAAGGTGTTAAGGTATGTCAGATGAAATTTTTTTTGTAATTGTGAAAAATGTAAGTAAAAAAATAATTACTTTCTTTTGATTATAATTTCAACCTTTAATCAGTCTTTCATAATTAAAAATAAGCAACAATCAATTTTTTTTAGTTCTTTCATTAATGAATTGTTTTTAGCACTTATAATACTGTTACTCATTGGTTTGGTTGTGTCACTCATTCAATCACCACTATCATTTTGGCTTCAACAAGTAGATCTAATCATCTTGAGACCTACACTAGAATAAAAAAAAAATATTACAAGTGAAAGTGATCTATGCAACTGTTTGAAAATTAGTGTAGAACTAAATAAAAACATGAAATGCTGAAAGGTTCGTTAGAATCAGTAGAAAGGTAAAATAAAAAAAGGTGACTTAGCAAAATTTCCCCTATTTAAATGATATTTTAAGATTACCATCAAAAATTACATTTAAATCTTAAATTGACCTACACCTAAGAACACTTCAAAAGCACCTGATGATGAAACAAAGTTTGTTTGATATCTTGGTAATGTTATAATTTTAGCATACAAAACATACCTTTGCTGTGAGTGAGAATGTGTAATTTTTATTTTAGTCCAACGTTTTGAATGTGGCTATTGCCTTTTTATATTTGATCTACTGTAATCATTTTTGCAAAAAACTACCACATGAAATATAACAAAAAATGTCAAGCTCCATAACATATTTTCTACCAGTGAAATAGAGAATTTTATTGAACTTTATACCAGCATCTCACATTTACAGTAAAAATACACAGTAAATAAATTATTACAATATATTTCTAATAAGACAAATAGTAATATATTAACCTCTCTATCATTTTCACAAGCTTCAGGATTAGATATTAGTGTATCCCATATTTCTTTTGCCCTATTCCAAGGAAGATACTGTGCACCTTCTTGAAGTAAAAATTGCAAGAAACTCAAGTGTTCAATAAGATGCTATAACACAGAAAAAAAAATGCACACATTATCTCATTCTAATGCAAAAATCACTGTTAAGAAAAAGTTACTTATTCAATGAAAATTTTAACTTTAAAATGCATGTTAAAAAATTTTAATATCAATTGCATTTTCCCAAATGCTAATAGTCAATTGATACCCAAACAAAAAAAAATTGATGTAAAATGCCTTCAATAAGTTATATATATTATATCTTCACTATATTATATTCTTATGCTTAATAAAAAAGAGAATTATTTAAATCAACTGCAAAATATCTTACAAACATTTCATCTAACAAAAAATAACTCCACAGTTCTGCTAATGTTGCCATCAATGTTCAGACCTTTGATTTAAAAGTGCCATTATCATTACCTCCCATCTATCTCACTTGTATACTTACAAGGAAATAAACCAGCAATAATATCTATCTCTGCAAAACTCTCCAGTCCTTCCCTTGGTCAGTGGGGCGAGGGTGGCTCAGTCGGTAGCGTGCCAGGCTCATAATCTGTAGTTTCCAGGTTCGAGTCCCAGCTGGGTCAGCGTTGAGATTTATCTCCGCAAAATTCCCCACCCTGCCCACGGTCAATAGGGGACACCGATGGGCTTGGAAAGGCCGCCGTCCGTCGGATGGGATGTTAAGCCGTGGCCCCGTGTGTGGGAGAGCCATATCCTGTGCACGTTAAAGAACACACTGGATGGCCTTGACAGGAGGCTACCATCTGTCTCCCAACAGCTGTTCCAGTGGGTCCCCTCCCCCAACCTTCTCTGAGCCTTCGGGGTCCATGTGACCTGGCCATTTAGCCCATGGTGTGCAAAAAATTGCTGCTCAGAGGTAAAACAACCCAACCCAATCCCTTGGTCAGTAGGGGACACCAATGGGCTTGGAAAGGATGCAATCAGTTGGATGGGATGAAAAGTATCATATTATCAGTTGGATGGACTCTGTGTGTGAGAGAGACACCCTGCGCACATTAAAAACATGCTGGATGGCCTAGATGGGAGGCTACCATCTGTCTTCTAACAGCTGTCCACAGGGTCCTTTCCCCCCAACCTTCTCTTAGCCTTCAGGGTCCTTGTGATCTGGTCATTTAGCCCAATATGTGCAAAAAAAAAGTGTGCCTCAGAGGTAACACAACCCAACAGCGAAATAAAAAAAATATCAGTATAAAAACAAGGTTTGTAATATAAAATCTCATCAAACTGAAAATTTCAATCAAAAATGCTTTAACAACCAGTACACATAAACACTCAGTAACAGAGAGCAAATATATATTCTATAGCAAATATATATCTATAGAGTGCAAATACACCTTAGAACTCATGAAATAATAAGCTGGAAAAAAAAATTCAGCTTATTATTTCATGAGTTTCATGTCTATAGGACATATCCTGTGATTCTTTACTACAACTTAGAATCTTCGCAGCACACTGACTGACCAATGACTACCTAGTTGCAGATTATCAACCCAACTCCTACTTTATTTGTTTCTAGTTACAGTTATCCTCCCTACAATTACAATGATCCCAATAAACAATGGTAATCTGAATAATCTAAAACTGATATTCTATTTAAAAAAAAGAAAGGCACTCCACATGACACTGGATAAACTAATGCTAATTCTTGTCAACATATATTCTATGCCAGATTTCTATAACATGACCAATGATTTTCACTCAATAATGTGGCCTGAGAAATACTTCAAGTTTCATAGTTAGGACTGTAGGTAGAACTTTTTACACATAGAAAAACACTGGCATTCTTCTGTCTAAAAAAAAGTTATTTCTTTGCCATCCATCCATATGAATTAATTGCAATTTGTGTGAAAATGTGCAAATAATTGAGAAAATGTGACATGTATGCAATAAAAACATTTGAAAAAAAAGTATGAAAAATATAGGAAAATAAGATTTTTCAGAAAACTATTTGCAGGAACTATTAAGAATTCTGAAAGCTCATGGAAAATTTTAGGAAGTTATACTTCTGCACATAACTAATGTGTCGAATAATTTCAAACTGTAAGTATTTCATCCTTGATAATGCTTGCATGGATGGTACTTATAGTTATTTTGCTTTTTTGGCTAGTGTCACACAATATTTATTAAAACTACTTAATGACTTAATTTTTTTAGAAATCTAAATATTTCACAGTTGTTACTTATATAACCTATTAGGTATTCATTATCTAGCTGTTTTTTGCCCAAACCTTTTTCCCAGTGTAATAGACATACAGCATATCTCCTGATGAGTTCACCAATGGTTACTTCTTCTCAGGTTCAGGATAGTTATCCTGATATTGTTTGGCTGGTCTTGTTAGATCCCTATGATTTTACTGGATAACTAAAATTCTAATAGCATTAAAAATATACAAAAAAAAAGGAATTAAAACTGCTAAAAAACTTCATACCTGTTTCACCATTACTTATGGTATCCTCAGTGGTTTTCACCGTATGGAGTTGTGTTGCTACACATATCTGCATGCATCAGTATTAGTTTATTTCTACCACACAGAATCTTAGTGCATGGTGTGCCCTGAGTGTTCTCTTGAAGACAATGAACTGTGAGGTTAAAATTCCCACAGCAAGTTACAAGGACACTGAAAAGGCAAGAAGATCTAACAAAATCAGGAAAACTACCCTGAACTGGAGAAGCAACCACTGGAAAGCTCATTGTGAGGTATGATGTAAGTCTATTCCAGAAAGGGTGGGCAAAAAATAGCTAGATAGTGAATACTTAATAGGACTTAATTTTTACCTTGTTTTTTTCATTTTAACTGTGCAAATATACAAATTTATTATTTGGATATACAATTATGCACAACAACAATGCTTGGATATCAAAACATGATGCAAATAAGAAAAAAATGCCATACCTCCTCATGGGAGTATCGTCCATCAACTAAAACTGATGGATTTAGTTGTCCATCTCCCACAGCTGAAGAAGCTTGTTTGTGGCATTTTGCAAGACTTGAAGTGATCAATTTTATGATATCGTGGGTCTTGTTCAAATCATGCAAACCTGCCTGCAAATATTAAAAATGCATTATATAAAGCACGAGACAAATATGCATATATAAATCTGAATAACAAATTTTCTAAAGCAGTCCCTAAAATATTAGACACTCAAGCATTCAAGCATGTAAACCTCCCCCCCCCCCCTCATTAGAACTTTCTGGGCATGCCACTGTATGTGCATAAATGAAATTTCTCACAGATTCAGCTTCAGTGAGTGATTTTTAGGGAGAAAGCACAATCACTGCAAATTAATGTTTGCTTATTCCACAAGCTGTTCATTCAAAGAAAATCTACAATAACATGTATAAATAAATTTCTAAGTTATAAAAGAATCATCATGTTTTACAATACCAATGGCAGCCAGCACAAAGAGATTTTACACAAACTGAGCAAAACTCAGAATTCGTATTTACATTGCTTGTACAAAATATCAGATGTTAACAATCACATCAATCAGATATCAAATATTTTACCACACATTTATGAAATGACTTCAAAATGACTTAACTTCAATTTCTTTACAGTGTCATTAGAGTGGCTGAGCAGTTAGCATTACAACTAGTAAGGAAATAGGTCTTAGCTTTCTTTGCTTAACTATATTGATTTTTTACCTCCGAGTGCACTTTTGTATGCAGAATGGGCTAAATGACCAGGCCACAAGGGCTCAAATCAGGTTAGAGAGGGGAACAGGATCCATTGGACAGCTGTTAGGAGAAAGATGGAAGCTGGAAGCCTCCCATAAAGGCTATCAGTGTGTCTTTAAAGTGTGCAGAGTAGGCTCTCCTAAAACTAAAAATGTGTTTAGATCTACTGAAAAAATCTCATCAACTAATAAAAAACAAGTGTTGAAACAGAAGTTTCAAAAACAGAATACAATTCCTTATGAAATAGCAAAATTTTCTACTCATTCATCCAGGTCAGTGGTTCTCAACCTTTTATGCTTCACGTACCCCCTGAAATGTGTATATAACTGGCGTACCCCTTGTATAGATAGATAAAACTATAGTAATTGTATAACATTGGTTATTTTTACTCTGTTACTAGATCTAGTGACTTTTGAGCTCTCATGGCATACCCAAAAAAATTTTACCGCGTACCCCACGTTGAGAACCCCTAATCTAGGTAGTAGCTTAAGGCTGAATAGCATTTAGGAAAACTTGGGGGGGGGGGAGTTAACTAGATTGTGATTTTTCAATTGTAGAACATAAGAAAAAAGTCATGTGAACCATCATATTTATATTAGGTGGCAGTGCAAGATTTAATTTCTCTTTTACTCACAGTACACTAGTTCAAAACATTGGCAAATTATCCATGAAAGAATGGTATGCAATGCATCCTCGACAATAACTGTAGGTACTGAAAAAGTATTTTGGTGAATTAACACCATTCTTTTACCTTAAACCATTACATCAGTTTTGAGAATCTGATGTAGCACACAAATATACCATAAACATTGCTTCATTCATTAAAAAGGTCATGCTATGTCATTGACTCAGAACCTATTTTAAGTTTAATAAATTACAAGAGCCCTTTTTTGACATTTTATTGTTTCATGGGTCAGAGTGAGTGTAAATGCTAATTATTAGTAGGTTTTCAGGAAACAGTCTGAGTTTCAGTTTACAATATTACACTATTTTGATTATCTTTATCCACTACTATAAATAAAGTCTCAGGCCTCAAAAGAAACGGGAAATCATCTTCCAACCTGATTCCTGAATATACCAATGATTTTTCGAAATATATAATCTGCATTATAACTTTAAGTGAACAAAATGAATATGGAAAACATTTATACATTAATGTTTTTATAATATGCTTCCTCTTTATTCTTTAGTTTCACAATATAAAGTTATTGAAAACAATCTGCAATGATAAAATGTTTAACTTTGCACATTAACTAGCTTGCCATTGTGTGGAAGATATTGTTTGCATTGCTACTAAAAACAATGTGTTGTGCAATTCATTTGTGATGAGTCAAATGTCACTAAAAAGCATAAGAAATAAAACATTTTAACATATGTGTAGTAAACATATTGCACTTATTTATGTCAAAGATTGTTACACCTTCAACAGATCACAATTATGTCTGAATATGAAAGTCCATATAAATATCTTGCATCATTTCATTATGCATTATAATAATTAAAAGAAAAAAATTAAATATATATATTTGTTTAAATCATATGCACAGGCACATAGTACATGCATTTTTTGGGATGATCTAAACATGGGACGCTCCTAGGACTTTTAAGAATCTATGGAGTGTGTGGAGAAATAGACATATACACCTAAAGACTAAAATTAGACTGTATAATAGTTTGGTTCTTTCTGGGATTAGTTATGGTAGTGAAACTTGAAACTTTGTAAACAAGATAACAGGAAACTAGATGCTTACGCAGTATCTTGGGCATTAGGTGGTTCAACTTTGTAAGTACTGATGAGGTTAGGCAAAGGAGTCGGCAACCTCCTTTAAACAGCATGTTGTGCAGAGAGAGAGACTATTGGTTTGGCCATGTTGCCCACGTGGATAACTATAGAATAGCATTGATGAACAGTGTGCTTAAAGGCCTCATGAAGAAGGAGAGATTTAGGATGCGGTGAGCAGACAACGTCAAAAAGAACCTTGGTAGAATTAGTCTACAGTGGTGAGATGCATCAGATGTAGCTCAGGAGAGATGTGTTTGGAAAACTAAATTGCATAATCTGGTTGCACCTCTGTAGCCCATGGCTGCTTGAGGATGATGATGAGTCCTCAAAAATCAGATTCACATATGGCTTCTCCACCAAGACTCAAACATATTGAAACCCTATCACCATTAAAACTTTCTGAATACATCATTGAGTATTGGGAAGAGAGTTATTTCACATTTGGTATTTAGATGCTAATGTTTTAATATCTAGCAACTGTTATGTATGTATGGAATATCAGGCTTCAGCAAAATGAATAATCAAGTTATTATTCATTAATGCATTTCCATATGCTTCCCACTATTTTGTTGATTTGATTGCTGCAATTATCCACCAGTGATTTGAAAATACCTTCCCAAATAGACAAGGCCAACATCAGATACTAGGACAGGGATGGACAGAGATTTCTAGTGAATTAGAAATATACATAAAAATTCATGAATAGCTTGGATCATCCATGAGACATATAGCATGATAAATAATCATTCCTCCATCTAATTAAAAATATAATTAATATATGTATATTAATAATTCTCAGGTTGATAATTAAGCAATAAAAATTGATTTTGACATAAATTAATTTTTTCCACATATATATATATGTTTTTATCTTTACTTTGAATTTTTCTAACAAGTTCATATGCTAAATTTCCTCTTTACAGGATATATGAAACAAGAAAATCAGCTCTGTAAGAGTTTATTCATAAAAAAAAAGTTCTATATTTTTTCACTTTCTTGACATTTTTGTTTAGGCTGCTCTAAAAATGTAAATGCTATAAAACTGTTGGTGAAAATGAGAACATATCCTTAAATACCATGGTGGCGATCATTTTAGACAACCACCAAAATGCAAATTTTTTTAACTAAATCTTACTGCCTTCACACTTTCCCCCATACAGAATGGAGTAAACAGCTAATTGTTAGTTTAACTATATGATTTACTTACACACATTGAGAAGGCAAGTTTATTTTGGGGACAGGGATGGATTAGAGCACGCCAGGTTCATAATCTGCACTTCCCAGGTTGAAGTCCCACCTAGGCCAGCATTGAGCTTTATCTCCACAAAACTCCCCCACCCTGCCCTCAATCAGTAGGGAACATTGATGGGCTTGGAAAGGCTGTGTTCCATTGGATGAGACATTTAGCAGTGGCCCCATGTGTGGAAGAGCTATAACCTGTGCACATTTAAAGAATACTCTGGATGGCCTTGATGGAAGTCTACCATCTTCCAACAGCTGTCCAGTGGGTCCCCCCTCTGTCCAACCTTTTCTGAGCTCTTGGGGTACTTGTGACCTGGCCATTTAGCCCATTGCATGCAAAAAAGTGACGCTCAGAGGTAAAACAACCCAACACAAGGTTATTTTGACCAGCACCATAACATTTACAAATTTTACAATTATATGAATAGATTTATTGTAAGTTGATTTTTGGTTAGTGTACTTTTTTTTGTATGCTTTCTATGTTGACTAAATAATAAACTATAGTAAAAAAATCAAGTTTCCAAGCAATGAATTTGCTACAGCGGTCTGACAGAACATATATCAGTATAATGCAATAAAGAGATCTGTGAGGAAGTGAGCCCTCATGAGAAAGAGAATATACAGTTTGTTTCAATCTTTTTTTCAATCTAAAATAGGAAGTGGATAGAATCGTAACTTTATTTGGCTACACATATAATTAGATTATTACATTATGTTTATGTTTTCAAAGTGAGTGCCTCTTGAGTGCTAGGTTAGTTCAAGCATTTTTTCATGGTCTGAAAAACATCTTTCTAATGTCCAATCATATACCATGAATAACATGTTTTCCCACAGATCTTGCAAAATTGTCAGTACAGGATCATGAAACACTTGCTCCTTGTCAATTCCCTACAGGTAAGCTGATCTGGTGAGTAAGAAGATGCAAATAATCAGCTTCTTTTGAAAGGATACATTTCTCAAAGTGTTGCTGCAAAATTTCCACAGTCAAACCTCACTCTATGATATGCTCTGATTTGTTCAAACCACTGGCTTTTAAAACTTTCTTTAGCAACAAAATTGCTTGGTTCACAGTAAGTTCATTTTCATCCTCAAACTACACTGACTTCCATAAATTAAGGAAAACTCCGAAAAATTATGATAAACAAAAAACTATATGAATGATTTTTAATGAAATTTGATGAAAACATGAATTACAATGCTAGTTTCAGAATGGCATAAAATATTTCACACTAGAAACATATTTTGCCAAAAAATAAAACTTACAGGAACTTGTCCAAAAATCAAGTGTCAGAATGTAATGGGCAAATTTCTTTAATAAGGAGTGTGGTCACCCCTAATAGCAATGCAGGCACGACAGCGATGCTCCATGCTGTTTATGATGTTGCCAATCAGCTTAATAGGGAGTAACAACCATTGTTCTTTTAAAACAGTAATAAGCTCCTCCTTTGTTTCAGGTGGGGGATTGAGGGCAGCAACTTGTCTCCCTAGAGCATCCCACACATGCTCAATCGGATTTAGGTTGGGAAATTGAGCTGGCCACTCCATGTGTATAATGGTCTCCTCTTAAAGGTATTGTTCCACTAATCGAACTTTGTATGGACGAGCGTTATAGTCATGTAAGATGAATGTTTCACCAATTGCACCAGCTTAAAGATGTACATAAGGTTCCAGGATGTCATCTCTATACCTTTGAGCATTGAGTTTTCCCACTCATCAACATACAGAGGTTTGTGCATCCACCTAAGGAAATGTCACCCCAAACGTACACAATACCTCCGCCATAACTCTCTTTGATGGATGTTACTGGGATGACAGCAGGGTATCTTGTTCTCTCCATATCAAACAATGTCCGGAATCACTCTGCGAGCAATATCTGGACTCATTCGTGAAAAGTACGGACCTCCATTGCTCTTGTCCAGTTAACACAGGTGCGTGCCCAATGCAACTGCTCTCTCCTGTGACGTGACATGAGGGGTATACAAATTACTGGCCTTCTAGTGTACAGACCTCCCTCATGAAGCCTTCTACACACAACAGATGCTGATACAACCCTCCCAGTGGCTGCTGCAAGAGAGGATCATAGCTGTGAGGAAGTAGACACCTGTTTCTTCGTGCTGTTAGTTGTAGATATCAGTCTTGTACAGCGGTTATAATTCTAGCTCTTTCTCAGATAAGCCTCCGAGATGCAGAATCCATACTAAGAAATTGATTCCACAGTCTATGGACCACAGAAGGACTCATATTCAGCCATTGCACCACGTCTGACTGATTTTGGCCTGCTTTGAGCCAGCCAATAGCTCTCCACCACAGTTCATTTGGCAAATGATATCTTGAGGTCATTTCTACAAAATGGCTATTTCGAATTTCTTTACTCACATTTACAATACAAAATAGTGATCCACTCCAAAACACCCATTTTTATGCCACTATCCAATTACGCAAATTGACGCAACCTAGACTAATTTATATGTAATATGCTGACTCAGTATTACTTTACTGGTTACACGAACAAGATTGGTGAGGATTGCACAATTTTTTGGCGAATTATCACGATTTTTCTCATTTTTCCTTAGTTTATGAAAGCCAGCGTATATAGAACTTTTACTTGTATATCTGTCATGAGAACTTTACCTCAATCTGATCTAGTCGTGATTTTTGGACAGTAAACATTAAACAAATATATTTTTGAATACAATAGTACTTAAATGTTCCACTATTCAAAAAATTAGAATGCCAACTCTTTTCTATTAAAATATTCACTCCTCAAGCAGCAGCTTGCCATGAAAGTTTGACTGGAGCCTGTGAGTTTAATACATCACAGAGAAGATCAGTAAGGAAGGTAAGATCAAAACAGAAAGATAACACAGAAAAGAAACATTCATGCCTTATCCAGGGTTCAAAACAAGGTACCATTGATCAGTAGGCAAGCATACTAATGATTCGGCCACTGGGATGGTTATCTTCTATTTGAACAGTGGTTCCCAATCTTTTTCAGCCCAGCCTCCCTTTTACCAAGTATTATTTTCTACTGACCTCTTTCACCAAGATTTATTTTCAGCAAACAGAATTAAATTCCTTATGAAACAACAAAGTTTTCTACTCATGCATCTTGGTAGTAGAGTTTAAGGCTGAATGGCATTTAGAATAATTTGGGGGAAGGGGAAGGACTACCTAGATTGCTATTTTCCACTGTTTCATGATAATAAAAATAAATTTCTTTATATAAAATAATTTGTAAACTAGAAGGCAGTAGAACCCAATTATCTTGACACACCAAACACCCATGTAAAGTTTTTAAATGCCCCCACTGGGAACCACTGTATTAGAGTAACATTGCTAGTGGCTGGCAGAAATTTTATATTTAATCTATACATTTAATAATTCATTAATATTCATAAATCAGTTAACTTACCCTATCTTGTTTGTAGATTCCGGATTTCAGAATATTCTTACAAATGTTATGTAAAAGTTTCAGTGATGGAAGGACTGAAATTCCCTAAAATAAAAATTATAAAATACTTTTCTTTCTTCAAGTTATCAGAAAAAAATAGATTGAAAAAAAAAAAAAATTCTGGTCATGAAACTACACACTTTTATTATTAAATACTTTCCCTGTAACCTATTGGTTAATCTGTTAAATGGATGTAGTTCATAGAGTAAAAGTTTAACCACTACCAAAGAAAGAATATTCATTTGGCTTTTTGTAGAGTTAGTAATGCATATGCATTCATGATGACTAGAAACAACTGCTTTCACATATTGTTATGCTTTGGATTAGGTTGTTTTACCTCTGAGCAGCATTTTTTTGTATACAATGGGCTAAATGGCCAGATCAGGTGTGTTCTTTAACATGCACAGAGCATATCTCTCCTGCACACGAGGCCATGGCTTAACATCCCATCCGATGGAGAGCAGCCTTTCAAAGCCCATCAATGTCCCCTACTGACTAAGGGTAGGGTGGGGAGTGTCGTGGAGATAAATCTCAACACTTGCCCAGGTGGGACTCAAACCTGGGAACTGCAGATTATGAACTTGATGCACTACTGACTGAACCATCCCCATTCTGTATTGTGATGCTATCAGAAATATGGAATATTACTTCTTAATTTGTCTACTTATTATTTTTCCCTTACTAAGAAATTAAAGAAATATTAAAATACTTAATTTTTATTTGATTTTTCACAAATTTCTCACTATCCTTTAAGTCTTTCTTTAAATAATCTCATTTTTCTTCACCCTCCTATTAGAAACATTCAGCACCTTATGTTCTTTAACCCACTGGTCAATTGGACATATAATGTAAAGCTAGTAGCTTATCAAAAAATTGCCACTCATTTCATCAAGTTTAAACATTTCCAGTTTCAGTAATAAATAGGCACTTTTTGAAGTCGATTTCAATTTTAGAGGAAAAATTGTCTGAGTCGGGTGGGATACGAACCCACGACCTCCTGATAACATGTCAGGTGCTCTGGACCACTGAGCTACTGGCCGCCGATCAAGATTTCCTCTAATTAACGCTATGAACATTCCCTTTATGTCACATGTAGGTGTTATTTTAGGCAATTTTTAGCCCTAACGGCTTTTTATTTGACAATAGATGGAAAGCATGTCTTACAAGTATGCTAATGATAATAAATATTGAGATAAACTCAGATAAACTCGACAGTTCAACATCCAGTAATAAATAGGCACTTTTTGACATTGATTTCAATTTTAGAGGAAAAATTGTCTGAGCCAGGTGGGATACAAACCCACGAGTTTATCTGAGTTTATCTCAATATTTATTTTCATTTCCAGTTTGACAGCAATATATGGTTAATATTGTTGTAAAGCAGGAACCTAAAGTATGAGAAATATACAAGCCAAAAGAATGACACGAGAATCCATTTTCTTGTGTAAAAGCAGAAACATGGTTGACCCTAACAATATGTAGGTGCTCTGCAAGTGTAGAATCACTGATTTATTGATGGTAAAATATGAATAAAAATAACTGTAAAATGATATTCTTTCTTTGGCCATTCAAAAATTAAAAAAAATTAATGAGTTAAAATATCATATTAGCTTCCTTAATTTTTATCTTGCCCACTGCCAATAAAAATTTTCGAAAACAAAATAAAAACATTAAAATCCAAAATCTCACCTTTCTGATGTCTTCAATGCATCTAACACTGTATTGCTTTTTAGTTTGATCTTTATGAGATACTTCCCCTAAAATAGTAAAATGTTCTTCTAAAGCTTGTTCTACTAATGATGTTGGTAAAGCTGGTGAATGTGCAAGATCCCATAACAAGTCTAAAATCTAAAAAATAAATTAATAATTACATTCTCATCTGTAAATTATCTTTCCAATTGACTTAATCATGGAAAAATTATTTAAGCATTTCTAACTGATATCATTTTAAAAAAAAACTGCTTTTATTAATGCAATATAACAACTTAAACTTATTTGATGAGTATTTCATTGCTGGTGGTTTCATATTAATAATGGCAAGAGAAAAAGGTAGAAAACAATGTGAAATAGCAGGGAAGAGAATCTTTTATTTGTAAATAAAAAATAAAAAAAATTGCTTGGCTTTACAAATGAAAACAAATTACTTCGTGATAACTTTAATTAATCGAAATATAATCAGTCTAAAGGCTTAGATTTTGACATAAAACTTAAGAGTTTGAGATAATAAACAGCAAAGTAGTATGTAAGCATTAAATTATACAATAGCATTCTCCTGAGTGTGTAGAGCATGCTAAAGATCACTTGTGAGTAGGGAGGGAACAAAGTTAATCAAAAAATAAATATTGTAATATTTTTAGTAATAATATAGTATAAAAAAATACCTCCTCAAGCAGCTGCTTGCCACAGAGGTCTGACAGGAGCCTATCAGTTTATATGCCATAGTAGAAGGTCTGAGAGGATAGCAGGGCCTCAGCAGAAAAACAACACATATATCCATGCCTCACCCAGGGCTCGAATCCAGGTCCCTTAGATCAGTAGCCATATGCGCTAACCATCTGCCATGGGATTTATGAAAATTTAATGCATTTCAGAACATGTAAATTTTGAATGTAATTCAGAGATATAATTCCCTGCAATTTGGCTATAAAATATTAATAAAATTTGGGATAATTTGAGCTATAAATCCCTAAAATCTTGGCTCATTCATCTTTTTTGTAATACTATTAAGCATACCTATTGCAAAAGAGTAGTGAATGCTAAGAACACTAAACTTTACAGAAATAAATCTGAAGTGGTAAAAGTGAGTGATTCATGCTGTCTGATACTTGGCTAGCTATAGGAAAGAATGGCTCATTTGGTAGAGAGACCAATATTAAAAAAGGAGGTGACTGGTATAAAAGGTAATGTGTGGTTTATGAAGTGGAGAGTAGTGTGCAAAACAAAAAGCACTTTGGTCAAGGTTTCATTATTCCAACTAACACTCTTTCAATTCACCTAAAAAAATTTTCGGAAAGGGTGAGACAGCTCTGGAACTAACAGGAATGCTAGCAAATGGAGATATCTCCAAACTGAAGAATGTTTGCTGAAATAATTCAAATATATAAGAAGCTGCAATATTCCAAATCAGCAGTTTTTTCCTGCAATGTAGGGCTTCTTTAGAACTGTAGAGTTCAGCAAACTGTACGAGTAGAAAACTTTAAAGAAAATACAGTAATGATTCTTTGTATAATGAAAACTATCACAAAAGTCTGAGAAGTACATAGCTTTATTTTCAAAACTATGGGCTTACTTTGACAACTTATTGAATCATAGGATAACTTTAACATATTTTGACTTCATTTGATAAACTGGTTAGTTTATTATTTAAAACAAAGCTAAACCTTAGCATAGCCTAAAACATCAAATTATCACAGTACTTCAACTAAGTAATAGATAAGTATATATTCAGTTTTTAGTAGCTTGCAAATACAAAATGTGAATTAACATATATGAATGATTTTTGGATGATTAAAAAGCTTTATTTTTTGCTTTGACTTCAGATTATTTCATTTTATTAATTTATCACGATGATGATGGCCATTTTCAATGACTCTGATGAACTTATTTGGTTTTGCAAAACACTTTCTTTACATTAAGCTGTGGATTAAAAACTGCTACTCACAATTTTATTCAATAAAGACTTCTGAGTGACATTAAGTATAAAGGTTTTCATTTTGAAACTTTAAAATTTAAATGGTTGTTACCTTGATGAGATTAAAGATGTTTACATTAGCCATTTATATTTATAATCAATTGCAAAATATTTTGCTTATGAACATAATATATATGTTTGAAAAATTAATTTCAAACAAATGATGCTCATTTTCTAGCTGTTTGGATTTGCAAATGCACAAACTGTTGTCTGAAAATGCTTAAAACACTTAAACTGTGCAAAAACATTAAACAAAATTACTTTTGTTGAAGTTTTTCCTTGACTTGTTTCCTTTCCAATTCTTCCAATGAATGTCACAAGCCTTTTCCTCATCTGATCATTGCTAGTTTGCCAAGTCTGAAAAACAAGAGTTAGCCCTTAAATACTTTAGCTGACAGACTAAAAGACCTTATACCATCTAAGGTATCAACTACTAAGATTAAATTAAGTCTATAAATGCATCTAGAGCTCAAAGATTTCAAAAAAATTTTAAGCATAATATGCAAAACATTTGAAAGAAAGAAAGCATTCTGACAGGAATGAAAGCAGACTGCAAGATCTTCACAGAATTAGAAATAATTATCATAATTCAAATGAAAAATATATAGTTATTGTGATTTCAGGCTTTCTGATGACCTTCTAGAAAACCTGAAATTACAATAATTGTGTATTTGAGTTATGATAATCATCACTCATATTTGTGCCTTTATAAATGACAGCATCCATATATACACACATACAACTATGCACACAATATTATACTCACATCTTGAATTAAAGAAAGTAGATGGTCAAACTGTTCTATATTAAACTTCGATGATGCAGCACTCATTATGGCATGGATATTGTCAACTATCTGAGCATTCTGACCATCCTATAGAATTAGTGAAAAAGACATAAATGTATTATTTGTAAAACAATTAAATATAAGTGTCATTACATTTGTTGAAAAACAAAGTAACATTAACATGATGTATAACAATAATAAAATTATGTATAAAATGCTGCTATGTATACTCATTTTGCTATAGGTTAGATGTTACAATACTTATGAATTCTAAACAACCGTAGAAAGTTTTCTAAATCAGAGAGAGTAATTGCAACTTATCCTATATATGTTTTTTGTTCTGATCTTAAAATTTTCTTGTAAAATATTATTTATTTTCAATTACTTTAAGCTCATGATACCCCCCCCCCCTCATGACAAAAGACAGTGTGATCAGAAAGTGTTATCCAATTAAATAAAAAGATGCACTAATTAATAGAAGTGTTTGGACACTTCCATGTTATTTGAATGTAAAATCACATTTTAAAGGTTCCTAAGTTTGGAAATAAGTATTTTACAAGAAAAAAATTACTGGGATATATCGCAAATCTAACTCAAATCTCTCTCTCTCTATATATAAATTTTCAACAATAATCATTTTATATTCAAAGAGCTGTGGAGGTTGAAGCATTTAAACAGTTGTGTCACTGATAAAATCAATTTATCTCAAAGATTAACTAAAATACAAATAACAATTATTACAACAAATTGTTTACTAAATGAAGGCAAATTTAGAATTGTTGTAATAATTATTTCAGTTTTTACTAATTTTGAAGAAAATTTTTAGAATGAGTATACAACAGTGTCTGCTAGTAAATACTTCCACTTCAATACCCTATTAAATATTTAAGGTCTATCATTGAAAACTGAGTTTAGGAACAATATGTATGAGATCTTTATCTTCTGTGAAAGCTTATTTTCAAAGTTAAAGACCTTGGAATGCAGCTTTCCATTCACATAACATGGAAGTATCCACACATTTTTAGTAATATAGTGTACCTATAAAATCTGCAACATTTAAATTTCTTCAAATAATAAGGTGAAAAAATTATCTTTGCTTTAGAGCAAATACTGTGAAAAAACAATAATGTAAAAAACATTAAAAACAATTATGAAAATAACAAAATGTTGCTGTCATAATTCCCACTGAAGGAACAATGCCATCATATTATTTAGGAACAGTACAATTCTCTTCTCATTCACCGAACTATTTTACATTTGCTACATATTTAAGAAAAAAAAAGCACACAGTTGAAACATGGAGAGCCATTATAAATTGAAAATTAATCACATTTACAAAGTTTACATTTTTATATAATGCATAGCAATAGCACACCGTTACGTTTTTGGCAAAGCTTAAATTCTTACCATTTTTTTTTCAATTAAAATATTTTGAATTCTAATTGTAGAATAACTTGCCTGCATGTTCCATATCTTTGTTAACTCTTCCACAGATAATCTAGGTCCAATGAATTCAATTATGCCTTTTATTTTGTCACTATACTGAACTTGATCTATATTACCTGGAATGAACAACTATGTCAAAATTTTGTATTATGAATGACAATTATATAATGAGGCTAAAATAAAATTCTCTGACATTTTCTTAGAGAATACAGTAATTTAATTCTGTTAAATTCAAGTTAGATTATCAGTTTGTTTCTTAATACAACTGATTATTTTTATTTAGGACATTTTTGTGAAGTTAAATTATGCAATTCTTTATTTTTCAGCACAAAGTGGGACACATAGAAACAATGAAGCAATAACTTATTACATGATATATTAAACAAGCTTGATCAATGTTGTTATGAATGCAAATAAAATGAAGATTATGATAATGATAAAAATGAAGTAAAAGAAATAACCAGACTGCACTTAATGAAGATAATAAGGAGCAAGTACATAATATTATATGGACAACATAGTTAAAACAAAAATTCTAATGGGGAAGTCATTCAACACATAAATGATAATTCAAAAACCAAATAGTAATATGAATGGATAAGAAGAAAACACTATTCCCAAGGTATGATATGTGGAATTATGATAGTTTTAAATTCCATACATTCAGGATTTTTCATTTATAGTGACTAAAGTATTATAACATTTTTTGCATTTATATATTTATTTAACATATTTTCATACATAGCCAATTTTTACTTCTGGGAATAAATACCAACACTGTTATTACAGAAAACATAAAATATGCGTGTAGGCTGTTTCTTGTTTTTAAAGTCCTGTACTTATCATGTACATTTTATTTTTTGGCTATCTATATTTTACTTCATTTGGAAAATTAAAATATTTCTAATAAATAATGCTATATAGTAAAATTCAGACAGACACTTTACATATAAAGTGCTGGAATTTTGTATAAGTCTCATTGCTGAGAAACAATTCAACAGGCATCATATTACTCTTTATTCAACAACTCCTAAATTCTTTATTTTTCAACACAAAACCTTTTTCAAGATTTCCGCCTCAAAAAGTCTGCACAATACAAATCTGCAGCAAATGAAACATCCTTGACTGAAATTCTTGAAAATGTTAAACAAAAGGAACATTACTAGTTAGGAACATACACTGACACTGAAAGAATAATTTATTACCCCCCCCCCCCCCCCCCAAATAATGTGTGGGTCCACCTTTCGCCCTCACAGCAGCACATCACATCATGGCATGAACTCTACTAGATATTGGAAAAATTTTGGTGGTACTGTGGTCCTTGATTCCAGGGCAGCTGTTCATAAAGCACTGAGAGTTGCCAGTGGTGGGTTTTGGGCTGGAACACATTGCTCCATTTCATCCCACAGATGCTCAATAGGGATCAAATCTGGAGAGTGAGAGGGCATTCAAGGGTTATGAATTCACTGGAGTGCTTCTCCAATCAGTCCTTCACCAAACAGGAGCAATGAGACAAGGCATTGTCTTGTTGAACGAAGACATCCTGCTGTGGGAAATGGATAGAAATAAATTGGTATAGGTGGTCAGCAAGTATATCAACATAGCCTTGTGCATGATGATGGTCCACATAAACACACCTCAGAATATTATATCCCAACTTGACAGTTAGGGTCCATGTCCTCATGTGGTCTATGTCACACATGCAACCTCTCATCGGGCATGTTGAATTGGAACCTCGATTCATCAGACCAAGCTATGTTTCCTGACTTCCATGGTCCATTGGTGATGTTCCTTTGCACACTGCAGCCTCACAGCCAGGTGGCCTGCTGTTAACAAGGGTATTCGATGTGGGATTCGGCTCACATAGCGCAATCGTGCCATTGTATGTCAAATGGTCTTTGCACAAACCTTCATAGCTTCCCCATCATTGAATGCCAACATTATCATCTGCTCTGTGGCCCTCCATTCCAATGTTATGATACAGGAGAGGCATACTCCCCACAAATATCAATGGCCCGGTTACAGTCACATTTTTTTTCGGTGGCTACAAGTTTTTCCAGTTTGATGTAGTCCTGGTACATACATGCGACAGTCATACATGGAAATCCCAAATGTTCTGCAGTTATGGATATGGAACACCCCATCTTCCTCACCCAATTATATGCCAAAGATTGAACTAACACAGGTCACCATGTTTACCCATCATAACAATCACGGGTAGGTATCTGACCTATTTATAGCCCATAAGAGATTTCAGCTGGCTGCATTACAGTATCACAATAGGATAGGTTAAGGATGGGTGTGGTATTTATAATAAATTGTGCTTTCAGTGTATTATGTCAAACTAAAAGATAGTAAACACTGTTTTCTTAAAAATGCAAAAGAGAATTTAGCACAAGAAATATGATACTAAAAACAATAGTTTTTCCTACATCTTTTAAATTTTGAGTGGGTTGTTTCATCCCATGGCAGCATTTATTTGATAAACAATAGGCTAAATTGTAAGCTTGCAAAAATATCCAATGCTCAAAGCAGAATGGGTTAAGACACAATGGAAACTGTTAGGAACAAACAGCTAATAATTTTAAGAATGAATGACAATTACAGAGTTACCTGTTGACTTTTTAACGTCTATAAATCAATAAATGTTTTGTGGAAAAAATTTGCCGACATACGGAACTCGAACCCGCATCTCTCCAGAAACATGACAGAGTATTCTACCATTGAACTAATACCAACTGTCTTTTTTCCACTTAATATGACTTTTCACTCTTTTCCTGTGATTTTTGGCACCTACACTCAGCACCATCTTGGGTGGCAACTATTTTTTATTGGGCTGAGTAAGATGGAAATAAATAATCAAGTCACTTCACACTATTAGCATTATTAATGAGTTTAACAACAAATAACAATCACAGAGTTACCTGTTGACTTTTTAATGTCTATAAATCAATAAATGTTTTGTGAAAAAAATTTCACTGATATACAGGACTCAAACCTGCATCTCTCCAGAAGTAACAGGTAATGATGATTGTCATTTATTGTTAAAATCATTAATAATGCTAACAGCATAAAGTGACTTGATTATTTACTTCCATCTTACTCAGAGCAATAAAAAATAGTTGCCACCTGAGATCATTTATGGCACCAAGTGTAGGTGTCGAAAATCATGGGAAAAGAGTGAAGTCATACTAAGTGGAAAAAAGATTCAACGGTAGAATACTCTGGCATGTTTCCAGAGAGATGTGGGTTCGAGTCCCATATATCAGCAATTTTTTTTCCACAAAACATTTATTAACAGCAAATAAATTTAGAATCAATACTACATATACACAATATTATAAATATTCTAATTTCTAATAAGTTCTGCAACTGATTATGCTAATTTTCTATAGTTCACATCTAAGTAAAAACTATAATCTTTTATTTACTACTAACGTTTTTTTTTTCACTTTTCTTTCAAAAAATGCAAACTTCTGTAAATAAAATGGGAACTCTTTTAAATGAAAATACACAAAAGACAATCATATCATGGGAACTTAAAAGTTTACATTCAGAAAAGTCTTATTTGAATAGAGCTGGCTTTCTATTTGCTAAACTGGACTCAGGAGTCCACCAGTAAACACAAAGTTAGCATTTAACTATCTATTAGTATTCTAATAATTTTACATTAAAAAATTAATTAGAAAGTATGTAACATACTTTAAAATGATGTTTTACACTGCACTACCAAAATATTATAGACTTTCCATGTTATGTCAATGGGAATCTAACTTCAAAGATATAACTTCTAAAATATGCATTTGATAGGAAAATGTGATTGAAGATAAAGATCAAAATCCAATTTATTTAAATCTTGATTTTCAACAATATTTGTTCAATGTTTAATGCTGGACTATTTTACAACAGTAATGTATCAAACGAATTTACCTCAGAAATTTATCAAAACTTAAATAATAAATACTGTTTCAAACTATTTAATAAAATAAATATACATTTTAGAAATTTGCATAATGATTGTTTCAATATTAGACAATTATAAAAGAATTTTATTGAACAAGATAATTTATTGTTAAGTATTCTAGCATCCACAACTCAATCAATAATCAATTCCCAGATTACCTGTTGACATATAATTCAACAAATAATTTTTTGGAAAAAATGAGTTTTGCCAATGAGTGGAATAGAAACCCATGCTTCCCAATTGCATGCCAGGTTCTCTAACCATTAGGCTATCACCAACCTACTCATAGATGGTGCCATGAGCGACAAGGTCAGTGAGATTGAAAAGTCACAACTAAGTGGATAAATGACAGAGCTGGTGATAGTTTGTGGTTAGAGCACCTGCCATGTAACTGAGAGGCCTAGATTCAAATCCCACTCAAAGGCAAAACTCATTTTTACCACAAAATTATTTCTTTAAATACTGAGCAAATATTGTTGAAAATCGAGATTTAAATATACTGCTTACAAAAATTAGGGGATATTTTTATCGCTTCATATTCATTTTGAAATATCCCCTAATTTTTGTGAGCAGTATAGATTTCTGATATTTAATTTATCTTCAGTCACATTTTTTCATTAAATGCATATTATGGAAGTTGTTGTAATTCTTCAAAATTACTTTCCCACTGATATGACATGGAAATTCTCTATTATTTTGGTAAAGCTGTGTATATTAATAATGGTTCTTATACATAACAATGCAATACAGAACATTCATAAAATTACCTTCTAGAGCTATTGATAGCACTTTATTTTCTGCAAGCCAATTGAGAAGGCTATCAGAATCTATAGCAACTTTTGTATTCCTTAAACTGGTACTATCATCAATCAGTTTCATTACCTACAAAAAAAATTACACTATTAAACAAATCCATAAAAGTAAAGGCAATTTTTTTGCTAAAATGTTATCACTTTGCCTGCTAAAAGAGCTGCAATAATTTGTATTGAGATAAAAATGAAACACTACTGCTAAGTGTGTTGCTTTTATGAACCTTTTACAATTCATTTTTAAAATTTGCTTTTGCAACTTTTTATACTTTTCCATTCTTACTTCTTTTAATGTTTTATTAATATTTAAAGTGTCCAAAGCAAGTTAAAAATTTTTAAAATAAGGTTAAGAAACCTACATTTTAATTTCTATTATTTTATTATTCAGAATGAAATGCTCTTTCATTTGGTATGTAACATGACCTATATATATATAATGTTAGTCACTGCAAAATATAACTAAAAAGTTCAGTTGTTTTCCTGATGAAAAAAGTTTAAAAAAATATCTTGGCTACAATTTCATGCATTGTGAAAAACCTGATACTTTAAGGGTTAAGTAATGAAAACAATATGGTAAAAGTTCACAAGATTCTCTTATTCTCTTATTCATGACAAGATGATTTAACACTACTGAATATGACATTTTATGTCTTAAAAATATACTTAACTGTAATCAGGAATTTTGGGTTTATAGCTAGAAAATGAATTTTAACTTTTAATTTCACCATTTCATTTATAAATTTAGTTTAATAATATGCTTAGTTTTCAGTAATTTTAGAAAATAATTTTGACAACCATCAAACACTTTAAATATTGAATGAATATTGCAATTTTTTGTGATGAAATTTGTTTACACAAAGAAATGTTTTTAGAAGTCATGAAACTTTAAATTCCTTTTCCATTAGCATAATATTGAAAGGAAATGCCATCCTAGGTGATGGATGGGATATAAACCTAAAGCCTCTGATATTATGTAAGGTACTTTTACCTGCCAAGTTATTGACTATGTATCAAGTCCACCACTTACAAGAACTATTAGTAAAATGGCTGAAACATTACACTGACACTGCACTGAACACTACAGGCATTGATCACAATATAAAATCATGCAAATCTGTAATTTATCATATCATGCAAAACAGGAAAACACTGTCAAAAATCAATTTACATGAATTTAAGAATTTATTTATTCTCCCCAATATACAAATTTACACAGAATTTCAGGAAAAACATTTGAATATTTACATGACTTAGAAGCAGTCAATCAAAATTTTTCCTGAAAAACAATGTTAAAATTAGTAACGTAACTGTTTTAAATGTTAATATCATTCAATTTTGAAATCCTGATTATATTAACTTTTGACAACAAATAGCAGCACAAATAAGTGTAAACCTTCATATGTTACTTGCTTTTAACCAATTATGAAACTAATATACTGATTCATTTTGAAGTACACATACAGTATAGTATAGTACTGAAAGTATTCAAAAAAAAGAAAACTAGGCCCATTCCAGGTGAAAGAGCGAGATGATGTCACTTAAGGAAAAACAGATAGCTGAGCAGAGGCTCTGCAAATATTAACTGTCAGTGCAGAGAGATTGCCATTTGTGGGTGAAAAAAAGAAAATTTTTATTTGTGCACCTTAAGAAAGACGTGTGTAGTAAGTGTCTTAAACAATATAAATAAGAATGATACAGCGTAATAGTGGGATTATTTTTCATTTGATAACACAATTCATTATGGTTAAAATTTGGAACATATAACTTACCTCTTTTAATCCATTCATGCGAGCATTAAAATGAGGGCACTTTAACATCCTGAGGATGACCTCAAGGCACAGAGAATTTGTAAGTGTCACCTGTTGTGGCCACAAATGAAGGCACAGCAATTTCATGGCTTTTAACAGTTCAGAGACTGATCCAACATTCTATTAATAAATGAAACACCATTAAATATATTTTCAATATTTTCTTATAGTTTACATTATTTCATTCAATATAAAACAATTAATACAAATGTTAATTGGCTTCAGTAATTTAATTAAGTCTGTTCTAAAACCAAGTAGTAAAATCACAGGTTAAAAATGCATTAGAACAATATTTGAGACACTGTCAAGCTAAAAAGATTTAATTTTGAAGGGAACATATTAATAATAGGCGGCCACATCCTTAAATATGATTCATACTAAAAGGGATCAACAAGTATTCCATCTAAAGTTCAATGAAATTATAACTGGTAACCCCCAGTGGTAATTTCACAGGAAGAACTACAGATTAGATTGGGTTGCTTACCTCTGAGGAACACTTTTGATATCAAAAAATGATATCAAATTTAATTCAAATTTATAGAATAACCATTAAATACACAGAGTGGTCTAGATAGTATAAATGTAATATCAGCTTAGCAAATATTGCTGTGACTCTCATTTGGAATTTTATAAAACTATCAGCGTCTTTCAAATAGTAAAATATAATTAGTTACTTAAAGACAAAGTTACTTCTTTGAAGCAATTTCTGCTTTTCTTGCAATGTCAATAGTTATAAATGCATATTAGTATGAGATAACTTTGCACTTGGAATATTTCTTTAGCAACATTTGTTTTGTAATTTTCAGCATAACCAGAAAACCTTTTTTTCAATTTGTAACATAGAAGAGTCTAGAAACTACTAGTTTGTACAGGCCTTCTCATACAAGGACATGCCCTACTAAGACCAAAGTCATTGCTGACCACTGCCTCTTAGATCTAACAACACACAAACAAACAACCGTGTTAGCTCAGGATTCGACCCTGGATTCTGACTGTTAGAGTGTCACTGTGAACCAATGATATACCACTAAGGGGCAACTTCATATAATTTATACATTATTTGTCTACTGAAAAAAAAAATCTTAAAAGACAAGAGAAGCTCATCTTAGAAACTCTCAACATATTAAACAATGATAATTAAACATTCTTAAAATATTCTTAAATCAAATGCAAAAAATGAATTCATATTTTTCATATAAATACATAGAGCAATATTTTATTTTGCCAGTTAAAAAAAACATTTTAATAAAGCATAGTCATAAATAAATTTTTTAAAACTAAAAGAAATACACTTGATTTTTAATTTTTGACAAAAGTTAGTGACTCTCTATTTAAATGCAAACATTTACAAATATTAATAATAATAATCAATATTATACATACAGCAATCTAAATGGTAACAATATATAGAGAATACAGTGACAGAATAAAAAAAATCTTCCTAATATACCTAGAACATTATAAATTATAAGTGAGTAATTATTTAATGTTGTATTACTATTAATACCAATTTATTATTGCATGAAAATCAACTTATCTATAGAAATTATATTATTCTTACCTTGCTTTTGATATCACTATCTGAAAGAGATTTTATGTGCTGCACAGCTTTCTCCATGCATGGTGACAATAAAGGATATACTTTGGAAGGATTAAGGTATTCTGCACATTTAGCTAAAGGTATTAACAATGCAGCCATACCCTAGAAACATCAATAATCACAAATCAAAAAATTGTTTAATTAACTTACAAACTGAATAACAGTCAGTGAAAGAGAAAACTGCACATTAAAAAACATACGGTACTATTATTTAAAATATGCAATCAGCAAGCCAAATTTGCACAAATATGATCATTACATGCAATTCATTAAGCATAGTTCTGATGGAATGCACACATTAGCAGGTTATTAACTTCAAGACCTGCACAACAAACGGAAAAGTTTGCATGAAACAGAGTCTAAAAATTATAAACTAGCACATCCTTTTTTTCTTATTTTAGATTTAATTGCTTAGCATGTGTAAAAAAAAAAACTCAAGGCTCAAATATTAGATCTCCTAGTTCATATGTCAGTTAATATAGCAGTTGAATTACAAAACTACTAAGTACACTTAGTTTAAAGCTTATAAGAATTATTTTTCTCTTTTGTTGTAATTTACTAATCACATACATAACACAGAAAAAATACTTATTAGGTGTCAATAATTGCAAAGCTTTTAACATTCTAATATTTTTTACCTGTAAAGCTTCTAACAGAGTTGTAGTAGCCTCATTTTAATACTTTGCATTTCTTTCCTGGACTCAGTTCAACTATATCTTTTATTTTTGTTTACTTCAAGGCATATATTGAGATAGATTCATATTAACCCTTCCAGGGTCACCATCAAACATAGATGTTGACAGAATTCATAATGAGTGCTCAAAGATGTCAATATACTTTTTATTATACAACATGCGAAACTTCGAATTTTTTTTAAATTGACATTTGAAAATTTTTTTACATATATCTTTTAAAAATATGTAATTCAAGTTTGAAAAATAATATTTTCTTTTTTCATTTGATGCATATTTTATAAAATTACACTATTAATAATTTGATAAAGCCATCTGATTACCATATTTTAGAAGCCTATATGGTATTGTCGATACGTTTGTTAATGTTACTCTGCATTGAAGCAATCACCTGATTTAAGCTCACAAGTTTGATTTTAACTATTATGAACAAATTTTACCTTAAAGTTTTGGAAATCTCTTTAAAGTTAGCAAAAAACTGTTATTTTTAAAAATGGAAGATTTTGGAAGTAATGAAGAAATACTTATCTCTGTTTTTCCCCTGTTTTACACTTGTTTCTGCCTTAAACCTATTTCAGTATTCCTAGAATTACTTTTATCATTTATCCCAACATTCCATGCATTTTTTACAGTCATTGTTTTACACTTTTCATCAAAACTGTAACTGATAAAAAGTTTTTATAGAAATTGAAGACTAGGTCAATGCTAGTCACAATAGGAGGAGGAAGTAGCAGGTGTTCTAATTGTTTGCTCACACACACGTGCAGCAGTGGGGGTGCCATCTGCTAAGTATTAAGTGCATCATGCAAGATGATATAAATCAAATAGTATATACACTCCCTTCATAGTTTTTATTTCTGTGGATTTACTTTATTTTAGTACATATCAATCTTTTGGTCAGTCGATAATTATTGTTTTTTCAGAGTTATGCTATATTTGACAGCTGGCTTACAACTTGTTGCTGAAAATATTTTATTTAACATCGCATTAGGTTATATGTTATTTTAACTTTACTATTTCTCTGTTTTCCAGTAAAAAAAACTTTGATCTTATATCTTTTTTTGAAAATGAACGAGGTCTTGGATACGAAAGCAAAAAAAACTTCCTTGGCATGGAAATCAGTCCTCCTGTGGGAGGGCAATTTCAGCAAGGGTTTTTTCCTCCCCTCCACTTTCAATATATTAACTGTGCCACTCTGATGATACAGATGTTTGTTTTTTACCTTTGGTACACAAACCTTTCTGCAGTCAGCCAAGATCACTAAACTTCAACATTCAAAAAATTTTTTATAATATTTAGTAAAAAAAAAGCAGCCAAGAAAGTGTTTTTTCCATTTCATAAACAGGGCTGAAAATCCATTAATGCAAGCAATCCAAGTCACCTTGTATAATGCTAGCCCATGTTTTAAATATACCACACTGCAAAGAATCATTAAAAGAAATAAATATTATATTTCAAGTAATAAATATTATATTACACTACAGGAAATAAAAAATGCAACACTTACAAGAAGTAATGCAAATGTGACAATATTTAGGGAGACGGTAGTATATGGAAATGCATGGAAATGATTAGGTCTTGCAGGACAATTGGGTTGGGTTGTTTTACCTCTGAGCAGCACTTTTTTGCACGCCATGGGCTAAATGGCCAGGTCACATGGACCCCAAAGGCACAGAGAAGGTTGGGGGAGGGGACTCACTGGAACAGCTGTTGGGAGACAGATGGTAGCCTCCCGTCAAGGCCATCCAACGTGTTCTTTAACATGCACAGGGTATGTCTCTCCCGCACACTGGACCACAGCTTAATGTCCCATCCGATGGACAGCAGCTTTTCCAAGCCCATCAGTGTCCCCTATCATCAGTGGGCAGGGCAGGGAATTTTGTGGAGATAAACAGGACAATTGAAATGATTGGATAGGCACAAGTTGACGTCACAGGTGTACAGCAGTCAAACACAGATAAAGGCAACCAAAGCTCCCTGGTTGACAAAATGTTGTGGAAATTGTTTTAAACTGCTAAAGATGCCCTAATGCAGAGGTCAACAGTCACTCCAACAGTTAACAGACAGAATCATCGGCCTTAGAGGAGTTGGTGTGTCATACAGAGATGTGGCCAAGTTGGCCACAATCCCAGCACCATCATACACATATGGTGCCAGTAGGTTCATGAAGGATCCAGCAGATGCCAACAAGGATCAGGAAGATGATGTATAACCACAGAGCAATAGGGCCATCATTTGTGATGCATGGCATTGCATGACTGATTTGTGACTACAACGCAACTGCAAAGGGACTGGAAACAGGTAACACATCAAATACCTACCACGCAGATGGTAAACAACAGACTTTTACAGTTTTTATTGTGAACCTATCGTCCAGACTAGGTTTGCCCCTCACATTTGCCCACATGCAAGCATGTCTTCAGTGGTGTCAGCTCAGACAGAACTGGATTAAACAAGAGTGGAGTACCATGGTGTTTAGTGACAAATCTCATTTTTGTCTTGGTCAGCTCAATGGTAGACAACTTGTTCACTGTCATCCAGGGGAAAGGAACACCACCCAGTGTATGCGACATCACACAGCTCCAGCACCTGGCATGGGGTGCCATTACTCAGACATCTTGGTCAGAACTGGTCATCATAAGAGGATCTCTAACTGTCTGACGATATGTTACCAACATTTTGCAGCCAGTGGATGCCCCATTTGTTCAGCAGCATGAAACCTTTTACCAGCAATATAATGCTAATCCCCATACAGCCCACATTAATATGCAGTATCTACACAAGCCAAACTTCAGGTACTACCATGGCCAGCATGCTCACCAGACCTTTCACCTATTGAACATGTCTGGGATATGATGGGCCAACAGCTCCAACAACACCTAAGAGGTGCGCCAACCACTATCGCTGAAATGGAACAGTGACTTCATGCTATTTGGCATTCTATCCCTCAGGAGGACATTATAGAGCTGTACGCTAGCCTTTCCCGCCGTGTTCATGAATGCATTGCTGCAGGGGGCAGTTCAACATCATACTAATTATACCACTTTACCGAGTAGGTAAAGTGGTAATTTTCCATTTTTTTTTTTGATAATGTAATCAATCACATATCTCAGTGCATGCATTTCAATAAAATGGCATTAATCCTTCCAGGTGTTGCAATTTTTTTTCCTGTAGTGTATTTGGGAAGAAATTTACTTTTGATTAATATATAATTTAACTGTTTTCATTCATCACGTTTTACAACATTAAGTCTTAATTGCATAGTCTGATCTATTTTTTTCACTATATCAATGTGAAAACATCTTATTAAAATTAATATGTTTGTAAATTCGTTATTTTTTTTTTATTTTCATAGGATTTGGAGTTAAATTCTGTTTAATTTGGTATATGACATGACCAATTTCTGTTGATTGGTTATTTTTTAGAAAAATTCTAAAGTTAACTTGTTTATCCAACTCAGCACAATTGGCTAAAAGCCAGGACTTTTCTCAACTTATGTTACCAAAAAAAAAATTACAAAACGGGGAAAATATTTATCTGAAACAAGAAAATTATTTTTTTTGTTATTCAGAAATAAATAGCCTTTCTATTCATGTACATTATAATGATTTCTATTAGTTGTTTTTTTTATATATTTTTATCTGTGTTTCCAGGTGCATTTTTTTTTACTACGACTCTAAAAAAATCCTATCAAAATAAAACTAGTCGTGTTTTTGGTTAAATATTTTATTTTCAGAAAATCCAGAATTAAACGCTATTAATTTGGCATATAATATGCCATAATTCCTCTCATTAGTTATTTGGCATAAAAGCTCTAAAGTTTTTCTTTTTTTTGCCAGATCAGAGTGAAAAAATAGCTGGACCTCTGAATGTAAATCAGTTTTTCATGCTGGACCCTGGAAGGGTTAATGATTCTGAACCTGTAGTGTGTTTGCTTTAAATAAATTTGTAGAAAGAATTAACAGGGGAAGGAAGGGAATGCTAAATTATCAATATACTTTAACATTTAATCTGCTGATGTATGTTTTGTGTCTGTTATGATCATTCAGAGTAGTTGAAAAACACATACTAATAAATTAGAGTACTTATATACAGTAGCCTTACACCTAATGAATGCCTTCAGATAAAATTAAAATATTAATGATCTAATCAACGTACAGCAATCTTTCAACCGTTACCAAAATCATCAATACTAGTATTATGTCAACTGATGCATAATAGTTGAATGCTAAATTTTTAGTACATTCACTTTTCTGTGAGAAATACTTTGATTATCAAAGATTTAGTACTACCTACAATGTTCCTAAACTCTACAAGTGGTAATATGAATACCTGTATGGTAATATGAATACTTGTAGAGTACAATGGTAATATTTTATATATCCTTTTTGAATAATTAATTGTTACTTTAATCTAGCTAACTTCAAAATGGCTACTAATATCATCTATTGGTCTCCCCAGCAACTTTTTTTCTCACACCAACTAATGTGCTAGACAACTACAGAGAAATCAACAGCAGCAATTATGAATGGAACACTCTCAACAGTTGAAAAATTAGTAATTATAATTAAAAATGATTTCAACTGTCAAAACTTTTCCAGTTATCACTTCTTGGATTAAATTTCTGAATAGTTCAACTATTTAATGATTATATTTCATAAGGCTAATAAAGAATAGCTCTCTATTCATAAAACAGCTTTTTCAATAATGTTGTAAAAAGCAAAGTCCTTAATATAATAAAGCTATTTTGCCATGTATTATATTTAATACTTACACTCCCAGTAATAGTTTCACTCTCAAATCTTTTTTGAATCTCCTGAAAGCCTCCTTGCTGGCCAAACTAGAACAAAAAGCAAAAATTAGACTGCAATTCAAAGTTATGAATCAATAAAAAAACATAAAATTAATATTGCACTGAAATTCCTATCACTTTTATTTAAATCAAACAAAATAATATGTGGTCATTAAAATGAAGCCATTCTTGCAATAAAAAGTGTCACACATATATGCATTTTTGCCAAATTATTAGAATTCCCAGCTGCATTTGGTTGCTTTACTGTTAACATTATGAAATCAAGTTGAGGAGATGACAACCTCTATTACAGAGGAAAAACTGCCTTGAGCCAAGTAATATCCACCCCATGACTTCAATGCTCAGCAGATTATGGTTTCATATTTCACTTGATTTATGGCAATTTTTATTCCATACCAGAAAATAGTTCGTTTTACTTCAAGTAACACTTTTATGCACACAATGAACTACATGACTAAGTTCACAAAGAATCCAAGCCTCAGATCTGGGCAGAAGAGATTTATTGGGCAACTATTAGAATACTATATTTGTGATATACAAATCCACAAATAATAACTTGATGTTGATAACAGCACCTTCATGAGATAATGCATAAAGCATGCCATTGAATTTATGTACTAATTTCAATCATTACTGTTGCTCAGAAATATTAAGCTTAAATTCTCAATACATTTGAATAAATTTTAACAACACATTTTCACAAATATGTTAAGAGTTAAAGTAAATTGATTACTGTGAGTTGTCATTTTGTTGATAATGTGGGATCTGTTCCTTTATCTCGAACATATTCTTACTCATGTATGAAATTGCAATAAGACATAATTTTGTGAAAATAATTCAAAAAATTTTCAAAAAAATTAATAATGTGCTGAATTAATAGTTCTAACCTAACAGTTGTATCGAAATTATTAGTTCAGCAAGTTTATACTTTGGATAATATTCGAAACTCTATTTTTTCACAAATTCTTCCCATATTATTGCAATTTCATCAATTAAGATCTTCAAGGCAGAGAAGAAATGACTACAATTATTATCAAGATCAACACTCAAGGTATCAATTTACTTTAGCTCTATAGTGGTATAAATAAAACATAATGGTGCAGGCTCTGAATTTGTTATGCTTACAGTTGTGTGCTACAGACACAGTTGAATCTTTTACACATATTCATGTGTACACAGGCTCCTGTCAGACCTCTGTGGCAAGCAGCTGCTTGAGGGGGTATTTATTTATTTATATTTTTAATCTTGTTGAGTGGGTAAATCAATGTTGTATCTCCCTTTGAAGTGAAATACAAATTCAATGACTTAGTACACCATCAATATGCTTCAGTTTTCAACTTTTTAGGGCACATATGGAAAGATGGGTATTTTTTTTTATTTTTTTATTTATTTATAGTTTTTTTTTTTGTCACTAAAAAAACTATCTTTAGGAACTTTCATTTGATATATGACTCATAAACATCGACCAGGTTTTTACTCCCCGTTTTTGGAGTCTTGTTTAATGTAACATATGACATTGTAGGTGTCACAAGCTTTAATTTGAGATAGTAAGGTCCATCCCTGTGAAAACTCACTCTCTTTTCTTTTTTTTTTGGAGGGGGGGGGGGGGGGGAGAAAATTTTGAAATTTTCCATGACAGTCCTCCTATGAGCTTTTATTTGACACCTAACTCATAATTGTAGGCTCTTGCATTCAGAAGATATAGCAAAACAATTGTTTTCATATTTTCCCTTTTTTAGGATGGGAAGAAGGAATGAGAGGTGGATATTTCTTAACCTTTAGCATTCCTCCATTTCATAAGCTTTCATTTGAAGTATAGCTTGTTACTTTCAGCTCTCACATTCCAAAGATATAGCAGAACAATTGCTTTCATATTTCTTCTTTTTTAGGGTGGAAGCATGGGAGGGGGTCAATTTTGTGTAATCTATTGACACCCCAACCTAACAGTTGTATCGAACCCAACCCCACATAACAAGCTTTCATTAGACACATAGCTCGTTACTTTCGGTAATCGTTTCCGGAGATACAGAGGAATAATCATTGCATATTTCCCCTTTTTAGGGGGGAAGAAAGCATGGGGGCCAATTTTTTATAGCCTATGACATTCCCAGCATCATACACTTTCATTTGACACATAAATTGTTAAGTTTGTCCATCGCATTCAAAGATATGATGGAACAACTGTTTTGGCAAATCCAAAATCTAAAAAATCAACAAATAACCAGTAAAAAGCCTTTCTATTCATATAGTTGCTTATCAATTATATTATTATATATTAGCTGATCAGCCAATACAATAAAACCACCTCTGAATTATGCAAAGAAACGCATGTGCAGCCAATCAGTGTCGCATGCCAAGGTCACAAATGATATATATATAATACCTGGGTTGGAGCTCTCACATGCAATATTTTGTTTCATCTCAACAGGGAAAAAGCAAAGGATTTATCCGATTTCGACAAAGGCCAGATCATTATGGCAAGAGGCCTAGGTAAGAACATCTCTGAAACAGCGATGCTGGTAGGCTGGTCACACTATGCAGTAGTTAATATCTATCAAAGATGGTCTGAAACAGCTGACACTTCAAGCCATCGATAAAGCATGGGCTGGCCATGTCTCGATGCCAGAGGTCAGCGCAGGCTATCTCGTCTTGTCCACAGCAACAGGAAGGCTACTGTGGCTGACATTACTCATAATTTCAATTGTGGTATGTGTCCGAACACACAGTTCATCAAAAGCTCTTCGATGTGGGCCTTTGCAGCCACAGACCCATTCGTCTATGCTTCCATCCGCCTATGCTCACATCCGTTCACCATTGTCAATGCTTGCAGTGGGCACATAATTATCGACATTGGACCACAGAAGACTGGAAGAGTGTCACATGGTCAGATGAATCCTGTTTTCTGTTACACCATGTGGAAGGACAAGCTCATGTGAGACTTTTTACCCATGGAAGCCTTCCCACCTGGATGCACTGTGGGATGGATCCAGGCAGCTGGAGGGAATGTTATGGTCTGGGCAATATTTTCTTGGGAACATTTGGGCCAATTATCCCTGTAAACCCTGACAGTTGTCACCTACCTGAACATTGTGGCTGACCAAGTATACCCCTTTATGTCGACTGTATTCCCTGGCAGAGACGGCATGTTTCAAGACAATGCCCATGTCACACTGCGAAGAAGGTTCAAGAATGGTTCCTAAAACATGATGAGAAATTCCGTTTATTGCCATGGCCCCCAAATTCGCCGGACATGAATTCTATCGAGCATTTGTGGTTTCAGTTGGAGAAACGGGTACAAGCAGCATCACCCTAACCAGGTAATTTACACGAATTGCGGGGATCTTCTGTTGCAGTCATGGTACCAAATATTAAGCGACACCTACCAACGTCTCATTGAATCTATGTCTCATCAGGTGAGAGTTCTTTTGGCTGTGAGAGAAGGACATACATCATATTAGGTAGGTAGTTTTAATATTTTGGCTGATCAGTGTATATGAATATATATTACCGTATTTCTTCGATTCTAAGACGCACTTTTTTCCCCATATAAATGTCTCTAAAAACGGGGTGTGTCTTAGAATCGATGGCGTCTTAGAATCGAAGAAATACGGTATCTATCATATATATATATGCTTTAGTTTTATATAGGAAGAAAAAAAAACCTTAAAAATAATCAGCTAGGTGCAAGAGGTCCTTACATATGTGGCTTCATTTCCTGCAGAACTGCCATTGTCTACTAAATATATATTCTAACAACTATAACCCATTAAGAGATTTCTAAGCTGCTGATTCACTGTACTAGTATACAGTGTGAAACAGTAATAAACTAGTTCATTAGTAACCCAGTGTAGTTTAATTGGCAGCCCCAGGGCAACTTGTATTCTAGTCATGTATGTCTGTTTGATAATTTGTTTCATTACTGCACATAAAAGTATAATTTTCTTTGGAATTTAACATCTGAGCATAACATAAAAGAAAAATGTTTTGAAAGACTTTGTGCTCTTTTGTTTCTACATGTCCTACGCAGAAAGGTTCAATCTGCCATGTCTTTCAACATGTCTTATCTGACAACAGAGAAAAGCCATTTATAAAAAAAATGCAGGAACTGCTGTAGGGGAATTTTTTTAAAGCCCTATGAAATAATTATGACAATAATTGTTTTTGTCTCTGACTGTAATTATAACAGAAATAAAAAAGTGGTTTATATTTGGAAATAGTGCCCCAAATGTATTTTTTACAGGAAAATATTATGTGTACAGCTAGTTCCAGTTTTGAGATTAGCAGGACTTTAAGTTCAGCTGAAACCTATTTTTATGCAACAGAAGGAAAAGAGTTGGGTCACATTGATGTAAGCAATAAAAGAGTTCAAACATATGTTTAAAAGTTTTAAATATATCAAATCAACTTACTTTGTTGATAATATCAACAAGCCAGCCATATGGTTCCTGGGAGAGAAAAAATATTAATGCAGCAGAAATATTAAATTTTACACATTATTACAAGGTATTAAATATAGAATTTGTATTAAGTTAGATTGTATGAGTGAATAATGATGTGTATAGAAAACTGCCAGTTTTTCTATACACAAGAAAGTCACTCAATAAAAATGAACATATTTAAAATATTCTAAATTTTCAAACATTTAAAACAAATGTGAAAATCCATCCAAATAACTATTTGTATTCAAAAACAGTGGCCTTACATATTTTTTTATTCCTTATGCTAAAAAGGAAATTGTGAAGGGATTGGTCTTTTTGGCAAAGAGTTAATAAATTTTGGTATTATAGATTTTTAATTGCAGAAGCTTAACAAAACATTTGGTCATAATCACTTCAGAAAATACCGATGTTATACCTGTACTAAATAAAATATATACAATCTATCCAAAAATTCTGTAAAACTGAAGATAAATCTTATAGCTTAATTCACTGATCGAATAATCATTATATTCAAATGGTTTATATCAAGTATACATTGCCTGACCAAATCATTATGAACACCTACATAATACTTCATCATAGGTATCATGGAACACTTCTTAAATTTCAAAGCTTTCAATTCACTAGGTACAGTTCTCATTAAAATGTGATTTGAAGTACTGCTAGGTTCCTTGGGGTCCTTGTGACCTGGCCATTTAGTCCACTATGTGTGAAAAAGTGCCACTCAGAGGTAAAAAACCCAACTCAACTCCTACAGGTAAACTTAAATGTTCATAAGTGAGAGAGTTCAGTAGCCGCTTGGCTACTGAACTCTCTCACTTATGAACAGTGTGATATTATTTTATCACACTGTTTTTAAATTCTGTTCATGCCAACAAATGCCTGTCCCTGTCTGTCATGAGCCTTTTTCCTACCCATTTGCCACAACTGGCAGACATATTTTAAGACTGTTACCATTCTCCATACACTAGGAATATCACGCCCTGTGATTTTACACTGAGATCTATCACCTCCATTACAGATGCTCCTACCCATTGTGCTCCAACAATGAGCCCCCTTTTAAAGTCAGTCAGATCAGCCTTTTTACCCATGTTGCACTCAACTTTACTTTCCACCATACCTTTATGGCTTCAACAGGACTTCGTAGCTACATAGAATACTTAGCTAGTAAGAAATTTTATATATATTGGCATGGTACTTTGCACACGATGCAGTGTCCATAATAATTTGGCCAGGCAACATATATAGCAAAATATGACTATCATAACTTGTCCAATACCTAACACTTCCTGTATCCAGGTCATTTATATACATTGATAGAATCCAAAATGAGAAGCCAAGGACATCTATGTCTGTTTTAAGTAAAACACATCCACTACAATTTTTTTTTTAAATAGAAATTGCTATTTGAAAATTTTCTTACATTTATATATCTTACAAAAATGCATAATTTAGGTTTGAGATATAATACTTTCTCTTTTCATATGATGCACATTTTATTAAACTAGGATATAAATAATTTGTTAAAGCCATCTGATCACCATTTGTTAGACCCAACATACAGTATCGTTGATTTATTTGTTAACATTGCTCTATGCTGAAGTGAGTCCCTGATTTAAGCACACAAATTTGATTTGAATTATTATCAACAAATTTTTTCTTAGAGTTTCAAAAATTTCTTGAAAGTTAACAGAAAAAAAAAACTGCTATTTTTAAAAACAGATTTTGGAGGTAATTACTTTGTAATTACTTACAAAATCTCAGAATCTCAGAAAAACAACACAAACATCCATGCCTTACCCAGGACTTGAACCTAGTTCCCTTTGTCAGTAGCCAAGCGGCTAACCACTCGGCCATGGGACAGATAATAATAAGTGTTAGTTATTCTCAAACCATTAAGTTTACTTACCTGTAGGAGTTGAGTTGGGTTTTTTACCTCTGAGTGGCACTTTTTCACACATAGTGGACTAAATGGCCAGGACACAAGGACCCCAAGGGATCAGAGAGGATTGGGGGGAGGGAACCCACTGGACAGCTGTTGGAAGATATATGGTGCTTCCCATCAAGAACATTTAGAATATTCTTTAACGTGGGTAGGATATGGCTCTCCCCCGCACACAGGAACACAGCTTAAAGTCCCATCTGATGGATGGATCACTTTCCAAGCCCATCGGTGTCTCCTACTGACCATGGGCAGAGCAGCAGGTTTTGCAAAGATAAATCTCAATGCTGACTCAGCTGGGACTTGAACCTGGAAATTGCAGATTACGAGTGTGGCATGCTACCGACTGAGCCACCCCCCATCCCAACCCGTAGGAGTTGTCCATTGCCATTGCAGCTACCAATAACAAAGGGACTTATCACCTCTCCCATTTATCTCCGCAAAACTCCCCGCCCTGCCCACGGTCAGTAGGGGACACCGATGGGCTTGGAAAGGCCGCCGTCCATCGGATGGGACGTTAAGCCATGGCCCCGTGTGCGGGAGAGCCATACCCTGTGCACGTTAAAGAACACGCTGGATGGCCTTGACGGGAGACTACCGTCTGTCTCCCAACAGCTGTTCCAGTGGGTCCCCTCCCCCAACCTACTCTGAGCCTTCGGGGTCCTTGTGACCTGGTCATTTAGCCCATGGTGTGCAAAAAAGTGCCGCTCAGAGGTAAAACAACCCAACAACAACCCACCTCTCCCAAAGGTCAGAGTCAGTATCAACTTTAGCACTGAAGCTGCCATGAACAAGGTTAATATCCTTTCCTTGACAGCATACAAAATATCCTGAAGATGTCCTTAAAACCTATCTTTCTGATCCTCATTGGTGTCTTCAGTTGGGGCATAACAACAGATAACATTCTTTAATGCTTAAATTTAAATTTAGCTGTAAGAACTATTTCATTAATGCACTCATTCCTAGAAGAGCAACACTAACATGTCTGCTGAGAAGCAACCCTATGTCTTGGAGATAAATTCCTCTTTTCCCAGAGGGAACATGGAAAGCAAGATTATTTTTAAATGTCAGATCTTTATCTGTCCATCTGGTCTCTTGCAAGACAGAATATCTTGGTTATAATGGTGGAATTCTTGTCTAAAGACATCAAGAGAATAATCTCTGTATAAATTCCTCACATTCCAAGACTTGTAGAGAGAAATTGTTAGAGGGATATTTAAAGAAACTGTTTATTAAGAGAGGAAATGCCAACAATATCAAACAGTCCCTTAACCACAGGCATGGGATGAAAACCTGTTCCTCACTACTAAAAGCTGGTCGGACTTTCGCTAATGTAGGTTTTACAATGACTGTAGAAGCAAAGGTTCAGGTACCTGTGATAGCCTCTGATCAGGATTATGCATCAGCTGATAAAACATATCCTGTGAATCTATTCATTTGGGGCTGTCAACCCAAAAAGAGAAAACACAGTGGAAATTTTTCCCTCAACAGAAACCCACCAGTGAAGCAAACTCAGTATCCATAATCAAGCTCAGAGCCAATATTCCATTCATGTTGGTTACATATATCTAGTGAGCATCAGGACCCTGTGTGGTTGACCACTCCTCAGCAGGGTAGAAAAAAAAGTCCAGATCAGTAGGCCACACTGATCTGGCTCCCTCCCCTTCTATTCCCTTCCACAAGAGAGTATCTCTTTTAAAAGGTACTATGAACTGCACCAGGAGAAGGTGGATCAGACTTTTGGTTGGACCTGGCAGTTTCTGTGCATCATCACAGGGGATTGGTGCATAGCTTTCCTTCCAGTGAATATCTAGCTACCATTTAAGACCAACTCTAAAAAAAAAGTCCTATTAAAATAAAACTAGTCATCTTTATTATCAAATATTTTATTTTCAGAAAATCCAGAATTAAATGCTGATTAATTTGGTATATAAACATGCCATAATTTTTTCACTAGTATTTGGCAAAAAAAAGCTATAAAGTTAAATTTTTTTTGGCTGAGCATCAGGAAAAAATAGTTTAGCTTCTGGATGTAAACAGTTTTTCAGGCTAAACACTGGAAGGGTTTAAAAAGATGATAAAATGAAGGAGCGAACTCAGATGAAGCAAATAAAATTTCAATTTTTAGAACTTCTGGAATGTATTCAAAAGAAAATTCCATCAAGCAAAAATTTGGCTTATGATGCTAATCAGAAATCTAGATTTATAGCTCCTGAAAAAAAATTCTCTGTATTCAATATGAATATTTATAAACTTTTCAAAAAATTTTCTTTGCTGAAAAAAAAAAGAGATCACAACCGATTGACATAATTAGCTGTTAAAAGTAGTTGATTAGTTGAAAAATTGTTGTCCTGATATTTTTCAACTAATTATTTGAAGTGTTTCTTGTCTACAGGACTTTTGCCTGTGATACTTTATTACTGAGTCATAATCAATGCCTATTGTAAATGAGGTTTAACCCTTTAATGGCCCAAAATTTGAAGTGGCACTAAACTAAACAGTACTATTCCTTTGTCTTTACTACCCTATACCCTTTTTGGAGCTATTCTGGGTGTTAATGGGTTAAACTAATGCAATAATTTAACAATTTTAATTACAGTAATAAATTCTTTACATTACCAAAGTGCTTCTGGAAACAGCAAATGCTTGTCCAGGGCCAAATACATCCATCCAATGTGTTGACATGGAAGGTTTATGTTTGTTCTTTATGTGAAATTCAGATTCTGGATCAAAGGCCTAAATACAAAAAAAATTTTGGTTAAAATTGATGTGCATAATGCACATCAATTTTAACAAAATATATAGTTTGATATATTATTCATAAGAAATATATATATGAATAGTAGCAGTTATTTTTAAAACAAAACAGGATGCAGGAACTTTTCAATACAAAATCAGAAATATGTCAGAAATTTTAGCTGTCCTTTTTTTCATAAAACAGATAAACACTTACATTTCATATGATATTCCATTAACTATTAACAAAAATAGTAATGTCTTGCACTGCCTAGATTAAAAAAAAAATAGAAAATTTCCTTGTTATGCCAAAAGCAAAATTTAATGTTCCTAAAGTAAGATTTGGTAAAAAATACTGAAGATAAATTAAAGATCTCTATCAAATTTATATATGTAGGCCATTCAGAAAGAAAAGAACGTTTGCGCATAGTGTCTGCGCAGGTTTCTGGCCGGAGCTCAATTAAGGTCAGTCGGGCCCAGTAAGTTGTTGGCTATCTCCTGACACCATTGTCGGGCATGTATTATCCATTTGTGGTTAGTTACGATCTTTCAAAATAAACACACGCATTGAAAATCCTGCCAGATGTGAAGTTTGATCAGTTATGTTATCTGACTGCTGAAAACACCAGGCTTATTAACATTCATCAGAAACTTGTTCAAGTGTATGGAATGAATCCAATGTCAAAAAGTGGTGCATAATGTTTAAAAACAGAAAAACAAATGTCCATGACAAGGGTGGTCAGGGTGCCCCTCTCCCATCAAGCATGATCTGAACACTGCCTGGAAGACAAAGGAGCTGCTTGATGATTTCACTGGGAAGTTTTTGAGCATCCACCTTACAGCTCAGACTTGGTGCCATCGGAATACCACTTGTTCCCCAATTTAAAGCAGTTCCTTGGTGGACAACGTTTTGATGATAATGATGTGCTAAAGAAGGCTGATATGAACTAGCTGAAAGGACAGGTGGCAGAGTTTTATGAGGAGGGGATACTTAAACTTATCCCAAGATATGACAAGTGCCTCAATGTCCAGGGTGACTATGTAGAAAAATAGACTACCTAAGTTATGAGTTAAAAATTGTAAATAAAATATTTAAAAAATTTAAAAGTATTTAGCTTTTATAACCAAATGTTTTTTACTTTCTGAATGTCCCTAGTACATTTTGATTTTCAACAACATTCATTCAATATTTAAAGAGTTGTGACAGTCTAAATATTTAACAACAGCAATGCTAAACATAAGAATTTACTTCAGAATTTTATTAAAACTTAAATATAAGCATAATAATAACATTAAAATTTAAATATAAGTAAAATTAACCATTTAATGAACTATGTGCACACCAATCCTAGATTAATATGATGGATGATGGATTGTTCTTTAAAAACATTTGTGTAAGTATTGGGTTGTTTCTCCTCTGAGTACACTTTTGCACACAATGGTCTAATGGCCAGATCACAAAGGACCACAAGGACTCAGAGAAGGTTGGGGGAAGGTACATTAGGAAGTTGTTAGGAGCAAGATGGTAGCCTCCTATCATGGTCATCCAGCATGTTCGTTAACAAGCACAGGGTAAGGCTTACATCCCATTTGACAGACAGTGATTTACACAGTGCTGACAGACAGAGTGCTCACAGACAGAGAGCTCTTCTGTGTAAGGAGATAAAAGGTAGAATGTGTTAATCAATAAAAATATAGCTGACTACTTACCTTGACTAGAACTTCTGATAGCAACCGTTCTGCAACAGGTTCATGTTTAAGGCGAGCTACCACCAGATTTATGAGCAAATGAAGCATATTGCGAACTCCTTCTTGAACTTCTAATCCCCATGTCCGTACAGCTCCAGAAGTAAGAAGCTAAAAAATTATATTTATATAAATACTTATACATAAATTTATTTTTACTGCAATAATTCTAAAATTCTACTGATCCATATAGCTACACATCTACAAACTACTGAAATTGGCAGTGTCATGCAACTTTAATTGCTCTGTGATGTAAAACAGTTTACAACACTGCATCATTTATTCCTAATAATATGGCAAAATCAGTCTAAAAACTAAAATCTTATGGTATATTTAACAGTTATTCTGTGATATCTTGATTGCTTGCAATATATCCTCATTCTGAAAGGAAAACACTATTTTTTATCTTTAAACTGTTAGATTTCTCATAATACGGACAAGACATTTTTTTAAATAAATTATGGACATTTTTTTAAAAACTTTTTCGTAGGAAAAAATTTGGACTTTATCCTATAGTAACTAGCAGCTATATATATATAGGTCATATTACATACCAAATGAAGAGCACTGATTATGAATAATAACAGAAATTAAAATTAAGCCTAGTTTTGAAAATTGGTTAAATTGGCTTTGAACACTTTAAAGGTAAAGGTCAGGTAACTATCATCTGTCAGATGAGTTATTAAGTTGTGGTCTTTTAAGCAAGAGGGCTATATCCTGTACAATTTGGTACCTATGCAAAGACTCCCATCTGACACTAACCAGCTATCTAGTAGGCCCTTTCCCAACTGAATTAAGCAACTTTCCAAGCCTTAGTAAACAAGTTCTTGTAATCTAATCATTCTGCAGCAGAAAAGTGACACTCAGAGGTAAAACAACTCAACATAATTTTCTATGACATATTAGATTTCATGAGTTATATAACTGTACCTGATATAAATATTTCCATTAACATTATGTCTGACACCTAATCAGTTTAGTAAAAAGCATTACTCTTTTATATGCATTTCCCAATGAGAATTAATGAAAAGGTATATTTTCCAAGAGTTCACAATAATATATTGTGTGCCTCTGTACACAATATTTTACAATTAACTCTATAATCAGTTAGAGAGTTGGATTAAATACATACGTGAGATTATCAACTGAAGCATGTATTAAAAGGCATTCATTAAGTGATGCATGTAATGGCATCTGAATGATGCATACAATGCATTTGTATAGGGTTGGGTTGTTTTACCTCTGAGCGGCACTTTTTTGCACACCATGGGCTAAATGGCCAGGTCACATGGACCCCGAAGGCTCAGAGAAGGTTGGGGGAGGGGACCCACTGGAACAGCTGTTGGGAGACAGTGGTAGCCTCCCGTCAAGGCCATCCAGTGTGTTCTTTAACGTGCGCAGGGTATGGCTCTCCCGCACATGGGACCACAGCTTAACATCCCATCCGACGGACGGCGGTCTTTCTAAGCCCATCGGTGTCCCCTACTGACCATGGGCAGGGCGGAGAATTTTGCGGAGATAAATCTCAACGCTGACCCAGCTGGGACTCGAACCTGTTGTATTTGTATATTAATTGAATATATTCAAAAAACAACTGTACATTATCAAAAGTAGTCACTGTAAGAACAAAATATTTTAGAAAATGATAGAAACATGAATGATTTCCATAAATGATACATTTTTTGAAAGCTGAAAATAAGTTACTTCATTTACCTTTTGAATGTCATATTTTTAACAATTACTACCTTTGCAGCCAAATTGATATTTGTTTTTCTGCAGAAATAAACTAAACTTTAAAACCTTATTCTTAAGAGACTAATAAGTTGTGTTACATACCAAATAAAAATAGCATATAATTATATACAACAAAACCAACAACCAGTGTGTAACTTTGAAAAATGGCAAAAAAAATAATAAAAAATTATATGTCTAATTTCAAAAGGCACTAACATGCTATTCTGACACTTGTAAAGTTAATGGAATTTTTTAAGGGTTAGACTGGAATGATTGAATTTTTAGGTTTTCCTTTAAGATAACAAAATGTTAAACAATGGAAAATATACTTTCAAATAAATAAGCTACAGAAAGAGTAAATAATGACTTAAGAAAAGCATATTTTACCACAACACAATATATAAAATAACTGGAAAACCATTTCACCTCTGATGAATATGAAATGCTCATTTACAAAGACACAAATAAGCTTTCCCAATTTTCAAATTTAGCATCTTTTAATGGTAGAAATTAAAATTAAAAAAGTCTCAAAAAAGAAAATAATATTTTACTGGTAACTCTTTATTCTAGAAAGAATTTTTCATTTATCTCTTAAAAAATGTTATGATTTTCTACCCTTCCCCCCAGACCACAGATGAGGGGGCAAATCAATGTTGTAAATGTAAACACATAACACTACACTCTACTGGAAAATTGCACATTTCTAGCATGAATAGACTGCTTACGATTATTCAGTCACAGCTTTGCCATTTTTCAACCATAAAGCTCTCAAGTGGTGGAAATTCAAACTGCTAAAAGATTTGAAGATTGGGAATTGTAATATTTTGTTAATATATATCCAAACAAAAAATTTTTTTTAATTTATCTCTTAAAATAAAAAAGCTGAATATATACAGATAAGACAGGTGGACATACAGACAGATAACAAATGAAAACAATAGCTTTTTTTTAAATGAGCTACAAATTATTGTCAAGGGATGTCACTATCATCCAGGCCTGGAGCTAGGAGGCCCCCCACCACCCCTTGAAAATGCTAGTAACTAGAATGTATGTGAAAAAATATTAAACATATTGTATAAAATGAATTTCTCAAGAAATTTTTTAAAGATCAAAACCAGAGAAAATATTTTTAATTTGGAATGCTGATCCAATCATTTGCATCTAAGTAAAAGAGGACTAGATGTGGAGCTGAATATATGGAAGGTCGATTGTCACAAAATGATAAGCAGTAAAAGTTTTCATTAGTCAGTGCTTGGTTACTGATCAAAGGGATCTGGGTTCATGCCCCCAAGTAAGGCATGTATATTAGTGTTGTTTTTCTGCTGAGGTCCTGCAATCCTCACAGACCTACTACTTTGGTGTATAAAATGACAGGCTCCTGTCTGACTTCTGTGACAAGCAGTTGCTTGAAAGGGTATTTTTTGTTTTATTGTTTACATAATTAAATAATTTATAGCATAATGGTACTCAATGTTGTTTATAACAACTCAAATGCAACTTAATAATTGATAATTTGAAAAATGGCAAATATTTAATCAAATAAATTTATCTCTATTGCAATTATATAATTTGTTCAATAACTATTTATCTGTAAAAAATCTGCAGAAACAAATATAATGAATTATATAAGGATACTGATGGAACAGATTTCAACACTACTTAGTAATATTTATTTCCCTGCTTGTCAGCACAGAAACATCTCTTTAAGCTCTAGCTAACTTTTTCATTATCTCTTAGGTTTGGTTGGATTGTTTTACCTCTGAGGCACTTTTTTTGTACACAATGGGTTATATGGCCAGGTCACAAGGACCCCAAGGGTTCAAAGAAAGGTGGGAGAGGACCCACTGGATGATGCTGGGAGACAGATGGCAACTGTCAAGGCCAACCAGTGTGTTCTTTAATGTGCACAGGGTATGGCTCTCCTGCACACAGAGTCATGGCTTAAATTCCCATCCAACAGATGGCAGCCTTTCCAAGCCCATCAGTGTCCCTTACTGACTGAGGGCAGGGTGGAGATTTTTATGGAGATAAATCTCAATGCTGGTCCAGATGGGACTAGAACCTGGAAGCTATAGATTACAAGTCTAGTGCACTACCAATTGAGACCTCTCTGCCCCTCGTGCCTTTTTTTTATTGTTTCACACATTTTCCATAAAGTACACATCAAGGAGTTTCTCTTTGGCACAAAATATTTTTTAAATAATCAGCAGCAGAAAAATATAATATTTAGGACATGAAAAAAAAAACAGTTTAAAATTTACCTTTTTAAAAGCTTCAGGCATACAATATTCAACAAACCTCCTACAGTTGTCATCAACATCACAGAGACCTAAAATGAAAGGTATTCTGATTCAACATACGAAGAAAACAAACAAAGTTTGTTTTTATTTAAAACTTTATTTTAAATAAAATTTTTATTTAAAACTATTTAAAACAAAGTTTGTGTTTTATTTAAAACTGAGTTTTCCACTGAAATGTTGGATTTACATGCTTAGCATTTAAATTAATATCTTTCTGTGGAACTGATGCTAGTAACTAGAATGGATGTGAAATCATTGTCTACATATGTGGTCCCATCAGTAGAAAGAATTAACTTCATAGTTATCAGAAAAATTAATGGCAACCTGAAAACTAAGTAGGTGATACTTAACATATAATCAAAAGATTCTGAATTCATATCCCAGTCAGGTTAAAACTCAGTTTTTCTGCTAACATTGCACTTGTTTAAAAAAAACTGCAGGATGTTTTCCTATGAATATTTACAATTTAATTCTACAATAGCAGTTATCAGCTCTTGGCATTTTTTGTGTATAACACATCATTTTGAAAATACTGTAATCATTTAATTTGAGGGCAAAAAATTTTAATACTAACTTGTGCTACTTCATTTTTCTAAAATATAAGCAAATGAGAAAGAGAAATAACTTTGTAATAAATCAAAAATTAGCAGAAATCAATAAACAATTTTTCTGAAAAAATGAATTTTGCTGTTGAGTGGGAACTCATTTTGTTGTCAACCTGATTCAATATTAAAGAATACTTGGCCTTACTGCTCAAGAGACCAGGGTTGTGATCTCTTCCATTTAGTTCCTTTTATGAGTAGTAAAAGATTCAAAAATCAGTGAATGACTCTTAAGGAACTAGTCTCTAGTATATAGTAGATACTGATACCTGAATTCCTGTGGACACAATAGCAATAGGTATTTTAGAATGATAGTATACTGCTCACAAAAATTAGGGGATATTTCTTCGCTTCATATCCATTTTGAAATATCCCCTAATTTTTGTGAGCAGTATACTTTGAGATAAAGCCAAAAAGTTGAGATGTTAATAATTCACACATGATAATCCTATATCTTCTTTACCTAGATCACTTAGTTATGGCTTCAGCATTTAAAACTGTATCCACATTTGATACACAAAACTAGTGTTAGTAATTAATCTGCTGAAAAATCAGGCAGAAAATGGCTTTCCATTTTAATAAATATCATAAGTAGTGCTTTTGTGCTACATATACACTCCAATATGATGGTTCACAGTTGAATCAGCAATTAAAACTATTTCTTTGAACCTGATTTGCAAATTGGCATAATATATAATCAGCAATAATGATGCACAATATAATAAAAAACAAAATATGAATCTTCCTATAAAAAATTAAAGAAAAACTAAATAAAAACTACATATTGGTTAGCCAACTTATAATCTGAGCAGCCGATAAGCTACTGAAATATAGAATATATAACATATATGTTACACATAAGTTTCTTAGTATTAAATAAATCACTTTACTTGCTTCACAAACAACAAGAAAAATGGGATCCAGTGAGAACCTGCAAGAAACCTATTTCAAAGAAAGCAAAATACCAATCTCAATATTCATGCATAAACTTTACTAAAGCTTTCTATGTTTAAAGATAAAGAATTGTCTTGAGCCAGGTCAGATAAAAATCCACAACATCCTGATAACATTACATGTTAATGGCAAGGTTCAAAACTGAGTAACGTAAGACTACTCAACTATTCCACGTAATACTTGAATTTGGAGATATAGCTTAAAAATATTATTGTTGCATTTTTTACATAAAAAATGCATTTTAATAAAGGTATATAGTTTTATGCCTTCGCCTTTGGTGAAAGCATTAAATACATATTATTATTATTAATTCATTCTGCTCCTGTTTATTAATGTATTGGTTACACTGGGCAGTAGAACTAATCATAATAATTTACTAATGAAAAAAGTCCAATCATATTTTACTAGGTGTAATAGTTTTAGAACTACTTCTTTAATAACAGTACAAGATATTTCTTTATTTTCTTTTTATGCAAAGGAAATGTTGACTTCAGCTAGAAATAAATATGTCTGATCCAATCCAATGTAGAATTGGAAACAGTTAAGTACAAATTAATGGCACCCAGTGGTTGAGTGGTTAAGCATGCTTGGTTACTGATCAAGGGACCTGGGTTTGAGCCCCAGTTAAGGAATGGATTTTTTTTTACATTGTCCTGCTGCTGTCTCACCTTCATTGTGATATATTACACTGACAAGCTACTTGTCAGACCTCTGTAACAAGCAGATGCTTACAACATAATTTATTTTATAAAATAATCAAAAAATGGACTGACACATTTCATTCACCAAACACTAGGTGGCAATTTTATCATGCTAAATGTTTGCAGAAAATAAAATGTCAAATAAGATAACTAAGATGTTTGGTGTGTGAGATGTTATGGAAAACTGACAATTTGCAATAAGGTGCTATTTCTGGAATGAAAGGAAGTTAAAAAAAATAAAGATGTTGAACAAAGAAGGGGAAAAGGACTTAGAATCAAATAATACATTTCAGCCACATTCTGTTCAGAGCATATTTTCAGTTCAAAACTTTTACCGCTATTGCACATTTTTACTAAATGTCTCTTGTTTACTTGTATTCAAAGTTGCATTACCATTTCAGATAATATTGTCATGGATTATGTACAAGAGTTTAATAATTCTTTTGTTTCTAAGTATGAAAATAAACCTGAAAACAATACCAAGGTATTGGAACTTTCCTGTCTTGTCTATAATACAGAATTATTTTTATTGCTCCCAAAATAAAGCAAAAAAAAAAATAGAGTTTCAAAAATAACCTTAATTTCCAGCAACAGAAGAAAAATATGTTTATATTTTAGATTTTACTTAATTTGATTAAACTATTAATTCCCTATGAAAAATTACTCTATTTTTTAAATCTTTCATTATTTATTCAGAAGGAAGCAAGCAAGTAGACAAAAAACCCTAATGATATACCTTCTTCTGCTAAGTGTGTAGCACAAATTAAGCATTTTCCTAAAGACTCTTCTTTTTTGTATGGAATAGACCAACGATCTGTAAAAACTCTTGATTCAAGTTCATAGAGATTAGTAGTTGGAAATTCCATGGATGTTCCTGGAAGACTCTCATTTTTCTGGAGAGTGGTCTTGGTTCCCTATAAGAAATTTATTTTTCATCAATCATCTATTTTCACAACCAAAACTTTATATATAATCATTGTTTATTAGCAAGTTTATTATATAAATAAATTACTTAAATGAGTAGGGAGGGGAGAAATCAGCATTAAACATTTCTATTATATACTGAAAACTGAAAAATAAATAGCAATGAAATTCTGAAATATTTTGAAGTCACATGATATAAAAATTTATTCTTGCTTTTGATTTTGGAAAAATAAGTAGAAAATTTAGATTCTAGCTCAACCTTGCAGATATAAACATACCCAGACCATCAATATTTACAGATTGTCATTGACAAAACAGAAAAATCTGCAAGTTTTCCTTTTTTTTTAATAACTAAATTTTTATTGCAAGAGTTTTTTGATCAAATTACCTTACTGAGATCTGCTTAGCTGACCTATTACCTTACTGATTTGTGGTACCAATTTTGACAAAACTAGACTAGTATCAGAATATATTATATATTTTCTTTTTTTTCTTTTTTACTCAATTTAATATTGGTGAAAAAATATTAGGTGTTTTAAAACTCTGAGTGTAAAGTTAATATGAAAATAATTTGAAAGATAACTTCAAAATTTTATTGCCCAACGACAGAGAAATTTGTGTTATTTTAAGCTATTTTAACTCCAAGTTGTTTTGCTTTACACTTTTTAGTGGCACTGTTTAGCACGCAGTATGCTAACAGTGCCACTAAAGTCATGTCATAAGGACCCCAATGGCTGAAAGTTGGGGGAAGGAAAACCACTTCACAGTTGTCAGAAGATAGATGGAGGGTAAACATCAAGGCCATCTAGTGTGCTCTTTAGTATGCACAAGGTTCAGCCCTCCTGCACATGGAGCCATGGTCAATATATCATCCAATGACCAGTAGTCTTTTCAAGCTCAATGGTATCCACTCATTCTTACCAAGGGCAAAGTGGAGGTTAGGGGAAATAAATTTGTTGAGACAATACTCTGAGTGCCAGAAGCCAAAATCTCATTTTCACTTTTTGGTAACCTGGAAACAATATTTTGGTTCCAGAGTATAAAGTGGACATTTTTCTTTTCAACAGAAATAGCAATTATCAATAAATAGTTTAGTGAAAAAAAGGAGTTTTGCTGATGTGTGGGATTCAAACTCACGTCTCTCCAGATTTGTGCCAAAGTGTTCTAAGACAGCTAAACTAATGCCAGATCCCTTTTTTTGTCCAGTACCTGTATGTGTCTAACCACCCAAACAATGCAAACTGCCAATGTATAGAATATATGCAACCCATGAGTTATTGCATGGTGTAGTGCTTCGATGTGTGATTCACCGCACAGTTATAGAAAGCAAATACTTGTTGGCAGAGCTAGTTTCACTGGATACCCCAAGGAGAACCGATGAAGCTTTACAAGGGGGACACATTCTGTGTTGGGTTGTTTTACCTCTGAGCGGCACTTTTTTTTTGCACACCATGGGCTAAATGGTCAGGTCATAAGGACCCCGAAGGCTCAGAGAAGGTTGGGGGAGGGGACCCACTGGGACAGCTGTTAGGAGGCAGATAGTAGCCTCCCATCAAGGCCATCCAGCGTGTTCTTTAATGTGCACAGGGTATGACACATTCTGTGAATAGTAAAATGGTTAGTGGAACTTCAGCTGACAAGTCAAAGAAGAAGAACAAATTGTTGAAATGTGGTTGCAAATGAAATCAGTGATAAAGGAACAACATCATGGCTTGCCTAACTTTGACTAATATAAAGGTTTGGGAGAATGGTTTTCTTCTCTATGACATAGAGTGTATGGATATTCATAATAGAGTGTTTGATTATTATGAATCGAGGTTTATGCAATATTGCATTAAAGTGAACATTAATGGCTATGCTACTGCAGCAGATGGCGGCAGATTCGTAACTTCATGCTTCTATTTCTAGATTCAAGTCTCCACTGCAGTTGTGTTGAGATTTTTTCTGAGCTGATGACACTGATGGGCTTGATGATGTCTCCGTCCATCAGATGAAAATATCCTACTGAGGATGTGATCAAACTACTTGATCACAAAACATGTCTGGGACCATAGCAGAGCAAATACATCCAGCAATAAAACGGTAATGCATAAAATCTTTTTTATCTAAGTAATTTAAAATACTACAGTAAGCATTAATTTCAGTAAAAAAGAAAATATATAATATATTCTAATACTAGGCTAGTTTTGTCAAAATTGGTACCACAAATCAGTAAGGTAATAAATAGGTCAGCTAAGCAGACCTCAGTAAGGTAATTTGATCAGGTAACATAGATCACCAATGTAGAAAAGTTCTGTGCACTCAGACTTTGTAATATAAAAGCTACTGACCTTTTTGGTTAGAGATATCTGTGCACACAAAAAATAACCATTGACTGTAAAAAACATCAAATACCTAACAACTTGCCTTGCATGGCAATTACCTTTACCTACAAACCTTATAAACCTTATATATTGTTCTCTTGTAGAGAATTTGATTCTATAGAGATACAGAAATGTGCATTTTTTTTTACATTGTGTTGACATTTTATATCTAGCAAAGTTGCAATGTTTTCAAATCTTTTAATACAAGATATTATTTTTTATCATTGGCAGAAGTTGCATCACCTAACAACTATATACACTGCCTGGCTAAATTATGATGAACACTGCATCATATGAGAAGTACCATGAAACCTGCCAATTCATGCAAAATTCCTTATTGATGTTAGTATTCTATATCACTACTAATTCCTATAAAAGTCATAAGGAACATCTGTAATGGAGGTGATGGAACTCAATGGAAAATTATGGGGCACAGTATCCAAAGTATAAGAGAATGCCAACAGTCTCAAAAATTATCTGACAATAATGAAAAATGCAGGAGGAAAACGGTTCTGGCAGTGTAAGTATTGGGTAGATGTTCATAATAATTTGGATAGGCAGTGTATATTGCTTTCAATCAATATTTAGTACAGTTTTGATTTTTAAAAAAAAATTTCTTTGCTGCTTCATCAATTAAGCTTATTGTTCCTCAATTATATACCCTGATGGAATATAATGATAATTTGAAACTTGAATGGAAGTAAAAGTACTATGGGTTTATGGCAGCTACTTTGGGAAACATCAATTTGTAAAATCACATTGAAAAACTCAATTTTTAAAAGATAGGATTTATTTCAATTATATATCTTTTTAATTTAACTAAAATAATATAAGCATTAACACTAATTAACATTAGGAAACTTGCAATTTTTAATTTAAAATTTTTCCATTATTTTAAAATTGAACTTTTTTATAACAGTTACAGTAGTTTGCATAACTGTTAATCTATATAATAAAAGATGTTTGTGTGTGTGTCTGTCTGTCTGTCTGCATATGTGTCTGTGGCAGCCATAATTCATTGGGAAATCAATGTATAAGCTTCAAATTTTCAGAGAATGTTTCTGGTTATGGTCCGGATTGCAGTACTAAATTTTAGGTCGAAAGTCCAAAAGGGGGGCTTGCTAGAAGCAAAAATATTTATCACGCTATTCCTACAATTAACGAGAATCGCTGTCAAATTTATTGTTGCCATTTACTGTTCCCTAACTGTGAAAGTAAAGAGAGAAAATAGAATCTGCTGCCGTTGTCAGATTTCACACTTTTCCAAAGGCATTATTTAGGTGTTCCATTGCAGCTAGGAACCTGATTTTCAAACCCAACATGGGGTCTAGCAGGGGGAACCAGCCTACCAAATTTGGGACCTTTCGGTGAAGTATGTGGGAAATAACAGAATGCCAAAATTTGACGAAATAAAAGCTGTCACAATTTGTGCAGAAATGAAGCCATGGGCCAAATGGGAAGGCAATTTTTAAACCAATCACTGCAGTACACAAGGTACATGATTTATTTTAATCTTGATTTTCAACAATATTTGTTCTATATTTAGAGAGTTATGGAAATTGGACTATTTAACAGCCACAAAGTGAGTTTGAATAATTGCTCTGAAAAACTGATTAACAAAAGCAATAACCATTATACTACTTTCATTATACTGGGCATACATGTGTGGGGCACACGGGGGACACTGTGCAGGAAATTTGGACTGTGCAGACAAATATCATGGGAGTTATAGGGTGGCAAAATCTGTGGTAACAGAAATAAAAATCTCAATAGTTTAAACAGAAACTTAGCCACGGGCTATGAGAGAGCTTGCTGATGTCAACAATGATCCATGCCGCCACCACCAGGCAAATTTCTTCCTGTTGAAAATATGTGCTAAACTATGGGGGGGGGGGGGGGGGTTACTTACAAAATTTCCTTTAATGCAGAGAAAATAAGAATATACAGATTTAAAGTGACACCCAGGCAGTGCCAGGTACATTCAACTAGTAGAACAATAATTCAATCCCAATTTCATCTTTTAATTAAACTTTGCATACTATGAAATATTTTTAATTTCTTTTCACAGATCTTTATCCCTTCTTAGACACATTTTTCAATGACATTAATGTAGTATTCAGTGATGCAGTGGTATTGCTTAGTTTACAATCACACTGCAACTGTCAGGTTCGAATCCTGGGATGATTGGTTGTTTCTTTATGTGCTGTTGGCTTTAACTGAGGAAGTGGTCAGCAGTGACTTCAGTCTTAGTGGGGCATGTCCTTGTATGAGAAGGCCTGTGCAAACCAGGAGTAGTTTCTAGATACCTTCTCCATCATATATATGTTGCAAATTAAAACAATGAATGAAATGTTTAAAAAATTGAAATATCATGAAGCATTTATATTGAAGTAATGAAATAATTTTAAAATAATGAGAACATTAACTTCTCTTTTCAAATTGGCTTGTGGTAAAAACTGCTGGCTGTTTGGATTTTTTTTAATTTCCCTATCCATTAATAACTGAGAGAAGTTAAGGATCTTTTTAAAGATATATATACACTCAGTGCCACTTTACTACGTACAGACAGTTCCATGTTACATCAAGAGTAACTCAGCTACAAAACTCAATAACTTCTTAATAAGCTTTCAATGAAAAAAAATGTAATTGAAGATAATTTAAAGATTTCAATCAAATCTATTAAATCTTAATTTCCAACATTATGATTTCAGTATTTAAAGTTGTGGAAGCTGAAACATTTAACAAGTTAGCTCATTCTGCACAAAATAAAATTGGCAAAAATTAACATAATTATTGCACAAACAGCTAAAACTATTCTCACACATGCTAGTAAAGTTTAGTATAATGGTTATTGCTTTTGTTTTAATTTACTCACTTATTAGTTATTCAAACTCACTTTGTGGCTGTTAAATAGTCCAATTTCTATAACTCTATATATAGAACAAATATTGTTGAAAATCAAGATTAAAATAGATTTGATTGAGATCCGTAAATTATCTCTATTAACATTTTTTTCCTAAAAATCTTATTTAAAAAGTCACTGAGTTCTATATCTCAATTACTATTGACTCAATAACTAATATGGAACTGTACTGAATAAAATGGCTGTTGAGTGCATTTGGTTATTTCTAAAGGACTGATGAAACTTTCATTATCATATAATACATATTTGGCCGAGTGGTTAGCACGCTTGGTTACTAATCTAAGGGACCTGGGTTTGAACCCCGGGTAAGGCATGGATATTTGTGTTGTTTTTCTGCTGAGGTCCTGCCATCCTCACAGACTTTCTACTATGGCATATAAACTGACAGGCTCCTGTCAGACCTCTGTGGCAAGCAGCTGCTTGAGGGGGTATTTATTTATTTTTTATTTATAATAACCAGTAACCAGAAATTTAAAAGGAGGAAATAAAATCATTATTGGAAATCACAATGGACAAAAGGATGCAGTGGAAGTGATATAATACAACCTATATTTAAGCATTTGTTATTGTAGGAATATCTACTTGTTCTAGCTTGAAAATATTTGAGCTCTACTGAAAATCCAACTTCTTTCAATCTCCTGCTTCCTTGTACATATTCTTCAGAGAATTCTCATCCATATATTTCATTCATTTATATTTCACATATTCATATTCATTTCATTGTTTTGATATTTCATTCTGTCTACCATTAGTAATGCTCTATAACAATGACAGCAAACATTGTTACACTTTATGTCACATATGAAAGAATTTTTACTCAGATAGAGCTTTCCATTCAAATTAAACATAATATAATTTAATATCACAATTATGCTGCAATTAAAACATTATAGCATCTGAATGTGCCATTATGTCCTTAATGAACATACGAGATTTGCTTAAAATAAATTTCAGAGCTCTAAGCTCTGGTCTCATCTAAATAGCATGATCGTTTTCATATTAGGCAACTTAATTCTGTATCTTTCAAATTCGTGAAGGTGAACAAGTATATTATTTTACAGTACTTTACATTGTATGGATGCTAAATACATGTTGCACACTCATCATTATTGTAGCTGTTAGATTTCTGATGAAGTGATGATATTCCTTAGGTATCCTTTTTTTCGCCGTCCCATGGCCGAGTGGTTAGCACGCTTGGCTACTGATCTAAGGGACCTGGGTTCGAGCCCCGGATTAGGCATGGATGTGTGTGTCGTTTTTCTGCTGAGGTCCTGCCATCCTCTCAGATCTCCTACTATGGCATATAAACTGACAGGCTCCTGTCAGACCTCTGTGGCAAGCAGCTGCTTGAGGGGGTATTTATTTATTTATTTTATCCTTTTTTTCATGAACTTGACCCTGTGCTGGCTTAAATATGTTTTCGATATCCTGCGGGCATTTAAAGCTTGGGTTCCAACTATGCTAAGGTAATGTCACTTTCACTGAATCAATGTGGGCTCCCAACTGCTTCTCTTTTTGATGCATTCTAAGTGCTATTGCATACTCTTTTCATCATGGAACATTCAGGCCAACATTTAAGTAATAACTTTAAAGTTTAAAAAAGTTTTAACACTACATAAACTAAAAGCATTCTGTGATGCATTTCACCCCAACACTTGTTGGGCTTCTATAGATTATGGTAGCACACAAGTTTATCTACTTCAGGTCTCTTAGTGATGGTGTCATTAGTCTGGCTCTTGCTACATAACAGAAGGTTCCAAGCTGCTGGAAGTGGGAAGGGGGGGGGGGGGTTATGTCAGTGTTACACACACTACTTTTACTCAAATTTATTAATATATTTTCAAGATAATTTAACTGAAATTTTGTTGGGGAGCTGCTATTATTTTAAGGTTAAGTTTGCTATTTCTAACAGCTTTTTGATTATAGTTTGTGCTAAAATTGTAATTGGTTTACTATTATTAATGTCTTTTTGATATCCCGCTATTCTTTTGGTGGCTGTTTGCTATGTTCTGCTGATATAGCCGCCTTCTCCTGCAATTTATTTTCTAAATCCTCTATTTGTATTCAGCATACTCCCACCATTAATGGTAATTTATTTCTATTGTTAAGTACTAGGTTTTTTATATTACTAGTTATATTAAATGGCACAACTAAGCTTAATTTCACTAAAGTTGTTCTTACTGAATGTGAGAAATTTTTCACATAAGGTACTTGTCATCTATTGAGGGTTATCACTTTTATTTTGTTGTGCTCCCTGGAGTTGAGTATCTTTCTGAGTTTGGAATTTTGCTTTCTGCAAGATACCATTTAAGGTATTTTTAGAGTAACCTGCCTATTGGCTTATGTCATATAATTTAATTCCTTTTTATGTGAGTGAGGGGTTGAGCAGTATCTATGTGTTCATAACATATATGCAGATATTGTTATGCTTTCATTAATATGTAGCATAACGCGGTTCAACATACAAATTCCACTTTTAGATTTAATGCGCAACCAACACAAGAGGAATTCCTTGGGTATGCAGATAGATGCACCTAAACATGACCAACAGAAGCAACATTCCCACCCCACGAATTCACAATAGGTAAGCTTTCCTTTGAAGGAACGATGACCATCTAGACCAACCAAAAGAGCAACTGGGGTAAGAATGCATTAGGTAAGAAACGTGCAGAATGCATCGAAAGCGCAAGAGCATTTTGCCAGTGACCTTTGGCGAGTCGACAACAACATCCGCACAATATCCTTCCTTTCGGTTATGTTTATACAATTGAACGTACCAACATAGGCCAACACTTCTTTCCGAAAGGGAAACGTCTAAAGGTAATAGAAATTCTGTGACAAATGATAGAATTGAACACAGGTAAGCACGACACCGTGCAGCGTAAACGCAGATGAAAAGGCGTAACTATATAACCTTTAAACAGTTTCCCCTGCCACACAATCATAACTAGAATGACACTTGAGTCATAGATCTCAGAGGTAAGACAGGTTCACAACAAAGCCCAGTCTCGAGGGACAAAGTGCGCTTCTGGAACAGCTTGCTGACAGGAGAATCGCATCCTTACATTCCAGTTCGAAGTGAAGGAAACTTGTAGCGACAAAGGGAAGGAACCGAATATAAGGGAAAGGGATACAATGACAAAAACACACTTGACGCTTGAGACACGCAGAGAGGGAGACCAGCATATGAGCCAGAAGGAAGATACCAACTCCGCGATGGACAGAAGAGAGAGGAAAGACCGTAATAGCCCCAAGCAGCTACGAACTTTAGAAATCATAAATGGATTACACCAGAGAGATTAGAAGGGGTTACAATATGGGCAAAAATAAACTCCTGTTTTTTTTTTTTATGTTGATCTATTATGATTATTTGAATATCAAATAAAAATAACATTTGAATAAATGAAAAAATACCAAAAACTTTTATATAGATACAAATAAAAAGAAATTTTTATCTAAAAATATTTATGAATGACTGTATTTTAAAATATTTTTTGCCAATTTATAGTAAAATCCACTTTAAAGCCAGGTACCCCTTAGAATTGAATGAAATGGCTGTCTATCATTTGTGATCAAAATTTTCCTTCAATAAAATTCATTTGAGAAAATGTTTGTTTACAGACTTGTAGGTGCTAGCAAACACAGTCATCATTTCAGAAAAAAATCATTTGACAAGAGGAAATGTAAAATTTGAAAGCCTGCATAAAACTGCACTAGACCTACATATTAAAATGACTCTTTAAACATGTCATTTATTTGTAAATCAAATTTGTTGAAAAATAAAATAATTTTACATTGTTACTTAATATTTTTTTTCATTACCTTACTGCTAGTAGGACATATTTACATTACAAAGCTCAAACAATCCATGAACCACTTGAAAAGGCTGCATAAGCACAACGTGTGGCCCATGTGCCATATGTTGCTGATCCTTGTTGTAGAGTTACACAATATGTACTGAACATTTTGACAAGATTTAATAGAGATTACTTGAAATTTGAGAAAAAATATCCTTTTTTTTACACTCTAACAATTTTAGTTAAATTCCTGACATTTTTGACTTAGCTATGAGAAATCTGACTAGCACTCAAAAAATTAAACTGATTATTGTTTAGCAAAAATATGCAAGTTAAAACATCTTAAAGAAAATCTTAAAACATCCATTATTTAGTCATATTGTGAGAGATATTCATTATTTTCATATTTACTTGAAAATAAAACATATATAGTCTCCAAAAAGCACTTTGTCATATGTCTTAAATTGACACATGCCTTAAATTTATCTATGGAAAAATTAGTAACATGGAAGTTGGAGAAATATTTCTGATCTATAAGCAAGTATACAACTTTCATTGATGCAGTACGGAGAGAAAACCTGAAAAAGGGAATAAGAAGTACATTCTTGAAATGAATTAACACTTATTGCCCAATAATTGCAACATAAGAGCACTGGCAAAAAATGTTTTATAGCTAAGTTAAAAGTGCCAGAGTTTATGGAAATTATCAGAGTGTAAGTTCTCTCTCAATTTTGAAGTAATTTTTATCAGATTTTGACAAAATATTCAGAACACATTGTATTCTCTGTAGAATATGTGAAATGAAAATTATACATGACCCACAAAGTATAGCATGAATTTGCTATAATACAGTTGATGACTTTTGATGTAGCCATGCTCAAAAGTAAAATTACTTACTTTTGCTGGCTACAGAAAAGGAATATTGAGTAAATCTGTTATACAGGAAGAGTTAGAGGTAATTTCTTTTACTCTTTAAATAAACTGAATATAGTTGGCACTTTCTTTTATGTTGGATCAGTTTTCAATAATTATTCAATGCTGTGTTTATATAATGAAGGTAACTAGGTAATATCACAATTATAGTTCTTTATTACTGAATAAGTCTTCTAATAAATATGTTACAGAAACGTAACCGTTGGTTGGTGGTTGCCTATGGTTCTATGAATTATTTCTTTTGGGTTGGTAATGTGAAGTCGTGTGTGATTTGACGGAAATGTGAAGTTACGTTTGATATTTTTTCGCCATTTTGGCTTGATAACTCCTTGGGATAACATGCTTATGCAGCTAGAGCTAAGTGCATATGTATAATATATTCAATGAGGGATTTTTAATGATAGCCAAAATAGAATTAATTAATATGTTCCTGTTTTTTTTTTTTTTTTTTTTTTTTTGAAATTTCATTAATATCTGATAAATAATAAGTTATTTAAGATATTTTGGAATTCAAATTATTTAATATTTGGTGGTTGTTGGGTTGGGTTGTTTTACCTGTGAGCAGCACTTTTTTGCACACCATGGGGTAAATGGCTAGGTCTCGTGGACTCAGAGAAGACCGTGGGCAGGTGGGTAAATTTGCAGAGATAAATCTCAACGCTGACCCTGCTGGGACTTGAACCTAGGAACTACAGATTACGATCCTGTCGTGCTACCGACTGAGCCACCCCTGCCCCAAGGGTTGTTAGTGAAAATGTTAGTGAACTGTTTTGTAATGTTATGGTCACATCATTTGGAAATGGGAATCCGGTAGCTTTTTATGGCTGGGTGTAGGGGGAATGTTTTTGCAAGCTGTTTGGAGTGAGGGACATTTGAAGGGGAAGGAAGGAGTGGTTAACCAGATAGAATTATTTTAAATCTTATTTTTGTGTTTAGTAAGATGTAGTAGTATGTGTTTTGTTTTGAGTGGAAGAAAATGGCAAAAATTTATAATGTGGGGTAATTAAGTTTCAAAAATGAGTGTTTTTATGGGTGTTAGGGTTTCAGGAGAATAGTTTTTGGTGAAACATATAAAGATAGTTTTCAGAGAATTCTAATGTAATGTGGAGGAAGAAGGTTGGAAGTTTTTCTGGGTGGGACTGAACATGGCGGTAGTAACGAACACGAGTATTTCGTTACAGTAGTTTGGGATGAATTGAGTGAATTTCAGTAGTTATGTGTAGTATGGTAATTATTAGTGTATTATAGTGATTTATTAATTTTGTTATATATTTAGGAGTCTTTTAAAGTTACTTATATGATTTATTGTTAATATGTGGAAGTGTTTGATGACTTTTTGATGTAGAAATTATGGGTATTGTAGAATTGTCAGTGTGGAAAAAAATGGCAGTTTTGATGGAGTCAGGAAGGTTAATTAGTAATTTAGGGGAGGGTTATTTGAACAAAGGTGACAATCACAGAATTACCTGGGCGACATTTTAACATCAATATATCAATAAATATTTTGTGGAAACAATTTCGCCGACTTACAGGACTCAAACCCGCATCTTTCCAGAAACATGCCAGAGTATTCTTACCAATTGAAACTAATGCTGGCTCATATTTTTTCGACTAATTTAAGACAAATCTTTCACTGATGGTTTCAGTGCCATCTATGATCAACAGGTGGCAACAATTCCTTTTTATATTGCGCTGAGTGAGATGGAAATAATAAAGTCTCATCACACTATTTACTATTTAGCATTATTAATGATTTAAACATAGGTGACAATCACAGTGTTACCTGGGTGACATTTGGTTTTGGGGTTTTTTCATAATTTGGTCAGCGGTGTCCTGTTTCCGTTTTTCATTTTTTTCGTTTTGTGTTGTGTGCGAGGACATTATTTAGTTTTGGGGGCCTTTTTTTATAATGCCAGTTGGCGATGCATTGTCGATGATGTTCTTGGTTTTGAGATTGGTGTTCAATTTCATTAATTCTGGTGATTTATTTTGGTTAATTATTTTATGTGTGACTGGATTTATTAGTTTAGTTTGTGGAAGTATATTTGTGGAGTGTTTTAACTTGGAAAAAGAGGGGGAATATATCAGGAATTTGTAATATATGGGAAGGTAAAATGTGTTGCGTAATTTCTTTATGTTTTTTTTTTTTTTTGATAATTTTAATCTTTTTAGTAATTCATGGTTGTGAGGGATGTTTTTTAGTAGAATTTCAGGTTTTTTTTGTTACATTGCATTTGTTTACAACTAAAGCAAATTACTATTACCATGGTAACAGTATTTTGCATTTGACATAAACTCAAGTTATCATTATAATGGTAATGAAAAAAACAATCTTTTTTCTAAGAATTGTGGGAATCAACTAAAGGGGCCATTTTGTTATGTTGCATCAAAAAAAAATGGCAGCCGAGGACTGTGATGTGCACTAGTGCCCAAGGGGCTTTTTAATAATTCGGTCGGTGGTGCTTGGTTTCCGATTTTCATGTTTATCAATTTGTGTTGTCTGTGAGGACATTATTTAGTTCGGGGGGGCTTTTTTATAATTCAGTCGGTGGTGCACTGTTTCTGATTTTCAAGTTTTTTGGCTTGCATTGTCTGCGAGGACACTATTTAGTTTCGGGGCTTTTTTATAATTCGGTTGATAGTACACTGTTTCTGATTTTCATGTTTTTTGGCTTGCATTGTCTCCGAGGACATTTAGTTTTGGTGGTTTTTTTTTATAATTATTATTAGTTTAGTTTGTGGAATGTTTTAACTATTGGGTAAAGAGGCAGGGGAGACTGCAGGAATTTGTAGTATATGGGAAGGCAAATGTATTCTTAATTTGATTTTTTTATGTTGTGTTTATTTACGGGCAACGTACCATTACTATGGTAACGGTACTTTGCATTTGACATACAATAGAGTTATCATTACCATGGTAACGAAAAACACAATCTTTTTTCTTGAAATCCCTGTTTGGGTTAGGGTCTGGGGGGTTGTAGGAATTGCTGAAAAGGACTGTTTTGTTGCACTGTGTCAAAAAAAAAATTCCAGCCAAGGGCCATACGTGCATTACTACCAAATCTTTTTAAAAAAATCACGGAGGAACATAAGTTATGTTGATTACTCTAAATTTTCTGATTTGTAATTATAATTAATAGTTTGCTACTCTTATCAGAAACATATAACGTTTCGTTTCTCCTTTAAAGATATATTCCTATTATTATTTTTAACTTTTAAAAGTAAAAAAATGTGGTAAACAGAGATTAAATGTGTACAAACCTGAGAATCTGATACAGATTCATAGGGAGGAGGGGCTACACTTGGCACAAGAGAATGGCTGGCCGGAACATCTTTCATTTCTACATCTTCATTACTTAAATGATATTCAGTATGTTCATTTGTAAGTATTGCAACGGCTTCGTTGATGTCATTTTTACCAAAACGTAAAGCTTTTTTAATATCGTCCACATTTTCAAATCCCATACTCAGTAAGGTTGTAATGTTGTCCTCCTGATCCATTGCGCCGTTATCATTTCTGTGCAGAAAATAAAACTTATTTTAAACGATCTAACCACTGACATAAACTAAGGAAATACACATTAAACGTGGCTCTACTAAGCATAATAAAACAAGCTTCTAATGTAGATATTTACTATATCACGAGCATAAACATTTTTTGTAGTTAATACTTAAGCTCATACATAAGAAGGCCGCCATGATTATTCACGAAATTAGTTAGTAAATGGTTGTTGACTTCCTTCTTTTCAGAAGAAACGTATCGCAGTCAAATTTCATTGAGGTAATATTACTAGAGACAGGACTGGCAACGGACGCTATGAATCTTGACCAACATAATGATAGAGTACAGGTTTGCTCAATTTCTCTAAAAACACACCTTTACACGAACCTCCTATAATATAAAATCTCACTAGATGGCGCGCAAACACTAACAAATAAACCGGTTTTTTCTATCGTTTTCGTGTAAAAGTAGCGAGGAAAAACTTCAAAATTCGTGAATGTAAAGAACCCTGGGGAAAAAAATATGCTATATTTATGTTTGTAACTTGCATGCTGTTCACATTTTTAAATGGAAGGTGTTATTAGGAAGAAAAATCGTATAGATTTGGATTAAAAAAATCATAATAACTTTGGTGATTTCGCTTTTGTATGTCTAAATAATAAACTAAAATAATAGTTTTTTTTAATTTTTTGAAAACGATGTACGATTAGATATTCGAAATTATGTTGGTTGAAAGTGAACGTCCTGAAGTTTTCATAGGAAACAATAATTCACCTCTAAGACCCAGGGTGGGTGGGAAATTGCAATTGTTTTGTTTTCAGCAAAATTTCTTTGTAGACATAAAACTTTTTTTTTTTGCATTGGATAGGTATTGATGAAATATTATGATTTTTCATTTCCTCGTCTCCAAGAAGCTATAAAATGCTAAAAACTGTCGAAAAATGTGAACATTCCAAAATTTCAAATGAATATTGCAAACGATGTATTTATGCTAGAACTTTGAAATTTTGATGGTGGAATGTGCAGGTCACGTTGTACCATTGACAATTATGAGTTGACCACTTAGACCCAAGGGGGTGGAAAAATGCAATTTTTTATGTTTTAAGAGAATATTGTTTCTTTATAGACATTAATTAAGAAATGATTTGGTGTTGCATGGTTATTGATGAAATATCACGATTTACACTTTCCGAAGTTAGTACTAGCGTGATCTAAATATTAGATATTACTCTGAGTTAGTGATTTGAATTATTACCATGAATATAAATAATACTCTATGCATTAGCGGCAAAAGAAATTTGATGCCAAAAACACGCAAAAGAAAACAAACAAAAAAAACAAGATTTCATTTCTCCTGATTAACCTGTTCAGTCTGTTAAACTAGTCTTATTGATAATCAGTGCCACGAGCTCAGCATCCGAGTGGAAAAATTTTTTGCACTTGAATGCCAAGCACTCAGCATAATCGCGTTTCCTCTATTTTATTACCTCCGTAAAGTTCCCCGCCCTGTCCACGGTCATCAGGGGACACTGATGGGTTTGGAAAGTCCGCCGTCTGTCGGATGGGATGTTAAGCCGTGGCCCCATATGCGGGAGAGCCATACCCTGTGCACGTTATAGAACACACTGGATGCCTTGATGGGAGGTTACCATCTGTTCCCCAACAGCTGTTCCAGTGGGTCACCTCCCCCAACCTTCTCTGAGCCTTCGGGATCCTTATGACCTAGCCATTTAGCTAGTGGTGTGCAAAAAAAGTGCCGCTCAGAGGTAAACAACACAATTCTCTATTTTATTTCTCATGTTATTTTGTTTTCATCCTTCTGGTTTTCATCTGAAAGTTACAATACATTTTCAGCTGTCTTTCTGATTTTTTTTAAATGATATAGTTCATAGTTGTTTGAAAAATTGATTGTAAAAGGTATCGAAAATCTCTGCCAAGAGAACAAAGCAATCAAAGGCTCAAGGATATATACCAGTGACCTACGACCCAACTTTCTCCCTCACCCCGCTCCCCGTAGCTTCAGGGCATGGGGTCTGAAGGTATTCCAATTTGCAGTCAGTTGTCTAACCTGGGAGGTGGGAGAGTGCCATCCATTTGAAATCGCACACACCATTTGAACATGTGATACGTAACTTTTGTGACCTTTGATCTTCAACACCTGTCCCTTTGTTTTTATATCATACGCAGCTGTTCTGGACCGACACATCGGAAAACAACATATCAGCATCTTTAAGAATAGAGAAAATTTGAAAAATTGTGTATTGAAAATTTTTAGTTTTGAATCCGAACGCAGAAAGCACTCTAATGAAAACCTATGCAGACAATAGACAATACCATTTGTTTGTGAAGTGTTTGCGCGCCATCTGGCGGATATTTTTTGCATAAGAATGCCTCCAGAAAACTCCAATTGGGCAGGCCTGTACACTATCATTGTTGGCCAAACATGAATATGTACAAAATCTTAAGTCGACTGAGGGATGAATGAGAGGAGACGCCACAACGCGCTTTCCCTGTCGAAGGTCATGATGATGACGCAGCAGGGCGGTAGCCATGTTGTTGCTTCCAAACAAACCGTCTGCGCTGCAATCAAGCCTACTTTTCACGTGTTATACTCAGTGTTACTGGGCGCTATATACGGGAAATATTTCAATGCAGAATTATTGTATAGCAGAACTATTTATGTATTTCGTTGAATACGACAATAACAAACAATGCAAGATTTTAAAAGTTTATTTATATTGCACTGATAACAGTAGAAAACATTTTATGGATAAAACATGAAAGCTATATGCAATAGCAGCATTTAAACCGCAAAAAAATCACATTTGTAAGATTCAGAAAATAACTATTTTATGTTAAAAAATTTCTGATTCCACGAAAATAAAAAAATTTGCCTAACAAAACTAAATAAAGCCAATACTGTAGGAGCCAAAATGGTAGATTTTTAAAACACTTTAAACTTGGTGGAGAAATCATGTATAACACACCTACATTGAAATGCTTTCCAGTGATTTTTCACAATAGTAAAGATTCAACCCCAAAAATATGGTAATAAGTTATGACACCCACTATTAAGACAATTATGAGTGTACTGAATTTTCATTTTGACTTCAAAGTCAACAGGTAGCTCTGGATTTACTATTTATTGATTAATTAATTCTACTATTTCATTTGGAGAATTTTTCGGTTAACTGTTTCCTTTTCTGACAACAAAGTGCAGAAAGTGATGCAAATTAGCTTAAAATTATGATTTATAACATTTAGTTATAACTTTTTAAATTTTAACTGCTGGAAGTCACTTGTAACCTAGTTTGTATTACATCACTTTTGAAAACCTTAATTTGCAGTTATACTCTTCATATTCACTGTTCTGATTGTAGTAATGTGTGTGTTGTTTTGATATGAAACCCCAAGTTCTCAGGGCTTCATATCAACCTATAAGTATTGATTAGACATTTTTAAAACTTTGTACTGACTTTGTTTAAAATTTTCTAATTTTTCAGACAATGGATAAAGGTACAATCACATCTATCCAAGAAATTTTTTGATAGATGAAGAACTTAACAGCTTCTACAGACAAAGTGTGTCATCATCAAAATTCTTTGTTTTGTGATATAGTCAAAAATTCATGAAACTAATCAAACAGAAACATTAGCAAAACTGTTATCTATAATGCTCCTCGTCTCTCTTTATTTAATGGAAAGCTGAAATAAAATATAATTTCTATGTATTGGCCATAAGCTGACAGTGCATTTTAGTTTACAGTGCAAAAAATAAAGCATCTTTTCAAGAAATTTATTTAAATAAAACACTACCGAACAGTAAACCATAGAATTAAGTTTGAAATAAATATGTAAAATTTGTAACACACCTCTAAACTGGTAAAAGGGAAAAAAAATCTCTGGTTTCGATTCTTGGTCCCGTTATATTTAGGTAGCTACACCCCTGAATTTGTGCTTATTTATAAATATATTGCTGTTGCTAATATAACAAGTAAAATAAAAAGAACTAAAACATAACATATACAAAAAAACTAGCTAACAATCCAAAAAAAAAAAAACTCCCCAGATGGTGGCTCGAACCCACCAGCTCTGTGTCTGTACTCTCAGCTTCACATCTCTCCCACATCTCATGCTCATTCTCCTCCCTCAACCAGAGTTAACAGTCAATACAAAAATACATAATTATTACAATCTCTCTCAAAAAAAAATCCCATAAGGATTGAAATACTAATAGAGGAAAAATTCAAAATAATATCTGAAAAAACTATATTAAAAAAAACTAAAAATTATACTAAGCAAAAATAATAAAAATTAAAAAAATATAAAAAAGAAAAAATAAATCCACAGGGTGAAAGAAATATAATATCCATTAAAAAAAAAAGGCAACGTTCCAGACAGTGGCTCGAACCCAACATCTCAGTGCCTGACTCCTCAGTCTCTCTTACCTCCCTTTATGTACGCCTAACCACCCGTCAACCAAAGTAAATATAAAATAACTACAAGCAATACACTAGCTCGATTTAAAATCCATACAGAATTAAATAAATTTAGTATTCACCTTAAAAGGGAAAATTAGAACCCTATCAAAAGAATTAGCGAAAAGGAGAAAAGCATTACACTCTCCTCTCCTCTCTTAACTAAAATTATTTAAACAATTTGAAAAATTTTTACGCTAACTAATGTCGCTATCACTCACCTATGACAATTTACACCAGACACATTAAGTTAATCTAAAAAGAAATTCAAAAAGATAAGACTCCAATCCAAGAAAAAAAGGGGGCATTTAAACAAAACCCTTAAATGCTATCCAAATTAAAAAAAAGAAAGAATGTATTTCTCACCTTATGAAAATACTTTATTGTAATTTACTTTTCCCTTTTTACACTGAACTTATTAAATCAGGAAGAGAGAGGAATTTAAACACTGAAACATGTAAACAAAATAATAATATCTAATACTTCCACCTAAAATAGAATAAAAAACAAAAAAGAGACTCACTGATATTTTTATCACCTCTATTTAAAAGTATGTAAATTCATCATCCATTAAATAGAATACACACTAATATTCAATTAGAGTGAACAAAGTTTTTTAACTGAGAAAGCTTGCAGAAGGAATTCTCAAATAAGCTTAACGTAAAATCAATCAATCAATCAATCAATCAATATAAGAAGTACATCTTAACATTTATCACTGAGTACAATCCTAAGAAAATGAAAAAAGCTGTTGAAGAATCGAGGTTTGTAACTCGAAATAAAACTGATTTCATAGCGGCGTAATTAGAACGTAAAGATACTTGTATCATTATATAATTAATTAAACTTTATAAAAATGACAAACTGACCGATGAAAGGCAATTCCTGGTATTTTTTTGAAGGGCGATTCGTGCATCCAAAACGCTGAATAAATTAACATAACACAAAATCGCATAAAATGAAATTTTTATAGCGCAAGACACATTGTATTCCAACTCTACTGATCAATGTTTTGAATAGAACAACATGGCTGCCGCGCAGTCGCCGTAGCATCATCTTCAAGTGCATAGGGTCCCTCCTCTTTTCTTCCTACCTCAATGCTTAAGTCTACTCCTCAGAGAGGGAGGCGTGTGTGGAGAACGTAAAAAAATCTTTCACCAAGCTCTTATATTTACATGAATTGTGTACTAACTACTCAAAAGTCCTATAAAAGTAGCAATTCGACATTTCAAAGGTTAGTAATTTACGAATATTGTGAAATGCTTTAAAATTTAAATTGTTGAAGCAGGGAGGCCTAAAAATAAATACAGCATTTTAAAATACCGTTCTGTCCTAGTATAATATCAAATGTAGTTCACGATTTTTTCATAAATGAAACTAATAATATTTACACATGAAAAAACGGTGGTTTAAAGATTGAAACAACATGCAATTTACAGAATATTTTCGTGAATTTTGTTTCTAAAAGAAATGTTAATCTTAGACATTAATTTTATGAGACTTCTGCTTTGAATTTTTATTTTGACAAAATAACAAAAATTGTATTTTTTTTTCAAACGAAACACCTGAAATAGGGATTTTATAAATTTGCATCTGATAAATGAAGCCTAAAAATTTGCTTTTCATATTTGATAAAAAATTTTATCAGTTGAAATGCTAAGTCTTGTCAATTATGGGTGAAGCTCCACTGTTTCTCTTTAAACAGTAGTTAATACTATTTGTTCCCAGCACCTTACTGTTTTAAAAATAAAGCTTCAGAAAATGGCATAGTAGGATTAATTAATGATGCTGTGCCAACTTTATTCACATTTGTAACAAATGCCTGTATTGAAAGACACTCACAGTAGAAGGTATGATAGAAATTGCAATGTGCCTATAAAAATGATCACTCATGCTGTGAAAGAGGGAAGAGTCCTAGAAAATTTAAGAGATAGTTGATGTCAGTGCAAAATGAAATCCAAAGCTTAAAGAAAATGCTATGGTGATATTATTGCCAGCTAAGAGCCAAGCAATCAGACTTTTCTTCTTTAAAAGAAATATTAGATCTATTTAAGGCTCAAAAGCTCATCAAGATGACATTGAGACACCAAAGCCTGTGTTTCTGGATATAACTTTAAACTTGTTCAGAAATTCGCAGCAAAATGCTGAAAGAAGTAATGGCATATTTTATTGCCAAGAGGAAAATAGGTTTACCATAATATTATATTTTCGTTCTCCAAAGGCTTATTAAAAATTGAGGTCTTAATTTTTTATTTTTAAAAAGGCTTATGAATTTGTAAGAGAAAAACTTCTTCCCCAATAGCTCCACAATTTTAACATGGTGCAGATCTGTAAATGGCCTTCCTGGATTTATTGAAGTTTCCTGCATGGAAACTTTTACTGATAGTAAGCAAGAACATATGATATTCACTTTATTATTTGAGGAGAAGTCAATTAGGAAACAAATACTGTTCAATGGCAAATGCTATTGTGGATATGTGCATTATGGTAATAATGCTAATGATAAAAATTCAGATATAGCTTTCTGAAACTCTAATTTTTAATAATGTTTCAGTTTTACATAGCTAGATAAAGATATATAATATATATATATCTTTAGTTCCAAAGTGCACACATGCAGTTGATAATTAACCAGCTGATAATTAATAAGAAAATGGCAATTGCTTAACTTTCGATGTAATTAAAATCATTGCCAGCAATAATGAAGTGCCCAGTGATATTTTAGGTGTTTCTCACATGTAGATAATATCAAGCAATGAAGGTCATTATGTCTCTTTTCTCTGAAATTCGAAAATGTCATTATAAGCTGTCTTTGTAGCAAAAGAAAATTATGAAACATTTCTTGCATAGAATGTAAATTAGCATTAATTGACCCTGACCTAAAGCAGTCTTTTGTGTCTGCACCTATTACCCTTACAGAGATTTTTTTTCTTTAAGAAACAACAACTTTTGAGCCTTGTTATGTAAAACTAATGAATGAAATAATCCATGTTACATATCAAAAGAAAAAGCATTTAATTATGGAAAAAAATGGTGTGGAAGCATAAAAAAGCATGTTGCAGGTTCTTTTTGGAAACTGATTAATCAGCTTCTGTCACTTTAAAGGTTAATATTAAAAATTGAGGTTTTCTCGCCCTTCTCACAGTATGTGAGTGCAATTGCAAAAATTACCGAACAGTGTCTTCCAGGAGAAAGCTTTATATTCTCAACAACAACCATTTCATACCTAATTAAAAAATTCTGGTTAATGTCCTACATAGGCTTCAATGTATTTTGGTGCTCATATCACTAGATAATCATATCAGTAATAGGGAATTGGATGTTGAAGTCAACAATCATGCTCAAAATATGAAAAAGAAACATTACAAAAGAATATGCTAAAATTAGACTTCACAATTTAGAGACACAAATGACGGAAAAATTAAAAGGCACCAATATATGAGCAAAGGTACTCTTAAGTACCATATTAAAGAACTCTTTACAAACAAAATTTACATTTTATTCTTAATAAATAGCATTGTCCACTTATTATATTTTTTTACTTGCTGTTCAAATTTGAAAAGGTTTACCTTAGTTTGAATTTTGAATCGATTTTCATTCTTTTTAATATTTTGTCCATTGATAATTAAGAGTAATGGGTACAGATTTGTTATATTAATTTTATAAATAGCTGTTTTATTTATAAATTTATAAAAAAAATTATTATCTATATTTGTAATAAAAATATGATTTATGCAACTGGTTTTCACAGATGTTACTCTTGTAAAATCATTTATATGTGAACTAAAACCATAAGATGACACAATGCTTATATATTTGAAATTTTCATTATTTAATATGTTCATATCTAAATTCATATCACCGATCAAATATACACGTTTGTTTTTGATTTTCTCAAGATAGTTATCCAATTCATTTAGAAATTAACAGTATATTTGTGTGATCTATATAAAGAAATTATGCAAATGTCATTTAATTTATCATATATATGTAAAACTTCTGCAGTTAGAAAGCTTCGACATGGTATGCATTCCTCTAAGTGTACATTTTCTTTAAAATATAATACCTCCTGACTTATTATAGTGTCGAGAATTACAAATTTCTTGGATTTAATACAGATTTCTTGGATTTAATTGCTTTTACCCATTCATCTTTTCTAGTTTTAGTAGAAAACTGGATAATTAATGGCTTTACTTGATTTTTGGTTGTTGACATTCTATGTACAATTTCAATATCTTCTTTCGTTACTTTAAGAGTTTTAGAGATGATATCTATAATATCAGTTACATTTTCTCCCAAAGATTTTAGCATACCATTAACTTCAATGTTCATTTGAAGAAAATAATTTTCTAGTTCATTAACTGATTTTTTTCAAATTGAAAGTTTTTTTTTAATTTGAGAAAATTTTAAAAATCGTTATTCAAACTCTTCACAGATGACCACTTGTAATAACTGGTGACTAAATAGAGGCACGCCTGACTCTTACATTTCTAATGAATGCGACTGTATATCTTTCACATCATGATACACTAGTTCACAGCAATGAGATATCGTATTGAACTTTACATTCATCTCTATGTAGGCTTTGTAGTATAGAGATAGAGTCTGTGTTATCACCTAACATTGATAAAAATTATTTGTTTTATCAACGTTCAGTTTCACTCTTGCTTCTGCAAAGTGGGTCATTTCGATAAAAATGATACGATTTTAGTTAAACATCACGAAGTTACTATTTGTATATCAGAGCCATTCAGTTTTATCTTGAAGAGAGGTATCCTTTGGAATTTCGGCCTTTTTGCGGCCATAGACAAAAGGCCTACATGATCCACGTAGAGTAAAGGAGAGAAAACAAACAATAAATTACTATGGTTGATATCTAGGGACAATTTTAAAGGTTATGCTCCTAGTAACACAAATTTGCCTCATCCTTGTATACAGTATTGCTCAGAGTTAATATATAGTATTTTTTTAACTCTTCAGTAAGTTTTTTTTTCTTTCACACACATAAAGGAAAACCTGGAAGAATAATATATCAGCCTGGCGAAAATGGGTTGCTTGTTTTGTCTTAGAGTCTTTTGTCTTCCCTGATTTCAGAAAACGAGCAACCTGTATTTGCCAGAGCTGATAGGTTATTCTTCCAGTCTTTTCTGGCCACTGGTAACCTTTATGAGCATGTAACCAACTTTATTTTTAATTTACAGAGTGATCGACTTCTCATCCCTCCCCCTCCTTAAAAATATTTTGGCTCTACTCTTAAGAGAACGAATATTTTGCCCCCACTCATAATGTTTTTTTGCTTAAAAATTTATCTTTTAATAAATGCACCTTCAAAAGGGGAAAAAAATCACTTTTGTAAGTAAATATTTCATTTAGTGGAAATCTGACATTGTAAATCACCAGCTATTTTCAAATAATCAGGTTCATAATTACTAAAAGCCAAGCCCGGGTGTAGAAAAAAAAAGGGGGGGGGGCAAAAAAGTCAATCGAGTCGGCATCGACATCTATTAAATATGTTAAACGTTATTCATGTTAACATTAGAAGTCTTAGAAGTAATTCTAAACAAACGGGACTTTGGTTCGAGCCCCGGGCAAAGTAGTTTGTTTTCTTTCTGCTGAGGTCTCGCCTTCCACAGAATCTCTATGGCGTATTAAACTGAAAGGATCCTGTCAGATCGTTGTGGCAAGCAGTTGCTTAAGGAGTAACTATTGTAAGAGACTTTTTGTAAACAGTTGGACTTAAAATTCCTTCGTGATCGATTATTGGCCACCCACGTTCTAAGAGAATGAAGTTTGCCATTTTCTGACTTTTGCACTGTCTAACGGTGGAAATTGTTACTAATGGATGATTGAAAAAATATTAATAATAATATTTGATTGGTACCTATCAAACCCAAAAAGCATTGTTTATTTATCTATTTAATAAAATCAAATAGTTGTGATTTACCACCACTGCAAGGCTAAGGGGAAAAATCACTCTGAGTTCAATGTATATCCCTTGACGACTAGGGGCGAAGCTATGGGGGATGGGGGTAGATTCCCCCTCCCCCAAAGTAAATTGGAGTTGGCAAAATTCGAAGCGACTTTGATCCAGTTGAAAATTTGAATTTTTTTTTTTTGTAAAATTAAGGGGAGTTAGCAAAATCTAAGGTAGTTGGTCAAAATCTAGGGCAGTTGGCAAAATCGATACTACAAAATCTAGAACAGTTGGCAAAATTCCAAGCCACTTAGTAAAATACAGATGAGTTAGCAAAATCGGGACAGCTTGGCAAAATCTTGGGCAGTTGGCAAAATCGGGAGAACTGTGAAAATCATAGGGAGTTGGCAAAATTCATGTGAGATGTAAAAATTGTATTTTTTTTCTGTAAAATTATGTCGAGTTGGTAAAATCTAGGAGAATTGGTAAATGTTGGGAAGTTGGCAAAATTCGGAGTGACTTTTCAAAATTCAGGTGAGAGATAAAAAATTGGGATTTTTTCTCTAAAATTATGGCGAGTTGACAAAATCTAGGACAGTTGCCAAAATTCGAATCCAATTGGCAAAATACGGGCGAGTTCTGAAAATTTTGATTGGTTTTGTGAAATTAAGAAGAGTTGGCAAAAATTAGGGAAGTTAGGAAAATTCAAATTCAGGTGGTGTAAAAATTGGAATTTTTGTCTGTAAAATTATGGTTAAACCTCCCTTAAAATTAAAATGCACACTGAAATGTTCGACATCTTCCTTGAAATCTCTGATTTCAAAATCTGGAGTGTACACTATAGCTGAACGTCCTTGTAGTCATCAGGTCAAAATATCCTATATTTGTCTGTAGATGGGAATCGCTGAAGGTTTGGTGACTTAGGAAGAAAAGAAGTGCCATTGGTTTAAAAACTGACCAACCTGTTTTGTTTCTTCGCATTCCTTGAGGTACAGTTCTGCGGATTGTCTGTATGTATGTTCAGGTGAAGTGTAACTTCGTGTCAACAGCAGAACATCTTTTATTGCGTCCTTGGCAGAGGTCGCTGCATTCTGCAATAGCAATCCAGTTTGTGTCAGGTAGCATTTCGTGGAGCTGGTTTACCTTTTTTCGTGGTTGCCCACTTATCTTCACGCCATTTCTGATAAAGAAAAACATTAACCAAGTGTTCATTCTGTACTCAGATCATGCAACCTCTAAACCAGGGGTTCTCAAAGTGGGGTATGCGGTAAAATTTTTTGGGGTACGCCGTGATAGCTCAGAAGTCATAGTATAACAATTACTATAACTATGATTTTATTTATCTATACACAAATACTATAACTATAATTTTATCTATCTATACAGGGGGTACACCAGTTACAAACACATTTCCAGGGGGTACATGAAGCATAAAAGATTGAGAACCACTGCTCTAAACAATACTGTGAACGAAATACGTTTCTGTATTTCTTTCCCAAAGCAATGCTTCATCGTTTTAATTAGGCTTCGGTTAATTAAGAATTGCACGCAATTCTTAATATTAATTCCCATAAATTATGGCACAACCCTATGTCAATGGTAAGCTAACGTCGAAGTTCTATAACTTCTAAAATAAGTGATTTTGTTTTGAAAAATGTAATAGCCGATAAAGATTTCTATCAAATATATCAATACGGTAATACCCTGCTTTACGACGATCCTCTCATTATGATGATTTTCAATTACGACCAATGCCCCATTTTTATGATGCCGCATTCGCTCAAACGACGGTTTTTCCGACATGACGCTGCCGTGAATCAACTAAAGCTGGGTAAAAGGTAAAGCTGGACGATTCAACACCTCCTACAACAGAAGGCCTGTGGACCAAGTTATGACGTCAGCATACGTAGTCCTGTAATGTAGATAATTCCTATATATTTCTTTCTATTATTATTGGTGGTGTACTTTTATACGAATGCTTATTTTTAAACATACCTTATTTAGAAGAAAAATTATTCTTATTTATTAGCACGAATTGCTAATAAATCCAAATAATTTTTCTTCTAAATAAGGTATACAGGTAACCCCCGTTCATCGCGACCCCGGCGAGTGCGGATTCGTTATATCGCGATTTTTTTTTTGTCTCGGCACTTGCGTGGCTTTGAAACATGCCAGGAAAAGTCAAAACCAATGGTTGCACGTGCGTGCTAACTTTCTTTCTCGCTCAATCACATCATACACATGTACAGTCGCTCAAAAAAGTATCCGAACACTATGGTTGATTACAGAATTCAGAAAAAATATCTGGCAACGATTTTTTTAGAAATTAGTGATCTTCGTGTCACGTGACACGAAGTTTGCCAGATCACTAATTGGATCGTGTGAGCTCACAAAGACCTGGATCGTGTGGGCTCACTCATGGAAATATTGAGCGTGTGCAGTTACCGTTCACAGCAAACTGGAGCGTGTGCAGTTACTGCACACGCTCCAGTTTGCTGTGAACGTCACCAGCCAACCAGTCGTGTATGAAGGGTGTTTGGAAAAGGTGGCTCAGAGAAATTGTTGAAGATCACCTCAATTGTGAAAATGATATTCAAAATATCATCGAAGATATTAGTCTTATAGCCACTTCCGGAGGCATCGAAGGTGTTGATGTAGATGATATTCAGACTTTGTTAAAATCACACGGCGAACCCTTAACTAATAAAGAGCGGCAGGAAATGGACTGCCATACTATGTCCCAAGAAAATGACGTCTCGGAACCTGTTCCCGTGCGAAAGTTAAGTGTCAAACTCATTGAAAAGGCCCTTTCTCTTCGCAATCAATGCATGGAGTTGTTAAAAGAAAACGACGAAGATTACGAGCGAGTGAGTGCTGTAAAGCGTGGCTGTAACGGATTATTTGACAGTTATCCTCTCTACGTTTATTATGCAAAACGGCAAATTTTGCATAATAAACGTAGAGAGGTGAAACAAGGAAATCTAGATTCCTTTTCGCAACGCGGAACAAAATGAATGAATTATGATTATGTTATGTATGATATTTTTATGTTATTAATAATATTTATTTTATTAATAAAGTGTTTTTTCGAATTTTAAAATAATTTTTTAAAATCCCCCGTTGATCGCGAAATTTCGCTTATCGCGACCATGTCCAGAACGTATCCTTCGCGATGAACGGGGGGGGGGGGTTACCTGTATTTATAAATAAATATTAATGAAAAGATTACGATAAAAGTACACCAGTACTAATAATAGAAATAAATATATAAGTTATCTATATTAGAGTAGAGTATAACATTTCCCCCTCTCCGTTTAATGTTATTATGGTGTGAATTATCTATATTAGAGTAGAGTATAACATTTCCCTCCTCTCCTTATGGTGACGTCATAATTTGCTCCACATGCCTTATGTTATAGGAGGTGCTGGACGATTACTTAGTAAAAATGGCGCCACGTTAGTGACCGACAGCAGCGCCACCAGCATATTTCATCGAGCAATACTTTGCTATGCTGCTAACACGTGCCCGAAGCACGTGTTTTGCATAGCATTCCCGGATGACTTTGCACGTGACTCTTTTCATTGGACAATGTTTTCCGTTTATTTAGTTTTCAAATCAACCGATGTGCAGTTTTCGTGGGCCCAGTTTGTTTATGTCGTCTTTGATCGCAGCATCTCAATGTGTTTTGGTGTGTCGCAGTGAATTATAAACTGTTTATAACTATTATTTTATTGTTGTTAATAATGGCACATAAAAATCAAAGTAAGAGCAACTGTTGCTTCCAATGAAAAGAAGAAAACCAGTAAACCTATTGTGTTTGATACTAAGATTAAAATTGTAAAATTTAGTGACAAATGAGAGTATTTTAATGGTAAATGTTTTTTTTTTACGCACATATACGACTGCTTAAAAATGTTATTAAATCATTACACGCATCTACAAGGGTAAAAAAGGCAATGATTCGCTATAAGACGGTGGTCTGGAACCTAACGTAATCGTATGACCGGAGTACGCCTGTATCTCGATTGTCAATAATATTGGTTCAGTATTTAATGAGTTATGAAAGTTTAAATATTTAACAACAGTAATACAATGAGAAGAGATTTGTGTATTTTCACTATGGGCGTCGACAAAATTTATTATATATTTTTATATATTATTATATATTTATTATATATATTTTATATCAGCACTAGCATAATTGCCGGGCGTTGCTCGGGCCACGATATACTGACAGAGTAGCAGGCGTATTCCTCTGGGGGCGCTGCCGTTGCCTACTTTATAAATGGAGTAGTACGTTCTCGATCAGCAAAGTTTTCAATGGGCAGACGTTTCACGATCAACTTTTGGAGGGAGAGCCTAATATTTTAACCTTTTACAGTGCACCGGTTACGTGAGTTTGAAGCTGTACGAAGTTCAAGTCTGACCGTCTACAAGGAGATATCGAAGAAACAAACAAATAGACAGACAAACTCTCTATTTTATACAGAGCTGGATCTAGGGGAGCATGCCCCCCCCCCCCTTTCAGAATGCGAGTAAAAAATAAAGCAGCAAAAAAATAGTAAATTTATTTATGTTTCATGCATTTTTCAAGAAAATTTAGAAAAAAAAACATAAAACGGAGAGAGGGAAATGTTATACTGCTTTGGAAATCAAGTGGCTTGGCCGCTTCTTTTACAATTTTTTTTTGCTCGATTGTGTTTCTTTCCCCCTCCCTCCTCGATATTTTTTCTAGATCAGGGCCTGATTTCATAAATATATAGATTAGTGTGTATATTTTTTACATTTTTTTATCCTTTACACGAAATAAACGTTATTAATATTCTTATAAAAAATATAAATGATCCTTCAAGAAGCGTTTATCACAGAGATCGGATAAAAAACTGTTAGTATAAATAATATAATAATATAAATGCGCCAAAGAGAAGGTGAAGAAGGACAACACAAGAAATAAAACATCCGCACGTTATCCGGGCTTGATATAGGTAATAATAAAAAGTGCTCCTTAAGTATTAAATCTCACGATTCATTTGCATTTATCTACTGTAATATCTGCCATAAGTCTTCTGCTTTATTTCCAAGTATATATTTCTGGATATCAGCTAGGGAAAAAAACCAACCATGTCAAACTTATTATAAATGGTGATCACGTTAACTGATAACATCAAAATGAAGACAATCGTGATTTCTGGAAGCAGATGTCTCTGCAGCTCGTCCCTGGAGTTATTACCGTTTGAAGCAGTCGTTGACTAACTGTTATTATTTTAATAGCATATGTTAAAAAATATATTTATATTTATTTATAAACAAAGATTATTATTTTATTTATAAACAAGATATTCTACGGATATAATGGACATTAAAGGCTTTGCCAAACTGACAACATTAACCCATTTACACTTAAAAAAAGGCTGAACAGAATTTGTAATGAATCAGATAAAAGAAAAGGATTTATTAGAAATTAATATATACTATAAATCAGTCGATGAATTCGTATTCACTTCAAGGGAAAAAGCCGTCCCATGGCCGAGTGGTTAGCGCGCTTGGCTACTGATCTAAGGGACCTGGGTTCGAGCCCCGGGTAAGGCATGGCTGTTTGTGTCGTTTTTCTGCTGAGGTCCTGCCATCCTCACAGACCTTCTACTCTGGCATATAAACTGACAGGCTCCTGTCAGACCTCTGTGGCAAGCAGCTGCTTGAGGGGGTATTTATTTTTATTTATCAAAGGAAAATAGGGCGCGGCAAACTTGTTGAGTAGGTAAATCGGCGCCGTTATCTTTGAGGGAATACGAACTCATTGACTGATTGCACCATCGATATGTTTAGCTTTATTTTCTATTTTTTAGGGTGGTAGTTTTTTTTTATTAATTTACATTTTTTCTTTGTCACTAAAAACACTATCTTTCAGAAACTTTCATTTCTTATACGACTCAAAAACATCGATTACAAAAATGTCCTCCCTTGCTTGCGGAAATCTGCCTCTTACGTGGGGAGGAGAATGGTGGGGAGAATTCGAAATAGTCTACCACGGTCCTCATGTGATCTTTATGAGCTTATATCTCCGACTCGTAATTGTACGCCCTCGCATTCGGAAGATATAGAACAATTACTTTCATATTTCCCCCTTTTTTTAGGGACGGGGACGAACAGGGTATGGAATTTTTTTAACCTGTAATATTCCCCATATCACAAGTTTTCATTTGGCGCATAGCTTGTTGCTTCCGGATCTCGCGATCTGGAGATATAAAGGAAAAATTCGTTTCATATTCCCTTTTCTTTTAGGGTGAAAATTGGAGTGGTCAATTTGGTATCGTCTGTGATACTGCCCCCGCTTCATAAGCTTCCATTTGACACATAAATTATTAAGTTTGTTCTTCGCATTCGAAAGATATAGCGAAACAACTGTTTTGACAAATCCACAAACCGACAAATGACTAGAGAAAAGCAATACGAAGATAGGTTAAAATACTGTTGCGGATTTCAAAAATGGATAGCCACTGAGCGTGAGTATTAAAAGCTATATTTCAAAACCAAATTCAATACAAGGTAAATTGTTACAAAGGAAATATGGATGAAGTATCTTATTAACAAATCAACTATTAACATGCACAAGTCATCAATCTTCCTGCGTGAGCACACAACATCAGCTCTGTGTATTTTACTAAATACTACCTTTTACTTGATTTACCAGGTCACCCGAAGATCTTCACTCGTAAACCAATTCTCGTCCTGTGCTAATAACTTTTCACACACTAGCCGAACAAAAAGACAGTCCGTGTAGACATTCGAAGTTAGCCATAAAAGTTCCCACTTTTATACTTCCGCGTATACACAACACATCAAGTTACTTCTTGATACTTAACGATAAAAGATCCCACTTTTATCCTTCAGCGTATACACAACACATCAAGTTACTTCTTGATACTTACGCGCACTGTCTCAGAACAGCTCACCGTCCATTTTCGAACTCACCGACCGTTACAACACAACGACCGTTACAACACAAAACGACCGTTAACGCTCCACTCTTCTTCTCCAAATTCTCCCAAAGTTCTTGTTCGTTAGCTGAAACTTTTTGCTTTCGGTTGCCAGATTCCTTCTGTCGTAACACTGCCCCCTTCCTAGGTCTTGTTCGTCCCGAACAATTCTGGATTCCAAAGTTTCTTCAGTTCTTCGATGAAACGGGGTCAAACGATCCACGTGAACCACCTTGCTCTTTGTAGCTGGACGTCGACGAATGCGATATTCCACGTCTGTGTCAAAATGAAAGCGAATCTCATTATGACTTAGATTTCTTTTCTGACTGAAGCCTCGTCCACAAACATAATACGTGTAAGGCCTATAGCCCTTGTGAACACGTTTATGTCTCTTCAGGGAGAAGAATCGACTAAGAGTTTTCGTGCGAAACCTGTAAAAAGTTTTCTTCTTTGTCGAAAGTTTTCTTCTTTGGATTTTTACTTCTATCAAGAGTAACAAGGAATGAAAGTCATTAGTGACATAAAATCTAGGGAGAAGTTTCATCCTCCAGTCTGACCTTTTTGTCAGTTGACTTTCCCTTAATTCAGAACTGTCGTGATGAACCTTCAGCCATATTTCACCTGATTCCATTTGATCCCCAAGGTGCTTCACAAATATAATATCAACTCCATAATTCTTTTTAGCTCTTCGGTCCATCTCCTCCTTCCATACTCTTGCTAGAATTGCAGCTTCTAATCCGACAACCTTACCTGTTTCTCCTGTATAAGTGAAATCAGTGATGTGTCGGGCTGCTAGCAATATTTTTTCTGTTTTACCTTCACATAGCCAGCTTGCAACATCTTCAGATACTCCTTGTTCTATTAACATGTTACGAAACTTGTTCAAAGCATTGCCGTTATGCAGAACCTTACGGACACGTGATGCTTCATCTACCCTATTATCCACAATGTTCACAAAACGCAGAAGTTCTCCTAACTCTTCGACGAGCTCTTGCAGTTCTAAGGATCCGTTACCAAGGAAACACTGAACAGCTTCCATCACTTCCAGAGAGTTGTCAACAGAGTTTTCAAGAGGTGAATCCATGTTGCTGATAACAGCTGAACAACTCAAACTCTTCATTCCACGAGCTTGTGATGCTGCAACCACTTTCTTAACTAAATCAACAGCAACATCTTCTGTACTGATGAGATCAATAGCTCCTTTTCCGAATTCAACATCATGAACCAAAGCACACACTCCTTCAGCCAGCTTTTTGGACACAATTGAGCATCTCCTTAGAGGAACGCTATCTACGGTAGCCGTCAGATCCTTGCAGCGGTAAATCTCCTTATCTGTTGGCACCAGCTCCTCTGTCTGTCCTACGATGCAGCATCCGACGTCTTCCATCATCTGCTCGATTTTATCTTTAGTGCAGTCGACTGTGAAGCCAGGGATGGATTCCAATTTGTCCAGAGTATCTCCCGTCAATTGGAGAGCACGACCGGAGATCATAGGGACCTTGAGACCTAAAGCAGCAAGTGCAGGAGCCAAGACAAGACTCACTTTGTCGCTGACACCTCCTGTGCTGTGTTTATCCACCATCCGATGGCGCCACTCAGGTCTCCAGCAAAACACATGACCCGAGGAGGTCATATTTGCTGTTTCTTCCGAATTCACTTTCTTGGAGCTCTCATTGTAATTAGCCAGGGAAATATCAGTCATGATTGCCAAATTGTTCATTCTGGAGATCAGCGACGAGTTTTGTAACATGATATTGTCCACTTTAGAGCTCCTGAAGTCGTGATAAAACTTTTCTATATCCTTATAATCCAAATGGTTATAATGTCCAAATCTGCGCATTGACTGTTCAGAAAAGAAATTCAGCATGGTTTCGTTGAGATTGTCTGAGGGCTTTACTTCTCTCCGATCGTAACTCTGAGGCTTAATTTCATCCAGAAAGTTAGTCTTTGAAGTACCGTCTCTGCCTGAAGCTCTTTTACTAGCATCACCTGTTATGCTTCTAAGCCATTCTTCGGAATTCCTCTTCCTTAATTCCCCACTTTCTATAAACGATTCAAGTGTGGCTATATGCTTCGGAAAAATCTCTCCGACTTCCCGGGTAACGACGAAGGGCACTTTGTATCTATGATGAATGGACGCCTCTTCTTTACTCGGACCACTCTGCGAAACGTAAACTCTGTTTCGTTCCCCCTCATTACCACTCGTTACTCTGCCTTTGCGATAAATGTCCATGACACATTTTGCTGACGGCGAGGAATAGAATACCTTTCGTGTGGATCTCTCTTCAGATCGTGCCAGACTTGTATACCTAGGTATTTTGAAGTGCAAAGCGTACTGTTTAGTCTCACAGCTCTCTAATCTGTGTGATTGTTCTTCACAGTTCCTAGACATGTCACCAGCGACATAGACACTCTGCCATGCATTACCAGTAGTTGCGTGGTCAAAGGCATTATCTGTGCTATCTCTACAATTCTTGATTTCCAGTAGCAGATCCACATTTTTATATGCGTTGCCTTTCTCTTTTCCATGTTTACAATCTAACTTAACACTATCAAGATCATCTTTTTCACTGACAAATTCAACATTTAAACTATTGCATTGTCTATTGAGTTCGGTTTTATGATCCTTGAAGTGATCAATAATCTTACCAACTCGAGAAGCCACTTCAGCTCTCATCTCAGTATTTTGTGCGGCTATTTCGGCTTTCAAATCATCTTTTTGAGAAACTATCTCCGTTCTCAACTCATTATTTTGTGCGGCCATTTCGGCTTTCAAATCACCTATTTTATCGCTTTGGGCAGCTAGATCACTTTTAATATCAGTCATCTGCGTAGCCATATCGGCTTTCATATCAGTCATCAGCGTAGTCATATCGGCTTTGAAGCTATTTATCAACTTTACTAATTCATCCATACTTCTAGTTAACGGCATTCAATTAATTAATCCCGCTTCTGACACCAAATGTTGCGGATCACAAAAATGGATAGCCACTGAGCGTGAGTATTAAAAGCTATATTTCAAAACCAAATTCAATACAAGGTAAATTGTTACAAAGGAAATATGGATGAAGTATCTTATTAACAAATCAACTATTAACATGCACAAGTCATCAATCTTCCTGCGTGAGCACACAACATCAGCTCTGTGTATTTTACTAAATACTACCTTTTACTTGATTTACCAGGTCACCCGAAGATCTTCACTCGTAAACCAATTCTCGTCCTGTGCTAATAACTTTTCACACACTAGCCGAACAAAAAGACAGTCCGTGTAGACATTCGAAGTTAGCCATAAAAGTTCCCACTTTTATACTTCCGCGTATACACAACACATCAAGTTACTTCTTGATACTTAACGATAAAAGATCCCACTTTTATCCTTCAGCGTATACACAACACATCAAGTTACTTCTTGATACTTACGCGCACTGTCTCAGAACAGCTCACCGTCCATTTTCGAACTCACCGACCGTTACAACACAACGACCGTTACAACACAAAACGACCGTTAACGCTCCACTCTTCTTCTCCAAATTCTCCCAAAGTTCTTGTTCGTTAGCTGAAACTTTTTGCTTTCGGTTGCCAGATTCCTTCTGTCGTAACAATACAAATAGGGCAAATTAAAGACCAGCTCTACGCATTTTCTAATGATCGGTTTGTGTCTTTTGTGAGATGTTCGATTAAACTGATAATCTGATAATTAAAGATCTGTTAAATTGATAATCGGATTACTGAAGATCGATTAAACAGATAATCGCATTATTGAAGGCCCGTTAAACTGATAATCGGAATATCGAGGGTTGGTTAAATTGATATCGGAATATCGAGGGGATGCTAAACGATGTTTAACTGGCAGTTGTTGTGAGAGAGATTCGCTTCACGTGCAAGGAGGAGGCCTACTTTCACTAGGCTGGAAACAAAGACATTTTCGTGGTCAAAATGGATGACGTTTGTGAACCGTTTCAGGTCATTCACTCGAAATCGTCTGCTCTTCTAAAAGATGAGTCAGTACCAAGAACGCCGCAACTCTTTAGCGTGAATGGAATTTAAATGACCATTGTGATGTTGAAATTAATGCCTTCATAGATGCCGAGTTTTCCTTTTTTTATTCTTTAAGCTTAATTACGTGCCAAAAGCAACAGCAATGAAATCTCATTAACTTATAGTGTTCGCAGCATCAAAGAGAATACATTCATCATGGTATTTAGTAAGCAGGGAGAAGTGTGTGATGAAGAGGAACAGAACGCAACGATAATCAGAAAAAAATGGGGAAGATAAAGTTAGTGACATGCCGAAAGAAGTAAATCTTTAAGAAAGGTTAAAAACAAGATAGAAAAACAATATATTCTATGGATATAATGGACATGAAAGGCTTTGCCAAACTGACAAATTAAATCATTTGCACGTATAAAAAGGCTTAGCAGAATTAGTAATGAATCTGATAAAAGAAATGGATTTATTAGAAATGCATCATTTTAATCCGAAATTCAGATTGAAGGAGCCAAAATTTCTTAGAGATCGTTTCTTTGCTGCTAGGGGGTGGGGTGGGGTTGTTGTGTTGGGTTGTTTTACCTCTGAGCGGCACTTTTTTGCACACCATGGGCTAAATGGCCAGGTCACAAGGACACCGAAGGCTCAGAGAAGATTGGGGGAGGGGACCCACTGGAACAGCTGTTGGGAGACAGATGGTAAATCTCCCATCAAGGCCATCCTGCATGTTCTTTAACGTGCACAGGGTATGGCTCTCCCGCACATGGCGCCACGGCTTAACGTCCCATCCAGCGGACGGCGGCCTTTACAAGCCCTTCGGTGTCCCCTACTGACTGTGGGCAGGGCGGGGAGTTTTGCGGAGGTAAATCTCAACGCTGACCCAGCTAGGACTCGAACCTGGGAACTGCAGATTACGAGCCTGGCGCGCTACCGACTGAACCACCCACGCCCCTAGGGGGTGGGGGTGGGGGGCAAAGGAGAATGCTAGTATAAGTAATATAGGAAAAAAATTATAAATTCATGTGTATTTCATGCACTTTTCAAGAATTAAAAAAAAATACCCCCTTAAGCAGCTGCTTGCCACAGAGGTCTGACAGGAGCCTGTCAGCTTATATGCCACAGTAGGAGATCTGAGAGGATGGCAGGACCTCAGCAGAAAAACGACACACACATCCATGCCTTACCCGGGGCTCGAACCCAGGTCCCTTAGATTAGTAGCGAAGCGGGAGACATCTAAAATGGAGGGGGAAATGTTATATTGCAATGGAAATCTAGTCTCTTGCCCCCCCACTCCCCCCTTTACTTTATTTCCAGCTCGATTTAGTGGCTTGCCGCCCCTCCTTATTTTTTTCCAGATACGGGCCTCGTTGTTTTATACAATAACCAATTTCATTTTTTATTCAATTCAGGGAAATGACAAATCATAAAAGAAAAATTAACGAAAACTGAAAACAACTGCTGCAATAGGCAGACATTTTCTGTAGGTATGCTGTTATGTGTACTAACTCTGGATTAAAAATCTTATTTGCAAATACATTAATCCATATCATTCTTTGTTCCGGCTACCTTAAAACCGCTTTCTCTATATTTTGCAAGATATAACTATCAATCCTATTTTATATTATTACCCGAGAAGAAATTTATTATAGGTTAGATATCGATAGATTAAATTGCACAAGTGTCTAGGACTTTATTTCTTTTTTACTCATTTACCAAAAAAATTTGAATTTCTACTTTGATGTAATAAAATATCATCGGAACAAGTTAAAACAGCAAACATAATGTCGGAAGAAGTGAAAATGAAACTTTTGGAATTTCTAAAAAAAGCCCATACAACAAATAATTGCCACCCCTAAGCATTGGACTTGGAATGAGACAACACAAGATGTCGGCAACCCTCGGCTATTTACAGTTATGAGTTCGATATTAATCCGAGTGGGATCAAAAGAGGCCCAGTGAAGTCAAAAGACTTCCCTGGGCCTCTTTTGGCCTTCAAAGTGGCCTTCTTTCGGCTTTCTTTTTTTTTTTTTTTTTTTTTTTTTTCTTTCTTTTGGCCTTCTTTTGGCCTTCAAAGTGGCCAGGGAAGTCTTTTGACTTCCCTGGGCCACTTTGAGTGAAGATTTGACTTCCCTTGGTCGCATTGAGTGAAGATGAATTGTTTTGGGCCGCACATAAAATATATAATATAGTTAATGTATATTAATAATAAAACTTCATTTATTTTCTTATTTTTTTATTATAAAATTGAAAAAAGGGCAACATAAAATTAGTGGGATATCAAAAACTCGCTGAAAATCACATAATCATGTTGAAAGCTTATGTCGTAAACAGTAACCTTTACGATTTTGTGGGCCGCATTACTAACTGTCCAGAGCCGCGGGTTGGACACGCCTGGTTTAATGGTTAGAGTGTTCTGACATATATCTAAAGTAGTTGCGGGTTCGATTCCCGCTGCGTCAGCAATAATTTTTTTTCAGAAGTTTTTAACGTTTGTTGTATTCGCAGCAGCACTTGTTTAATGACAGGCTCAGCCTAAATATTTTCATCTGGAAACATTCATTTGATTCCGCCCCCCCCCCCCTCACTCCCTTCTTGAAGGTATTCCTGCTGACGCCCATGCACTCTTAAGACTGAAAATAAAAGAGTAATGTTCTATCGTGATTGGCACAGACGCCAACCAACAAACGACGCGAGACTCGAGCCATGAGCTCATATTCAAGTCTCGCTCCCCTGATGCAAATTTCTCTCACCTAGAACAAGAACGATTTCATGGGTTGAATCTTCTTTGCGTTGATCGTTTTTGGATGATATTAGGTTTCGTGGTGCTACAAGCAATGTTCCTAGTATACACTGTGCTTTATATGAGACTCCAATTGATCAGAAATTGAAAAGGTACGTGGAAATTTTACTCCGAAGCAAGTTTGAATCTAACGTCACTCGTCAGTTAATAACTACGATTCAATAATTGTGCATTTAAAATAATCAACACCTTTCCCCACACGTTTGAAGAAAATTTGAGGCATTCCCCTCAGAACTCAATTCAAGAGTCAAGTTAATTTGAAATCTTAAGTCAAACTTCGGTGCTTAGCAAATCTTCTTTGAGTGTAGCACGGAATTCAAACTAAATGCAATAGAATATTAGTCATGAATGACTTACAGTTGAAAGCAAAGCTAGGCAAGAAACTGACGAAATACGAGAAGCGTGTTACGAATGAAACTTATGAATATCATGACGATTGTAGAGACAACGATGCCGTAGAAAGCAATGAGAGAGTGGCCATCCATATCGACTACCGCGTTCAGAGGCAGTCGACAAAGAAACTAAATGACAGCACAGACTATTCGAACACTGCTGGGAAAGATTCTCTAGAGCAAACAACACCACAGTGCAGACGATTCACAGACGAAAGCCTGACACAGAAAGACAGAGCAAGTGGTGGTGAAAAAATGGCTGCAGATCTTTCGAAAGATAAACAAAAAGGTGAGAAATCAAATGCACGCAAAAAAGATTCTGGGAGTAGCTTGGCAGATAAAGTCAATTGTAATACGAAGACTAAAAGCAAACTGAAAGGTAAAGATCCTCTCCGATTGTCTGGACAGATTTTCTTCTTAAATTTCAGTGATTGTAATAACGTAAGAGTGGGACCTTGGTGCAACAGTGACGAAGTAGACACTCTTTCGGAGAAAGGCAACGCAGATCAGAATGTGAATCCCAAACCAATCGGTGAAATTTACGAAACTAACAGCACTGGAGGTAACACTACAGGCGACCAATGTTTTAAAGATGCTAGCGCAGAAGCAACACACAGGAATGTTGTTGAGCAATATGAAAAATATAGGAACAAAATGATGCAAGAAGGGAAAGCTGTTAGAGATGTTGTTTCAGTTGCAGTCAAGACAGCGAAATTGGTTGAAAGTGAACATATCTCCAGCAGTGGGAGCTATAGTACAGATGAACAAAGTGCTGATGTGGGAAAGAAACGATTCGGAACCAGAAAACGTTCCAAGATTCCTCGCTATCTGAGAAAGAAGAAATTTAAATTCGATTCGTATCTACAAAATTCGACGGACAGGAGAAGCTCACTGGGACGGTGGCCTTCTGATGAAGCCTTCATATGGATTGAAGGGAACTCGAGAGAGTTGGAGAAGGTGCGAGAGGACTTTGAGGTGGAAGAGGACTGCGAGAGGGAGACTGCAGAAGAATCGGACCTCCGCAAGAAAGGGGAATCTAGAAATGTGAAACTGCTACGGGAAATCAGGAAATGTAGAGATAGCGCAGATAATTCTTTTGACCACGCAGCTACTGGTGATGCATGGCAGAGTGCCTATGTCGCTGGCGACATGTCAAAGAATTGTGAGGAACAATCACAAAGATCAGATGAGACTACTCAATACGTTTTGCACTCCAGAATACCTAGGTATACAAGTCTGGCACGATCTGAAGAGAGATCCACACGAAAGGTATTCTATTCCTCGCCGTCAGCAAAACGCGTCATGGACGATTCTCGCAAACGCAGAGTAAGGAGCAGCAGTGAGGGGGAACGAAGCAGAGTTTACGTTTCGCAGAGTGGTCCGAGTAGAGAAGAGTCTCCAGATCATATCGTCGACGATGAAAAAGAAGAGGCGCCCATTCATCATAGAAACGAAGTGCCATTCGACGTTACCGAGGAGTCGAGCAGTTGGGTTACTATCGAGTTGAATTCTTGTAATGCTTCCGAAGTTACGGAGAAGAATTCGTCATCATCTCTGACCATACTTGATCGCCAAGACACGCGTGAACGACCTGAGAAAGTCTCTCTACCAATGACCCAAAGCGCATGTGAGAGTGAAAACGGGAACGACCACGGGAGAGTAGAAAGCCCCGTAATAAGTTATGAAGTATGCGCAAATTCCTCTCTTCTCTGGAAAAGACTTGAAGCTGAAACCACAGGTGACGTAACAAAATGCTTGTCTGGCATCTCTGGGATCAATTCAGACGATATCTACCTGGATGACAGCCCGTTGCACAATTCCGAAGACAACTGCGATGATAGCTGTCAGAAAGACAATGCAGTGGACAACTACGAGGATGTTTTCATGGAAGAAAATCGAACAGACTCTTATGATGGCCGCCTCACGCAAGGAGATCTGAGTAACTCCTCTAACCGCAACTGTGGATTCGAAGACCAGAGAAGCAACGTCAGTGACAATTCCGACGAAAATCTTATAGCCAGCGAAAAATGCCCATCCAACAATCGTTTGCTCAATAAGAGCAGAAAGAATGTTATCGAAATTAGTCGTCGTTATAAATGGAAGTTCTTCAGGAGGCCCACCGAAGAGGAAGTATTACTTTTTATTGCATTTTATTTAAGCATAATGTGGGTTTTATCTTGGAATTGGGTTTGACTTTTAGAAGAGCTGAGGCGATTTGGAGAGAAGTATTAGAAGTATTTTCCAATATTGCATTTTGTTATAAGCATTCTAAGGGAATCGTCTGTTGTTAAATCTGTCGATTTGCATAATGTAAACGTTTCTACATTTATTTAAAAAAAAATTCGAAGTGCAATGTAATTAAGAGTTAAATTAGTGCTGTATAAATTAGGTGACAAAAGTCGTAAAGTTTAGAAATTACTGATGTGAATTACTGCCCTACAAAATATCAGCCTTCTTCCAAATTTGTTTGCAAATTGACAGTTGTATGAAATGTCAATATTTTTGTTTCAAAATTTTTATACTTTTACAATCATCGTGTTGTTTTTTACGGTTATTATTTTTATTACATTTATATATATTTATTATATTTCATATTATTTCTAACAGTAAATAAATCTAATATTAATGGAAATGAACTAAAATTAATTATGTAAGATTTTATAACTCAAACGGATGATTCAAAAAATTTCCCCAATTAATAATATAATAATTATATGCTTTAAACTATAGTTAAATTTCAGCTAGTTCAATTTTTCATTGTGGCGATGCTGAATTTTATTTCGGCCCTTTTTTTTGGCTTCATGAACCGACTGATTGTATTAACAGGCAAACCTCGAGTAGTTGCCATCATTTTCAATGGGACTGAAGCCCTCTTATCCTCACGATTCAGAACCTCGAGGGAGTGGAGTTCGCCAGGCTCATAGCCTGGTGATGGTCCAGGTTCGAATCCTGTGCCATCGTTGAGATTTACCTTCTCTAAACCTTGCTCTCAATGAGAAAAGGGACACCGATGGGTTTGGAAAGGCCATCATCCGTCTTATGGGACGTAAGGCCATGCATGGCCCTATATGCAGGAGAGTCCTACCCTCTGCACCTTAAAGAACATGCTGGATAGCTCTGACGAGAGGCTTCCATGTCTCCAGACATGGAAGCTATCCACTAAGTCCCTTTCTCCCAATCTTCTATGATCGCCTGGCCATTTAGCTCAGTGTGTGCCAAAAAAGTGCTGCTCAAAGGTAAAACAATCAAATCCATAAACTCTAGAGTTGTGTGAGTTGAACATAAAACCTTCTTGCAATCTTGAACCAGGGTCAACTCATTGACTACTTTTTAAGGACTATCCCAATGTTATGTGAATGGGGTTGCGTTGGGTTGAATTACCTGTGCTCGCCACTACTTTGCGCACACCGAATACGAGTAGCATGAGAATCCTGGAAGTAGAAGATAAAGGTTTGTCTCAGAGGAGACCAGTAGAGACTTGGAGTATGGGTGGCGTTAAAGGGGGGTGCGGAGTGCAGCCCCGTCCCTTTGCGCACAAAGGGAAAATATTAATCTGGTTGAAAATTAGCTGTAGTTTAAAGCATAAAAAAGTTAATCGGGAACAGGACTGGATGTAGGGGGAGCCATGCCCTCCCCTTTCAGAATGCCAGTAAAGGTAATGGCGGGGAAAATTATTGTGCATATTTCACGCATTTTTTTAAGGAATTTTTTTAAGGAATTTTTTAAAGAACTGCGTAACGGATGGGAAAATGTTATGTAGCAGTGGAAATCAAGTCTCTTCCTCTCATCTTTACTTTTTTTCTGGCTCGATTGCTTCACTCCCTCCCCCTATCTATTTTCTAGATCGAGGACAATTTTTTTGTGTTTTCCGCTTCGGTAGTTGGTAGTGGTTTCAGTCTGGGCAGGCATCAGCATCAACTCTGTTCCATACAAGATCCCTACTGCGGGTGGCTCAGTCGGTAGAGCGCCAGGCTCATAATCTGCAGTTCCCAAGCTTTTCCCGGTTGTGCCAGGATTGAGATTTATCTCCGCAAAAATCCCCGCCCTCGGTTAGTAAGGGTCACCGATGGGCTTGGAAAGGCCGCAGTCCGTCGGATGGCATATTAAGCCATGGTACCGTGTGTGGAAGAGCCTGTCACGTTAAAGAACATGCTGGATGGTCTTGACGTGAGGCAACCATTTCTCTCCCAACAGCTGTCCAGTGGGTCCCCTCCTCCAACCTTCTCCGAGCCCTCAGGGGTCCTTGTGACCTGGCCATTTAGCCCATTGTGTGCAAAAAAGTGCCTCTCGGAGGTAAAACAACCCAACTCTAACTGCGCAAAGATATCGATTGCAATGAGCTCGGGATTTATTTTAATCGGGTCTGGGATGCCTTGGGAAGACAGAATGTCAGCCCTAGCTCTCCTATCAGAAGCCTTCATAATCTTAGAGGCGGGGGTGGCTCAGTCGGTAGCGCACCAGGCTCGTAATCTGTAGTTCCCAGGTTCCAGTCCCAGCTGGGTCAGCGTTGAGATTTATCTCCACAAAATTCCCCGCCCTGCCCACGGTCAGTAGGGGACACCGATGGGCTTGGAAAGGCCGCCGTCCGTCGGATGGGACGTTAAGCCGTGGCCCCGTGTGCGGGAGAGCCATACCCTGTGCACGTTAAAGAACACGCTGGATGGCCTTGACGGGAGGCTACCATCTATCTCTCAACAGCTGTTCCAGTGGGCCCCTCCCCCAACCTTCTCTGAACCTTCGGGGTCCATGTGACCTGGCCATTTAGCCCATGGTGTACAAAAAAGTGCCGCTCAGAGGTAAAACAACCCAACCCTTTATAATCTTAGGATAGCCCTTTTGCACCACTTCCTTCAGAATTGATTGGAGACATTGTTGACGATATGAAAAGTGTTGCGAGTCCTGCATTGCTGCCAGGGGTGATCACACCTCTTATCAGCGTAAATTTTCATTCACTTTCTTACCTTCAGGTAAACAGGATAATTAATCATACAAATAGTCATTTTAAAAATCTTTATTATTTATGCTGAATTATAGTCATATTACTATACCTACAGTATATATGAATTTTCTCTCTGTATCTTTTGTATTTGAGTATATAACCATAATATTGTTCCTCCGTTTCTCTGATGATGTCGGTGTGATATTTAGCTCCTATTGCCTCCCTTGTTCGAGAAATTGTTAATCATTCTGAGATGAGCTTGTCGACTTGATTGATGGAAAGAATCTTTGCTTCAAGTAGCGAAGCATGTATGTAAACAACTGAGACAATCAGACTACGCAGTTGAGGCATCGGCAATTCAAATGAATCCATTGCTTGATTGAGCTGTCAATCACTTGTCATTCAACCAATGGCATATGAGATCTTTAGCTGATCAACAATTATCTACGAGAATTGTCGATGTATCAACTGCGCAATCTCATTGTCTCGTGCTTCGATATTGCCATATCTCCCTCCAGCAATTCTTAATTTAGAACTAGTAAGCCGTCCCGTGGCCGAGTGGTTAGCGTGCTTTCATACTAATGAAAGGGACCTGGGTTCAGCCTCGCGTAAGGCATGGATGTTTGTGTTGTTTTTCTGCTGAGGTCCGGCCATCCTCACAGATCCCTCTACTATGGCATAAAACTGGCAGGCTCCTGTCAGACCTCTGTGGCAAGCAACTGCTTGAAGGATATTTTTCTTTTATTTTTAAAAAGTTTTATTTTTTAAGGAGATTTTGAACCGAAGCCAGGCAGTTCCAATGACACTGCGCATTTAACGCCATATCATTATGTCACCTTCTATTAGCATAAAATTTAACATATTTACGCACGTGCCATGTTAGAAACTGCTTTCGTCACTAGCTCTTATGCAATGGCAACATAGTGACACGTTTTGAAAATACGTTGGGTTTCCCCGCTCCGAGGAATCTTACTATGGCCCTCTCACCACTTAAAGCGCAATTTTAATACCAAATAAGGTAGGTGTGTCGAGTGATGATACATTATCTTTCTTTTTTCTCCTTCGAAGACGACATCGCCAGCACGTAAAAGATTTGTGACCCCCAAAGGTCATCTGCAACAGGTTTGTCAGAGAACTAAAAAGGAAAGCTATTGTAGTATTGCTGTGATTGCCTTCACCTTTACCGAGAGGCAAAGTTGAAATGGGCAACTTTTTTGGGGGGTTTCTTGGGAGCAACAAAATTCTTTTTTATAAGCTATGCGTTGAATCTTCTAATAAATGTTTTTGTCTTTGGAACATGTAAAACAATAGTTTCTTGGTAGGGAGGGATGATTTTTTTTGTGTGTTGTCTTACCTGTAATGAGTTGGGTTGGGTTGTTTTACCTCTGAGTGACTTTTTTGCACACTATGGGCTAAATGGCCAGGTCACATGGACCCCGAAGGCTCAGAGAAGGTTGGGGGAAGGGACCCACTGGAAAAGCTGTTGGGAGACAGATGGTAGCCTTTATGGTGTTCTTTAACGTGAACAGGGTATGGCTCTTCCGCACAAGGGGCCACGGCGTAACGTCCTATCCGCCGCACGGCAGTCTTTCCAAGTCCATCAGTGTCCCCTACTGACCGTGAGGAGTTTTGCGGAGATAAATCTCAACGCTGACCCAGCTGGGACTCGAACCTGGGAACTACAGATTACGAGCCAGGCGCGCTATTGACTGAGCTCTCTGTAAGGAATAGAGAAATTCGTGGCTTCATTATGTTATACATAATAATCATAATATTTATTATTATTATTTTGGGTGGGGGGGACAGCTCATAAAATCGAACTTGATATTTGGGGCGGAAGCTCCAAAAATGGGATTTGATATTTAGAGGTTTAAAAGTGAAATTAATATTTAGAGGGACTCAATAATGGAACTTCACGCACTCGTATTTATGTTTTTTTCTCTTATAAGTAGATAAGACTCTTATAAGTAGTTTAAAGAAACCTTAAACTCCGGTCTGGATTTTCAATAAGACCTGTTTGGTACTTTAATAGAGTCCTGTATTCTAGAATTGTATTTTATTTATGCAATTGGGAAAACCAAAGTGGCTCAGTCGGTAACGCGCCAGTCTCTTAAACTGAAGGTTCTCAGGTTCGAGTCCCAGCTGGGTCAGCGTTGAGACTTATCTCCGCAAAATTTCCCGCCCTGCCCCTACCAAGCCCGTCAGTGTCCCCTGCTGCCCACGGTCAGCAGGGGACACTGACGGGCTTGGTAAAGGCCGCCGTCCGTCGGATGGGATGTTTAAGCCGTGTCTCCGTGTGCGGGAGAGCCATACCCTGTGCACGTTAAAGGACACGCTGGATGGCCTTGAGGGGAGGCTACCATCTGTCTCCCAACAACTATTCCAGTGGGTCGCCTCCCCCAACCTTCTCTGAGCCTTTGGGGTCCTTGTGACCTGACCATTTAGCCCATGATGTACAAAAAAGTGCTGCTCAGAGGTAAAACAACCCGCTGGAGAGCTTTTAGGAGACAGAGGGAAACCTTCCGTCAAAACCATCTAGCATGTTCTTTAATATACACATTGTATAGCTCTCTTTTATAAGAACGCACGGCTTAAAATTATCTTTGAAGGACGACGACCTTTCCAAGCCCATTGGTGTCCTCTTTCCTCACGAAGGGCATATCTCAATGCTGTGGCACAGTTGGAACTCGAACTTGAGAACTACAGATTACGAAACTGGTGTGCTACAGATTGAGACAACACACCTGCCTGACTGATGTAAAAGCTGTGAAAATGGTTTTTCTGCAGAAGATGTGCGCGGAAGACAAGAATGGAGAAATTCAAAGAATTGCGGGAGCAGAGAACTGCCGTTCAGAGGTAAGTTGTGTGCACAGTAAGCTAAATGGTCAGATCACAAGGACCCCAAGGGCAATTGGGTAAAGGAAGAGGACCCGCTGGATAGAATGTAGTAGTCAGATAGACGCTTCCCGTCAATTCACGGTTCTGCAGTTATTTGCGAAATCTAGTCTAAAGGTTTTGACTGGCTTAGTTGATGCTCCAAGGTTCGAGTCCCACTGTAACTGCTTTGAGATCTTCTTTACTAACCCCTACTCTGACGAAGATCAGAAAGGAGATACTGATAGGCTTCGATAGGCCGGTCATTGGACCGACGTTTAACAGGTTTGGTGTAATTTGTTCGAAATGGAAATTTGTTCTAAACGGAGATTTGTTCGACGGTATTTTTTTTCGAAACTGAAATATATTTGGCCAAGATTTTGTCGAAGGTTTGAGAATCGAGAAACATTGAGAGGCTTTTACATGGCATACTGCTCGATAAGGTCTCTTCTGGTTTGTCATTGGGGAATCATCAACGGGTGAGTCGAGTAAGGAAATTAATAGAAGACTTTGTTTTATGTCAGTAAAAACTGTTTTCTAAACGATCTAGACACCGCTTATTTCCATTTAGTTTTTACTATTCTAATAAGCTACAGACAGAGCATTTTAGAAGAGGGATTATGTTTGAAATTTAAAACTGAGTTATTTTCCACAACTGTACGCCGAGTGATTATTGAAATATGACCACCCACGCTCACGTTATGTCAATGGGACGCTAATTTCGAACTATAACTTTTAAAATAAACATTTTATGGGAAAATGTGACTAAAGATCTAAATCATTACTATCTAAATATCGATTTTTTTTCACCAATATTCGTTCAATATTTAATAAAGTTATGGAAGTTTGTGTAGCAAATGTAGGTTATTTGCTTGTTTACCGCTGTAATTAAAGCGGAAAACTTGGTCGCTTAGAGAGGTGTTACACACAGCTGTTGTATACTATGTTTTGTGCCGCAGCAATTGTGAAGATGGAAAATCCATAGGAAGGCAAAGAACTCGCTGGATGACCTTGATGGGTGGCTTCTGTGTATTTACTAACTGTCCAGTGGATCCTTTATCCAGTTCTAATATTTTCGGGTCCTTGTGAGTTGGTCGTTTAGTCGAATGTGAGCATAAAAGCGCACATCGGTGGTAAAACAATCGAATTCTGAAAATCAGTTTTCTGTTGTTTTTTTTTCCATGTTTCAGACGATTACGACTTTAAAGGCAACGCAATAATTTGCCAAGTGCAATCTTTACCAGGAGAGAGGAAAGGAAGAAGATAATTTGTCAAATGTCAACCTTTAAAAGTAGAGCGAAAAGAAAATGATGGCTACTTGCTATTCCGCGTTTAGACATTTTCGGACTCTACGGCCGAGTGGTTAGCGCGCTTGGCTACTGATCTAAGGGACCTGGGTTCGAGCCCCGGGTTAAGGCATGGTTGTGTGTGCCGTTTTTCTGCTGAGGTCCTGCCATCCTCTCAGGCCTTCTATTATGGCATATTAAACTAATAGGCTCCTGTCAGACCTCTGTGGCAAGCAGCTGCTTGAAGGGGTATTTATTTATTTTTATTTTTATACGTAAAGTCATATAGGGGCCCCCGTACTTTAAGTTACCATGTAGGTAAAATATATCTGTGATTGATTACGAGTGGGAAGGAAGGGAAACGAAAATGCTTTCAACCCTAACTCTAACAGTAATTTTTACTGGATTCATGAAAATTTTTACATGCACTAATTTTACATTTGCCCAAATGAGACAACTTGAACCTTTAAAGCTAAACAGAGGCAGAAAAAAAGAGAAGAAATAAAAAGATAGATTAAAATTTTTAAACCTTTTATTCTATAGTAATTTATATAAATATAGTTTAATAAATAAAATTTTTTTGACAAAACATGCAAATTAAAAATTCAACACAGTAAAAATACAAGACTTCAAAACCAAGGGTATTACAAAATGCCTACTTTTCGAAGTAATTACGGAAAACGTACCTCCGAATATCAAATACTACTTATACACTATGTTGTGCGATTGGAAAGTCACTTTCAAAGCTCCCTAAACATTGAAAATAAAACTTTTACGCAAAAACTTATTGGCGATAAATTGTAGATATCGCTCAAATCTCTCTAAATATATTTCCCGCAATATTCGTTTAATATTTAAAGAATGAATTGAAGCTGAAGCATTTATCATCAACTTTCGACACTTGTGAAAAAATACTTCAATAGATAAAACACAACTCTTCTAACAATTTATTCACTAACATAAATATCTGAAGTGTGTGTGACTATTTTTTAAGATTTCATCAATTTGGAAGCAATGTGATAGTGTCGTCTGCTGTTAAATGGTCCCGCTTCATTAACTCTTTAAATATTGATCGAAGATTTTTGAAAATTGACTTTGTCACATTGTCTCCAAATTGATGAATTCTTAAAAAATCGTCATACAAACTTCAGATATTTAATTTATGTTAGTCAACAAATTGTTACAAGAATTTTCATCTATTGAAGTATTTTTTCATAAGTGTCAAAAGTTGAAGATAAATGCTTCAGCTTACATTCATTCTTTAAATATTAAACGAATATTGCGGGAAATATATTTAGAGAGATTTGAGTGACATCTACAATTTATCGCCCAATAACAGTTTTTGCATAAGAGGTTTATTTTCAATGTTAGGGAGTTTTGAAAGTGACTTTCCATTCACATAACATGGAAGTGTCCGGACACTTTTTTAAACAGTGTATTTAATGCTATCCCATGGAAATACTGTATTAAATATTGATTCTTTTAGTAGACTGAAAATCGAATTGAAAAAAAATATTTGAGAATTTCAAATTAGCTAAATATTATGTGTTCTGTTTTGATAATTTATTTGATGTAGCCAACGGCAGTACCAAACTGAAAATACCGATTCTCCTCCGATCACCGAAATTAACACTAAACCTACCACGACCGGTCAAATTGACCTTTTCAAACTTTTGCGTACAATTTCCCACATACAACGTTATCACATCGCTATTAACTTTACGACTTTTCTTATAATATACATACAATGTTTTTTTTTTCAGTATTTACATCTCCTTTTATTGTCTTTTTTCCGAGAAAGATATGTAACCTGCCCTACCTACCGCGACCGGTCAATTTGACCGGTTGAAAGATTTCTGTTATTTAGCCTGGAAACTCATTTCTAAAACTAAACAGTCGGTATAAATGAAAGGCTTCCAAAGTGTGGCATGACTTCAACTGAAAGCGGAATGAGCCTTTGATACATGATCTGATGTTCCATCCAAGGCTAGGTGTAGATTTATACAATATATGCCGAACAAACCAGGTAAGTTTGGAATCAAATTCTGGTTAGCATCTGATGTCAATAGCAAGTATGTAATAAATGGATTTCCATATTTGGGAAAGGATGAGAAAAGAGAACCTTCAGTTCCCCTTGGGGAGTTCATTTTCCGCAAGCTAATAGAACCATTCACAGGGTGTGGAAGGAACGTAACCACGGATAATTTTTTTACGAGCATATCATTAGCCACAAAACTGATGGCAAAAAGAACCACAACTGTTGGAACCATCCGTGGAAACAAGCGAGAATTGCCAAAACTTGCCAAACAAGTGAAAGATAATATGGCACGCTTTACAACAAAACAAAACTATTACCGGAAGGTTTATATAAGGTCACATAAGTTGAGAAAAGGTTAGCCATTGGTGGTGTAGTGGTAGTATAACAGGCATGTTTCCTGGAGACGTGGGTTCGAATCCCACTGATGGCAAAACCAATATTTTTTCAGCTCATCATTTCATGAGTTTCAAGTTATATTACTCTAACAATTTATAAAAGTAAACTAAATAAAAAAAAGTGGTTCTAAGTTCAATGCATAACTCAATAGACACTGAAAAAAGTGATAAGCGTATACCGGACACGATTAGATTTTATAATAGCACAAAATTCGGTGTAGATGCGACGGATCAAATGGCAAGAAAATACAGCGTGAAATCGAAATCTTGTAGATGGCCCCCTCCAAGTATTTTTCAATATTCTTGACCTAGCTGGTATAAACACATGGGTTTTATATAAAGAAACAACAGGAGGAAAAATTTCAAGGCAGGAATTTTTATTCCAGTTAGCTGAAGAACTTGCCGCTGAATATCAAGAAGGAAAAAGAAAAAGGAAATATACCGAAAACATCAACAAATATAAGTTCAGTTTCACAAGTACGAAAAACTTACCAAGTAAGATATTGCAAAGACAAGAAAACTACGAAAATCTGTTTGAAATGCAAAAAATATATGTGCGGCAAATGTACGTTTGAGAACTCAATAATTTCAAACAAAAATACATTGAAGATGAATAAGATATGCATTATTTATTTATAAATGCAAGAAATTATAGAACTACTGTTCATTTTCATTTCTTTTCATATTTATAATTGAAATGAGGAAAAAAATATTTTTTTATTTTGTGAAAGTTGTTTCATTTATTATTTAATTAAGTACCAAATTGATTTATTATATGCGTTCAATCGTAAGAAATATAACTTTTTTTAAGGACCGGTCATTTGACCAGTCACGGTAGGAATAGGTATACATGAAGTGCCGGTAGGTTTAGTGTTAAGCAGCTTTCGGCGTGATCAGTCAGTACCTTGTGATCTCCTCCGATCACCGAAATTAAGCAGCTTTGGGCGCGGTCAGTACCTTGGGATCTCCTCCGATCACCGAAATTAAGCAGCTTTGGGCGCGGTCAGTACCTTGGGAACTCGTCCGATCACCGAAATTAAACAGCTTTCGGCGCGGTCAGTACCTTGTGATCTCCTCCGATCACCGAAATTAAACAGTTTTCGGCGCGGTCAGTACCTTGTGATCTCCTCCGATCACCGAAATTAAGCAGCTTTCGGCGCGGTCAGTACCTTGGGATCTCGTCCGATTCTCGCGTGTACGTTTTCTAAATTCCTCACAGTTCTGACTTGTCGCAAAATAATGAAATCTGATGTCATTCTTCGAGGTGTTCTGAGCCCATTCAGGGCACTTCAAATTTACGGGCCCTAGGCCCAGTTTGTCTTGACGCGGGCCTGGTTATGTGGCATAACCGAAAATCTCGAAATCGCAGAAAGGCCACCAACGATGACGACCAACTGAAGGGCATACGTAACCGTCTCCGTGACCTTCACTGTTCCTCTTCTACCGGAGAGGCCGTTTGGAGCATCACAGGTCTGCTCCAGAAACCGGAAGCTTGATGACGTTCACGCGCAGGCTGGTTATTACCCCCGAGCTTCGCAACACCCCTGGCGTCACGCGCAATTCCCGACAGCACGTGGTACGAGCAAAAGAACCTGATGGGTTTTCCGTGCATCTGTCTCTGGCTCGCCTTCCTCCCTGCCAGCCCTCCTCCTCCATCTGCTCTTGGAGGTATAAAATTGTCAGGAACGCCATTAGGCAATCAAAAATGCTCTTTGGCTTGCGGCATCTAGTACGAACTCTTTGAGGAGATTGTGTGTTGTTTGCTCTCTGTTGTCTGCAGAGAATCAAATCGTTCGATGGAAGTTTATCGATATTCTCCCATTATCGATAGTTTCCCATTCGTTCTTCGTGTCGTTTTTTAACTGAACGCTTTCACCTGTTCAAGAGCTTCAGCTTGATTTTTGTGAACTTTGTGAGTATGTTCTCCAAGGCAGCTTCCGTATTGACTCTGTGCATAGTGGTTACTGGCGTGGCATCAAGTGCGATTCCTATCTGGGAGCTCCTCACTTATGAAGAAAAGGTAGTTATATATTGTAGTTACTTCAATTTCTCTTCAACTATCTTTTTTTACTTCAAACCTAGTTTGAATTCCTGTTAATGAACCCGTGGTGATCCATTCTTTGGTTTTGTATTGACTCTAAGTGTACTGTGTAATTCTTAATCTAGGTGTACTGCACAATGTATGTATGTGTACTGTATAATTATCTTAGTTCTGTTCTGGCATTTCCAGAAAACTTTTACAGAAGGAGCACATAACAAAAATATCACAGTCATGCTACGAGGATGCATATTTTGAAGGAATGGAATGAATTAATGGTAATAAGTGAAATGGAGTGCTAAAAGAAATTTAAACAACTTTTCACAGAAGTTGAGGGATGGAGGGGCGGCGCTACCGCACGTGCAACTGGAGCGGTCGCACGAGGCGGCATTTTTTTTAGGGGCGGCAAATTAGCAAACTAACGACCATACTAAAAATAAAGTTGACTCGAGTAAGTAAGACCTATTTTTCAACTGATTATTTTTAATTTCTTTTAAAAATGACATGGAATCTAACTAAATTAAATCTTCAATATCTAAGATCAGACTTAGAGAAAGGGGCAGCAAAATAGGTGGCACGTGCATTCTCACCCCCTCCTGTGAAAATTGATCATTTTATCAGCATTCTTTCATTCAGAATGCTAAGCATGACTGTTGATGCTTTTACCGCCATCCCCCCGAAAACCAATTCAATTTCAAATCAGGCAAATTTTCCTGGACTCACCGCTGCAGGTATTAACGAATATTGAGGTAAGATATATGGCAACTTGTTACAAAAATTCGACTTCAATTTATCTATTACGTTTGCATCAAAACGTCTTTTGATATTTTTAGGAAAACTTCGGAACTCCGTGTAAGAAGGATTCTCCAGTGTTGCCAATTCACACGTAAGAAAATTCGCTAGACCATGCAAAAAAAAAAAACGTTTTGGCATGAAAAAAAAAACTAGTTTTTTTAATTGTTTAAGAAACAACAAAATCTTGCTTGTTAAAAAGCGATTTATAGAACTCAAAAATATGACTGAGAACGCTATATTTTGATAAATGAAATAAAACTAAAACATTTTCAAGCTAGACAGCTGCTAAAACAGCTAAGTTAGCAACACTGGCATTCTTGACTGGCGACCAGGCAGGCGTGCATGCGATCACCACTCAGCACACCAGAATACATTAAATATACTGCTCACAAATATTAGGGAATATTTCATCGTTTCATATTCATTTTGAAATATCCCCTAATTTTTGTGAGCAGTATATTTAGTTGGGTTGCTGGCTATTCGCTGTGGCCAGATTTATACGAAGTCCAAGGAAATGTATTTTAATTTAAAAAACCATTATATCTTATCAAGTGTCTTAGTTTATTGAGAGCTATGTAACAGATACTGGTGATGTGCTGCACGACATAAATAGAAGAATAGGGATTGTTGCTTGGACTTTAAAGAATCTATGTAGAGAGTGGAGTAATAGGCGTATACACCTAAAGACTAAAATTAGACTGTATAATAGTTTGGTTCTTTCTAGGGTTAGTTATGGTAATGAAACTTGGACACTTTTTAAACAAGATAACAGGAAACTAGATGCTTTTGATTCCAGATGCTTACGCAGTATCTTGGGCATTAGGTGGTTCAACTTTATAACTAATGATGAGATTAGGCAAAAGAGTCGGCAACCTCCTTTAAACAGCATATTGTGCAGAGAGAGACTCCGTTGGTTTGGCCATGTTGCCCGTATGGATAATTATATATTAGCGAATACGGTTAGCAACAGTGTGCCTAAAGGCCTCAGAAAGAGGGGGAGACCTAGGATGCGGTGGGCAGACAATGTCAAACAGGACCTTGTTAGAATTGGTGTGCAGTGGCCAGATACAGCAGATGTAGCTCAGGACAGACTTGCTTGGAGAACTAATTTGCACGCTCTGGTTGGACCTCCGTAGCCCATGGCTGCTTGAGAATTCAGTATGTGCATGTACAGGGCCAGATCTAATATGGCCATGCTCCCCCCTCCCCAACCACTCAGTTGCTAAAAATGATAAGAGGCAAAAAAACTATGAAACTTATTTATATTTCATGCATTTTGAAAGAAAATTTTTAAGAGTTGTAAAACGGAGGGGGATGTGTTATATTGCATTGGAAATCAAGTCTCTCCCCCCCCCCTATTTTTTTCTAAATCCGGGCCTGTGCATATATGTTCGCAAGATAATGAAGATATTGCTTATATTTATTGATTTATAGAATAATAGGAGATTCTTAATACGTCTAATCCTGACTCAGAGTACTATGGGATAAGAAAACCCAGAAGAAAGCTGATGGGATCGAATCCAACTCATTCAGCGTATTTTTGAACGTGCACGCTGTTGTGCTGTCCATCACAAAGAACCATGACTTAATATCCATCCGAAATCGCTATTTTTCAAACCCATCGTTACCTCCTTTTTAAAAGACTCCCATTTGCCAGTGCAAGCTAACTAAAGCATGGGTTACTATCTTTCAAGCGTTTGTAGCTATACATTATTATTAAAATTTATTAGGGGTGGGGGTGGCTCAGTCGGTAGTGCGCCTGGCTCGTAATCTGCAGTTCCCAGGTTCGAGTTCCAGCTGGGTCAGCTTTGAGTCTTATCTCCGCAAAACTCCCCGCCCTGCCCACGGTCAGTAGGGGACACCGATGGGCTTGGAAAGGCCGTCGGATGGGACGTTAAACCGTGGCCCAGTGTGCGGGAGAGCCATACCCTGTGCACGTTAAAGAACACGCTGGATGGCCTTGATGGGAGGCTACCATCTGTCTCCCAACAGCTGTTCCAGAGGGTCTCCTCCCCTAACCTTCTCTGAGCTTTCGGGGTCCTTGTGACCTGGCCATTTAGCCATGGTGTGCAAAAAAGTGCCGCTCAGAGGTAAAACAACCCAACTCAAAGACAGATTAGCTTTGAAAGGAATACAAATCTAACGAGAGATTTCACCGACGTATTTTTTTTTGTTCGATTTAAACGTGAACTGAAATCAAAGCTGGGATCTTTCGTATGCTTCAACGGTGAAAAAAATAAACTTTTAATAAAAAATTTTGGTTTATGTTGTTATATCTCTGTGAAGCACTCATTCACACGATCGGATGAAACCATATGCATCAATAACCGTTAAATGTTTTTAAATTGTGAAATTAAAGATTTCTGCTCAAAGATAAATCTCTAACAACGAAATAAGCACGTGAATCTGTAATATTTTTCCAACTAAAAAAAAAATCAGTATTATTTAATATGCCTTTCATAAATATTAAAAAGTGGATTTCAATGTCTTTTTCGGCGCAAAGTATTGCATTTAAATGAAGAATGGGTTATAAATCAGTGTTATAAATATTCAAAAATTCAAAGAGAAACGTTTTGTTTACATCGAAAGTGGAGTCTGCGCCGTGACAATTAGTGTTGCGCCATCTGTCGGTAAAAAAATTTTTTTCCGGATCTAAAAGTGTTTTTCTGACAGGTGGTTGCGAAATCGGTTTCCTCGTTAATCGTTATTATTCTGACTGCATTATTTCAGTATGTGCAGGGGAGGAAGTTGAATTTCTAGAAAAGGGCTCGAAGGGGAATAAAAAAACGGAACGTGACGAGCCTTAATGTGTGGAAAGAATATTCTTGTTATGGCTCATTTGCACTAAACCCCGGATTTAGGGAAAAGGGCATGCTCCTTCTCTATTCCATTCCGCCCACCAGATTTTACCAAACAGAACGTAAATGGAAAGAAAAAAAAGCAATTAGGTATTGTACATATTTTGAAGAATGTTTTCCTAAAAAGATATGCAGAACAGATTGAGGGGAAGTCGTATATCGCACTATTTAACGTGTATGTTTTCAACATATAAAATGCTGAACGGAGTTCTAATCGGTTTCTATCCATTGCAATCTTCTGCCGTCAGGCTCGTATCTACTTCGCACCCATGATATCAGTGAGAAAGCAGACACCGCTGGGCTTGGTCCTACAGATGGAACGCAAAGCCGTGGCTCCGTGTGCGGGAAATCCATTCCCTGTCCACATTAAGGAGCACGATGGATGCCCTTGATTAAGTGGCTTCCATCTGTCTCCTAACAGCTAGCCAAGATCTCCTTCCCTTCTCAACTTTGCTCCAGTGGGTCCCCTCCCCTAACCTTCTCTGAGCCTTCGGGGTCCTTGTGACCTGGTCATTTGGAGCTCCTATGAAAGCTCAGTAGTCTTGATGTCATTGTGACTTCCAACCTTGCACTTGAGGTCCTTATGACCAAACCGTTTACCCCATTGTGTGCAAAAAAGTGTTGCTCAGAGGTAAATCGATCGGCTTGGAAAGGCCGCCGTCCGTCGGATGGGACGTTAAGCCGTGGCATTGTGTGCGGGAAAACCATACCCTGTGCACATTAAAGAACACGCTGGATGGCCTTGACAGGAGGCTACCATCTATCTCCCAACAGTTGTTCCAATGGGTCCCCTCCCCCAACCTTCTCTGAGCCTACGGGGTCCATGTGATCTGGCCATTTAGCCCATGGTGTGTAAAAAAGTGCCGCTCATAGGTAAAACAACCCAACTCAGGTAAAACATCCCAACCGAATTTTCCAATAATTTGAGTTTTCATCTTTAGACGTCTTTAATTTTGAAGAATTAAAAAACTTGAATCAAATATTGTAAAAGATTGTTCATGCTAGAAATTTGGGGAGTAGAGTGTAATGGTCAAGGAATTTACATTGACCACAGCGATTTCCTCTACCCGCAGATCTATACGCACCTTTTTGGATATAAAAATTCTTTTTGGAGTAAATAGGTACTAATAAAATTATGAATCGATTCATATTTCGAATTTCCACAGTTAAAAAATAATAAATTCATAAAACGAATTTCATTCTCTTTGAAAACGAACATTCAATAATCGCCAAAGGAAATAATTTTCCAGTGAAGCGCATTAGTCGAGTGACGAGGAGATGAGGAAGATTCAGTTTCTGGGAGAATGCATCTGCACCATGAAGTTTCTGATTATGATTCGCAGCAATTAAACCTGAGACCAGTGACAGAAGTAAACCGACATGACGTCATACAACTGAAGTTTACATCAAAAACGAGAAAGTTGCGTGATGTGGGTCAAAAGGCCAAGTCCCAAAGTTGTCCCTCTTCAATGAGAGCTTCACTTGTGAACTTTCGTAAGCGACGCTCCGTTTTTCCTATGTTACTAGGCTAAGGATTTAACACTATTTTAGGGGCGGAGGTGGCTCAGCCGGTAGCGTGCCAGGCTCGTAATCTGTAGTTCCCAGGTTCGAGTCCCAGCTGGGTCCGCGTTGAGATTTATCTCCGCAAAATTCCCCGCCCTGCCCACGGTCAGTAGGGGACACCGATGGGCTTGGAAAGGACGCCGTCCGTCGGATGGGACGTTAAGCCGTGGCCCCGTGTGCGGGAGAGCCATACCCTTTGCACCTTAAAGAACACGCTGGATGGCCTTGACGGGAGGCTACCATCTGTCTCCCAACAGCTGTTCCAGTGGGTCCTCTCCCCCAACCTTCTGATTCCTCGGGGTCCTTGTGACCTGGCAATTTAGCCCATGGTGTGCAAAAAAGTGCCGCTCAGAGGTAAAACAACTCAACCCTAACACCACTTTGTTTTAAAATAATACACTGATTATTAAAATTCTTGACGAGCTTTTACCTATTTTTATGGTTAATGACGAGCTTTGCTTATTTCTATATTTTCAGATGGGTCGTCTGATGTACGTCTACGTTCATTTAGTTGAACGCTACTGCAAAACATCGACAATGCCAGGTAAATATCTATAGAAGATTTTATTTCTAAGTATGCTGTTAAAGTTTTACGAAAGGAATATCTTAAAACATGGAATTATAAAATAAAATCTATTGTTCGCAACGTAGTTAGAAAGAGCAAGCTGTACTAAATTGTCAAGTCACGAGGACCCCCCAAGGATCCGATCCGGATAGGCGAAGGCGAACCGAAAACTTTTCCCTGAACAGATGTACGCTACCCGTTAAGCCATCCAGTATGTTAAATATACAGAGTGTCCCACAAAGAGGTTTACACTGTTTGAACTTTAATAACTCGAACAAAAATAACAAAAATGTGATTTTTTTTAAGTCACAAAGATGTTTAAAACATTACTGATGATGTTCTAATGTTGAAGATATTCAAAATGTCCTCCATTGGCAGAAATACATCGTCTGGAACGCTGTGGAACAGATCGACAAACATGTGATATGGTTACCATAGGAATGGATTCACAGGCAGTCACAATCGCCTCTCTCATGGCATCCAGCTTACGTGGTTTTGTGGCGTAGACAGTGTTCTTCAGAGTTCCCCACAGAAAGAAGTCTAACGGCGTCAGATCGGGAGATCTGGGTAGATACTCGACACTTCCTCGTCGGCCTATCCTCCTCTCAACAAATGTTTCATCCTGGAATTGCCGTACGTCTCCATGGTAATGTAACGGTGCGCCATCTTGTTGAAAAAAGTCTTCACCTGGGTAGAGTTGGTGGAACAGCTGGCACAATTGCTTTCCGCAATATGTTAAGGTACACAGCACCTGTCACTGTTCCTTCAAAAAAGAATGGCCCTACAAGTCCTCTGACAGACATAACACACCACACTGATAACCCAGAAAGATTAACAGCTCGTTCTTCCATAACATTGGGATTTTCTCTTGCCCAGTACACACAGTTGATGGTTCCATTCAATTTAAAAGTCGCCTCATCAGACCAAACAATCAAATCAGTCAACTGTTCATTAACGCAAATCCATTCGCAAAATGGAGGCGCCTATCCGGATCGTCCTCATTTATCGCGTGAAGCAACCTGGGAATGTAGGGTTTCCACTTTGCTTGCTTTAAAATGCGGTGGACACTTGATTTGCTTACACCTGACTCACGCAAAGCTTGCCGTATGGACTTCTTGGGGGATCTTGTGAAAGTTTGTACCACTGCTTCCATCCCTCTTTCGTCCGATACTGATTTCTTCCTGCCACACCGTCCCTTCTTCAGATCATACACAGTTCCTTCCCTCTCAAACTTGTCGCGTAATTTCGTAATTGTTACACGTGACGGTGGCACAGTATCAAATTCCGCCCGCCATCGTCTCTTCATGTTCTTTCATGTTCTCACATTTCCAAAAACACTTTAAAATCCACTTCCGTTGCTCAAAGGAAAGGTTCCCAGCCATCTTATCAATTACTTGTCACTACTGGCAACTGAACTGAAAATAAAAGAAAAACAAATGAATGACAACAAGCACTAATCATGACAGATCCAGATACAAAAAGTTCCATCAGGTTATCTATAATACTTTCTCTGTTATTAACATTCAAACAGTGTAAACCCCTTTGTGGGACACTCTGTATTTAGAGTTATGGCTCTCCTGCATACTACCGGTGGCTTAACGTTAATTTTATTTAGCGTTATGGCTCTCCTGCATACGGTCGGTGGCTTAACGTCCCGCATGATGGGTGGCAACCCTTCCAAAACCCAGCGATGTCCTCTTACTGAGGATAGAGTGGGGATTAGTAGAGAAACTCTCAACCAGGAACAGTGGAGACTCGCACCTGGGGGAATGAGAGCGGTTGGTCGGTGTTCCTGCCCAAGTGTTCTTGGATGAGAGTTTCTCTATTAGCTCTCACTTGAGATTTATCTCCGCTAAAACCCCACCCTGCCCTCAGTTAGAAAGGAGACAAATTAAGCTTCAAAAGGCCGCTGTCCGTCGTTTGTGCTGTTAAGCCGTGGTGCAGTGTGTAGGAGAACCATATCCTGTGCACGTTAAAGAGCATACTGGATGGACTTGACGGAGCCTTCCATCTGTCATCTATTAACTCTTCAGTGGATCGCTTTCCAAGCTAAGAGCCCTTTGGAAATCCTTATGACCTGACCTTAAGTCCATTGTGTGCATAAAAAAGTGACGCTCAGTGATAATACAACCGAAATAAAAAATCTTTCTGCGCACTACGCAATCTTTATCTGCACACTTTCCAGAAAGTCACGATATTTCTATAAAACCACGAATTCGAAATGAGCAGCTAAAGAAGGTTAACTGTTGTTAAAGGAAGAAGAGGAACTGAAACGAGATCACTGGCATCTGTAACCGATAATTAGGGAGAGATCGGCCTCCGCCACCGTCTGCTCTCTCATTTTCGGAGTCATTAGCGAAACTTCTGCTCTTCTTGCATCTGCCGAAGGGACACGGAACTGGTTACGAAGTCACAGTCTGCTCAGAGCTGAAGTTCACTAACGGGTGTTGAAGAGAACCACGAGAGGAGGAAAGGGCAAGTTGGGTCTTTCAACCCTGACCATCATTCACATCCGGTTCAACGCCTCATTCTTTCCTGTTCTTTCAATGTTTACTCCTCTGTTGACATTTCGCAGTTTCGTCATTTCCTGCAGCCGTAAAAACATTCATTTGATTCTGGTGAACAGAAAATTACCTTTGGGGAAAAAACCTGAAGAGTTTGCAGGAAGTTTGGAAGCGTGTAATTGGAATTAAGAGCTTGAAAGGAAGGCATTTTTGATGCATTTTATGACACGTCATTAGCATAGCTTGAAGTTGTCTCCAAGCAGTGACGTGCGAAGCCCAAAAAAACAGAATCAGCAGAATGTACGAGGGTGGGTCGTTTAATTCGTGGACTAACGCCCCCAAAAAATAATAGCTTTTCGTACAAGTTACTGATATGTGGCAACACAGCGAATCTTCAACGGCACGACCATTCTGTGCTAGTTGAAACACATTACGGTCAGAAGTAACGGCAAAACAGTAAGCAATCAGTCTTTTTTTTGCTTTGGACAGGTGTTCGTTTCTGTATGTTTGGTTTTATGCAGGATAGTGTCATGTGAGCTGAAAACGGAGCAGTGATATGATATGGTAGTGTGTTTTGCGATACTTAAGTGGTGCACAGTCTCAGAAATGACTCAGGTATATGGAGAAGAGCATTTGGTCATTCTCCACAGAATCGTGCACGTCTGCGAAGCGTTTGTGTCACTTGTAAATCGCGCTTCGTTTCAAGCATTGTTCTCCATACACTTGAGTTATATATGCAACTGTCTGTGCACTGTTTCAACCTCCCCAAACACAGTAATGTATCACATACCGCTACTCATTTTCTAGATCAGCCATAGCCTGCAAAAAGTCACACTAAATAAGAACATTTTATCAGAGAGCAACTGCCTTCTGTTCTTCTGCTAATGCCTGTATCGCAACTTTCAGTATCGTGTTTCAACTTGTATACACTGCTTTGTGCCTTGAAGAGTGGGTTTTTGCCACATATCATGTATTAACTTGTACGAAAAGTGGGCGGGGGTGGCTCAGTCGGTAGCGCGCCAGGCTCGCAATCTGTAGTTCCCAGGTTCGAGTCCCAGCTGGGTCAGCATTGAGATTTATCTTTGCAAAATTCCCCACTCTGCCCACGGTAGTAGGGGACATAGATGGACTTGGAAAGGCCGCCGTCCGTCGGATGGGACGTTAAGTCGTGATCCCGTGTGCGGGAGAGCCATACCCTGTGCACGTTAAAGAACACGCTGGATGGCCTTGACGGGAGGCTACCATCTGTCTCCCAACAGCTGTTCCAGTGTGTCCTCTCCCCCAACCTTCTCTGAGACTTCGGGGTCCTTGTGACCTGGCCATTTAGTCCATGGTGTGCAAAAAAGTGCCGTTCATAGGTAAAAAACCCAAAAGATGCCAATTCAAGGTGGGAAATATAATCCTACCAGAAATCGTTTATTTGTAGGTATCATTTTCAGTGTTAAAATCAAATCCAAAATTCGCGTTTGGCCAAAATACTCTTTGCCCACTATGCAAATTTTCAGGATGGGCAGTTGCCCACTTTGTTAATCCTCTTCGCAACCACTGTTTTAAAGTCGTGTAGATTTTATGTAAGTGTCGAACAAGCGAGACTCACTCAACATACGGTTACGGCAACATAGAAAGCGATTTGAGCTCTATAAACCTATCCAAATTTTCTGGCGTCTTAAAACCATTATTAACAGTGCCGGATCTAGGGGGATGCGGCAAGTGATATTAGGATCTAGGGGATGAAGCCCCATGATAATTCTAATAAGGGTAATGGAGACCAAATATTATTATACTTGTTCATATTTCACGAATATTTCAAAAAAAATTTTGAAAACCTCTAAAACGAAGGGGATAGTGTTTACACTGCAATGGAAAACCAGTCTCTCCTCCCCTTTTTTTCTGGCTCGACTGCGTGTCACTTTCCCCTCCCCCTTTATTTTTTTTTTTCTAGATCCGGGCCTGCTAACAATTAACTGCGCGTTACTTCGCAGGAAACAAGCGTAAGCAGTAATAGCTTATTCAAAAAGAAATCTTTCTCCCATGGGAGCCTCGAGATCAAATAAAACTTGAAATTAAAAACTGTAAATTGAAATTTTAAAAATAAATCAGAATCGTTGATGGGCGTTTCAATTATTGGAGCAATATATTGCCTCCTCCCATGGCCGAGTGGTTAGTACGCTTGGCTACTGATCTAAGGGACCTGGGTTCGAGGATGGATGTATGTGTCGTTTTTCTGCTGAGGTCCTGCCATCCTCTCAGACCTTCTACTTTGGCATATAAACTGACAGGCTCCTGTCAGACCTTTGTGGGAAGCAGCTGCTTGAGGGGGTATTCATTTTATTTCTTATTTTGACAGTACGAAGATAGACCACGCGTGCTAACAACGTATAAAAAAATCCTACGTTGTGGCCAAAACTTCTTTCTTTTCGCAAGATCAGAATTCGGTATAGAAAGAGCAATGGAGAAAAACAGCGAAAAGAGGAAGATGGAAGGGGAAAAAAATGAACGATCATCTTTCATGCCAGCGAAGAGCAGAGCTGTTCGTTTTCCTTGGGTCAAGGTGGTTGCGACGAAGGACGGAGAATGGCGCAGTTCACGGAAATGTGGGTCACGACCTGACTGAGACGAGTTTATCTGATCTTGTTGAGGTGCTCTTCAGTGAAATCACTTGAGTAATGAGAGAGCGAGACTAAAATGTGGGCAGGAAACACACCTGTCGATATATAATTTGGAATAAATTATTATATATATAATATGTATAATATGTAATTGTATATATATAATATGTATAATATGTAATTGTATATATATAATATGTATAATATGTAATTGTATATATATAATATGTATAATATGTAATTTGGAATAAATTATTCAATTAAGCACGTGAGGACAGAGACGGAGTCCTTTAGGTTTTGTCTGTATATAGCTTTTGTTTGCGAAACTTTCGATTTTGTCTTCTCATATCGTATTCTTCAAATGTGATCTCATTTCCGATTCTTCAGCAACAGGCATAAAGCAACTCGCTGCTCTCGAGCTGCGTGGTACTCGTGAAGCTGTTTAAAAAAAATGCTCGCCGATTCATTCTTTATTAGTGCTCGCGAGCACGATTATGATGAAAAATTTCGTGTGTTCTTACCGATATTACCATATTTTTTCGCTGAAAAACGCTGTCAAATTATTTTGCGAATATTATTATTTCTTTTAAACGTGTTGTTTTATAATTTTTTTTCTAAATGTTTGCATTTGTTTAAATATGGAAAATAAACATCTAGATCTTTAATCAGCTGTTTGCCACAGAGGTCTGACAGAAGCCTTCAGTATAATATGCCATAGGGAAGATTTGTATTTTTGTTGTTGGAATGCTTTACTTCTGAGCTGCACTTTTTTTGCACATAGTTAATCGGTTAAATGGGCAGATCTCAAGGACCCTAAGATTCGGAGAATGTTGGGGGGAGGACACTCGGCTTGAAAAAAAAACGTCTAGAAGGTAAAAATGCTGAAGCAGGAAAAAAGGGGTGAACTCCTATAATCCTCTCGAGTTTTCAACCAGGTTTCCTGAAATTTGAAACTGTTTTTTTTTCTAAAATAAGTATTGCATTATAATTTCCCGCAATATTTTTCACAACTCAGTTTTACCCATCGAGATAAATAAAAAAAAATGTAGGGAGCAAGCAAGAGATGATCGAATGTAGCACCAATATCCAATTAGCTTTGAAGTTTTACCAATCAAGCTACCAGCGCCACCAAATTCAACTGGTAAAGGTAAGAATTTTGCACAGGCTCACGTTCGACCGGTTATCCTAACACGGGAAGAGTGTCCATTTACCGCACACTAAAATGGGATTGGATTGCTCAAAATAACGTGGGCGAAGGAAACGAAAATGTTATATTTTTTGGAAAAATAATTTCCGAAAAAAAAAAAATATTCTTTTGCGCTTGTGTTATATCTTTACGTTGATTTTAAGTGATGATGAGAGGCATCTGTATAACGATTAAGGTGGCCCTAACTCTTATCGTTTAAGAGTTCTTGAATCAAACTCAAAGACAAAAACTTTTTTAAAAAAATGTATTGGATATTTGAAAAAAATTGCACTTTGTTTTTTTCATATTTACACATTAACCAAATATTTATGGTATCAATATATATATAAAGGTAAAAATGTAAATCTGAAATGTTTTCTCCAGATTGCCGAAAAGTGATGACTCTGTACGGAGTTTCCAATCTCTTGAATCATGATGGTCATTCGCTGGATTTGCTGGACCCAGACCAGAGAAACGCATCCCAGCTCAGTAGGTTTCCATTTATTTTACCATAAAAACATAAAGATTACATTAGAACTTCATTTCTTTGTAGCAACGGTCCTCCACCCAAGACCAGTGGCTCACTTTGAAATTTACTTTTGAGCAAAATTTCATCCAAAAATTCGTCTTTTTAAAGGGAAAGAAATAGAAGTTAATTCTGATATACAGGGTGAATCTGAAAAAGTGGGCAAAACTTTACAGGGTGGTAGAACGCAGCTATACGACCAATATTCGTCATAGAAAGTATGGGCGGAACGCAAACGGCGAGCCGCTAGGTGGCGTTCATCATCATCATCATCATCCTCAAGCAGCTTCAAGATTTGCATCCTCAAGACTTGCTTGGAGAACTAAATTGCACGGTCTGGTTGGACCTCCGTAGCCAGAGGTCCAACCAGACCGTGCAATTTAGTTCTCCAAGCAAGTCTATCCTGAGCTACATCTGCATCTGGCCACTGCACACCAATTCTAACAAGATCCTGTTTGACATTGTCTGCCCACTGCATCCTAGGTCTCCTCTTCTTTCTGAGGCCTTTAGGCACACTGTTCATAACCCTATTCGCCAATCTATAATTATTCATACGGGCAACATGGCCAAACCAACGGAGTCTCTCTCTGCACAATATGCTGCTTAAAGGAGGTTGCAAACTCCTTTGCCTAATCTTATCATTAGTTACAAAGTTGAACCACCTAATGCCCAAGATACTGCGTAAGCATCTGGAATCAAAAGCATCTAGTTTCCTGTTGGAAATGGTATAAAAGGGTCGGTCCTCGCACCCAACGGCATTTCTACCGTGGATTGCCGAGAGGATGGCTGGTTATACTAACCACGAAATGGCGGATATGCACTTTGTGTACGGTGCGGCGGACGGGAATGCAAGTGAGGCACAGAGTATCTCCTCTCCTTCTTGTGTTCATTCTTTAAATGTGACAGTGGAAAACTACCTTTTAACTTCTCACCGCTTGCGTTCCGACCATACATTCTATGACGAATATTGCTCGTATAGCTGCGTTCTACCACCCCGTAAAGTTTTGCCCACTTTTTCAGATTCACCCTGTATATAACTAATATATGAAATGTCTTTTTCCATTCCAGTAATACTGAAAATTACTATCCTCGTGGTTCGGCAAATTACACGAGTGTTTCCGCTGTGTGGTAGTAAATCTAATACTTCTTTAACCTTACTTCCTCAATTTCGTATGAAATTCATATTTCAATATGCATTGAACTCTTCAATAATATAAGTTACACTGCTGAAATAAAATGATATCCAAAATATTTTACAGAATAAACCTCGAATACAGGTGAGGATTGGCTCAGTGATAGCGCCATAGGCTCGTAATCTGATGTTACCAAGTTCGAGTCCCAACTTTGTCGAGATTTATCTACGCTAACGCCAGGTTTTCCCCCGTTAAGAAAGGAGACACCAATGTGCTTCGAAAGGCCTCTGTCCGTCGAACGTAGAGCCTTGCCTCCGTATGCAGGAGAGCCATATCTTGCGCACTTTATGAACACGCTGGATGACCTTGATTGGGGGGGGAGGTGTCTCCTAACAGGTGTCCACTGATTTCCCTTCCCCTAGCCTTCTGTGATACCTTGGTGTCCTTGTGTGACTGGGCATTCAGCCATTTGTGAGTACAAAAGTGCCGCTTAGAGGTAAAACAAACATCCCACAAGCCAATGCTGGTATTTTGTGAAACTAGAGGTGTAACAATGCTGCCGGAAGTGGAAAAGTACTGGAAGAGGGGTTGCACCAATTAAAATTTATAAATCGTCCTCTTAAGAGGTAGTGAACGACTGACAAAGTGCATTGCAGCGCGTATTTTATAATTTTAAATTCATTCTTTTTTTCCTTAATAGTAGTTAGCTAGTAGTAGTTCACTGGTAAACAACTGCTTGAGGGGTAATTTATTTAATATACTATGTTTTTATTCCATCTCTCTTTACAATAGCATCTCTAATATTCCACTTCACTAACTTTGTATCACTTGAAATTTGAAAACAGATTAAACTTTTGAGATATTAATAATAATTAGTTTCATAATCTTTTAAATGGAATTAAATTATTCCGAGTTCATGTAATTTGCCTTTCAACAGAAATGTCAAATCATTTAATAGGTTAATCTGGAAACCTTTAAAACGAATTGAGTCCTTTATGTCACTGTTTAAAAATACATATTTGATAAATTTAAGCAAATCTCTGGGTTTTTATTGTTTTTTAACATATAATATTTTTTTCATTGCAGTATGGCAAGCAGCGACGAAAACTCGCTTCAAGTTTCCTAGTGAAGGAATGACAAACCAAGAGACCAAACCATCAGGTGAGTCGTCACTTAGTTCGAAATGAGACATTTCTATGATGCATAAATTGATTCAGCTGTTTCGGAAATGTGTCATATCATTGGTTGATCCTGAGCGATTGCAACACTCTCACCTTTCAAGGAAAATTTCCTCACCCAGAGGAATGGACGGATGTGTCTTACATGTAGCACTTCAGATGTGTACCGTATACGGGTGATCACTGTCCTGTTGAAAAAGGACACCTTGCATACCACTGAGGCAGGGCAATGGGGTAAGGATGGTATCGACGTACAGTGGATGTTCAAGACTACCCTCGATGACTACCAAAGATGAACGGTCATGGCAGCTGATAACAAACCATAACACCTAGCGTTTTGACTCTCAAGAATACAGGATGGTGAAGCTTGGTAACTATGATGTCTCCAACTATGCAACTGTCATTATCCCCCAAACAGAAGAGGGGTTCTTCACTGAAATCTATGGGGCGGGGGTGGCTCAGTTGGTAGCGCGCCAGGCTCGTAATCTGTAGTTCCCAGGTTCGAGTCCCAGCTGGGTCAGCGTTGAGATTTATCTCCGCAAAATTCCCCCGCCCTGCCCACGGTCAGTAGGGGACACCGATGGGCTTGGAAAGGCCGCCGTCCGCCGGATGGGACGTTAAGCCGTGGCCCCGTGTGCGGGAGAGCCATACTCTGTGCACGTTAAAGAACACGCTGGATGGCCTTGACGGGAGGCTACCATCTGTCTCCCAACAGCTATTCCAGTGGGTCCCCTCCCCCAACCTTCTCTGAGCCTTCGGGGTCCATGTGACCTGGCCATTTAGCCCGTAGTGTGCAAAAAAGTGCCGCTCAGAGGTAAAACAACCCAACACAACTGAAATCTACACAATGCCATTCATCCCCTAGTGGGTTCTATTTCAGCACTACCAACATATCATCGATTTATAGGTACGAGAAGGGCTGAAACGCTGGTCTGAGTAAATGTAGCCTAACTTGTGGTTCTGTTTGCAAAGGTGCTATGTGATTATACAGGGTGACATATTGCTGGCAGTGTAGCACTGGTAATAGCATGTATCATTATAAATGGATCTGCCGCTATCTGTCAGTGGATCCATCATTCTTCACATTGTAGTAACACGTCTAAGGGCTCTGAAGCATGTGCGGCAGTTATGGGTGTGTCTGCTTGTACTTATTGCTGCCAATATTGACTGACAGTACTCTCTTTCCAGCCAACACGGGTGGCAACAGGGCCGGATCTAGGGGAAGAATGCAGTAAGGGTAATAAAGGCAAAAAATTATGAAACTTGTGTATACATACTTCATGCATCTTTAAAAATTGTTTTAACGACTTCTAAAATGGAGGGGAAAATGTTATACTGCAATGGAAATCCAGACTCTTGCCCATCTCCCTTTTAATTTTTTTTATAGCTTGAGTTACTTGCCACCCCACCTCCTTCATTGTTTTCTTGATTTTGGCCTGGTGACAATATTATGAGCTAGCAAGCTGGCCTCCTAGAATCTGACTATTCAATCTCTCTGTCATTCAAATGAGTATACTCTTTCGTTATCATGGCATACACAAGCTTTACTCCTGCAATACTGCTTCGACCTTCGGTACTAATGAATTACTAACAAAGAATACCTGCTGCAGTGGATGAATTTCTGGCTATGTTGCATCGTTGTTTCTACAATGATTGCAGTGGGAGTCAAATCATTTGTATAACACCATGGTGGCTGCACATGCAAGATCAATTTCAGGCGAATCCATTCACTCCTTTCGAGAAATATATTAAATATTAAAGGACAATACCTGTCCATATACAGCTCTTACATCCTGATAGTGTTTACATGATGGGGATAAGCTTCCTTGGCTGTAGGTTCCCCAGATCTGTCTCCGGAAAATTCCCCGCTCTGCCCACGGTCAGTAGGGGACACCGATGGGCTTGGAAAGGCCGCCATCCGTCGGATGGGACGTTAAGCCGTGGCCCCGTGTGTGGGAGAACCATACCCTGTGCACGTTAAAGAACACGCTCGATGGCCTTGACGGGAGGCTACCATTTGTCTCCCAACAGCTGTTCCAATGAGTCCCCTCCCCAAACCTTCTCTGAGCCTTCGGGGTTCATGTGACCTGGCCATTTAGCCCATGGTGTGCAAAAAAGTGCCGCTCAGAGGTAAAACAACCCAACCCCAGATCTGTCGCCCATCGAATATATGTGGGATACAATGTGACCTTTCACTGACCATCCCTCTCAACTTGCTGTCGCTCAGCTCATAATATAGGGGCATGAAAGCATGGTCACTGTTCACCAGTATAGCATAAAACACTTTTTCAACTCACTACCGCGAAATTGTAGGCTTGCTTTTATCACAATTCATGAAAACCATACTTCTTCTTGATGTACACTGGATTTTCGTAAGTAAATACTGCTGATCTGATACACAAACTTAATAATTTCTTGTCTACATTGCTATCTGTCACTCAACTTGTTTTGAGCTTAAAGGTGCATTCCTTTTAAGTAGGGCAATTTCAGCGACGAGCAATGTATATAACTTAAAGTTCAGGCTTGTAGCCAGAAAGTTTTTCGAAAAGAGCCTGCAATTTAAAAAAAAAATAGAAAATTGCGATATAGATGCAATATCTTGTGTTGTTTTCTGTTAGGGAAAGCACTCACCTTCCTCACAGATCTTTTCTATGTCATACTGACAAATTCCTATCAGACCTTCGTGGCAAGCAGCTGCTTGATGGATAATTAAAGCGAATAAAGCTTAAAAGGAAATAAAAGCATTAAAAACTGTCGTTTTCTTTTAAATTTCTTTGTTCTCTTACGATTTCGTTGGTGGGGGGGGGCTTAACCCGGGTAAAGATCGGGGATTCTTGCAAGTGGGAAATAAATAGGGTGATCTTTCCCAACTAAAGCTGAGAGGCTGAATGTCCGGGAACATAGGAATGTGCATATGAGTGCTTCTATTCCTTTTCGGCGCACGTCGAACGAATTTAGAATACATCTGAAGACTGAAATCATGCTGTACAATAGTTTAGTCCTTTCTATAACATGTTACGATAGTGAAACTTGGACCCTTCGTAAGCAAAATGAAAGGAAAGTTGATGCCTTTGATACTAGGTGCTTGCACACCATCCTGAGCATCAGATGGTTTTGTTATTTAATTAATGATCAGGTTAGACGAAGGAATAATCAACTACTTTTGAGGAGCATCCTATGTAGGAAGTGTTGTCCGCAAGTAGGATCACAGATTAGTGAATAGAGTTGCGAACAGTATACTTAAATGCCTCAGCAAACGAGGAGACCTAGAATGATGGGTGGACAGTGTGAAACAGACTTTGTTATAACTGGCCTGCAGTGGCCAAGTGCAACAGCTGTAGCTCAGGATAGGCGTGTATGGTGAACACAGTCAGGTTGGACCTCCGTACTGTTCTATTGCTTTTTGTTCTTAAGGAATTCCAGGGTTAAAGTTCCTCCATAAAACGCGAAAACTTGAAAGCAGCGGATATGATAGCAACATTAACACTGGAATATACTGCACCTGTCTTCTAGGTGTCTTCCTATAGATCTCTTTCACTTGGAAAAATAATCCGTTTCTCAGCATGAAATTTAAATCTTTTCTGTTTACAGGAGTGTCATCTTTTGGTATTTATGACGTCAGGGAAGAACCTTCAAAAGTTGTAGTACCAGCTCCGAAGTTTTTGGGCAGAAGATGAAGCAAATTCTATTTTCTGACATCGGATTCGTATGAAGAGAAATCAACTGTGCCATTTTCCTTTTTGTCATGCACCTATTCATTACCATTAACTTTATTTAAACGAAATAAATCATTTTAATCATTTTATAATGCCTATTTTCTTGAGTTTTATAAGGGAATATTAAAGGTCAGTTTCTTCGGGTATAACTCTTACTTCGCTTTACCTGCAGAAGCATAATGATACGTGCAGATGCAGTCTTTTAACTATACGTGATACAACCCGAAAATCTTTCTCGAATGTTTTTTATGGAGCATTAAAATTTTTTTTGGGTTCATACGATTGGCAGCTCCTTGTATTCGGTGTAATGCAGTGGCAAAGAGTGTAAGGAAGCAACTGACCTCTCAGTTCACGTTTCGCATCGAAGGTTCTCAGAGATCGCTGTCACTGAAGTATCGACCAATTAGCTTTGATCTATTATAGGGGTTCTCAACGGGGGTACGTGGTGAGAGCTCAAAAGTCGCTAGATCTAGTAACAAAAATAACCATAAGATAAAACTATAGTTATAGTATAACAATCTACACAAGGGGTACGCCAGTTACATACACATTTCCAGGGGGTACGTGAAGCATAAAAGGTTGAGAACCACTGATCTATTAGATCCTTGGTTGATTGGCAAGCAGTGGCAGTTCAATGACCAAGAACAAGCGATGTGTCAACTATTGCTTCTAAGAAAGCTTTGCTACTGGTGAATTGCATTTTGTCACGCGACAATCCTTTCCCTTCTCTCACCGCAGCAGAAATACGAGGAAGAATTTACTAGAATTGCGAATTCAATAAAAATTTATGGAAATTCATTATGGTGACAAGAAAAATGAAAGCTAACAATCGATAAAAACACTACTATAGAGCATAAGGCCCCTTTTCAAATGTGAGGTAATGAGGTGAACGTGTGTGAGGCAGGCCAGTAACTAGCTTAAGCAATGAGAAGGGGGGGGGGGGGTGGAACAATTTTCTCAGAATTAAAAAAAGAAACTGCGAGCCTAAAATTGTGACATGTGGCAAATTTTTGTGTCAGCATCCCAAATGTAAAGGAATACTTGCAAAGTGGTAGAAGTTTAAAAAATTGAAACAGACTGAAAAAAAATGCTGGAAGGGTTGGGGGGGGGGGGGCTCATGACCTTGTCAAGGAAGGTGAGACTCCCCCTACTCTGCTAATGATGGACCGTGAGGACGTCCCATCATAGTAAACTGCATCCGGGCCCTTACAAATCTTGGTACGCCACTGAATCCTTTGTAGATTCCGGATCTATCGTAAAACTCTGAGACCTATTGATTTTAAATCGTTATTCGAAACTTCAGCTAAGTATATTCTTCAAATTCAAGATTGAGAAAACCACGGTGGAGCCAGATTCAAACACGTGAATGGGACGGGGGAAAAAAACGTAATATGGTATTTAAGGATACCGTTTTACCAGCACAATTAAGGGTTACAGAGGTGTAATTATGAGGTAAGATTAAAAATGTAAATAGGTCTTAGAGTTCGTTTACTCACGAAGAATGTACATGGATTACCATAAGTCTTTCAGGGTTGATGACTTTCCTATAGTAATAAATGTAATAAAGTTCATAGTAGCACTGACAACTTCAAGCTCAGAATAATTCAAATTTTCAATAGTTTTTGTATTTGTAAAAAAAATTAGTAAAAATATAAAATAATTTTTGATTATAATTTCAACCTTTTAATCAGTCTTTAGTAATTAAAAGTTTGATTATTTCTTACAAATTCTCTATATTTAATAAAAGAATTACTATTTGCGTTTATAATGATGTTATGCACGAATTTTCAGTTTCAACTAGGATTTCTCATATTTTTTTCGTTCCAAATAGCATTAACATTTTAATTTTGTTATAAAATAATTTTAAAAAATAATGCAAGAATAAAATAAATGATTAGCGGCATGCCTTTCTGTATATATTCCATATGATGCGTCAGTTAATTTTTTTTCCGAAATAGGGCTTGAAAAATTGAGCCCAAACTCATCTCTAGTCGACTGGGTCTGTAGCCCACCAGGCTCGTAATCTGCAGTTCCCAGGTTTGAGTCCCAGCTGGGTCAGCGTTGAGATTTATCTCCGCAGAACTCCCCGCACTGCCCGTAGTCAGTAGGGAACACCGACGGGCTTGAAAAGGCCGTCGTCCGTCGGATGGACGTTAAGCCGTGGCTCCGTGTGCAATAGAATCATACCCTGTGCACGTTAAAGAACACGTTGGATAGTCTTGATGGGAGGTTACCATGTCTCCCAACAGCTGTTCCAGTGGGTCCCCTCCCCCAACCTTCTCTGAGCCTTCGGGGTCTTTGTGACCTGGCCATTTAGCCCAAAATTAGTTCAAAAACCATTTAGTCCAAAAGTGTCGCTCAGAGGTAAAACAAACCAAACCATCTGTTGTCGACACTGTGAAATTGTCGACTATTGGTTGATATGTGCTTATCGGCCTGTCGAAAATGGGGTAAGGAAAAACATCACCAACTGTATATTAAAAACCTGTAACAAACAACTTTCAAATGGAAAAATTAGATTTAATTTTATTTTTATACGAATGAGAAAAAGATAGGTATACCCCCAGAATTCTGGGGATATAATATATACAGCATATCGCCAGAATAAAAAAAAAACCTGCATGCATTTTTTTTCCTGAGGCTTCACCTTCCTCATAAATTTCTAAGAAAAAGGTACGGAAACTTTTTTCTCTGCGGCCACTAAAATGCTCCTCCTGCTTATTAAAACATTTTTTCATGGCTTCAACTATGTCAATTCGCTCTTGACCTACTAATCCACAATAATTTGAGTGTTTTGTGGCCGTAGCTGCCGGCCGGCCACAAAAAATAATCTGGCGGGCCAGTGTTTCCCCATTCCTGCTCTAAGACATATTTTACTGACAAGATAACAAAACTGGCTCTTTATAAAAAAAACAATTATTAACTCGGATGAATTTAAATATGGATCTTAACATTTGCAAAATGTTACGTTTGGAGTGTGGCACCATATGAATGTCAAACGCGAATGATTTGAGCATCAGAAAAAACAGGAGGCATTTGAAATATGGATATTAGTTGGAAAGAAAGAAAAATTAATAAAGTCTTGAAAATGGTTTAGGGAAAGAGATCACTAGTGAGAAACAAGGCATTAAGAAACACTTATTGGACACATAATATGTTACCAGAACATCACAATTCTATATAGTTGTGTTATTATTCCTGCGTTCTTTAACATGTATAAGTTACAGCTCTCCTGCACATAGCTTTACATCCCATCTGACAGCGTTTCCAAGCCCATCGGTGTCCCATGCTGACTGATGGAAGGTGGGGGGTTTAGCAGAGATAAATCTCAATGTTGGCACAAGTGGAACTCGAACCTGTGAACTATAGAATATGAACATGGTGCGCTACTAACTGAATCAATCTCCACAGATTCTGAAAGAGGATGACAGGTCAGCAAAAGACGTTGATTACACTGGTCTGTAAGGATTTCAATACCTAGGTTTTTGGACTTTAGTAATGTGTAAGGTAACGAAAATTATTGTCATTTATTGTGTTTCACATTCAGGTTCTTAGGAATCACACCTACATCCAAGGACGGCGCTTCCACACGTGCACAGCACCGGGTGACATTTTTTTAGGGGCTAAATTTGCGAACTAACAACATAGCTGCAGGAAGGTTGACTTCACTCCTTATACCCCCCCCCCCCCCCCGCCATAAGGGACCACATTGACGAGGTCCATACGGGACCACCTTGTCCTTCTTCCATCTTAGTCCGGTCAGCATGGTCGGACGGGCTAAGATGGAAGAAGGAGGACTCCCGTGACTGGAACTCTTAGTCCAGCCCTGTCCAAACTCTCCATGTTGGACAGGGCTGGACTAAGAGTAATCTTGGATTCTATATCCTTGTTTGTGGCCTTACGGAATATAGATTAAATTTAGGTTTTGATCAATGGATGAGCTTTACTCCTACAGTACTGTTCGCCATTAGGTAGAATGATGTTGAATTGGGGATTTAGTTAGAAAGGGGTTGAACTGTCTTGCCCCTGACCGTAGATAGTGGTAAACGTGGTATTATCCCTATACTGGTAGAGCTTTAGGTGGAACTAGTAGGTCTTGTCATCATATATATTTACTCCTTATGGCCTATTTTTCAATAGATTGTTTTCATTTGCTTTTAAAATTACATTAAATTGAAGTAAATTAATCATTAATATAGTATAAGATCAAACTTGGAGAAAACGGACGGCAGAGTCCAAGCTCACTCTGGGTGGCAAAATAGATAGCACTGGCCCTGCCTTCCAGCTTATTTAAGTATTATAAATGTGCGTTTCGTGTTCCTCTATAATGTTTTCATTATGTTAGGCCCTTACCGTTTCACTGAGTCATTTGGGTGAAATAATTTGTATCTAGTGTATATCTACACTGCACTTCATAATTTAAGGAAGTTGAACGAAATTGCAAACATTTCAATAAATCGTTTTTGCAATTTAACCAAAGTTTCAGAGGATATGTAGCATGAAATTACTCACATTTATCAGCTATAAAGTTTGCATTTCTCAATGGGTTGTATTACCTCTGAGTGGCACTTTTTTTGCACACCATGGGCTAAATGGCCAGGTCACAAGGACCCCGACGGCTCTGAGAAGGTTGGGGGGAGGAGACCCACTGGAACAGCTTTTTGGAGAGACGGTAGCCTCCTGTCAAGGCGATCCAGCATGTTCTTTAACTTGAGCAGAGTATGGCTCTCCCGCACACAAGGCCACAGCTTAACTTCCCAATTGACGGACAGCGGTCTTTCTAAGTCCATCGGTGTCCTTCTCAATGGGAAAGAATGCAGTATCTAAATTTAGCTGATGAAAGCAGCTTCAGAAATGAGTGCTGCTCATTTTTGATTAAGAGCAGCTTTATCAAGTGTTTCGGATTAATTTTACTAGAATACAGAGGAACCATTTGGACGACAGTCAATAGTGCAGAGCCATTGGACAGAAGGAAGCAGGAGTCACATATTAAGGTTGCCAGATTCATGAATATGTCGGAAAGTAATTTCAAGACACTGGAACATGCTCTATAATAGCGCTTCTCAAATTTCTTTTGCTCACGACACACTATTTTACACTGTGAATACTTGCGACACACTAAAAATTTGAATTGTCAATACTAAGGGCGGCCCGTGCATGCGCAGCTTGTCTTCAATATAAGCCATTCCCGTGGAGTCGTTTGTAAACAGTTATTCTATTCAAATTCTGATGTGTATTGAGGTTAGTGTATGTCATATATGTGATGGGCATATTTTGTTAATTTTGGCTTTAACAATAAAATTTAATGTGGAAAAGTTTTTGATTACTTAGAAAACGTTTAATGAAGAATCAGTGGCCGAAATAGCAACAAATTTTTTTTGTCTGCAATATCATCCGAAATTTCACAGCGTATTAGTACACTATGGCACATTCTTTGAGAAACACTGCTCTAGAACAGGGGTTCTCAACGTGGGGTACGCCATGAGAGCTCAAAAGTCACTAGATCTAGTAACAAAGTAAAAATAACCATTTTTATACTATAATATAGTTTTATCTATACAAGGGGTACGCCAGTTACATATACATTTCCAGAGGGTACGTGAAGCATAAAAGGTCGAGAATCACTGCTCTAGAATAAGCCAGAGTAGACCCAGAGCAAAATCTGTTCAGACGATCGTTTCGTCTCTAACTGCAATATAATGTCAGCATGCCAACTTGCATCAGAGGTGTCAGCTGCCACAGTAAGATCTGTATACAGAGTAACTGCATCCCAACTTTGTGAAAGAGGGTTATATGCTACATTACCTGTAGTATTTTTCAGCTCAATGGAGCACACATAACCTCAACTGGACCAATGATCAATAAGGAAAGGTTCTCTTTTGAATGAATCGCGATATAGCGCCAGTAGATTCTTAGTACTAATGCATCTGGACGCATCATTCCCTAAATATCGTGGAAAAGGACAGTTTTGTGGAAGTGGTTTGTTCGTCTGGGGAGGTATCACCATCATGGCCACACTGGTCTTCTCAGGAGGGACTCTTAACCGTCCTAAGATACAGAGACGAGATCTTAGAGCCTTACCCAATATTTTTTATAGGTGGAGTTTGTCAGAATTTTTATGGATGATAATGCTCATCCACATAGAGCGATTGTGGAAGAATTCCTTGAGAGTGAACATATCCAAATAATGGATTGGGCAGCAAGGACCCCAGACTTAAATAACATGGGTTACTTTAGGATGGAGAGTTCAAAGTCGTCAACCCCCCCCACCAAAGGCTTATGAATGGATAAATGGTCTCGTTGAGTAAGATTTGCTGCTCTTTGCATAACCTTATCAGAAGCACGAGAACTCGTTGTGCAAGCTGTTAAGGGCATGTTGCAAACGTTAAGTTGCATACTCTTTACAAAATAACATTAACTTCAATATAACTCTATTCCACAATTGGAAAAATTTTCCGATTTTCCCTTTGATTCGCAAGTATCCCGATTCTTTATTTCAAATATATCCTCCAAAGCCGTCCCGTGGCCGAGTGGTTAGCACGCTTGGCTACTGATCTAAGGGACCTGGGTTCGAGCCCCGGAATTAGGCGTGGATGTGTGTGTCGTTTTTCTGCTGAGGTCCAGCCATCCTCTCAGATCTCCTACTGTGGCATATAAACTGACAGGCTCCTGTCAGACCTCTGTGGCAAGCAGCTGCTTGAGGGGGTATTTATTATTTTTATCCTCCAAAACTTTAAATTCTAAAAGAATGACATATTTGCATTTCTAACTTCCTTAAATTATTAACAGCAATGTACGTAATCTTTTATAGATCAAATATAATCCAGTGCGTACCCTTTCTGTTGAAGAGTAGGCTGGTGGACGACCATTCAGCGCTAAAGCGACTCAATGAAAGCTCGTTTCGTGGTGTCTCTTGGAAATGGATTTTTAGCAAGTCATTTGCTGCATTCAACATTCCAGTTGTCTCCACATATCAAGTATCTGGAGAATGAGATGCTGAATGCGTCCAGTTAAAGACAAGCATTGGTCATATTGTGTGCAAAACATACATAGAACTAAGAAAATAGTTTGAAGGGAAAAATGAGTTTGATATTCATTGATTTGGAGGGAGCCAAAGAACTATCGATGAAAGTTACTTTTGTTTGACAAGGTACGAATGGGCCAAATATGCCTTCGCAATGAAATTCGCGTCATTCTAATGAAATTCCTGTTACTCCGCCATCTACACAAATAGAAATTATGCTTCTCATTCATTATCTTCTACAGGTGTTCCCATTATTGTAAAAACCTGTTTATATGAACCGGTTTATTTCCTTTAGTAATAAGAATACTGTTTCTTATAGCCTTCCGAACTTTTGCTCTGGCAAAGAATTCAGACCTGAGAGAGAAATATCTTTTTACCCATTATTCAACAGGGCTAAATTCACCAAACACCGATATTATATTTAGATGTTATTTTTAATAAATAAGACATAAAGGTTCAATAAAAAATACTTTATTTAATACCAGGCTTCAAAACACACAAAATACCAATTTGAATCATGTTATCCTTACAATTTTTTTCTTTTTCATTCAACTAACCAAAATTGTTTGTAATATTTTACAAAGTGCTTTTGCTTTAGAACTCGATAAATATAAAAGTTGTTTTAAAGCTTTTTAACATGCTGCTTAGTGAATATTTGATAAATTTTTAAATAATAATTTTCAAATACTGTACACAATATATATATACAAGGAAAAACTGCATTTCTACTACAAGACCCTTCTATGATAAACAGCAAAACATGGATTCACATATTTTTTTTCAAAAATTCTTTTGTATGGAAGGAAATTTGTCCAACAAATGTCACCAGTAATTTTATTTGCCTATTAACATAAAGTATAGCTTACGAAAACCTTCATGATTTTAATGTCTTTAGCATATACCTTCAACAACAACGTGAAGATTTCTTTGCATATTACCTTCTAAAATGCAAAATCTAAGTGAAATGCATACTTTTTGCAGATCGCAATCAGTATTCATAAATATTTCATGCAAATTCATTATGAAACTTTACTTTTGTAGAAAGAATGTGATTAAAAGAAAATATATTGTAGACAAATGTTTACTAGGTTCTATCAATAAAACAATTAACCATTCTTCACTACAACCAACGATTGTCTTAAAATTTCACCAGTGCAAAATAGTTCATACTTGCATCTTATCATTTACAAAAGAAATTTTAAAAAATTATACTTTTTATAGTTTCATACACAAACAGTGAAAATATACATCTTAGAATTGGGGGTTTACTGAGGCGAGTTTGCAGTTTTAATTAATTATAATGAGGAAAATACTTACCAATTTTTTGTGATTTTTTTTTTAATGTGATGAGAAAAAAGGTTTAAATGCAGGGTATAAATTTGTTCAGAATTTTATGTGTTACGTACACAAATATAGATGTTCTAAATTTGATAATAATTTCCACCACCACACTACCACAAAGATATTCTATTCTTGTACTAGTCCTTGCTGTAAAAAATTCCCGATTTAACCTTATGTTTGTCAAAGTAAACTCTGACAGCTCATAATGCTTTTGTCAAAATTAACATGATTCACAAATAATTTTAGATATAGTAAATTATACAGATTCCATGTGTCCGTTTACATCAATTACAAGAATTACAGTTGTGACAAAATATCTGTTCTCACACGTGCTTTATGTGAAGCTATTACATATAAAAAAAAAACTGCAGTGAATCGTTTGTTCACTAATGGATGCAGAAAAAATGGACCAACCCTAAAAATATTTCCCTATTTGATTTCTGATTAAAAGAAACATGCCCAAAACAACGTTCTGGTCTTTTCTAGTTCAATCCGGTTAATTTGTCCTTCCCCTAATTTTTTTCTAAATAGATATTCAAAGTTGTACTGTGCTGTATGCCCAAATGAATCATTTAAATTAAAAAAGAAATACAGCAAATATCGCAAAGTATTGTTTTTCTGGCACAATATTTTTCGAATCATGTTTCTGATATGCTATTAACATTATGAAAGTAGACGACCACTTGAAAAATGTGTTGCTTTCCCAGTCAACTCAGTGACCACCAGATAAGACAAAATATAATTATTTGCCTACATGCAGTGATGAGCTGAAGTTTGAGTTAAAGAACTCAAATACTCTCACTTAAACATCTCAAAAGCATTTTCGTTATTAATAAATAACAAATCAATCAATAAATTAAAAATTAGTGTTGTACTCATTCTTGTATCATTACCATTACTAGTGCATAATGATGCACTAGTAATGGTAATAACATTTTTGAAATATAGCTCAGTATCCTAGTCTAGTGGTTAGTATACCTGACTACTAAACCAACAAGCATGACCTTGTGTATGTGTTGTATGTTAAACCAGGAAGAGCCCAAAAGAGCTTCTAGGTTATCTCCATCCTTTGTGTAGGGGAGTACCTTCTTCCCTTTTCAATATATATCATATTGAATGCTGAACAGTGTAAAATATTAATTAAAAAATTGTAAACTTCCATCTAAAAATTTTTGATCTTATAATTTTGGGTAAAATTAACAGCCAACTGGTATTATCCAGCTCATCACTGCTTACATGTATTATTTTTATATACAGATGACTCTCTAGCTGTTTCTCTAATTTCTCATCCATCTCATACACAACATGAATTTTCAAGTACTGCAAAAGAACATGGTTATCCATACTATGGCTCATCAATAAATTTAACATAAAAGGTTGTTCATCTCTACATTATCATAAAGTGAGTCATGATTCTATCAACATTTAAAAAAAGTATCATACTGTATATTTTGGTCCAAGCTTTTAATTACTTCTGTTCTTTAGCACACACTCATTATTATCCTAATGTCATTATATTCCCATCTCATACTTGATATTCTGCTTATTTGGATGAAACAAAACTTTGTTCAATACCTTTCAATCTTAAGATCAATAAATAATTAAGTTTAATAAGAACTTTGTTGTGTGATAAAACATATCAGAATAAAAATTTAGGGCAATGGTATAAAACATTTTAAAGAATAAATATTTATGGCATATTGATAGTGGAACACATCAATAATAATTACAACAAAACGGCATTTAAACTTTCTCTAACACATATTTCTAGAACCAACTGTTTCTATATTTCGAATTTACTAAAACTTCAAAATGTAAATAAAAACTAAGCTTTACCTTTCAATTTAACTTAAGTACTTCAAATCTTAAAAGCATATTCTGATAGGTATTATATAGGGTTTAGAGAAAGTCCATAACCAGGAGAACAACTCATGAATCTGCAATGCTACAGAGAGAATGATGGCTGGACAGAAAATGCAGTAGCCAGTCTGGCCTATTGCAGCAAAACTTTTCACTGTTAATTGATGTTACTTTTAACCCTTGGCATAGGTAGGTGTAGTCAGGGCCTTTCAACAGATCCAGAAGTCTGGGCCACTTCAAACTTCTGAGGCCCCTAGATAAATTATAAATCAACTGTCATCATTTTTATGAATGTTTTCAATTCTAATTTGACAAAATCTATATCAAAAATTTACCCCTCAAAAAGCTGCTTGTCACAAAGGTCTGATGGAGGCTTGTTAGTATAAAATGAAATAGAGAAGATCTGTGAGAGCAAGGAATGACAGGAAAATAAAAAACAGCCGTGACTTATCTGAGGTTCATCAGTATAAAAATTATATTTTTTTACTAAATCACACTTTTATTGTTGTATCTAAAAGTCAAAAATTAACATACATTTAAATTTGAGGCCCCCTTTGAGTTTGAAGCCCAGGCCAACCTCACCACCCTGAAAGGTTCTGGGTGTCATATAAATAAATACATATTCAGCGAAATGTCTTACGACAGAGTAAATATTGTCATACCTTAGTAAGAAGGCTTTTCAAAAAGCTAATTAAAAAAATCTTAGGACCAACAATAAAGTCACTCATAATAGATTAATAGTTGACACAATTAGCTATTATGTATAGAGCAGGAAAACATTTAGGGCTTATGTTCTCCCACTTCACTAAACAAATAGCTTCAGCAGTTGCCTTATACCTCATGCATTCCATAGTTAAACTAGGATCTCATCTAATCCTCCCACAATCAGGACTAGAGCTGGCTGAGAAGCTGGCTTAAATTTTCCATTTTGGATTCTGTTTCAAATTTTTAAAAATGCTCTCGTGTGAAAATTTTCATTACAAATTTGAATAAAAAATTAAAATGTTTCAAACTATTCAAAAGCACATAGTGTTTATTAATCAAATTGCCAAAATAACATTAAAAAACTGTTAATTTCATATTTAATATCTTTTGAATTAAACATCATTCTAAGGCTTCTATTTGGGTGGTAGCATCATTTTTAAACTTATAACGAAAAAAAAAGAAAAATCATTCTTTCTATAGATCTTAGTACCTACATGTGATCTAAACAATGTAATGGCATTCACAATGCTACAGGAAGAAAAACATATTGCTAAAATAATTACTTTTTGCTGATGGATTTATTGACAGTCAAATGGAGATGATTATTTACATATCTTCTGTACACTTCCCACAATTACTACCTAAAGACACTTATTGTTTCACTTTTTTTGTAATTGTTCCAAAAGCAGATATAACTGTAGGCTTTGTACCTGTGGCTACAGGCAACACACTGGGGGTAACTAATGTAGCTGGTTTTAACGATGGTACTGCTGAAGTTTGTGATACTCCCACATCCCATTTACTTTTGCGTTTTCCATTCTCTGAAAGTAAAATATAAATATCAGTAAGTTATCTTAATTATCATATTACAACTACACTAAAGAAGACTATTACAGAAATTCATAATATGCCATGCATTAATGAGTCAAACATTTCAATTATTTATATGCTATATTTTCGACTCAAACACTGGGAACATTCAAATTTTATACAAACATAATTCTCATAGCTTGTACTAATCATTATAATATCATGAAGTTGCTCATATACTTCATCAATAAACATTGTTGCTTTACTTACAGTTAAAGGCAAAAAAAAATTAAACAGATAATTCAGACTGCACAAATGAATATTGACAGTTCAGTGCAAGAAAATAGATTTGCATTTCTATCTGAACCTATATATGTATTTGAAAGCAACTATACTGAAACGTTTGACTTTATTGTTTCAAATTAAATTAAATTTAATATATATGAAAAATTATGACACATTTGTTAAAACTAAGCAGTTTTTCACATATGTTAAGATGCCCAAGATTGGATTCTACATCTCACAAATGAAGAAATAAAATTTGTTAGTAATTTTTAGTTGCATTTTCATTAAATAACTAAAAAAGAGAAATATGATTAAATATACATCTACTAAGTTGAAAAGTAATGAAAATCATTAATTTTATGACTGTTTAAATAAAATTACATTTTTGGATGTTTCTAAATTTTCTTTTCGGAAACAGTCATTCAACTACCTCTTACTATGCTACTTGGGATCACTTTACAGTGAAAAATTTATGAGTAAAATGAATAAATTGGACAATTTAGGAACACCACCAAAATAGATTACTGCTGCTCCAACAACGAATTGCCAATTCATTTATAAACTGTAATCCTTATGTTAATTGGTCTTTACCTGAGATAAGGTTCGATGGTTCAAAACATCAATCATATGGACATTTGTCAAGTCTATAGAAAAGCATTTCCATTTACATGAAGTGCCCGGCAACAAAAAGGTGGTTTTAGCAGAATCTTGTCTAATTGGATGTGCTAAGCAATGGTGGAATAACGCAGGATGTCGTTGTGGAATAGAGTTTTGGGAAGATTTTAAAAGCAAACTCTTGGAAATCTATCCAGCTTATAATGACTTTACATAGTTAGCTACAAAACTGTTTTCACGAAGACAAAGGGAAGGAAATGATATTGAAAAATTCATCTGGGGTAGAGTTATACCAGCTGTATGATGCTGATGCCGTCAAAATTGACATTATAAGCTGCATATTGTCTCAATTGATTTTGCCCATTAGGGAATTCTTAGAAGTATGAAATGTAAATTCAATTTCGTAGTCAAATTGGCTCAGTAGTACACTGCAAGGAATCTGAAAAAACTGCATTAAATCAACAATGGATGCAATCCTTGCCAAAGCAGCGCTATCAGGTTGAGATGGAATTTTCCATCACAACCTCTCGAAGGACCCGTCATTGGCCAATGGCAATTTTCCATTGTATTTTAAATGTGGCTGGGATTAACAGCAGGGTTCTTTACCAATTTTCACCAAATGGCAAGGAGATTAAACAATACAATTTTCTCAAACAGCTCAGAATAGCTCTTTGCAGACCTCACATGGAGACCAGCATGAATAGCAAAACACATCCCACATCAACTTCACCAATTGATAACTAACAAGCTTGGTTGTTGGGTTGTTTTACCTCTGAGCAGCACTTTTTTGCACACCATGGACTAAATGGCCATGTCCCATGGACCCCGAAGGCTCAGAGAAGGTTGGGGAGAGGGGACCCACTGGAACAGCTGTTGAGAGACAAATGGTAGCCTCCCGTCAAGGCCATCCAGCGTGTTCTTAAACGTGCACAGGGTATGGCTCTCCCGCACACGGGGCCACGGCTTAACGTCCATCCGACGGACGGCGGCCTTTCCAAGCCCATTGGTGTCCCCTACTGACCGTGGGCAGGGCGGGGAATTTTGCGGAGATAAATCTCAACGCTGACCCAGCTGGGACTCGAACCTGGGAACTACAGATTACGAGCCTGGCGCGCTACCGACTGAGCCACCCCCGCACCAACAAGCTTGGTATCTCACTACCAGTTGAAATAGTCCCTGAAGAAGATATTTCCTGAAGAGATGCACTTTTTGTCCTCCTAAGAATGACAGAAAATGTAGCATGTCATGTGCACAATGTAAGAAGTCACTTTGCTTCTCTGCGAACCAGGCTCATAATCTACAGTTTCCAGGTTCGAGTCTCAGCTGGGTCAACATTGAGATTTATCTCCACAAAATTCCGTGCTCTGACCACGGTCAGTAGGGGACACCAATGGGCTTGGAAAGGCCACTGTCCATCTGATGAGAGGTTAACCATGGTCCAGTGTGCAGGAGAGCCATACCCTGTGCACATATACAAGAGCCAGCTGGATAGCCTTGATGGGTAGCCTCCCATCAAGGCTCCCAACAGTTGTTCCAGTGGGTCCCCTCCCAACCTTCTCTGAGCCTTTGGGGTCCTTGTGACCTGGCCATTTAGCCCATTGTGTGCAAAAAAGTGCTGCTCAGAGGTAAAACAACACATCCCAACCCATCCAAAAACATGTGCTACTCTGTCAAGCAAATTCAGCCAAGTAAAATTAGGGGCTTACGTAGCTCTTACGGGCTACAAATGGGTCAGATACCTGTATCTATAGATAACTACTATACCTATCACTGTTACAATGAGTAAACACAGCGACCTGAGAGTTCAAGTTTAATTACATTTTATATGTTCCAAACCCCAAAATCAACAAATGCCAATGTAAATTACCATGGCTTAGAAAAAAATAAATTTTACAATATCACAAAGTTAATCAAAACACTAAATAGTGCAGCCCATCTTTGATATATATATATAAGCATTTTTCTAAGTTTTATGCCAATGTTAGGCAAATATAAAAAATTTAGAAAACAAGTTTCATATTAAGAAAAGAATAACATTTTTGAACTTCATTTTTAAAATTGTCTAATCAATTTAAAAATAACATATGCACAAAGCACTGTGCACTAAATGGAGGGCAGTTGACTTTTTTTCTCTCTTGGAAATATAAAAATTTTTTCACTGTTTTTAAATCTAGAGTTGTGAATTAATAAAAATTGCAAATCTAAATATTACTTAATCAGTTAAATCAACATTATGCACAACATATTGTGAGATATATCTCAAATGACTGTGCTGAAAGGTTAAATCAACATTATGCACAACATATTGTGAGATATATCTCAAATGACTGTGCTGAAAGGTTAAATCAACATTATGCACAACATATTGTGAGATATATCTCAAATGACTGTGCTGAAAGGTTAAATCAACATTATGCACAACATATTGTGAGATATATCTCAAATGACTGTGCTGAAAGGTTAAATCAACATTATGCACAACATATTGTGAGATATATCTCAAATGACTATGCTGAAAGGTATATATCTATTTTGTGACATGGAGCCCACAACAATAATATTCTTCAAGTGTAGCCTACAAGTTTAAACTAGTTATGGATCCCATGCTTTAAACAATAAAATAATGAAGGTAGTCCACAGAAAACATTTAGAATGCATTCCAAGTAAATATGATATAATATATTTTCCGAATTCTAAAATGCACTTTTTAGTAACTGCAATTTGAAACAAAAAAAAATCATAATAATAAATAATGGTGATATGGTATATGGGTGAATGGGCAGCCACTGTTTGAAAATAAATGTTTCTTCTACAGTGTGCTGAAATCAATGCACTTCATTGCACTGTTGTCAATGGTTTAATTGCTATGCAAGATGCAAGTTTTTTTTTTATGTTTCAATAGATTTCAGCACATTGTGGTTCCCCAGATACTTGACTGACAGGTTCCAAGTTTGGTACATGGATTTTCCTGTACAACCCTGCGACCTTGCTGTTGGGTTAAAAATTCAAGTCATTATTTGCAATGGGAAGGACTTAGAAACATTCATAGCTTTGTGAATGTGTGTAGGGGGGGGGGGGGATCTGGCATTGTTGTGGCTTTCTTGGCTATGAATTGTGAACAAAAAAAAGTTGTTAATGAAGAAATCTGCTAGAGTATACATTTGCTTTCATTCTGCAAAACTTTTGATGGGTGGTGTGCTAGTACTACAGTAAATGTCTATGTTTATATTTAAACATTTATTTTTGCTGTATATTCTTGAATTAAGGCACTCTCAATTGTAAGATGCATTCTGTCTTTACGGCATTAAAAAGCAAAAAAAAGTCTTAGAATCAAGGAAATAGATTATCTCTAAACCAATTTTTCAACAGACATGATCCAATATTTTATACTCATAATTTGCTAAAATAATACATACTGGGTTGTTATAAATCTTGCGATTTCAGAGTTGATCTCAATAACAGTTGGTCTCAGCTTTGAAAGGTTATAGGTATATAACAAGAATCCCACATTCGGAAAGTTTGAGGTAATCCTTGTGACTGACCTTTGTCTCTTTACTTTGTGGGCTAGTACCCCCTATTAGTCTTCTACATGATCAAAACCTGCGGTTTTATTCAAACTGAACAATGTGGATGACTCAGGTTTTGTTCACTGGGAATGCTATCACCACCCAATATCATATTTTCCTGAGCAGGGTATGAAAAACGACTCACTCTTTCACACTAAAATCATGATGATAACACCAACAAAAAAAGTACAATTACTTAAACTCTCTTGTACTAGGGAAGTAATACATGTGTCACTGAGAGAATATCACTGCACAAAATTTGTGAACCACACTTGCCACAGTCTATGACCTCATATGCAAATATGAATAGGTTGCATGAACATTTTTTAGCATTTCATACCAAACAATGAGGAGATTGCAAGTTGGGTTGTTTTACCTCTGAGCAGCATATTTTGTACACAATGGCCTAAATGACCATATCACAGGGACCCCAAGGGCTTAGAGAAGGTTGGGGGAACCACTGGCCAGCTGTTAGGAGACAGAGGGTAGACTCCTGTCAAGGCCACCCAGCATGTTCTTTAACATGCACAGGGTATGGCTTTCCCTCACACAGGACCACAGCTTAACATCCCATCCAGTGGCCTTTCCAAGCCCATTGGTGTCCCTTAGTGACTGCAGGCAGGGTGGAGAGTTTTGTGGAAATAAATCTCAATGCTGACCTAACAGTGAGAGTAGAACCTGGGAGTTGCAGATTATGAGCCCAGTGTGCTACTGACTGAATCATAACTGCCCAAGATTGCAAGTGACAGAGATCACAATCACCAAATGCACTATACCCTAATGGAAGATGTAAACACAAATGCAATAGGAAATGCTGGTATTAATACTGTTAGATCAGGCCTGTGTAACCCAAATTTAGCATAGAGCCAATATGAGGGGGGGGGGGGGGAACTATATTCTTAAAGAGGTGCAGGAAAAATTCACTCTTAAAAACCCAAACACACATTTCTAATGAGTAATGAATTGAAAAAAAAAATTTTTTTTTATAGAATCAGTAAAATATCTTGATTAAAACACAAAATATACATTTTCATTTAATGCCACAAATTGGCAAAATTGTTTAGAAATGCACCTAAAACTGGTCAAAAATTGGAAGAAATGAGCCAGATTCAATATATATTTGTTTCATGAGCTATAAGTTCTTTTTCAATGAGTTGTGGATTAGATGGGTTTGTGTTAGTGGCTGGATTCCCCCCCCCCCCCCTGATGGAATAAAAAATGCTTTGCATCACACCAAGGATGTTTCCCTACTGATTACAGTATGTCCAGACTATGAGGCCTACTGATCAGGTAAAATATGGTCTCACCACAAGGTCAACCAGTGGATCAGTAATATATTTTGGGTGGATGAGGCCTACTTCACTCTCACTAATAGTGCCAATATACACAACTTCATCATTTGAGAAGAGACAGTTTTTTTGGCTCACTGCACAATGCTAAAGTGACTGGGTGTGGCTTCACAGTAGGATTTATTTAAGTTTTTCTCTGGAGAATAGCACCAGGACTGCACTTGTACACTACAAGAGACAACAGTATGATGCATTGTTCTTTTCTCTTGAAGTCAGTACTCCATGAGAAAGTATGTTGCATACCAAAATATTTTCATAAACTGGCATATCGTCACATTGTAAAGGAGGAAAAAGCATTTCATGAAGTATTTTGATGATAGAATCGTCTTTAAAAATTTTCCAATGGAAGCAGCTCAGATACCCAGACCTCCAACCAGATTTCTGGTTTTGGGCTACTTGAAAACACACATACACTATGGCAAACTATATACTTCCATAGTTGATGCTACTGTGAAAGGGGTAAAAAAATAGACCAGAAAAGATGGATATCACTGTTGTCATGAACTTCAAAATAAATGCAGTGTCTTCTGGATAATGGAGATCACATTAAGGAAACTTGACATTCCTGAGATCCATTCCTTTGCTGTTCCCCAAGTAGCTTGCAGCATTTTAAACTTGCAGACAATAGTTGTTAGTTATATCTTAGATACCTACTCTCTCTGGCCAAATTATTACAAACACTGCATCGTGTGAAAAATACATGAAACATGCCAATGTATGCAAAATTTCTTTTGTTAGTATTCTATATCACTACAAAGTCTTATAAGAACCATAAAGGCATGGTGGAAAGCAAATTCAGATTCAACATGAGTAAACAGGTTAATATGACTGACTTTGAAATGGGGCTCATTGTTGGAATGGAATCTGTAATGGAGGGGATGAAATTCGGTAGAAAATCACAAGGCATAATACCCTAAATGTATGGAGATGGCAGAGGTCTCAAAAAATCTGCAAATTGTGGCAAATGTAGGAGGAAAAGAACTCTGACAGATGGGGACAGCATTCTAAACTGATTTCAACAAGAACAATGTGCAGAGAACTGAAAACTTTGTAATTTGAAAACTTTACATGATACATATGACAAAGTATTAGATATTCATAATAATTTGGCCAGACAATACATAAAGCTAATACCTATATGACTAATTAACTAACAAGTGTATCACATAGTTAAAATAAGCTAACTGTTAAAGAAAACCTTTCTGCATACTGCATGACCAAAAGTTTGCATTAGTATGCAAAAAATACTTAACAGCTTATTTTTCCACACTCTCATAGATTTCTAAAAATTCCAGAAGCAATTCCAATAGTTTTACCTCATCATACACCCTCAGTATGTTATACATCTCTCATGGTAAACTGAGAAATTTGCTTCAAAACACAATATGCATTATACAAGAATGAGACTTTGTTGCTCTGTTGGAACTTAAATAGAATTTGGCTTTTACTTACAAATAGGTGTAGGAGTTCCAGCCCATAATAGATTAAAATTATTTGGCAGATTTCATTAAAATTTTATTAAGCTTCCTGTCAACTAATATCTTGAAACTTTAGTTATTTATATAACTATAAGTTGGGACAAGTGTTAGAAGTTTGCTTGGGCTAAATTATTTTGCCTACATCCATATAAGTATGATTTTAAACAAACTGCCCTGGCTTGATAAAGGTAGATATTAGTCCAGAGATGATAAAATATCATATTCTTCCAGCATACCCTAAAACAATACTAACACAATCTTTCTAATTTTATTTTCTTTGTTTCTTGCAAAAAATAATAAATTTTTCTTTTGAAAAATTTCAAATGTGCTATTGTATAAGCCTATCTGTTGAGCTGAAAATTGGAATACTAAATCATGTATTTACAGAATTAGAGAAGAATGTTAACAAGTAAACACTATTTAAAGATGTTAGTAGTGTGAGGGCACTCTTTTGTTGCATGATGCCTCCATATGTGATAATGAAATGGCAGAGTGGCAGGTTGGGAAATGGTATTGATGAACCTTCAGACACATTCTCAATAAACCAGAGATAAACATAGCTGATGCCTGATCACCTGCAAGAGCTCTAAGCACACCATGGCACCTACAACTCTTGCAGATAGTATTTTCAAATACAAGTGGAATAGCTCTGTTAATACACCATCACAAAATGTAGTCTGCTCATTATCTAAAATGATGCTTATCCCTGGGGATGGTACACTGCTTTTCCTCAAGCCAGTTGGCTAGCTGTGAAACAATTATTTATGACAGGATAGCAAGAAACAAATGAACAATGAATGCAGACTGGCCTATGAATCGCCTGTAAATGTTATGCTACCAGGTGTACTAAGGATATGATGCTTTTAATCTCACTTATAGTGGTGGAGTATCCATTGTGCCTATTACTCATTCCCACCTTAATGCAGTCTAGGTGCTGCAGTGCTAGCACAATGAGTAGGCCTTTCTGTAACTGCTGATGTCAATAATGGAATTACTTTTATATCTCAGCCCACATAAGCTGAGTCCTGTTACCTGTTCATGTTAAAATTCACTCAGTTGCATCAACTTATGTCCATTTCCTGGGTATTTCTCATACTATTTATGTGGCAGGCATTAAAAAAGTTTTTGACATGTGTCTGCAGATTTGCACTCATCCCTCTGAAGTTAAACGAACTACAACTTGTTTGAAAGCTTGTCTAAACTTGTCATTATATATTAAAAACAAAGGCTGTATCATCATTTCTCTCTTTGCTGGCAGCACATAAAGTTCAGTCTACAAAATCTGTGCATTGTTGCTATGGAACCTACTAAAGAAGAGGAAAGATTTTACATTTTCACAAGGATGCAACATGGGAATGATGCGAAAAAAATTCACTCCGATTTATCACAAGTATAGGGGATCATGTGCGTTCATATGGCATTGTTATGGGATGGATGTGCAAATTCAGAGGACAGGCAGAGCTTCGAAGACCTCCCTTATGTAAGAAGACTGACAGAGGCTATGAATGAGAAAACCATTGCTGCTGTTCGTGAATCATTAAGGAAAACTCACACATCACTGTTCAGATAAGTTTAGATGTAAGTGTATCAACTGGCAGTGTGGAAACAATTATTTATCAACATTTAAAGTTCTGAAATATCTATGTTAAATGGGTACCCCACAAACTGACAGAACAGCAAAAAAGACCCAGAGTCGACTCATGCAAGGAGATGCTGGTAATGGTTGAACCTAATGGCCCCAAACGGTTAACAGATATTGTCACAAGTATTGAAACATGGTTTTATTAGTGTCTCATACATATTTTATTACTGTCTCATATGCATGAACTCCCAGAAAGATCGACAATTATGTTTGGGTTGTGGAAGATGAACCACATCCCTAAATCCTCCAACAAGAGTTTTGGCTCAAGGATGAGGATGTTCACAATTTTTTTTTTTTCAATTCCCTAGGAGTGGTAGCCATGGACAGCTTACCTGAAAAAATGACTATAAATAGCCAATAATATACAATCCAACATCATTTTGCCCAAAATGGTTAAAGAATGAAGGAACAGCATCCAACAACAGGCATGGCAACGGTTCTCCTTCTTCATGACAACGCCAGTGTTCTCAAAACCCAGAAAGTTATGTTTATATGGAACAGGAAGAAATCAATCCTGCATATTTACCCAATCTTGTATCACATGATTTTTGGTTGTTTCCAAAAATAAAAAAAAAAAACTGTTGGAAAGCTTTTTTCTAGGACAAGACCTTGCAAAATGTGTTCATTCAAAGTTGCGGAGTTATCCCTAACAGGAGTACCACCAAGCATTCCAGAATTGGCATGAACATCTGCAACTTTGCATAGATGCTGGAGGGGAGTACTTTGAAGAACAGTAAAAGTTTTGTTGAGGTAAGTGCACTGGTTTTTGTTCTGCAGATGCATGTCACGAACTTTTTGAATGCCTCTTGTATAATTTGTTTAATGGTTCATGACACAAAAACTGGGAGCAACTGCTATATCATCTACATCTTGCATCTCTACTGTATTTCTGCACTGATTTTATTACAAAGATGATCATTTGCACTGTCATGACAAACACAAATATAAATTTTTGAATTCATTCTCTTTCAACATGAGGCAATTTCATTGACAAGGAACATATATTTTCATCTATGGGTAAACATTTGCATTATAGACATGCAAAAGAATAAAAGGAACACAACATAGATGTAAAAGAGGAAAGTAAAACCAAGCAAGAATGACACATACCACCACCTCCAGCATCAGTTGATGGCTTCTTGGCTGTACCAGACATAAACTCTACCTGCACAAAGGGCATTAAAATAATTCAGCAAAATGTCACATTACTCATAAAGTAGATAATTATTTAGATAGTGTTTTCTGTTTTCATTAATATAATTGCACTTTAAACAATATTTAAAATGCAATACTATGGGAAGTTTTTGAACAATGCTTCCAAATTTTATAAAGACAGAAAACAACAAAAAAGAATCCAGGAGACCAGATGTGAAATATTCTCACTGCATATGCTTCACTCTGCTGCAACCTCTCACCATTACAAGTTTAGCTACTGAAATATTTAAAACCTTGATACAAAACTTAAGAAAACCAAGTCACTATACCAAAAATCTACCAGCCAACAATAAAAATAAAGGTACAAAGAAACATGCAGTAAGATACCTAGAGGATAGAGAGCTGCACTTTTAATCGGCAAAGCTAATGAAAAGATGGTTAATAGCTGCATTAAAAAAATCAAATACTTTGTGTCATTTATATTAACTGGCTTTTTCTACAGCTCTACTAAGCTTGTTGAATTGACAGCCATGGGTAAACAAGTTTTAAGTTTAAACTTGCAACTTAATATGACTGTCCTAAAAAAAAGTAATATGGACCATTTAATTTTTTCTACATGCTACGAATTATTTAAGTTTCTTTTTATGATTACAATTTATAATCCTGCTGACAAGCCATAAGGCTTAGTGGGGTAATCTATGTATATAACCATACTAAGGCTTAATAAAGATATTATTATTAAAAATATAAAAAGTGATATATTGAAGGCCAAAATTCAGGACTGTTCCTGAGGCCATCCTTTTTAAATCCCCAATTCACTTATTCATGCAGTGAGATGCATTTAAGTGGTTTTAAATGCAATTATAAAATAACAGTTGCACATAACTCTCAAAATTCTAAGCCTGAGAATTATTATACAACTATTGCAGTAGTAAAAATGTTAAACAGATGATGGATACACAGAACTGCAAAAGTGTTACTGCAAACATTGCATACATATTTGACATTTCAGAGTTGACTAGCAAGGGAAAAAATTGTATCTGAAATCATCTAAATTTGATATATAGGATCATTGATGAATCCAGAATGAATAGATGAAATCCGATATTAATGTACCAATTTGAACTAAAAATTACGATTCTGACAGAGCACCATCACCAGAAAAAGAGAGCAGAACATCAATACCATTGCAGGAGGGAGGGAGGAATAAGAAATTTATTAAAGCTGTTGCTAATCAGTGCCTTCTTTACTTCTCAAGCTGAGAGTATAAATCAGAATAATTTACAAAGACCACTTACAAAAATTTCTGTTAAAATGAAACCAAAATGTATTTTTACTAGACTTATCAATTTAAAAAAGAAGTTTCATTACATAGTTTAAAACTACAAAGCATTATACTAATATACTAATAATTTGTAGTTAATTTGTATTATGACAGGGTGTTTCATGACTGGTCTGCCATGTTTTGGAAATGATTTGTGAGGTAATACAACAGTGCTCCTATTTCCATAGGAACTAAGGATATTTTAAAATGCGCAAAGCTATAATGGCGATACTTGTGATGGTTTGAGTTGCATCATAACCACAGATTCTCGGTTGTTTCTTGCCTCAATTGTTTCCAATTCATGCTGAGTTACACAAGACACTTTTGCAATGTCAAAATCATAATTTTGTCTTGAATTATATTACAAAATGAATCAGTTCACTCCAGTGAATATGATGATATCCTGATTACCCATAGAAAAAATTACATTTATGAATTTTGTAATGGTACTAGGATTGCAGTTTGTAGAAGTTTTCTGAACTATCAAATCTTGCAAGTGTTAGCATTATACATTAGAGAATATAAGAAATAGGAACAATTGTTCCATGTAACCTTGAACACATAAAATAATGACCTGTTAAAGCAGAAAAGCACATACTGGACCTAATACAATATAGCCCAACAACTGTTGTTCAAAGGATTTTAATCAAATTGGAGAATCCTAATCTAGGGTATGGTAAACCATACATCATAAAGGTTTGCCTCCTTATAATTTGCAATATGGACAGGCTTTTCAACTGGATGATTACAATCATTGTGTCCACTTTTATTAGTAAATGCTGTTTCATCACCCGAGTCTTAACAGCACACTGTTCAGTGATGAAGCACAATTTAACTGCATGGAATTAACAATACACTATATTCCTACTTGTGGTCAACTGATAATCCTTACAAGGTTATTGAAAGCAATTTCCAAAATTGATTATCAATTAATGTTTGATGTGGTCCAATTAGATCACTTTGCTATGGAACAAAAGCTCAAATACTGCTAGCTATTTGAATTTCCTGATGAACAAATTACCACATTTAATGGAGGAAGTACCTTTGGAGACAAGGCACATGATGTTCTTTAACCATGATGGGTTGCCACTGAATTTTGATCTTCAAGTTAGATTCCTTGAATCCATTATAGGATTCAGTAGCTTGGTTTTGATGGTCCAATCACTTGGCCACCAAGATCTCTGGACCTAACCTTGCTTGACTTCATTTTGTGGGGTCTTATGAAAGAGATATCTATAAGAACAAAGTACAAATGAGAGAGGAATGTTTGTGTCACATTATGGATGCTACTTCACATGTGCAAGAACATCCCGAAATTATCCAAGGGACAGTGAACTCGTGTTTGAAATGAGCAAGACTGTGAATGAAAACTGTGGCACATATTTTCTCCTGCATGCATCTTCAATCATCCTTGCTCTTCAATGGCTAGAAATATGATTACTGTTGTATTAATTTTTTTTTACTCTCAATTACATCCCAAAGTATGGAATACAGTTATGAAACATTTGGTACTTTTAAGCACAGAGAATATTGTGCCTAACCCAGGGAAGATTTAACCCCAATAAAACCAGTGTTACCAGCGTGTTGTGGTTTCAACTCTCATCAAGGTCATATGTCAGTGATACTACTTATATCAATATCATTTGTGTATATATCAAAGAAGCATTTTTTCTCCTTGCAGATAAAAGCTAACTTTATATTACTAAGATACACATTAAAAAACATAGAAGATTTTAATTAATTATACATGCAGAAAACATTTTAATGTACAGGAGTTTTACATATGATTAATTGTCTAAATTAGCTGTAACAGTAGGCATAAAGTACCTAGATATTATATGCAATAACAAAAATAAGTAATCTTTTACCTGGCACTTTATATTTGCTTTTTTAACTTTTTAATTACTTTTCATTCCTGATCTAAAAATATAACCTACCCCACCACGTCTTTTCGATGAGACCTTAAGACTAATCTTACTACTGATCATCTAGCTACCCTCATTTGGCTATGCTATGATCATTCATCCTACTACTGAACATTCTAAACACTTCATTTTTAAATGATGAGCTATAATTTTTTTTTCAAAATAGCATTAAAATCCATTACAAAAAGTCAACAAAAATTTGCCATATAATTTTATTAAAAAAAATTAATTGGATGAACTGCTTTTGTAGAATACAATATAAATTAACTAATTAATGTAATTTAAAAATGGTGTTACTGAATAATTTTTTTATAATTATTATTATACATACTTTTTATCTGATAGCAAAACAGAATTGAACTCCACATTCATATCAGGATTTATTTCTTGTTAAGAATTTTAAATTGAAATAACAGTAATCCTATTCTAGTTTGAATGACAACAGCAATCCTATTGTAGTAAATTAAAGTTTCTCCTTAAATATTAACCCAACTTTTAAAATTTATATTTAATTCGTTTTTTAAATATTTTTGATTCAACATCAAGTTTTCATCAAAAATTCTAAAATATACCTTTGTTCTTTCTTTCTTCTCTTTTTCTCTTCTGTCCATTTCTTCTTTTTGGCGTTTAGCTGCAAGTAATGCAATATTTTCAGATCCATTTTTATTGTAGCTTATATAAGCAAGAAAAATGACACAGCTTACCTGGTAGCCATAATCACCAAGTTATGCTAAAAAAAAGATATTAACTACAAAAAGGGTGACAAGTTTTTGAGGGTTTTTTTTTGTCTACTTATATTATCAATCCTTCTTTTTAAACAGCTTCAATTTATTATTTTTACAATTACACAATTTAATTAAAAAAACAGTATGGGGGTTTCAAGTAGCTTTTGTTGCAATGAAAAAGTCTACAAGGTGAAAAAACAATGCATATACACTATACAGGCACACCAGACACCCACACTATAGATGGTAATGTTGACTTGATACACCAGTAGATGTTGCACTTGTAGTAATGCAGCGCTATATAGAGGTATGTGACCTTCCATGTGCTCTGTAGTATCATCAGTCCCAGTGGAGTGCTGGTTACATGTTGTTCCTGGTGTGAATCATGGGTCAGAAAACATGGCCAAGTGGTAAAAATGATGTTATTGCATTTGGTAGGACTAAAAGGTATTCTGCAAAGTAGCCAAATTTGCTGGTGTTTCAAATAAACATGCAATTTGACCACTAATGGTAAACTTTACTGCAGCCGCAAGTTAGTGCTCACAAACAGGGACTGCCAATGAGTATCGCAATAATGACTGCAAACCGATTTCAAACCCCAGACAGGAATTGCTATAGACAGTCAATGAAGGACCACATCAGCCTATTTCAGAAAGAACATTGTGAAGGGAACTGCATTTCACAGGTATTTGGAGCTGAGTACCTTGGAAGAGATCTATGATAACAATTGCAAAAAAACAGTCCAGATTCAATGGGCTAGGTGCTATAGACAATGGACTGCAGATGACTGGATATCTGATTAGATGAGTCACATATCTGTCTATTCCAATAATGCAAGGTGGGGAGTGCATTGCAGAAGTAACGAAGCTTTCCATCTAGACTGTGTCCAAGGCATTATTCAAGCTGGAGATGATTCTGTAATGTTCTGGGGATGTTTTACCTACCATGAGATAGGCCCATTTGTTGAGGTATCAACCCATTTAAATCAGGAATGCTATATAAAGATTCTGGATGATAATGTGTTGCCTTTTGTGCTTCATGTGAAGGACAAACACAACATAGACACTCTGGTGCTCCAGGATGACAACTGCAAGGTGCACAGGACTAAAACTGTTTGTGACTGGCACGAGAAAACCTTGGGACACCTTGACTGGCCCACAAAGTCACTGAATGTAAATCCTATTGGAAACTTTGGGATTATCTGGAACAGAGGGTGAAACACCAAAATAGGCATCCATATATGTAGCTGAACTATGAGTTAGCACTCATAGTTCAGTATGAGCATCATCATTGTTGGAGGAGTGGATTACAACTGATGTAAACTATATCTGATGGCTGTTGGAGTCCATATCTAACAGGATTGCTGCTGTAGTTCAAGTAAAGGGAAGTGTTACAAATTATTAGGTGAGAAATTAGATTACACAGTATTAGGTGAAGTATTAGTCACCTAATACTGACTAATTTTTTGTCCAGTGAACTTATGTTTATATAAAATAATCATCAGCTTAATCCTTAAAGGTCAGATTTTCCCAATTCATGCAATTGTGAAAAAGCAATTTTTAACTTTTTTTTAGCAGAAACACAACTGAACTTCTGTAGCCACTCACGAAGAATCCTTGAACTGTGTTCCTGAAAGCTGTCAAGGTAAATTGATCATATTTTTGCAACTGTTTAATTACTTGCTATTGCTTACCTGGAGTACAGAATATATGACTTGAATAAAATTGTAAATATGGAATGTTTACAGACTTGATGCTTTACGAAATTCCCCTTGCAATTCCCTTTATTGGTATTTCCTCAACATTCAATCAAAACTTGATTATAATGAGCTTCCCTTGCCTGTGCACATAACTGTAGCAATTTTGTCTTCTTCAAGAGTTGATGGTTTCAGTTTTGTTTTGCTGTTGAAAGTCATAAATCTCCTGATTATTTAGCATTAAGTGCTAATAAAATTAGAGTGCATCATCTAGAAACCAAAAAAGTAGATTAAAGCTATTTTTCATGACAACCACTTTGTTGAAAACCAATATATCAGAGAAATTTGTACATAATTTTTATGCTGACAAGTACACTTAAAAGCAGTGATGAAGTCTTTAGCCAATAGGCAAAGAGCTGCTTTATTTACATTGGTCTCAAGTTAGGTGAAACAGGTTGGGTTGTTTTACCTTTGAGTGGCACTTTTTTGCACACCATGGGCTAAATGGCCAGGTCACATGGACCCCTAAAGGCTCAGAGAAGGTTGGGGGAGGAGACCCACTGGAACAGCTGTTGAGAGACAGATGGTAACCTCCCATCAAGGCCATCCAGCGTGTTCTTTAACATGCACAGGGTATGGCTCTCACGCACACGGGAACATGGCTTAATGTCCCATCCAATGGATAGCGGCCTTTCCAAGCCTTTGGTGTCCCCTACTGACCATAGGCAGGGTGGGAAATTTTGCGGAGATAAATCTCAACGCTGAACCAGCTAGGTGAAACAGAGTATGTATCTTTTGTTATAACTTACCTAATTCTTCATAGAATGATTCAGGTCCCCAACTATGAGGGTCATATGTTTCCTAAAAATAGCAAATATAAATTCTTATTTTAAGAAGTATTAACTGAAGCATTGCATATAAAAAATTTTAATATAATTCTTGATGTAACAAAACATGATATTAAGCTTATATAAAATGATTAATTTATATTTGATTAGATTTATCTATTCAAAAACTATCATTTGAATAACAGGATTCTGCCTTTTTAGTATGAAAATGGCACTATATAAGAAATTGAAGAAAAGCTCCACTCATTAAAAAAACTCATTTATTTATAACACCACATCCATTGCTACAGATAATAACATCTAAGTAGATATATTTCCAGACAGTATGAAAATGAAGGGTGATTAAACAGGAACACAAGAAATGGTCAATTTGATATAGATTGATAACTGTTATTTTAAATTAATATACTGGGAATTTCATTTTGATATTGCTTTGGGTATGCTACACTAGTAGCCTTCACTGTGAGATAATATATTTTTGTTTTCCTACAGGTTATTACATAACAAAAAAATTGCGCAAGATGATTTTCATAACTAATCAAAAAAGATTAGTTATGATTATATTTGTTTAACTTTTTAATAGCTCCAACAGATGGCAAAAGGTAGTACAGATGAAGGAATAATAATATTCATACATGCGAGTCCATTTTAAAACTCAGCTGGTGTAGGTGCTACAAGGTTAAATAAAGATCAAAGCAGTTATCTAAGAGTGATATTTTTTCATGTGACAATTTTATAAATACAATTCACTTCTTGTCCTGTGGACTTTTAGTCCTGGTTTATTATCTGCATTTGATATCAAGAAGTCATTACTCCCTCTTCTGTATCAGTGATTTTTTTTGCATTCTGCACTATTCAGAAAGATTGTAAATCTATTATTTTAATGTCTTCTTGACATTGGCTATTTCATATTCAGTGAATATGTATTTGGATGCATGCCTCTTTGGAAATCTACAGATAGTACAAAAATATAATGATTGGCATATGATATCAGCAATTTAATTATTACTGATATAATGAAAAAGCAGTTACTTTTGGCTAAACCATATGTAAAAGAAATCTGCAAGACCTGTGAGGGAGATGAGAACTTGGCAGAAAAACAAATATCCATGATATTCCAGGATTTGAACCTGGGTCCTTTGGCTCAGAAGCCAAAATATTAATTAGTCAGCTGTTTTAAATATGAAAAAAAAAAAAAAATTTGTACCAAAATAAGTCATGCTATCAAGAAAATGGTGGTGTATCATTTGCAGGCAATTCTGGAATCAAAATACAATTTTTATTAGTAATTATTAGTAAAAAATATTTTTATATACAAAAAGTAATAGGTTCTAGAAATTTAAAGGTCCTTGAACAATGCAATACTTTTTTTTCTTCATATCTTTATATATATATACTGATACTACTTTAGAAAATAAACAAAAGATATACAATGCTCACTGGTTAGCTTGTATATTATGTTATTCATGTGTCAAATGATATATTAAAAGATCAATTTTCCAATTCTGAGATATATATACTCTTACATTTTTCGTGTTAAACATATCAGCTGGAAAGAGAAACATGTGTCAGTATTTGACAAATGATGTAAGATGCAATGCAACTCATAATGAGGCCTGGATTCCTGTAACAACTTATGGCAGGCCCTTATTCACCGAAGAGCCAAAAACATTATGACCAGTGCATCTTTATGCAAATCAAAGCAACTGCAAGCAAACAATGGTGCGTTCTGAAGGTGATGGAATGGTATAAATAACACCTGATACTGAGCTCCGTTAATCTGTGTTATTCTTGTTCTTCAGATGGGAAAGGCAGCAGACTTAAGCAAGTTTGACAAAAACCAAATTGTAATTGCCAGAGGACTGGGTCAGAGCATTTCTAAGACAGCAAGGCTTGTGGGGTGCTCACGATCAGTGGTGGTTAGTACCTTCAAAAAGTGGTCCGAGGAGGAAAAAACCATAAACCACCGGCAAGGCGTAGCCGACCACAGCTCATCGATGCTAAAGATAAGCAAAGGTATCCTTGTATGGTATGAACCAAAAGAAGGGATACTGTGATGCAATTCGCCCGTAATTTGAATGCTGGTGATGGGAGTAATGTGTCACAACACACAGTACACAAACCCTGCTGAAAATGGGGTGTGTAACCACAGGCCGCTCCGAGTGTCCAGGCTAACCTCGGTTCACTGTCGAAAGTGCCTACAATGGGCACGCGAACATCAAAACTGGATCTTGAATGATTGGAAGAAGGTCATCTGGTCTGATGAATCTCATTTCCTGTTGCACCATGTGGACGGCCAGATACGTGTGCATCATTTACCTGGGGAAGTGATGGCACCAGGATGCACTGTGGGACGAAAACAAGCTGGTGGAGTAAGTGGAATACTTTGGGCAATGTTCTGCTGAGAAACCAGGGTCCAGTCATTCACATGCAGGAAACTATGATGTCTACCACTTACCTAAACATCATTGCAGATCAGGTACATCCTTTCATGGCAACGGTATATCCCTCTAGTAGTGCTTTCTTTCAGCAGGATAATGTGCCATGACACACTGCCTGTATTACTTGAGAATGGTTCGTGAAACATGAGGAAGATTTCCAGGTATTGCCCTGGCCTCCAAATTCCCCAGACATAAATCCAGTCAAGCATCTGTGGTTTGTGTTGAAACAGCATTCCGATCTATGGTGGCTCAACCACATAACTTACAAGCATAACTTGTATAACTTTAAGAGTTAAAGGATCTGCTGGTAACATTTTGGTACCAGATACAAGATACTTTTAGAAATCTTGTAGCATCCATGCCTTGCCAGGAAGAGCTGTTTTGGTAGCTTGTGGAAGACCAACATCATATTAGGCAAGTGGTCATAATGTTTTGGTTCTTCGGTGTATTTAGGGGGCCCATTTTTCACTTCAAAATGTAATATATATATAATAGCATTGTTTTTAGATCTTTAGGGATATTAAATTTAGCACTAAACCTCTTAACATCTAAACTAGGTAATGCTCATAATAATTTTAAATCAGTAATATAAGCAGAAATTTCCAGAGATTTAGATGAAAACATTCAAGTTCATCTACTTCTAAGAAATTAAAGTACTAATATTACACTGAAAAAAAATTCATTTAACCAATGAGAATTTGTCAGTATCATGTAGCATTTACCATTGAAATGCATACAAAATAAGTGCCTTCTAACATATAGTGGAACAATATAGCATTTTACTTATATTATGTAAGACTAATATAATACTTAACGCATTTCAGTTTTATTAAAGTTATCACTTTCAAATTAAAAAAAATGCCAACTTACTGGAGGATAATTAGTTCCCCTTTCATCTATGTTACAGTAGGTTATCAGCTTTTCATAAATACTGAAACAAATATTATATTAAAATATTCAATTATATGTATGCATAAAAATTAGTTTTTAGAACAGAAATCAAATTTACCTATCATTACCACTTTGAAGTCGATTCAAATTTATTTTTTTTAGAGGAAAAATTATCTGGAGCTGGGTGGGACACGAACCTACGACCTTCTGACAACATGTCAGGTGCTCTGGACCACTGAGCAACTGGCTGCCAATCAAGATCTCCTCTAATTGATAATATGACCCTTTTCAACCTACATTACATCATATGTAGGGAGTGTTCCAGCAATTTCGCCACAAGCAGCAGATACATGCCATATAGGTGGAAAGTATTTTCTTACAAGTAATACAGTTGATAAATAATGAATAAACTCGGCATATTTGGTATTTACCTATAAATTACCACTTTGAAGTCAATTCAAATTTTTAGAGGAAAAATTGTCTTGAGTCGGGTGGGACACGAACCCACGACCTCCTGACAATATATCAGGAGGTAGTGGCTTTGTGTCCCACCCGGCTCAAGACAATTTTTCCTCTAAAATTTTGAATTGACTTCAAAGTGGTAATTTATAGGCAAATGCCAAATATATCAAATTTATTCATTATATAAGAAATCAAATATTTTTCAATCAGCTGCACATTATTAGAAATGTTATGAATACATATATCAGCATAACATACATATATCATACTTGTATATAAAACATATTTATATACCACAGCATATCATATTTGAACACAGGAAAAAAAATCAATGCTACAAAAAATTATTTGTCTGGAGTGTTATTGTGCACTAGCAAATAAGGCTATGATGGAAAGGTGACTTTTCAATATGATGGACAAAGGTGACTTTCAAAAATTCTGCTTCTGAGCACCAACCTTTAAAAGTATTTAACATCTTTTAGATACCATTATCACTGAAAAGTATAGTCTCAAAAAAAATTAGACTAAAGAGATACTGGTGCTTTCAAAAACTGAAGGTAAAATTCCAAAAGTAGATGAAAAGAATTTAAGGAATTAGTTTTAGCTGCAGCAATAGTTTTTTTTTTTTATGTAGGATAAATTGCTGTCAAAATTGTCTTCCCACAGGAGGAATGATTTCAGTTCCAAGGAAGCTCGTTTTGCTTATGTATTCATTAATTTTCAAGAAATAATAAAAGATAAAAGTTTTTGACTTGAAAATGAATAAGTAATAAGAAAAAGCATAAAAAACTAATTCAATTGGGAAAAAATATCTGCAGCAAAACGTTGTAGGCCACCAATTATCACAGCCAGTGATGTATCATAACTGTGAAAAATCGATAATGACATCTAAATCTACAGAAATAAAATCAATATATCAATAGAAGTAAAAACGAACAAGTTATATAAGCCAGCTATTGTCAAAATCAGTGATGTAGTATAACTCTGAAAGACCTATGGGAATAAAACTCAATAAATTGTTAGGAGTAAAAATGAAACAAGTTGTAAGGCAGACATTGCATTTCATAACTAGCAATGTAGCAAAGATTTGAACTCCTAAAGATTGATACATATAAATCTACAGAAATAAAATCATAATAGATATATAGAAATAAAAACAAAGTTTAATTATAAAAGTACAAATAAAGTACTAACTCAATTAAAAATTTATCCAATGATGTTGATGACATTATATGCAGCACATGTACTGAAGCTTCCTACTATTTCTGTCATCTTCTGGGTTGTGATCTAGTTTACCAGCAGTAGGAACAACACATAGAATGCTGGGATAAATGTTAAAAATAATTCTAGGCATATTGATATAGTTTTAAGGCAGAGAAGAGAGCATAAAACATGAAAAAAAAAGAGGTAAGTACTTGGTAATTACTTCCAAAATCTTCCTATTTTAAAATGGTGGTTTTTGTTAATTTTCAGAAGAATTTCAAAACTTTAACAAAAAATTTATTTAAAATAGTTCAAATCAAACTTGTGACCTTAAATCAGGGGGTTGTTTTAGCATAGAGTAACATTAATGAACAGATCAGTTGGGTTGGCTGTTTAACCTCTGAGCAACACTTTTTTCTGCATATAATAGGCAAAGTGGCTAGGTCATAAGGACTGCAAGGGTTTAGAGAACAGATTGGCAATAAAGTATGTATCAATTCTAAGAATAGTGATCAGATAGCTTTGACAAATTACATATATCCTAGTTTAATAAAATATGCTTCAAAGGTAAGAAGAAAATATTATTTTTCAAGCTTGAATTATGTATTTTTATAAGCTACATGTCAAACAATTTTCAAATGGCAATTTCCATTTTTTCATATGGAAGTTTTTTGTTGTACTAAAAACAGACAGACATCTTAGGCCACTCACTTCAGATTCTGTCAATGTCTATGTTCGATGGGGACTCTGGAAGGGTTAAGGGGGGAAAAAAGGCATTAATGAAAAATCACCTTATAGAGTGTTGCATACTTCTTTGCAGATTTAAATTATCTTGTCACAAATATGAACATTTAGAAGAATACAGTCAAGCACACATTAAAAACCCTACATGATTATACCAGTGATGTACCCAAAAGGGATTGGGAGTTTAACCCCTTCTTCAAGCACACACTTAGAGAAATTTTGGTTATTCAAACACATACTTAGAGAAATTTCATTCTAAATAAATCATTAGTCAATTTACAACAAAAAATGTAAAAAATAACTCCCTCCCCCAACTCAGAAATTTTTGCATATTAAGCTTCCAAGATATTTTTCCTTTCATTATAGTAGAAACAAAGAAAATGGTAGCTAAGAACACATGTATAATATCAAAAAATAGTGTGACAATATGGTCCCAAGTAGAATTGAGCTATTAATACATACAAACGGCAGTATTTAGATGAGTATATTTTATATGCATGTTTTATATGTTTATTAATGTTGAGTGTCTACATGAGTGTATTTATTTTATGTTAGTCTCCATGATGCCCATAACTATACAAATATTTATCACTTGATCACAATTTTTACGGACAGGTATCCCTGCAAGTTTTATTACATTAAAATATCAAGTTGCTATTTATGAGAGAGCCAGAGTTCAAGTTTAAAACACTTTTATTTTCTCATTTTTAAAAATTAAAAAACTATAAAAAAGCAAAAGCAAAGTAACACTCAACTATGCCTTGTCACATGGAGTTACAGAGACTGGTGTTTTGTCACTGCTAAAATAAATGTGTTAGAAATCTGATATTTTGAAATGTGAAAAAAAAATTTACATTTTGATCAACATGTGGGGTTTAAAATACAAACATATAATTCTATGTTCTTTATTTTTATTGCTTACCACAGTATTAACATAACCAAAACCAATATTAAATTTTCTGAAGAAAAAAAAATTATAAAGGGTAGGAGATGAGTCAAAAATTAGGAATCATTGGTAAATCAGGAGAATTTGAAGGTATGTTAATTGTGAAGTCATACTTTGAACATGTTTGAAATCCCATATTTTATGTTCATCACGAATGAAAATTTTCTGACAAAGCAGAAGTAGGTAAGCATCCCAATTTGAACTATACCTTTGTCAGCTGTCCCATTGGCAGAGTAGTTAGTGCACTTGGATACTGATCAAAGGGAACTAGGTTTGATCCCCAGGTAAGACATGGATGTTTCCTTATTTATGTTGTCTTTCTGCTGAGATCTTGCCTTTCTCACAGACCTTCTATGATATATATACTGAAATGCTCCTATCAGAACTTTGTGGCAAGCAGTTGCTTGAGGGGTAATTTATTATTATTTATACCTTTGCCATCAAACATTAACTGGATGGGCAGCTGCTATAGTTTATTTATAGTCAAAGGTAGAATACAATGTAACATCTATACAAAATATTTAGTATTCTACTTTTTTTTTCAATTTGGGTATTGTTAACTCCTCACAGATCTTTCTTACAATTGATGAAAAAAAAAATTGCACAAACTTTCCATGTTCATTTCAGTGTGCAATTTGTCTCGTGAAATAAGCTATTATAGCCCTAAATATAATAAATGTTTCAGACCATATTAAAAATAACTTTTGCTAATTGTTTACTTTCAATTTTAAATCAGATATTTAAAATTCAATATATAAAATTTTCAGATATATAAAAAAGTTTTGTGTTGTAATAAGCTATTTGAGTCTGTTTCTAATCTGTGATTTCCCAATTTATCAATGTGTGCAGACAATGAGAACCTTAGATGAGTAAGCTGCATTTCTTAATGCATAGCAGGGCCAATGGGCACCATACTGTGCCCTGGACTGGTCAGTTTTGTATCACTTAGTCAGTCATGCATGTTCAAGTTTCAAAAGGTTTAGTCTTAGTTCTTTAGTATCATGCTCTGTAATTAGGTAAACTTTCAAGAAATAATAAAGAAAAAAAATTATACTGTAAAATTCCTGGTACTGCAATTTTAATATAAATTATGCAATGAAATCAGTAGCCATCCCGTGGCCAAGTTGTCAGAGCACTTGCTATTGATCAAAGGGACCTGGGTTTGAGCCCTGCATAAGGCAAGGATGTTTGTCTTCCTGCTGTCCTTCCTTCCTCATAGATCTTCTATAAAAATAAAAATAAATACCCCCTCAAGCACCTGCTTGCCACAGAGGTCTGACAGGAGTCTGAGTCTGTCAGTTTATATGCCACAGTAGGAGATCTGAGAGAATGGCAGGACCTCAGCAGAAAAACGACACACACATCCATGCCTAATCCGGGGCTCGAACCCAGGTCCCTTAGATCAGTTGCCAAGCGTGCTAACCACTCAGCCACAGGACAGCTAGATCTTCTACTACGATGTAATAAACTGACAGGCTCTTGTCAGACCTCAGTGGCATGCAAGCTGCTTGAGGAGATAATTATTTTTTTTAAAATAAAAATCAGTTATTTTAATGTAATTTATTTTCTAGTCTCCCAATTTCACACTGAAAAAATATACCATATAAAAAAACTTCCCAAACAGCTGATTTTGATAAAGAATATCCAGTCTTTCAGAATAATCTTCAAAAGCATTTCTTACTGCATATATTTTCCCAGTACATTCTGAAGTGCAAATATTAACGTTGGGCAATATGCAAATCAATAAGTATGTATAAAATATTCTTGATATTAACTGAAACTCTATACTAGATACTAGAAACATCAGCAGTAAAACTTAATTTGTATCTCTGATGATAGACTTAACTGTGTGATGGAAAGAACTTATGTTGATACCATGCAATTTTTAGTGTTGTATATAATGCTAACTTGATACTATGACATCTATTTTTTGCATTCAGTAATATATGTAATGATGTTTTTGAATTTTAAATGCAAAAAAAGCATAAAAATTTAATACAAACTAATAAAGATTCCAGAGATTCACATTAATCAGTCAAGAGAATCTTGACTGATTAATGTAATGCTGCTGAATATTCAGTAGGTCAACAGTATTCTCAAAAGGAGACCAAAAAAGCCCAATAATTGGTGCAATCCCAATTATTCTGTATTGTTCCAAAAGTGTCTGGTTTCTGCTAAGACAATCATTTTTTTAGTGATTATGACATCTATAAGTGTGTTCAAAAGCTTTTAGAGATCATTTAGGTAGAATATTCTTTATCAAAATCAACTACTTAAGCATTTCTGATCACATTATATATTAAATGTTAATGTTATTACTTTGAAGTTTAAAACCTGAACAAATTCAGTTTGATCAAGAGAGAGATTTTTAATCTTTGGGAACACTAAAATTATAACACATACTAACCTGGGATTTCTAAAATCTTTTCTTTTTTGTATCGATGCATTCATATCCTTACCTTCTTTTTTCTTACTATACAGCTCTGCAATCTTTTCCTAAAAACATAAAAATATGCAAATACCATATTACATAATATAAGCAGGTATAAATGTTCAAAAGGTAACTACTGTAAAAAATACTTGCAGTATTAAAATACTATTTTCTTAACCTCAAATACCCCTATATTCATACTTTTTTGCTAATGTACTCACAGAATGTTTACATATTAGACTAGTTACTAAAAAGCATACTAAGTTTTATATTTACACACATCAAGTCATTACTGCTAATCACCAGGAAAAAATAAGACTTGTATACAGCAATTGTGCCAATGAGAAGTTATACCACACAGAGGTAAAAAGTTTTCAAAAATATCATTTATAGAATGTTTTCAATGATATTCAAGATTGAATTTAACTACCATATTTCTTCGATTCTAAAACGCCATCAATTGTAAGATACACCTTAATTTCAGTACCACCAACAGAAAAAAAAAGCTTTGATTCTAAGAAAAAATATAATACTGAAATATATCTAACAAATATTTTTATTATAACAGAATTCAATTTACTAACAACAATAGTACCTATTTATCAGTAGGTATGTTATTCATCACTTTCTTCTGAATCAATATCCGAGTCTGATTCTTCCGAGCCGTCATATCTGCATCAATATCAGAGTCTACTTCACATTCAGAGACTGATTCTTCTGAGCCATCTTTATCTCCATTATCCCATAATATATCATCTTCTGAGCCATCGAGAGTGTTGGTGATGCAACATATTTTAAATGAGTACTGCACTACTCTTTCTGGGATTAGCTTCCAAGCTGTTGATACCCATTCCGCCAATTTTGATGCCTGCATTTTCTTAATTTTTCCGGAAACTGTCAGCAGAAGGTTGTCAGTCAACAACCAGATTCCAAGATCACTATAATTCACTCACAGAGCTCCACTATAATGAAATAACTGTGACTTCACATTTGGAAAGTGTGGGAAAATACCCATGTCACTTTATTCTCCAATGGAATTGGAGAATGTGATAACGGTCAAACTTGGAGGCAGGGTTTCCAGGTAAAAAAGAAAACGTGTGGTGCCATGTGCAAAGCGCAGGAAAATTTGGAAAAAAAAAACTGCGATTCTAAGACACACCCCGTTTTTAGAGACGTTTAATATGGGGAAAAAAGTGCATCTTAGAATCGAAGAAATACAGTATATTCATTAGAGCAGTTAAGTATCACAGATGTTTTGACTGAATTACAATAAAAAAAAATATCCCCTCAAGCAGCTGCTTGCCACAGAGGTCTAACAGGAGCCTGTCAGTTTATATGCCATATAAGAAAGTCTGAGAGGATGGCAGAACCTCAGCAGAAAAACGACACATACATCCATGCCTTACCTGGGGTTCGAACCCAGGTCCCTTAGATCAGAAGCTAAGCTCTCTAACCACTTGGCCAATAAACATGATTATATCTTTTTAACAGCTCAAACTGATGTAGGAGGGAAAAAAAATTAAATGTAAAGTTGAAAAATGTTTTGATAAAAATTATATTTTCAAGTATAATCCTTACATTTTTGAAGGCTGATACAAAAACAGATTTTCTGCAAAACTTTAGGAATCCATTTTTCATTTTGGTTATTAAACTTTTGACATATAAAATTTTTTTAGTCTGCTGCTTTTATTATTTAAATAGCAAAACCCATCTTGGTGGACACCTAATGAAATGACCATTTTTTCCTAGTACAGATTTTCCCATTTGTATTCCTTGGCTACTTGCCTTACACGGCAAGAGAATGTTCATGGAATTAAAAACTGAGCTGCTATGACAGCCGCTTCAGCAACATTCTTTCAGTAAAAGATAAAGTTAACTCTATATCTCAGTGCCTGCCTGACGACGTGCCGAAGCGGACAGCACAAAACGCGTCGCAATGCCTAGTCACCAACATCTCGTATAGGCAACCAGCTCAGTGCATTAATAGGAGAGAAAAGTTGGAATGACACCCAGTGACTCATACCACAGAGGCAGCAAAGTGCAACACCACTGCACTTAAGAACTATCACCAAGTGAGGAGCAACAATACGGACCTGTTTAACTATCAGCTACCGAGAAGAGCACACAACCCAATTGTCCTCCTTGAACACTGATGAAGCTACCTCTGAAGAATGAAGAAAATGCAGATATGACTATTTAACCTAAACTTCACAGCACTGATCTATGACCATAAATTACCACATTAGTCTCAATGAGAAGATTGTTTGTTGTGATAACGTGTGACTAGGCCAGCACCTACAGTATTTACAGAGTTAACTTAATCTATCTTTTAATTCAGCACCCTGTGTTTAACCCTTCATATTCTTTCAGTAAATAAGCTAAGTTCTATAGAAATCAGACTTCCCTCTTCAGATATTTTTGATGTATTTTAATACCTATGCAGCATTTTCCTAATCCTTAAAGTACCAAAGCTTGCATTTTGTTGGATCCAGAATCACTAGAAGTGCTGAAATATCAATGCACTTGATAAGTTCACCGAAGATAAAAGACAAATTAAATTTCAAAATTACCTACTGATTTATCAATTAAGTTGATGATATATTAAATAATTACAGAACAAAGTTAATGAACTAATGCATTTAGCTGACAATACTGCATATTTTTTGTGAAAGGTAAAAATTTGCAATGAATTGAAAATTTGAAATTTTTGCAATGATTTGAAATTTGAAATTGATTAGAAATGTTTTGAATTGTTGCACCTTTCTCAAAAATATTAGCAATTCGCCTTTCATCAACTGTAAAAATATTTCGCGAAAATTCATATTGCTGTTGTTAATTCAAACTTATTTTAATGACAAAAAAAGTCAAAAAATTGTGACTCAGATAGAATATACAGTCGAACTTGGTTGCAATGAGCACATAAATAAACGAGATCACAGCTGTAATGAGCAAAAAGCCACAATGATTTTAATTTCTGCATATTCCCATACAATTGCTCATTTTTATAACAAATGTACTATACAAATATACATACAAATTTTGGTAACTATGGAAACATGCAAACATTCCTAATTGCTCTGGTAGTCGGGGAAAAAAAGACAAAGATAATGACTGTGATGATGATACGATGACAAGTGAAAGTGAATCAAAGTCAGTGCCAACAATCTCCCAAGGATGGTCAATTTAGTTAATTTAGCAATGGACACATTAGTCAATTTTTTTGAAGGAACTGAGACACTTTTAATGTGTCGAGTATTTTAAGGGGAAATCTGAAAAATATCAAAGTGAAATCTTTAAAAAAAAATACAACAAATTTTAAGATTCATAAATGAAAAGATTAATTGAAATTGTGTTTATTATTAATTAGTATTGTTTTTAATTCTGGAGAAATAAATTGCATTTAGTATTAAATGTATGGTTTTAAAATTATGGACAAACAAATTGTGTTTAATATTAAGTGTATTGAAGTTTATATAAGCATATTAATACAAACAATATGTAGGTATTTAATTATATTATTGTTTTCTCCCTGATATTTCTTTTATTTCTTGAATCTATCTTTTTAACAAAATATTGATAATTAAAAAAATAGGAGATAGATTTAAGTCATCACTGATATTGTTAGTAATGGTTATATCGAGGAAATTTTGTCGGTCCTCTGGTGCTCATTATAACCAAGTTTGGCTGTATTACTGATTTAAAAAAAATACGCACTCTAGCCATGAACAATTTTCCTCAGTAGCTCAGTGAACTAGCTGTTATGAAATCCCATGATGTCAGTTACTTTAATCAACATTGTCACACCTTTACAAACTGAACATAATCATGACCTGGTACAGGCATCTGTTGGCTAATCTTAAAATAATAATGTTTTCCTGTTTTCAAAATCCTTAAACTAGGCCACCACAATGGGTTTTACATGCTAACCTACATTTTTAGCTTTGACTTTCTCCTTTATCATTCAGGATTAGATGCTTTTCTTTGGTATATAAAATAACTTATTACTGTTCATTAGTTACATTACCAGGTTCTAAATTTCATTTGCCTACAAAAAAAACAACTTTGGCATATTAATGGCTAAACTACTATGATGGAATATCATAAAAGCTAATAAAAATCAAGAATAATCAGCTACATTGATACTTCAATGCTTAAATAGCTAGAGCAACTGCCATGTAAATATGATTATCTCTTTATATAAATCACCAAAATAATTTCATTGCTTGAACAGTTTTATTTAGTTACAGACCCATTATTACCTGCAGCGATTTGGAACATCTCCCAGGAGGTTCAACTGGAAGTTGTATTTCATGCCTCTTAAGTGAAAGAAGATTTCGATGAAATGTAACTGTAAAAAACAAAGTGGTTGCTTTATTGCTTTTATGCATACAAATACATTAAAAATAATTTTTTATAGTTTTTGAAATAATGTTCAATATATAATTTATAAGGCATCACATTACTGGGCTAAATTTAATAAACTTTTATAACAATGTATATAATTAAACATAGCAGAAATGATGCAGTACAATCTAACAGTAATATCAGAAATAAAGTGTTAAAATACAGATATATCAGATATTAAAAACTGAAGGCCAAATGGCATTCACATTACTGGGCTAAATAAGAAGTGAAGTTTGTATACATTAACTTATGGATGGCAGACATATTAGATACAGAATAATAATTCTCTAAAACTATAGAAAAGAATTCAACAAGAGTTTGGTTGTTTTACCTCTGAGCAGCATTTCTTTTGCACACCATGGACTAAATGGCCAGAACACAAGGACTCCAAGGGCTCAGAGAAGGTTGGGGGAAGGGGACCTACTAGACAACTGTTGGGAGACAATGGTAGCCTCCCATCAAAGCTATCCAGAGTATTCTTTAATGTGCACAGGGTATGGTTCTCCCACACATGGAGCCATGGCTTAACTAAAGTAACAATAAAAATTCTCTATTGTTGAGCAATAAAATTTTTAAACTTATCCTTCAAACTATTTGCATGTTAAATGTTTTCAGGAGAAAACTTACAAGCTTTTCGGAGCAAGGACAGCACTAGGTCTTCAGTGAAGTGACTCCTAAAAACTATTGCTGACCAACAGAGAATTTTAATGCCATTTTAATTTCTGAGCAAGAAGGTCTTTTTAATTGTGCATGGCTTAACATCCCATCTGATCAACAGCGACCTTTCTAAGCCCATCAGTTTCCTCCTACTGATCATGGCAGAGTGAGGATTTTTTTTGCAGAGAAATTCTCAATGCTGGCTCAACTGAGACTTGAACCTGGAAATTGCAGATTACGAGTCTGGTGCACTACTAACTAAGCCATCCCCACCACAATTCAACAAGGTAGATGATATTTAAGCTAGGGTAATTGCCATACAAGGCAAATACTAAATTTTGATGATTTAATGTTCAATAATTGTTTCTAAGTGCATGAAAGACGTATTGCTAACCCAAATGGTGTAAAGTTTATGTGCAAAAGATATATTTTGTCAAGGTGGTCTGTTCCACCTCGATAGAACATATATTTTTTTTCCTGTCACAGGTGGTCTGTATCAAGATTAGCAGACCTCCATAAGGTAAAGTAACCAGACCATGTTACTTTACCTACCAAGATATGCTAACCTGATATTATTACCTTACCCAATTACAGACTTACACTACCAGTTTCATTAAGACTAGATTAATAGCTAGTCACTGAAGCCTAAGCAGAAGTTTAGTTGTTCTATTATAGAATATGAAAAATATTCATTTTTTTAACTTTGAATTTACTTCTTTTTATAACTTTAAATTTCTCAATAAAGTATAAGGTTTTAATATATTATCAATATCTGCTAGATCCATCTGGTAGGAATCACAGTGGTAAACTAGCTGGCACAGTTGGGAAGCATTACTTTTTATTTTTCCATAGATGCTTTGTCACTGATTTGCTGTAAGTCCCATAATATTTTGAGAATGATATTATCAGTGCTATATGTGCTTGTATGCTATAAATATTTTGAAAATTAAAATCAAAAGTTCTGGTGTTTTTTCTTCTACTAGCCAAAGATTTTTTGTTTTATTATCTTTCAAGTTGTGTATACAATTGTCTGGTAATGTAGAATATAACAAATCAAAGTGCAAACAAATTTCATAAAACTCTGTAACACTGTAAAACATTAATTATAAGACCATTCTTAAAATATTATTATGTAGCTTACAGCAAATCAGTGACAAAGCACTTAAGGAAATAATACTTCCTTTAGCTCTTGCAATTAATAAAAGGAAAATACAGTTAACACTTACTAAAAGAAACAAAATTTCCCCTATTCATTGGCATGGAAGCTTAATTTTTTTCTCTGACTTTACAACATTATTCAAAAATAACTCTTGAATTAGTTAATGTGAATAATACACTCTTAAACAAAAAAAAAGACACACGAAGCAAGTGTCTCCTCATAATGAAACATAGCCCGTGCAATGTGGAGGAAGAGATAAAGAAGTGATTACAATATCACAACCTAAAAGGACTTTTTATTTCAGAAGAGTCATAGCATAACCGTTACAGATTAGTACTTTGTAGAGAGCCACCTTTGGCTGTGATGTGCACTGATATATCACGTGACATGGAGTCAAACAAAATTTTGATGTTGCCCTTTGACAGATTGTGCCAAGAGTCCTGTAATTGCTGCACAAGATCCCCTATATTCTGTGATAGCCACAGCTGACATCCCAGCATGTCCCAGATATGCTTGATAGAAAGATTTGGGGACCTGGCTGGCCAAGAGAGGTGAGCCATGTGCAGATGGGCATAATCATGCTGGTAAATAGCCCTGGCAGATGTGACATGAAAGGCTTTCACAATTCACAAATTATTTTATCAGGGAGAGTCTTTTTTTTTGCCTAAGAATGTAGTTATAAAATTTCTGTTATTTATAAGTGTATGATAAAGGAAGCATCATGCAACTAGGTGTTTTGCAATTTGCAAGGAAATGAGATATTTCTCCTGAAAATGTTACAAAGTGTTAAAAAGTACTCAATGCAAAAAGACAATATTCCCACAATGCATGTTCTAGAAACCTCCTAATAAGAACTTTCTAGGATGGAGAAATATTAACATTTGCTTCTTCAATGGCAGTCATTGCTGACTGCAATTCTAAGCACTGTAGAATCCAATAGTCTTAAAATATTCTGGGAAAATTTGTACAAAAGTGTATAAATGCTGCAATGTATAGTTTATTTACCACACAATTTACATCAGTCATTACTTTAATTAATTTAACCAGACACTAGTTCAGGATACAAATCAATTTCAGTAAGCCAAAGTATATGAAATGGAAGTAATATTTGTTACATCTTCTGCAAATAAGGGTTGAGTTGTTTTACCTCTGAGTGGCACTATTTTTGCACACAATGGGCTAAATTACCAAGTCACAAGGAGCCCAAGAGAAGGTGGGGGGCAGGGGACCCATTGGACAGCTGTTGGGAGACAGATGCTGGATGCTGGATAGCCTGCCATCATGGCTATTCAGCATGTTCTTCATGTATGCCGGGTATGGCTCTCCTGCACAGAGGGATACAGCTTAATGTCCCATCTGATGGATGGTGGCCTCTCCAAGCAAGTTGGTGTCCCCTACTGACCAAGGGCAAGGAGTTTGGCAGAGATAAATCTGACCCAGACAGGAATCAAACCTGGGAACTGCAGATTATGAGCCTGGCATGCTACTGACTGAGTCACCCCCACCCCTGCAAATAAGCCCACAGCTCTATGTAGCAATAATAATGTGACTGTCTTAAAAAATATGCAAATAAGAAAAAAGAAAAACAGTTCTATGTTCTAGAGGGTAAAAAAAAACATTACTAAATAAATCCATCATTTTTCCTTCTAAAAGCAAGTTCAGCTGTTGCAAATACAATTTCTTTTCTCTGTTCTCTCAATTTTGTTCAATAAAATTGATTTTTATTACTATTTTGATAAAATATGAATGTCATATTTAAAAAGAAATAAATGTTTAAAAAAGTAGGTTGGCAAAATATTAACATAAATTAAAAAAAAACAGAACTAAGATGACTTGAAACACTATAATGGCTATCCAGCATGGGAGACAGATGACAGACTGCCATCATCTGTCTCCATGCATGCCGACTTTTTAGTCCACTTTCAGTAACTGTTTCACCCACCTGAAAAGTCATGTTTCACCACTGCTGCATATATATATATGTACAAATGATGAAGTATACATTTTCTATATAAAAAAACCCCAATGAAAAAGAAGCAAAAGAAAAATCAATATAGCTAAATTAAGCTGTATAATAATAAAGCTGTATTAAATTATGCTGTATTAAATTATGAACTGACAAGCAGCTTGCAATGTTTAAGGTAACAGTTTAAAGTTTTGATACTGAATTAAAATATTACATAAAATACACAATAAAAAAGATATGCTTTAAAAATTTTAAAATAAACACACACTAACAATACTGTACTGAACTAGGAAACACCAAGCTGTTATTTATTAGCACATACATTTTTTTGACTTTTAAAATGAATTTTTGTTTATTTCTATTCACATATTGTACTTACCAGGAGAATATGCCTGCACTCCTGTGACTACATTTTTGCTCTCAACACTCTAAATATATATTAAAAAAATATATTTTAGTAAATGATGCCTTAAAACAATTTATTGTTCAAAATCAACTTTCAAAAAAACTATGCTATTGCTACTGGAAGGAAATATTTAACTGTTTTTACATTTTTATATGCAAATTTTAAATATTTTAATTCAGAAAATATATTATGCATTATATCCTCAGAATATAAAATTATTAACTATATTTCTGATTACTTTCAAAAACAAGAGATTATTATCATATGTCATTTATGACATACACTCCAAGACAAAAAATAAAAATAAAGAAAGAATTTACACTAATGGAAAATGAAAATTGAAGCTTTACACTTCTAAAAGTTTAGGGGAATAACTGAATAAATTCAAAACTAAATAAAATCTCTCTAAATGTTGATTTTATATACTATTCATTCTGTAATATCTAAAGTGATATGAAATTGAATTATATATCACTATGGAGTAAATTGATTCTTTGAGTGTTGATCTCAATACTAATCATAATCAGTGAGTCTATGTCTCAAATATTTCCACCTTAACCTTTTATACCAAGTTTCTAACAATTAATGCAAGTGTGGAATTTTTTTCATCACAGAAGCAAATTTGATAAACTAACTGATCAATTTATTTTTTTTCAACACAAAAACAACTGAACTTTAATACCTTACTCTCAAGTAAAATAAGGCACATAAATAGATCATGCTATATGTCAAATGACAAAAATTTAAATTAAAAAAAAAATCCAAAAAACTTCACTGACATTCTAGACATTGACAGAATCTGAAATGAGAGGCCCAAGATGAACATTTTGTTTATTCTACAATATGTGACACTTTGGTTCTTTTTAAATAAAAATTGCCGTTTGAAAATTTTCTTACATGCATCTTTTAAAAATATATAATTCAAGTTTGAAAAATAATATTTTCTTTTTCCATTTGATGAATATTTCATTAAGTACAATATAAAGCCATCTGATTGCTATTTCTTATAAGAGCTAAATGGTATTGCCGATTTGTTTGTTCACGTTACTCTTTGCTGAAGCAACCTTTTGATACCTCACAAGCTTTATTTGAACAATTATCAACAAATTTTTCCTTAAAGTTTTGAAATTCTCCTGAAAGTTAACAAAAAAAAAACTGCTATTTTTAAAAACAAGATTTGAGAAGTAATTGTGAAGTATGTATTCTTTTTGTCTGTAATTGTGAAGTTTTACACTTTTTTCTTCCTTAAACCTATTTCAGTATTCCTAGAATCATTTTTATCATTTGTATCATTTTCCCCAGCATTCTATGCATCTTTCCTGCTCTTAAAATGGAAACTATAAGCCAGAGCAAGGCCAGAGTTTATTATTGTTAGAGCCTTAAATGTTGTGAAACTGCCAGCAGCATCATGGGAGATGGGAGAGCCAGGTATCTTGACCTAGTTAATTGCTGGCACATGTGGCAGTCGAGTGGCTACAAAGAGATTGTTTGCAGCGAGCACTGTTCTCATACTTTGGATAAATTCGCCATGCATCTAGTTTTTAGTATTTATATTTTTATATTTAAACTTTCATTGCTGTAGATTTATTTTATTTCTGTAAATTATCAATCTTTCAATCGATTGATTTAATCAATATTCTGTGGTTATGCTACATTGGATGGGCAGCTTCAACTTGTTGCTGTAGATATTTAATTTAATAATCTTTTATTATTTTCTGAAAATGAATGAGGTCTTGGAATGGAAGCAAAAAGGACTTCCTTGACACTGAAATCAGTCCGCATGGGAGAGCAATTTCAGCAAGAAAATTCTAAATGCTGGCCCAATGTTTAGTCAGTACAGCATTATGTTTTATACTACACAGATATTGTTACATTACAATAAACAGACAGAAGTTTAAAGTCCTAAAGAAAAACTTTAAATGAAAATTGTTCATTTTTTCACCCATATATTCATATGCAATTTGAGGTAATATTTGTTACTGTACTGGTTAATTTCACTATGCCCACCAATTTTTTTTAAAAAATCTGCAAGATATATTCACTGCTATCATTTGTTTGATGTTCTACCTTCCAACGTTCAACATATTTAAAAATGGTACTTCAAAAGTAAATCAAAGTCAATGTCTTCTTTGTAAAATAATGCCATAATTGTTTATATTATGCAAAAAAATGTGGTTCATATAAGATGTCAAATTGAATTAAGAATATAATTACTCACATCATCTTGCATGAAAAAATATGAATCTTGGCTGTCTTCTGAGTGTGCTTTTTCATCATCTTCATAACCTTCTGCAGTATAGGATACTAACTTGGAAACTTGATTCTTCTCTTTATTTACATATCTATCATCTGAAAACAGAAATGTCAGATTTAATTATTGGAATTTAAATGAATATTTATTAAAATTACAACTGTATGCCTGATTCAGAAACATCTCTAAATCAAATATAACTCAAATTATGAAAGAAACTTATGACACAAATATGCTATTAACACAAGAGTAAATAGTGTCAAGTGTATCCACTGAATTTTGAATTCAGTTTCTTTGATCCAAAAAACTGTTTCTCTGACCAATGATTCAGAATCTTTTTTATTCACAATAAACTTAAGAGAAGAACTCACTTAGGAAGTAGAAAATAATTACTTTTATCAACTGCAGGATCTCTATAAAATGCTCTTGTGGTGGTATTAACCTTTCCAGGGTCCGCTTGAAAATCTGATTTACATTTAGAGGTCCAGCTATTTTTTCACTATGATCAGCCAAAAACACTAATTTGTCTCCAAACAAAGTTTTATGGCAGAAAAGAGTGTAAAACAGTGGGAAAAATGGCAGTATGTACTTTGTAATTACTTTTAAAATCAACCGTTTTTTAAAATAGCATTTTTTTTTTGTTAATTTTTATAAGATTTTTGAAATTTTAAGGAAATATTTTTTGGTAATAGTTCAAATTAAACTTGAGAGCTTAAATCAGAAGGTTGACACAGTAAAGAGGAAGGTTAACAAGCAAATCAGCAATACCGTTTAGTGCTTCTCAGAAATGGCAATTAGATGGCTTTAATATATTTACATTATTGTTTAATAAAAATATGCATCAAATGCAAAAAAGAAAATATTATGTTTCAAACTTGAATTGCATATTTTTAAAGATATGTCAAAGAAAATTTTAAAATGGCAATTTAAAAAAAATAACAAAGTTTCATGTGTTGCACAGAAGTTTATTGACATTCTTGACCTCTCATTTCGGATTCTATCAATATCTATGTTGAACAGCGACCACGGAAGGGTTAATATAATTACCAATTAAAAGAAAAATATATGAAAAATACATGCTGCAGGAGTTTACTTTTCTAAAATTAGGTAGGATTTATTAGCAGCTAGCTTTCAAACCATTCTCTGATCAGCCTATCAACACCATTATACTACAACATACAATTATACTTAGTTTTATTCTAATAACTATGAGTGTTTCTTAAGCTCAAATTAGTAATGACCATGCAAAATGCCATAGCTCTTTAACCCTTAAAGTGCCAGATTGTCATTTCTGTTCAACATGAAAATTTAAAGAGTTGCAGAATTTTACATAATTTTATATTTATTTATACAAGTGCTCTATGGTGTTGAGGTTGGACGATTTTGCTGGCCAAGGGAAAACAGAGACATGGCTGTCATGTTATTGGAACCAGTCATGCACCACCTTAGCGACATGGCAGGGTGCACTGTCCTGTTGGAAGACACCATCACCACCAGGGTAAATTTCCAACATGAAGGAATGCATGTGGTCAGTGAGGATGGACAGGTAGCCACTGGCATTCAAGAACCCATCCAGTGGCACCAGCAGTCCCAGGTCATATCAGGAAAACATCCCCCAGACATGCACACTGCCACCTCCAGCCTGTACTTGACCGACAAGTGAGTCCAGGTGTTGGTTCTCGCATATCCTATGTCATATCTGCCACTGCCCGACACTTCTGAGGAGTAGAAACCTTGATTCATCAGAGAAGGCATCCTTTTCCCACTCTTCCACTGTCCAATAACGGTAGTCCCATGTAAACTGCAGGTGTAGTTGCCCAATGGACCTTGGTTAACATGGGCACCTTTACACAGCATTGACTCTGGAGACCCATGTGTCACAGGGTTTGCTCTACTGTTATCGGGGACACGTACCTGGGTGCCCCAGCATTAGAGTGGTCAATTGCTGCACTGTTGCATGTCAATTGCCCTTTACCAGTCAACGGAGGTGATGTTCTCCTCTGGGGTTGATGGCCTTTGGGGCTCCACAGTTATGACGTCTGGAAGTACTCAATGTGCCAGAGGTTCATTCTTGGTACACCCTTACTACGGCACCTCGTGAACAACCCATGAAGCCTGCTGTTTCTGAGATGCTTCCACTCTTGGTGCGGTAGCCAATGATCATTCCTTTTTGAATGTCCATCAAATCAATACCTCTGCTCATTGTACTCATGTTACGCACTATGGCTCATTTGTCCTGGCCGGCTATTTATATCTCCATGTGGTCGACCTTGTCATATGCACTCTGTGACATGCCTAGGCGGGTACACTGTTTCTGTGGGTGGTCATATTATTCTGATACAACTGTGTATATACCATTGCTTTGGCCTGTGGTAAAAATTGCTGGCTGATTGCCTTCTTCTTAATTTTGCAATCCCTTTACAATTATTTTAAATTCAGAAAATAACAAATTAAAAATTAATATGAATTATGATTTTTTCTCTAATCCCATTTTAATATTAAAAAAAGAGGGGGGCTTGTAATGTATGCGATTGATTTTTCTTGCATAGAAATTAATATCTCAAGTAACAGTTGTTAACTGCTAGCATACTATATCATTGCATTAAGCTTATTCCTTAATTCAAATTTTACTGCTGCATGTACAGAATTATCTCCCACAGATGTTGTAAAAGGCAAAGCAGGAATGGCAATGCCAAAATATTACTTTATGAGCTCAATCCAGAAATTTATAATTTCTACACAATCAAACTTGTTTTTCATATGAAATTAGTTAAAATGCCAAATAACTGAATATTTAATGGTATGATACAGTTCTAGATGCAGCAAAAGGATTGCGATGTTTCTATTGAAGGGAGAAATATTCCATAATGATTGTAAGCAAGTCTAGACAAGTGTTGACTTAGAGGTTTTCTCAGCCCTCTGTCTCTCAAAGAAACCTACCAACAGCATGGAAAACAGTTAACATACCTCTGCTTTAGAACATACAGTAATACTTCTCTGTCCAGCTATATTGCTTTCTTGTGACTAGTCACCTACAAAACTGTTTTACAATTGTCTATTCTTCTTAAGCATGCAGTCTATAACCCATATATTATGTATATGGAAAGGATGGAAAAAATTCAGAAAAATCTTACCAGCTACAAGTTTTTACCACAAGCTAGACGAGGGATGGGCAACCTTTTCTCATCGGCAGGTCAAATGAGAATTTTTGAGATTGTCATGGGCCAGATCCTTACTTATTGCCTTAAACACCCTAATTTAGCCTCTCCCCCTCCACACCCAATGTCTTCAGTAGACAATATGTGTAAACAATTAAATTTTCACATATACCTATTTATTTCAAAAAGGAACATTCTTTTTTAATGAAAAAAAAAACTATTTATTACAGCATAGATAAAAATGAAATGCATTTTAATGGAAATTAACATCAACTCCACTATAAATACCATTAATTAAGCAGTGATGGAATCATCAGTACTTTTATCAAGAGCCAAAAAATATATATAAATTTTGATGATCTGTAAAGGTATTTTCTATATTGGCAGCAAGTTCTTCAATACACCTGATTATGATTCTGTGGGATAAACTTCTGTTATAATTTTTTCCCTCTGGACAAAACATACCAAAAAAGGTTTGCAGGCACTCCTTTACATATTTGCCATCATAATAATTTTTGTAACTTTTTGTAATTTTCTCAATTGTAACAAAACTTGTCCCATCAGTCTTTGAGACCTTTGGATATTTTTTGCATGTTTAATGCAGCCATAAGTTTCTCATATGTTTCTTTTCCATGTTGGCCTTGATAACCTTCATGATTAGAATGTTTACTGATGTAGTGTATATTTGAGTGAGAACTGAGCTCTTTAACCCTTCCAGTGTTCACGTCGTCTGTATACGTTCAGAGAATCTGAATTGAGAGGTCAAGGTGTATGTATACGTTTTTAGTACAACCAAAAAAAAAATCGATTTTTTAAAAATAAAAATTGCCATTGCAATTTTTTCTATATATATAACTTATAAAAATATATAATTCAGGCTTCAAAAATAATATTTTGTTTTTTAATTTGATGCATATTTTATTAAACTACAATATAAATAATTTTATAAAGCCAACTGATTGCCATTTCTTAGAAGCACTAATCAGCATTGCCAACTTACTTGTTAATGTTCCTATTTGCTGAAACAACCTTCTGATTTAAGCTCACAAGTTTGCTTTGAACTATTATCAACAATATTTTCCTTAGATTTTCGAAAATCTCCTAAAAATAACAAAAAAAAAAACTGCTATCATTAAAAAATGATAGATTTTGGAAGCAATTACAAAATTTGTACATTTTTTTTTTCCGTTTCACACCCTTTTCTGTCATAAACCTATTTCAGCATTCCCAAGTTATTTTTATCATTTCTCCCAGTATCCTTCAAATCGAAACTGAAAGTAAACACATCCTCCTTAGAAATTCTGGTTGCACCTTCGGGTTGTGGGTTGTTTTACCTCTGAGCGGCACTTTTTTGCACCCCATGGGCTAAATGGCCAGGTCACATGGACCCCGAAGGCTCAGAGAAGGTTGGGGGAGGGGACTCACTGGAACAGCTGTTGGGAGATAGATGGTAGCCTCCCGTCAAGGCCATCCAGCGTGTTCTTTAACGTGCACAGGGTATGGCTCTCCCGCACACGGGGCCACAGCTTAACGTCCCATCCGACGGACGGCGGCCTTTCCAGGCCCATCGGTGTTCCCTACTGACCGTGGACAGGGCGGGGAATTTTGCGGAGGGTTGCACCTGCATTTAATTAGTTATGCTTAACAGAGTCAAACAAGACGCAGTTGGCTGACACATGCTATCTCCATTCCATGTGCTATAAGTGTTTTTTACAGTTTTGGTGCAGCATATTGGATACTCTTTGTAAAGTTAGTATTTTTTTTTTATATTTAAACCTTAGTTTTCATTTTAGTAGATTCATTTTCAGAAATTAGCGATCTTTGGTTGATTGATAAGTATTGATTTTTTCATAGTTATGTTATATCGTATGGCCAGCCTACAACTTGTTGCTGTAGATATTTTAACATCGCATCAGGCTATATGTTAATTTTTATTTTATTATTTATTACTTTTCCAGTAAAACTTTGACATAGTATCATTTTCTGAAAATAAATAAGGTCTTGGATATGAAAGTAAATTCATTTCTGTATATTTACTTCCGTTAGTTAGCGATCTTCAATCGGCTGATTTATCTATCTTTCCGAGTTATGCTAGATCAGAGGCCGGCTTAAAAGTTCTTGCGGATATTTTAACATCCCATTAGGTTATATGTGATTTTTCTTTTATATTTTTTTTTAATAAAAAAACTTTGAGCTTGTACCGTTTTCTGAAATTGAATGTCTTGGATACAGATGCAAAATAGAATTCCTTGCTATGGAAATCAGCCATCATATGGAAGGACAATTTCGGGAAGGGCTGGTCCTTGGTGCACAAACCTTTCTACACTTAGCGAAGATTGCCAAATTTCAACACCCAAAGAAAAAATTTATAATGCTGAATAAAAACAAGCAGCCAAGGACGTTTTTTTAAATTTCATAACCAGTTCAGAAAATACCGTGAATATGAGAAGGCCAAGTTACATTGTATAACACTGGTGGTGTTTAAAATATACAATACTGAAAAGAATCATTAAAAGAAATGAAAATTGTATTTCAGGTTGAATATTATATTATTCAAAAGGAAATTTCCTTTCGAAAAATATATAATTTAACAATTTTTATTCGGCAAGTTTTCCAAAATGAAGCCTTGATCGTATAGTGCGATCTTTTTTTTCACCATATCACATTGAAAAAGGCTTATTAAAAGCAATATGCTTCCAAATTTGTCATATTATTTATTTTTTATAAAATTCGTAATTAAATTCTGTTTAATTTGGTAATAACATGACTTATTTCCGCTGATTGGTTATTCTTTAAAAAATTCTACATTTGATTTGTTTATCTGACTCAGAACAGTTGGCTAAAAGTCTGGAATTTTCTCAAAGTATGGTACTGAGAAAAAAATTACAAAACAAGAAAAATATTTACTTAAAACCAAAAAAAATTTTTTTGTTATTCAGAAATATATAGCCATTCTATTCATGTGCATTGTAATCATTTCTATTAGTTTTTTAAAATAAATTTTTGTGTTGCCAGATACATTTGTTTACTACATGACTCTAAAAAAAAGTCCTATTAAAACATATTGCTTTTTTGTTAAATACTTTATTTTCAGAAAATCCAGAATTAAATGCTGATTAATTTGGTATACAACATGCCATGATTCCTTTCATTAGTTATTTGGCAAAAAAGTTCTAAAGTTAAAGGTTTTTTTGGCTAAGCATAGTGAGAAAATAGCTTGGCCCCTGGATGGAAACCTGTTTTTCAGCCTGGACACTGGAAGGGTTAATCGGACAATGAACAGTACACACATTCAGAAAACTCAATCTACCCCTATGTGCAGCAAAAAGTCTGTCATGCAAGTCAATGTCATCATAAATTAAATTTAGGCTACTAAAGAACACTTTTATAAACAGTATAAAGGTAAATTGGGAAAGAAAGAAAAATTGGTATTCTGCAAAGTACCTTAAGATTAAGGGGTAAAAATATAATTTGCAAGGCAATATCTGCAGGCCACTTGAAAAGTGTTCTTGGGGTCATGGTTGCCCATGACTGAGCTAGAGAAAAATGTAGTATGCCAACTTTTACTTTTATAAATAAAAGTATAAAAATCTTCATGTTTTATAATTTCAGCTAAGAGCATGCAACAAAATTAATGAATCATACAAAAATTATTAAATGTTTATTTTCCATGTTGGCCTTGATAACCTTCATGCCAACATGGAAAAGAAATATTTCAGAATGCAACAAAATTAATGAATCATAAACAGTATAAAGATAAATTGGATAACCTTCTTGCCAACATGGAATTAATGACAATAACAATAGAAATATAAAATAGGATTAACTCACAATAATATAGAATTAATACAACAAAATTAATGAAACTACATTCAAAGGTAAAAGTTTATGTCCTTTCCCCTAAAAATATTTTACTGCTCAATTTTTCCTAGCTTTGGAAGAAGGCCACACCAGAAAATTGACTTATCAGTGAGTGAATTTTCTCAGCCTTGTACATAATAATGTTGCCATTTATTCCATAATCCCCATATTATAAGTATTAATAAAATTAGGTGCAATATTTATGTACATAACTTTCACAATCAATGTAAACAAATTTTGAAGAAAGAATACATTACCTGAAGAACTAGGGGTACTTTCTTGACTAATAGCTGTTTCATTTAATCGCCTCTCTATTTCAGTATCTGAATCGGGTTCATTTTCTGAATCTGTGTATGTTGCTGTTATTGATGCTAGGGCTGTGTGTTTGCTAGTATCAGAGTTCATTTTCAATTTCTGATATGCTAACTGTAAAAATATAAAAATATTTTATAAACAACAATGAAAAATCAAACTATGCTTTCCCATAACATATTGACAGTACACTATCTTTTCTAGGCTGAAATGATTTGAAATTTTGATTTTTTTTTTTTTCGATTTAAATTATACTGGTTAAAGTCACAGTGCTGATTTAAAATTATTAAACTTTCTCTATATCACTGTAATGGTCAAAAAAGCTGAGACAATTAGATGGAATTATTATCTAGAAATTTACCTTGGTTTCCTTTTTTTTTGCAATGATATCTGATGGGTAAATGAGTCTATTGTCCTGTGGTGGGGTAGTACAGTCCAGATATGAGTTCGCATATTGTTCGTTTTTTTTTGTTTGTGGGAATGCTGGCAGCACGCTAACAACTGCACCTGCCATAAAACAACATTTTGCCTGATGACGCATTGGAGCAACAATGCGAAATGCATAGCAATCATGTAATAAAATACAGTATGCGCACTTCTGGAAAAGTTGGGACATAAGCTGGAAATCTAAAAATACATTAGTTACATGTGCACCAAATCGATATCAACCTAGCACCAGCATTACTGCAAAGAACAAAAATACCAAGAACATATGTGAACTCATATCTGGACTGTACTACCCACCATAGGCCAATAGACTCATCTACACATTGGATATCATTGCAAGAAAAAACCAAATTCCTAGAAAATAATTCCATCGAATTGTCTCAGCTTTTCCGACAATTATAGTGATATAGAGAAAATTTAATAATTTTTGTCAATTTGTTTGAAAAATAAAAATTTCACCAATAATATATATTGCTCTTTTTGGGGCATTTAGAAAGAACATGAGTAATTTGAACTTTGCAGTACCTTTTTCTTTGTAACATGTTTTAACTAAATCCAGCTCCTTTGTAATAAGTTTTAGTGCTATATTTTTCGCAAACATTTCCAAATAAAGTCTACTATATAGAAACAGTAAAGGCCTAAATGGTAGGCAAAAATAGTAAAACAATGGTAGGTAAGCATAAAAAGCATACGTAATTCATTTTTAGTGATTTTTGAAACCTGACTATTCGGCTTCCGACACTTTAAGAGTTAAAGGCGAGTTTTTCTGTTATGGCAAAATGGGTTGAACATTTTAAAGATGCTCTAAACAATGTGGTTAATTCTACTCCTAATTGTATGAGGATAGATACAATGGGGAAAACATTACAGGCTTTAAGGTTGGCTATGTATCACGATCAAAAGTTACTTGGCTATCTCAAAATTAAAACTGCACAAATCCCCAGGAGTAAATTCTTACTGAAATGCTTAGAGTTGAAAATGTTTGTTATTGCACAGCTGAATGAAATTTTGAATACTTTCTGTGATAAAGATATTGTTCCTAAGAAATCCTCGAAAGATTTATAATACTTTTAAAGTTTTGGACCCTTTGTCTGATCCAATATTTATTTAAGCTCTGGATAGCTAAATCGGGTGCCAGGCAATAATTAACAAATTGCCAAATAAAGCTCAATTAGGGTTCGAATACCAGCGGGCGTTACTTAGCAAGTACGAATTCAAAAATTAAATGATTGTCAATATAAAAATATATAATCAAAACTTATCGATAATGTTGCTCAAGAGAAAAAATAGCAAAGATTCAAAAAAGTTTCTATAACAAACAAGTTTATTTCCATAAAATTATATTTAAACACTCATCAACGTAAATGAAAACGTTGTCTACATCATCACTATCACGCTGCTACTAACAACTCTCTGTGACTAACATGTACTACTACCAACCACCAACTACTACTTCACAACTCTCTTACTGACTCTTACTACCACTCTGACTCTGCGACTACGTCATGGTTATAACAAGAGTACAGGCTCAGCAACATGTGGCTGTTGCACCATTAAAGACATTTGCATAAAATGACGAGCGCACAAGCTATGATGCAAGAGGGGGCGTGTCCTTGTACATGCGTGCTTTAGCAGGTGACAATCGAAAGTTCGGAGTTGCGCATGCGCAACTCCTATGCTCTTGGAAACGAGCGCTGTGATGCCAAACATGAAGTAAAAATCTCCAAAATTATAAATATAACGTAAATTAAGCAAAACTGGTTAAGGTAAAGTAAAAGTGAATGAGAGGGCATCACACATTCCTACAGGTATTATTATCATCCCTATATTTAAAAAAAAATTAGGTGATCACAGTTTTTGCGATAATTACATGAGCTTCAGTTCACTTTCTGTTCTAGATAAAATTCTTTGCATCATTGCATTTAATATAAAACATTTGGTTGCTGGACATATTTGAGATGAACAGTGTTGGTTCAAAGTAATAGGAGCTCTGTAGATTAAAAAAAAATTCACTTCTGAACTACTTTCTTAGAAAACAAATTTTTTTCACATTTTGAAATACTCAGGTTATTTTCATTAATTGACTGGGGTTTTTTTTTTATCTCTTAGCAGCACTTTTTTGCCCCCAATGAGCTAAATGACCAAGTTACAAAGGCTCAGATAAAGTTGGTGGAATGAGACAGATTGAAGCCTCCTGTCAAGGACATCCAGCATATTCTTTAGTGTGCACAGAGTATGACTCTCTCCTGCACACAGGGCCATAGATTATTGTCTCTTCTGATGGATTTCCAAGCCCACCAGTGTCACTTTTCTAACCAAGGTGAGGTGGGGGTTTAGTAGAGAAAAATCTCAACACACAAATCTTCCCAAGTTTGAGTCCAGCTATATCCAAAAACCTGGTATGCTACCAACTGAGCCAATCCCTACCCCCAAAGGAGTCAGCAACCACCTTTAATTAGCATCTTATATAGGAAAAGACTGTTGGGTTGGTCATGTTATCAACAGTGCACCTAAAGGCTTCAGAAAAAGGGAGATTCAGAATGTGGTAGGCAAACAATGTCAAATAGGACCTTGTTAGAATTGGCCTGCAGTGACCAAATGCCACAGCTGTATTTCAGGACCAATGCATGTGGAGGGTTTAAATGGTGGAACTATTTAAGCTGGTAGAAGCTATGTAGCTCATGGCTGCTTGAAAATTACATATGTGTACAGTACATATTATTACTATGGAAACACATTTGATCCACTGCTATTTGGAAAAACTGAGGAAGTTTTATATTAAATAGGGCTTTTTGTAAACGATTTTGAAGGACCTTCTGCTGAGGCATGGAAGGTTTACAATGGGCTCAACTTGGAAGAATGTTTTCAATGAAAGCTGAATGGAAGAATCTTTTTCAATGAAAGTGTAACTTGACAACTTTTTTTTCATCTCATAAAGTAGTTTGGACTGCAACCACTCAATAAATAATTTAACTTCCAGATATCCCAAATGGAAAAATAGGCAATTATCAAAAGAAAGCAAAAACATAGTTATTAGCTATTGTTTGAACTATTATAAATTTTAAGTAGCTGTGTGATTTTCGAAGTTGCTGAATTGAGATATAAAGTAACTAAACTGAAAAGACTGAGTAAGAGAGTGGTATTATGTAATATAGTGAATTTGAACTGGTTCCGATATTCATAAGCGCAGAGCTAGAATATTTTGTTAATTGAACAGGAAGTCGCAATTCATTGGAATGTAAAATGTTCATAATAAAAATTAACAAGCATAAAACCACGTAAAATGTTCTTAAGTATAAAGTGCATGCAACTTGATTGTTCAAAAACTGAAGTCCACCTATACCTGTTTCAAAAATCTTATACATCAAACACAACAAAATATAATTTTGATAACTTTTTCTTATGCTCTAAAAGCATATTTATGTCCCAAAATTACACACACACAAAAAAAAAACTTCAGTTGCTTCCTACAGTTACTCTACACTGCCCTACTTGGAACAGTGCCATTCCTTAGCTATTTCAGTAAGAAAATTATTTGGTGCCCCCTCAAATTTGATAATGGGAAAAAAAATACCATACACAAGTTTAAATTAGTTCATTTTAACAAAATCATATTCATTATTGACAAAATAAATATTAACATAAAATATGTTAATAAAAACCAATTTAGTCATAAATAATTAGGAGACAATATAAAATCATTCAAACTGAAAAAAGGATTAAGTTATGGACACCATGATCAAGAGAATTAGGATTTTACATTTTAATATATTTACAAGTTATAGTATATTAAATATTTTGCATATATCATTTACATATTATAAGTATGAAGCAAGTTTAGCAAATGAAAAACAAAAAAATAGTGTTTATTATTTAAGTCCATTGTAGTTCCCTCTGCCATTGGTGGGCTGGGTGACTACCCATCTTGAAACCCTGACTGGGAACACACCAAAGTAGCATATACAAGTATTTTATGCTATTTTATGCAGCTTTGAAAATTCCTTAAAATTGCTTCTGATATATCTTTTATTGACAACAAAAGTTACTTTTATCTAGGTTTTCACTATAATCTCATATATCAAATACAGATATTGAAGTTCCATACTAAGTGAACTCAACTATTACATAAAAAAAATTAACATTCATAAGTCCCAATTTATACATGAGCCTAGAACTGGGGACCATTATTTTAAAAATCTTCCTTTTCCATTTTAAACTGTAAAATATATACATGAAGAGCCAAAACATTATAACCACCTGCTTAATATGATATCGGTCCTCCACATGCCACAAAAACGGCTCTTACCTGGCAAGGCATGGACGCTACCAGATTTCTAAAGTGTGATATCTGGTACCAACAAGTTACCAGCAGATCCTTTAACTCTTATAAGTTACATGGTTGAGCAATCGCAGATCAGATATGCTGTTCCAACACAAACCACAGATGCTTGATTGGATTAATGTCTGGGGAATTTGGAGGCCAGGGCAATACCTGGAAGTCTTCCTCATGTTCTGCGAACCATTCTCAAGCAATCCAGGCAGTGTGGCATGGTGCATTATCCTGCTAAAAGAAAGCACTACTAGAGGAATATACCATTGCCATGAAAGGATGTACCTGATCTGCAATGATGTTTAGGTAAGTGGTAGACATCATAGTTTCCTGCATGTGAATGACTGGACCCTGGTTTCTCAGCAGAACATGCTCGTCTTCCAGCGGCTTGTTTTCATCTCACGGTGCATCCTGGTGCCAACACTTCTCCAGGTAAACAATACACATGTACCTGGCCATACACATGGTGCAACAGGAAACAAAATTCGTCAGACCAGATGGTCTTCTTCCAATTATTCACGATCTACTTTTGATGCTCATGTGCCCATTGTGGGCACTTTCGACAGTGAACTGAGGTTAGTATGGCCACCTGGAGCAGCCTATGGCTATGCAGCCACATTTTCAGCAGAGTTCGACATACTGTGCATTGCGACACGTTATTCCCATCACTAGCATTCAATTACAGGCGAGCTGCGCCACAGTATCCTTCTGTTGGCTCGTACCATACAGGATAGCCTTCACTCACCTCTAGCATCAATGAGCCATAGTCGGCCCACACCTTGCTGGCGGTTCATGGTTTATCCCTCCTCGGACCACTTTTTGAAGTCATTAACCACAGCTGACTGTGAGCACCCCACAAGCCTTGCCATCTCGGAAATGCTCTGACCCAGTGGTCTGGTCATTATAATATGGCCTTTGTCAAACTCACTTAAGTCCGCTGCATTTCCCATCTGAAGAACAAAAATAACACTGATTAACAGAGCTCAGTATGGGGTGTTATTTATACTGTTTCATGCCACACATGCCGTTGTTCACCTGCAGTTGCTTCAATTTGCATAAAGATGCGCTGGTCATAATGTTTCGGCTCTTCGACGTATATAATTGCATTTGCAGTTTGCTGATAAACTCCTCAGAGGTCCCAAATTGTGCTGACATATGCTCCCTAAATCAGGCCCTGTTCATGGGGACTCCATATGTTCAATAAATCAAAAATTTTAATTTTGTCACGAAAAAGAAAAACATGTTATTTTGTTTTATTTATTTTAAAAAATAAAAAAAACCTGCAAAATATTGGCAATTTTTAATTAGTATTTGCTTAACAGACTCCTCAAAGGTTCCAAAATTACATTTAACTCAATTTTCAATATTGGTTTAAAACTATAAAATTTGATTACCAAAAACTATTAAAAATAACGAAATGACAAAATTGGTCACTGAGAAAGGTTTTACAAATGTGCAAAAATGGTTTTAAAAAATATTTTTGTAACCCAACAGTTCTTATTTCTTCAAATACTCTTTTCTGTTAATGAATTATGTGATATTGAAGTTGAAATGAGGGGGAGGGAGAAGAATCACTGTGCATGATTTCTACTGATGATTCACACTGGTGAACTCTAAATCTGAAGTTCTTAATGGGTTGGTTTGTTTTACCTCTGAGCAGCACTTTTTTGCACACAATGGGTTAAATGGCCAGGTCACATGGACCCTGAAGGCCCAGAGAAGGTTGGGGGGAGGAGCCTCCCATCAAGGCCATCCAATGTGTTCTTTAACGTGCACAGGGTATGGCTCTCCCGCACATGGGGCCATGGCTTAATGTCCCATCCGATGGACGACAGCCTTTCCATGCCCATCAGTGTCCCCTACTGACCCTGGGCAGGGCGGGGGAATTTTGTGGAGATAAATCTCAATGCTGACCCACCTGGGACTCGAACCTGGGAACTACAGATTATGAGCCTGGCGCACTACCGACTGACGCACTACTGACTATTGACTGAGCCACCCCTACCCCTGGAGTTCTTAATACTTTTATAGCTATTGTAGACTCATTTGACAAGTTTTTTTTTTTTGCATGCTATATTAATACCATGGATCTTCCTAAAAAGTTTTGCTTAGCCCTTTCATCAATGTATTCAAAATAGCAACCCTAATAAATAGCAATAAAAATCAGTTTAAGTTAAATTTCTTAAAAAATATACATTTTTCCAGTGATTTGCTAGTTTCTACAATGAAATTTGGTTAACCATTTTGATTTCAACAGTGCAGACACCAAGAATCTTTAAACAAAGAGAAACATTTAATTCATTTAATATACAATTGTATATTTTTATGCTACATATAATTTATTATTGCCAGATTACTGTTTAAGCAGGTTAAACAGGTATCTTTGACTTCACTAATGCCTTAAAGTATATTTAATTCATACAATATAAAAAGAATTAACTAATAAAAACCATGAAAAATCTGACACACAAAACAGGAAATGGGGTGAAACACTTTTACAAATCTGTAAAAAGGTTTTCAGTGGTGCTATACTTAGTCTCTACTGTAAAAAGATTTGAATAACATTTTGAATTTTATAACCTCTATATGGTTGCATGGTGCAGAATAGCAGTGCCTCTCTCTCTGTCTATGAGTAACAATATTTAAATTTTATATGCATATGAATTTTTACTAAAAATTAAACAACAGATAAAACGAAAGCTCGTCAGAACAATGCTGATGAAAGTATCAGTGAAATATATTGAATGCAGAAAATAAAAACCAGTCACTGCACAACTTCGATGAATGTGTCAGGGATGGGAATTTCAACATCTTGGTTGCTAAATGGGGATGGTGATATCATTATTTCTACTTCCCACTGTGCTTTATGACTTTATTGCTGCAGTAGTTTCTTTTGGATAATATATTTCTTTTAAACCTTTCTTTAAATGATCATATGGTTCTTCTATCACAGCATGATTAATGAAATATGTATACTCTAGCCGTATGAAGGAAGCATAACTTGTCTCTATCAGCTTCAACAATGAGGATAATATAATTTTTATGTGTACAAACTGAAAACACTTTTAGATAAATTTGCTTGCACCTCAAAAGCATAGGAAATAAAAACAGTATGGAGTCTACACTTCACTCTCACTCAAATCTTGACCAGCTAGTTTTATGCTACAAAAGCAAGAACTTAGGCTCCAAAATTAGATCATTTTGGATTAAATAATCTTTCAATTTCTTGTCAGCAAGTGCTATACAAGGTTATAGAAAATATTCATTCAGCACTAAGAAAATGGCAGACCCCTATAATTCCAATACAACTATCTATATCATCTTCTAGTATATATAACCTCTATATTATAGTAGCATTTCATCTTTTGGGCATCCAGGACTTTAGCCCCCACCCATACTGAAACATCTATATAATAAAAGAAAATGTCTGTCTCTCTCTCTGTGTGTCCTTCTGTGGCAGTAATAACTCATCGGGAAATCAACATACACGCCACAAATTTTCAGAGAATGTTTCTGGTTGTGGTCCGGATTGCAGTGTCAAATTTCAGGTCAAAAGTCCAAAAGGGGAGCTTTTCCAGAAGCCAAAATCTGACTAAATAAATATCTCAATCGTTGCCACGGGTCTGAGCGCGCGAACCGAGTCAGCAATGGCCTTTGCAACACAAGGAAATTCTTCGTGCTCAAACTGTGGTAAAATGTCGGGGGGGGGGGGGGGGGGGGGGGGGGGGGGGGGGGGGGGGGGGGGGATACACACAAAACTAACCTTTAGTGCAGGAAACTAACATAATATGCATGTTAAAAGTGAGACACAAGCGGTCACAATTTGTGTAGAAATGAAGCCACAGGCCAAGTGGGAACTTGATTTTTAAATCAATCACCAGAGCACACTGTGCAGGAAATTTGGACTGTGCAGACAAATATCACGGGAGCCATATGGCAGCAAAATCTGTGGTAACGGAAATAAAAATCTCGATAACTTATGCAGAAACTAAGCCACAGACTACGAGAGCTCGGTGACATCAACAATGATCCAAGCTAACACCAGGGAAATTTCTTCCTATTGAAAATCTGTGCTAAAGTGTCGGTGGTGGTGGTGGGGGGGTGGGGGGGGGGGGGGTTACTCACAAAATTTACCTTTAGTGCAGTGCAGTGAAAATAAGATTATACCATTAAGCTAGTATGAAATAAATCAAGCAGATTTTAATAAACTTATGACCAGGAGAGTGCTTTTAAAAACTTTGCATCTACTTGCACAGATTTACTATACTCAATTTGAATAAACATGAATAAATCTTATTTGATTAACCATAAAAATGGCATATTTCTCATTCTTAACTTCAGTACATATGTATTACCAATAGCAAAACTAAAGGGTAAATTTTTGAGAAAACCAGAAAAACACATATCGCCTCTGGAGAATGTAGGAATCTCCTTTTCAAAGAGAATGAAATTTTTCCTTTACCTACTTTTGCACTCTTTAAAAGTTTTAATTTGAACTAATGGATGATTAGGAAAATGCAAGAGTAGTATTTTATTAGTACTTATAAGGCAAGTAATGCATTTGTCTTTTATTCCTTAATTTAAAAAGTATAGTTAATTAATGAAATGACTTCATTAATGAAATAACTCATCAGAGTTCACTCGACAGATATTCACATCAATCAGCAGACACTTTTACGTCGATTTAGTACGTAAAAGTGTCGACGTAAAAGTGTCTGCTGATTGAATTTAAAAAGTAGCTTTTCTCACACCTCTCTGAGAAAAGGGGGAAGATTGTTCCTGCCAAAGGAATATCTCTTGACACTCTACCACAGAAATTTCAAATTTCTACCATAAACAGATTACTTGCAACATTCTTTAAAATTTTTGCACTTTCCAAATTTAGTGCCTTTTACTAGCAATGAAAATTAAAACCACATAAGAATTTGAAAACTGCTAATTATAATATTTCATTAGTGCAAATCCAACTAAAAAAGAATTTTTCATTATTTCTTAAAACAAAAAAGTTGCATTTTCCGATCCCCCAGAAGTAAACTCATTGTTACCAAATGAAGCTTCATGAATTTCACATCTCACCACTAAAATTTCCACCATAAATACATCATTTGTAATATTTATTTAAAATTTTGCAATTTTAAGCTTTTGCCACTTTTAGAGGGCACAATTATAGCTGTCAGAAGATTCAGAAAGTACAAATTGTAATATTTCATTAATCCAACACGTAAATAATTTTTAATTTATCACTATAACCAAAACGTTTAATGTCTACAGAGAGAGAGAGATGACAAAGTGAACAAGCTATCTCATTTTTTTAATAAGATAAAAAGTGTGTGTAATACACAAATAAACACTGTGAATGTTTACAATAATTTTGGTACAGTTAAAATTTTAATTAATGAGACATCCAATGAGCACGTTAAATTAATTCTACACTAGTAACCATAGTATTTTCTTCAAATATGCCTAAATATGATAGGTCTGTAGGCATCTGTAAAATAATGAAATAGATCTTTAAATTGCATACTTCTCATCAAGCATAAAAATGTTCAGTAACCATCCACAAGTATAAAAGATGTAAATTTAATCACATAAAAATATTTACTATGATGAAACATAAGTTCTCTCTATGAGCCAGATATTTTCCACAATTATCTTTTGGTAATGAGTACGATACAAAATCTGGTTAAAATCCTGGTTCAGTAACAAAAGTTCTTTTTACCAATAATAATAAAAAAAATATGCATTTAGATAATGCATATTTTTAATAATCATTTAGATAATGCATTTTAATAATCAGTTAAAATCCTGGTTCAGTCAGCATTCAGTATCAGTATTAAATGCTACAATAGCACTATACAATAGATTCCCAATAAATGGTGTTCATTCTTCTTGAAAAATTGTAAAATTAGGTGAAACAATATTAAAAGCATAATTTTCCACAGGAAACAATATCATAAATTAGTTAGTTCTGAAATCTCTGCTTGTAAATCTCAAAATTGCTTTATAACTGGTGTGCTCCCAGAGGCTTAATCTCTGAGCATAAATAGGGCATTTCAAAATTATGTATACACACTTTAAAAATTTTTATTTAATGAACAATACATACAAATTTAAATTTTCTCAAACTCATTTTGTAGCTTAAAAATAGACAATTTGTTTAAAATAACTTAATTTTTATTTTATTTTATAGATACCTCTAAAACAATGGAGAGTACCCAATTAAGTTTTGAAGAAAGAAAGACGATTATAAAATGGTATTGGAAATATGAAAATATCAGTGAAGTTCAGCAGACTTGGAAATCACGATATTGAACAAAAGCACCCACATATTAACAATTACTCACATTTGCAAAATAATTTGAGGAGCATGAATTCATTCAGAATATCAATAACTTAGAATGTGGCAGGAAGAAGACATCAAGAAGTAATGAAAACGTTGAAGCTGTAAGAAATGCAATCTAGTGCTCCCCAAGAAAATCAACAAGACTGTGTTCACAAGAGTTCGGTTTAAACCATACAAGTGTTTTTAGGATGATGAAGGATTTACAGTCACAAACATTGGAGGAATTGTGGATGAAAATTCAACAAGAAACTGAAAACATTTCACCTGATTTGTGCATTTCAGTATATAGATCTGTTGAAACTTATGCATTAATGCTGATGGAGGGCTTTTTGAACAATTAAAGTTTTATTGTTGTAAAAAAATGTTTTTTGTTGTCAAAGTATCAAAAAAAATTATCTTTGTATATATTGTTCATTAAATATAAATTTTCAAAGTGTGCATACATAATTTTAAACACAATGTATATACACTGCTCGACATTGAAAGTGCCTACCCAGAAGGACATGCCGCACAAACAGGGCAGATAGAAGGGTGGGTGTGCACAGTTGAGATATGCAAATGATGAAAATCCGGAGCCAATGATGTGTGCCTCAAGAGATAAAAGGTGCATGAAGGAACAGGAATGGTATTGTGTTTATGCAGGTGGAAGTTGTGCGAATGGTTCAGTTAGGTGGTTCCGCTTGGAAATTGTTCAGCAAAGGCCGAAAATGCCTGGTACATGCCATCAGCAGGTTTATCAACATTTGGATGCTTTTGAGAGAGGAAGAATTATGGCCTATATGAAGCTGGATGGACTACACATCGTGTCGCTGCTCATGTTCATCGAAATGCACGAACTGTTGGCAACAGTGCTGAAATGAAGGTTCTAGTGTGCATCGCAGAGTTAGTGGTGCTGTCCGACAGATGTCAACACAGCTTGATAGGTACATTGTTCGACATGCTCGTTCATCACCACAGAGCACTGCAAGCGATATTTGATGGGCTGTGTCAGCAGCCATGGACGTCCCCATAACAACTCAAATGGTAAACTGAAGGTTGCATGAGGCATACTTGTGCTCTAGGCAACCGTTACATCTTGTCATTGACTACAAACCATTGCAGTGCTTGTCTGGCTTGGTGCATAAGTCGTGCAAACTGGGTCATGAATGGAACACTGTTGTGTTTAGTGATGAATCCCGTTTTTGTCTGGGTGCTGATGATTGACAACCTGGCGAGAGGATGGATCCAGCTTTTGTTTGTGACCAGCACACTGACCGTCAGCCAGGCATAATGGTATGGGGTTGCTATTGGATATGACAGCAGGTCACCTCTTGTCCGTATCACAGGAAACACTGGCAGCTACACGATACATTAGAGCAGTTCTGCAGCCCATTTTGTTACCGTTCCTGGGAGGCATGCAGCAACCCATTTTTCAGCATAGTAACACCTGTGTACAGACTGATAGGGTCTCCAGACAATGCAACATTTTCAAGTATTGCCATGGTCAGCATGATCTCCAGATTTATCCCCAACAGAAAATCTGTGGGACCACGTTGGATGGCATGTGCAATCCTCTCACCAGCTGGGCAGAATCTCGATGAATTATGGGAGCAAGTCAATGCTGCTTGGTATGCAATTCCTCAGGAGCCATATCCATTGACTGTATGACTCCATGCCGTATTGCTGCAAGTATTGCCGTTCACGGCAGTAGATATTTTTTTTCACTAGTGAAAGAAGAAACCGGAAGAATCACTAATATGATTAATATTTTTGAAATATTTAGATAAATAGTAAACAGTAACATTACATTAAAAATCCATCCAAACCATTCATTACATGGTAGTTGTTATTATCTAGAACAGGGGTGGGCAATTGTTTTCGTATCTACACTGCGCATGTGTAGTGACGTGGCAGTCCTAGTGGAAAATATGAGACGAATCTTTGGTCGCGCACGGGAAGGAAATCTCGGTTCAAGGCGGATTTTTCTGACTGTCTTGGCGGGCCACAAAAAACTCTTAGCAGGCTGAATGTGGCCCGTGGGCCGCTATTTGCCCACCCCTGATCTAGAATGTTACACTACCACAAATAAATTCACATTTTTGCAACTAAAAGTGATTTTCCTATGTTACTCCCACAAAAATTTCCTGTTTTTCACCTCCATAAATTCCAGTGAAGCATGGGCTCATTTTCAATGGCAAGGCACACTCCCCTTGATGTTTGACTGTACCATATTAAAGTAGCAGTCTTGATAAAGTCATACTATTATGCAAGAAATTCATAAGCTCCAAGCAAATATATTTTTTACCATTCCAGGAATATTTTTTCATCATTGTTGTTGTTACACAATAAAATTATTCTTTCATTTAAGGTAACTACATTTTAAAGTGAGAATGGTAAGTCCAATCAAGAAAAAGAGTAAAATTTGCTCTTGTTTCAATGGTGATTTAAATTTTTTTTTTCAGTGTGAGGAACTCTTCTGAAAAAACATTTTTTTAATCCAAAATAGTTGTCCACAAGCACGTTTGGAATACTTCAACAGTGGTGTAGTCCTGGTTGCGTGAAAGGGAAATCTCGGTTTCTCTGGTTTACTGAATTACTCTATATATTTGGATGTTGGGTTATTTTATCTCTGAATGGCACTCTTTTTTGCACATAATGGGCAAAATGGTCAGGTTACAAGAATCCCAAAAGCTCAGAAGGTTGGGGAAGGGGACTCATTGCACAGCTGTTAGGGGGCAGATGGAAGCCATCTGTCAAGACCACCCAGCATGTTCTTTAATGTGCACAGGATGGCTCTCTTGCATTCTGGTCTATTTGGATGCTAAATGGTTAAGAGCCAAATGGCCAATTTCAATAAAATTCAACAACCCTGTGCCATCTATTGACAATGTAAAAAATACTTTCTTTCAGTGTCATTGTCGAAAACAGTGGCCTACTGAAGAGAGGGGAGACATTTCATTTTCACCCCCAGAAGCTCATAAAACATGGGTAGAAACTTGAATTTCTGACAGGAGCTAAGAGTAGCTTGAAGTGTGAGGTGCAAAATATGAAATTGATAAGTTCAATAAAATAAAAAATAAATACCCCCTCAAACAGTGCTTACTGCAGAGGTCTGACAGGAGCCTGTCAGTTTATATGCCATAGCAGAAGGTCTGAGAGGATGGCAGGACCTCAGCAGAAAAACAACACAAATGTCCATGCCTTACCCGGGGCTCAAACCCAGGTTCCTTAGATTAGTAGCCAAGCGCACTAACCACTTGGCCATGGGATGGCTAGGTGATGAGAAAATTAATGTTTCTTAAAATTCATATCTTTAGGCTGACTGTATTTCTTGCTGAGCAGATTCAGATTCCTCCCAACAATGCATGTTAGCATTTATTTTAATCTGTAGCTAAATGCAAAAGACAAAAACTTTGACATAAGAGAAAAATAAAAGAACATGGTTGCATGAGGTTATGCTGCATTATTTAATTTAACAGATATAAATGTAAAAAAATGTTTTTTATGTTTGTCTATGAGAAATCTTATATCTGATGGCATCAAAATAAATGTGCTAGCAAGCAGCATAGCCTATTATTTAAATACATTTTCAATTCACAGTTTGATTTTATGCAGAAACTCTTTCAAGGAAAGATTCTTAAATACAAAGTATTTTCTGGCACACAGATTTCTATAGATATGCCATTGTTTTTAAAATGCAGTTATTTCCTGGGCAATGTTAGATACTTTATATACTAATATAGATTGGTTGGAGTTTTATGTGCTAGTCATGCAATGCACAACCAAAGTTGAAATACAAAGATAAAGCAAGAAAACACAAAAGTTGTAAACAATATAACAATAAAGGTAAAATACAAAAGCACCAACATGTGTATAGGACCAATATAAGAAAAAGTGACAAATCTAAATATCAAAAGGTAAAAACATTAAATACAATTAAAATATCCAACAAAGTGCAAAAAGGATTTGGGTTGTTTTACCTCTGAGCGGCACTTATTTGCACATCATGGGCTAAATGGCCAGGTCACATGGACCCCGAAGGCTCAGAGAAGGTTGGGGGAGGGGACCCACTGGAGCAGCTGTTGAGAGACATATGGTAGCCTCCAGTCAAGGCCATCCAGCATGTTCTTTAATGTGCACAGGGTATGGCTCTCCCACACACGAGGCCACAGCTTAACGTCCCATCCAACGGATGGCGGCCTTTCCAAGCCCATCAATGTCCCCTACTGACTGTGGGCATGGCAGGGAATTTTGCGGAGATAAATCTCAATGCTGACCCAGCTGGGACTTGAACCTGGGAACTACAGATTACGAGCCTGGCGCACTACCAACTGAGCCACCCCCGCCCATATCAGTGTAGAGAACATACCGACAATGATGCTTAACTCCCACATGGTCCAAGGCAAGACTGATAGTGCACAACTCAGCAGTAAAAATGGATCAAACAGCCGTGGGATCTGGTCTGCAATGGTAGTATCACAGCAGACCATGAGCGATCCCACTGACATCATAGACTTCAAGCCATCTGTGAAAACAGGCAAGAAGTCAGGGTTCTCAGCACAGTAGCTGGCAAAGAATTGTTGATATAAACAGTCAAGTGTAAAGCCTTCCCTCTCCTACAAAAAGTCACAAGAAGGGGAAAAAGTGAGCCGTTTGGAGATGATTTGGCTATCAAATGGACAACGTAATCGAGACTGATGTTGATGTCTCTGAGGTAGCCTCAGACACAAAGTGAAAGGCAGTCAGGCAATTACTGTAAAGCATCTCCCACTGAGGACTGAAAATGCAGTCCAAAGTGGGATGGCCTGGCAGGGATTGCAATTTACATGTATACTATAGGGACAACTGATGATGGTAAATAGATAAAATGGTTCACCAGTCTCAACATAAAGACTCTGAACATGTGAGGTGTGGAAGGTCCCCGTGCAAACAGAGGGCCTGATGTTGGAGAGGGTCAACTACACCACCCAATCCCAGGTGGAATCATACATCTGGGATCTGTAGTGCAGTTTCGACAGAAAAGGTGAATGGATGAGGCAAAGAACATCGGTTTGCTCCCAACAAGGAAGAGAGGAATCTTGAGGATATTCAATGCTCATGTGCACTTGGACCTGAGATGATGCATGGGTGTAAAAAGGTCAATTTCCAGTTGAAGATGAGACCCGAGAAATTTGGTCTCTGCCACAACTATAATGATGGTACCCCTGAGCTGCAGCTGGATCCAGATGAAGATTATGTTTGTGGCAAAAGTGCATGCAAGCAGTCTTCTGTGTGGTGAATCAAAACCCATTAGCCATTGCTCAAATTGAGAAAGAGTTCAGGGAAGTTTGCAGTTGTCGTTCAATAGCCCTCATGCTGGATGAAGAGCAGATGCTAAAATCGTCAACACAGAGGGCACTGCCTACATTTCGAGGAAGTTATCGAGTAATGGAATTGATCTTGAGAGCAAAAAGTGTACCACACAGGACATATATAGTCATATCAGAATAATATGACCGCCTACCATAGTATATATATATATATGGTAGGTGGTCATATTATTCTGATACGACTGTGTATAGCCTTCTGTACCATGTTCTAGGAGGAAAGGCCATGACAGAATGTTCTTGATACAGACATGAAAAGTATGACAAGATAAAAAGTTGGAGATGAAAATCGGCATGTGACCTCTCAACCTAAAAGTATGGAAGAAAAGAAGAATGCCAAATCCCTATGCCATGCTGTATGCTTTTTCAATGTCAAAGAATATTGATCAGGTGGTCTAAGATAGACTTACCTGCAAGAGCCATACTGGGTGTTGGAAAGGTTGTGGTGTTCCAAATACCACATGAGTCTGGTATTTACCATTCTTTCCAACATCTTACGTATGCAGTAGTATAGGAACCATAGAGTGATTACTCTATATTCATTAGACACCACCAGAATGCTTTTAAAAACATCAATTCATGGATATTAAATAAAAATGCTACAGCAACAATTAAAATAACTTTTCTCTGTCACTGAGCAATAAAACTCTAAAGTTTATCCTTCAAACTATTTGCATATTAAAAATTTTTTTGAACTCAGGTTTTTAGAGCAAGAACAGTGCTCTGTATTCAGTGAAGTGACACTATGTGATGACATTAGGGCTGTTAAGAACTTCTTTCCACATATAGTGAAGGGTGACTCCAGAGTTTTGGTTGCAGGTGGGAATGGGTTAAAGTCATTATTTTAATAGCCTCATGGTGACATTCCTTAGTAAGTGGATGCACATGCTCCCAGTCTGTGGTAGCTGAGTGTTGTACTGCAACCTTAGCAGTGGAAGTCATTAGCTTGTTTTGGCTGACATTTGTCTGATGCTCTGTTAACCTCTCCTGTAGAGAAAGTATTGGTTTTCAGTATTTCGGATGGAAGTGAGCATTAGCATTGCAGGAGGATAAGTTTTCTTTTTTCCTTTTTTTTTTTGTAGAATTAGTTGAACAATAAGTGCTATTGGGAGAACCCAACAACTACAAAAACAATGAGAAGCATTAACCAAGTTTGTAACCCCCCCCCCCCCCTGCTACTAAATGTAGGGATGGCAGTTCCAGAAATTTATTGTGCACAAGATGTCAAGGTATAATGAAATATTTCAATGGCCTTCACCCTCGACACAGATATAAGTCTCTTAGTTGTATCTTTACTTGTTCTTTGGGTGGACATGCATCCCAAAGTTTCAATCAGAACAATGAAATTATCCAGCAAATGTAGGGGAAATCTGTATACTCCAATTTTTGAAGGAGGCTAAATTTGTCTCTGTCCCTTTTTATAATTTTCTTTAGATTTGGAGATTGGCTGAAAACAATATAGTTTTTTAGGGAGCTCTGAATAATATGCACATTGATTTCACAAGACAGGAGGAACATAAGATATATATCAGTAAGGGAAAATTTTTGCACTTCAATGTTTTTTGTTCGTAATAACATAATCGATCAAAAACTGAAGTGGATGTTAGACTACATGAAGTGTGACTAATTTGCTGTTGGAAGAAATGGATAGGTCCTTGAGTCTGTTGAAAAATTCAGCCATGATTTCAGGTGGAAAATAGGTGCTCACAAATGAAGCTAGATAAAAAAAATTGAACAGATTCTTTTCTAGAAAGAATGTTAAAGATGATCTTTTGTGCACTAAGGGCCAAATGGGGTGATTTTCTGTGCACTGGGCAAACATCTGCAGTGCCTGACAGTTGGATGACACTCACTCTTCTTAAGGTCCTTGGAAAACCACTGGTTGTTTTTTAGCCTTTTGAAGGTTCTCTTTGTACAACTTTAAACATATTTACACTTGTAAAGCAAATAAGTTCAAATTGTACTTAAAATACTCTATATTTAGCTCATAAAAAAAACTTGTTTCTCAATATTAATCAAAATCATTCTCAATAATTGCTGCATAAAAACATTTAAATGAGAAAATTGAAAGCAATAAAATATAAGCAAAATGATAAATACCAGTATAAACATTTTGTTATGCAAATTTCTTGTTAAAGAGGCTCATATTAAAATTTTCAAATACTACTATGGAAGTAAATTCATATATTAAACATTATACATATCAATAAAGAGATGCAGTTAGCAAAATTACTGATTACATTTTTGACTTATAGTTATTTTTAATATGGGCAATAAAATTATTACTGATGCAAAATGATCCCAATAAATAACTATTGCAAACATCTTTACTTCAGCAATTCAGAATTTGAACTCTACCTATTTTGATGGATCATGTCCACTACTTGGAGATTTTCATTATTGATGAGTTTTTCCACTAAGATATATGGTGGGTTCAGACCAACATTTGCACCACCATGCAGTTTGTTCCCTAATTCATAAGTAACGACACTAATGTAATGTACTTTAAGTTGTCATTTTCCACTAAATGCAATGTATTGTAAGTTGTCGTTTTCCAAGTTTGAACTTGCAAGTTAAAAATATTCAAAAGTTAAAAGTAAAGAAATGATATTTATATACCTCTAGATCGGATGGAAGTGAGCATTAGCATTGCAGGAGGGTAAGTTTTTTTTTGTAGAATTAGTTAAACAATAAGTGCTATTGGGAGAACCCAACAACTACAAAAACAATGAGAAGCATTAACCAAGTTTGTAACCCCCCCCCCCCCTGCTACTAAATGTAGGGATGGCAGTTCCAGAAATTTATTGTGCACAAGCTGTCAAGGTATAATGAAATATTTCAATGTCCTTCCACCCTTGACACAGATATGTCTCTTAGTTGTATCTTTACTTGTTCTTTGGGTGGACACATGCACCCCAAAGTTTCAATCAGAACAAATTGTCCTATACCAATGAATTCACACCCAACTATCTATGGAAAGGATTACCATCTCTCTGCACATTACTCGCCAAAAGAAGGAATTTGTTTTACTTTCCTTCCCTCGTGTTAAGTTCCAAAGCTTTCCTAGTCTCCCACAGAGACACAAAAGTGTTCTTGCAAACTGTCCTAGCCATTGCCAAAAGTTTGATCAAAATTGAGGGAGGGTGGAGAAGAAATGGAATGGGCTGCTCCTATGTTTTGTATTGATAAATACTTGACTTTATCCAATTCGTGCCAAATGGCCTCTACTGTATATAGCAAAACATTACAAAATGTAGAAAACATAGACTGCGGTGGTTAACATTATTAGCTGGGAAATACACACTTTTTCTTTACCCAAAAAAATATTACTGTAAACAAAAAAATTTAACCCCTCAACTGCTTAGTGTTAAATTATGGTCACTTCCTGCCTCACCATTTCAATGAGAATATTAGCCATTTTCATGATGTGTATATATATACTGTATATGTGTGTTACCATAAAAGCCTGAATTTTGGTAAAATCTAGGTTTTGTCAAACAATACTGGTAAAAGCACATAAAATCGTGTCTTAATTTGGGATTTTACCAATGAGTCTTGGGCAAATGTTAGGATTTACCATAAGCAGGTAGTAAAAGTCAAAAACTTTGATCTGTCCTGAATATGCATGTAACAACATGTTCAAAAGGTGCTTCCAATCTAAGAAACTCTTGATATTTTGCCTATATATTTTTGTACTCTGTACATTTTAAACTCTTTTTCAACAGTAAAAAAGCATTTTCTTACTTTTACTGTCTTCTCATGGAATATGAGGTTTTACCAACAGTGAATGGTAAAATCCTGAAATAAAATGCAATTAGTTGATTTTTCATGCTTTACTAACACTGATAAAACCTAGGTTTGACATGTAAATCCTAGGTTGTAATAAAATTTGGGCTTTTACAGTAACGGATACACCATATGTAGTGAATGAATTAATGAGAATTTAGATTAGTGCACTCTTGAGGCTACTTTTGATCCAATGAATTTATTCTTTGCTGTTTACAGTTGGGCCATGGCTAAACATAAAAGGTTGCTTTCAGTTACCATTATTTTCCAAAATGAATCGGTTTTTTACTTATATTCAATGAGCAAGCTTTTGGTCTTCAGACATAAACTGCTTGTCCTACTGAAAATATGAAGTAGTGATGTATGTACTGCAGATAAATCAAGCAACAGTGACAATGAAATAAAAGTACCAGAGGTATAGTCAATGAAATTTGAAAACCAACACATAGCACAGAAAATGACAAAACATTTTACAACTACCAATGAAAGATGATGGTACAAAAATTTCTCAAAAACTAATTACTATTCAAGTTCTACATGCAAAATACAAATCAAAAGTTAAAGCAGTTATATATGCAAAATGTTATAATCTAGTTATACACTTAATGCACTTAGTAAGCCTTTTTATTAATAACAAACATGTTATGTCATTAGGCTTTCCTAGGGAGTCAGATTTAGAGCTCAGTAACATCTGAAATATTTTATCCTTTCTTATAGAAAACTGGGACTGAAGAGAAAAATCTCAATCAAATCCATCTAAATCTCAATTTTCAATAATTTTTTTCATTTAAAAAGTTACAGAATCTGAAATATTTAACAGAAGCAATGTGAGTTAAAATATTTATCTGAAATGCTAATTCAAATAGGTTAATATGATAGCAAATAACTTTCATATTACATGTTACTAAAATGCATGTCTATTTTTAGCAGTTGTATAATATCAATTTCTTCTAATCTTGAAGATTTTTGCTGAACGAAGTTGTCAAATTTAAAAACTTTCTCTACACACACTCTTAATCTACATGAGCATACAGTCCTACAAATCAACAATATCCTGTGTCTAAACTTAACGTGCACAGGGTATGGCTCTCCTGTACACAGGACCATAGCCTAATATCCCACCCAATGGGCGACATACTTTCCAAGCCCATTGGTATCCCCTATTGACTGAGGGCAGGGCAAGATAAATCTCAATACTGGCCCAGCTGGGGCTTGAACTTAGGAACCCGCAAATCAAGCCTGGCATGCTACTGCCTGAGCCATGAAAAAATATTTTCATGTTATATAGATATTAATAAAATATCTCTATTTGTATTTGTCCAATTATCCATTAGTTTGAATTACCACTGTTAAAAAGTGCAAAAGGTAGAAAATGAAAAATTTCATTCTCATTAAAAACAAGCATTATATACATAGAAAAAGCAACATGTTATTCATCTAGTTTGAAGATGAAAATGAACTTATTGTGAACCAAGCAGTTTTGTTACTAAAGAAAGTTTTAAAAGCCAGTGGTTTGAACACATCAGAGCATGTCATAGTGAGGTTGATTGCGGAATTGTTGCGCAACACTTTGGGAAATGTATCCTTTCAAAAGAAACTGATTATTCACACCTTCCTTACTCACCAGATCAGCTTACCTGTAGGGATCAACAAGCAGTAAGTGTTCCATGATCCTGTACTGACAATTTTGCAAGATCTCTGGGAAAACATGTCATTCATAGCATATCATTAGACATTAGAAAGATGTTTTTCAGACCTTGAAAAAAATGCTTGAATAATGCCTTGCACTCAAGAGACTCTCACTTTGAACACATAAACATAATGTAATAATCTAATTATATATGTAGCCAAATACAGCTACAATTCTATCCACTTTCTATTTTAGATCGAAACAAACTGTATGTTCTCTTTCTCATGAGGGCTCACTTCCTCACAGATCTCTTTATGGTGCATTATACTGATATATGTTCTGTCAGACTTCTGTAGCAGATTCATTGCTTGGAGACTAATTTTTTTTACTATAGTTTATTATTTAGTCAACATAGAAAACATACAAAAAAAAAACATACACTAACCAAAAATCAACTTACAATAAATCTATTCATTATAATTGTAAAATTTGTAAATGTTATAGTGGTGGTCAAAATAACCATGTGTTGGGTTGTTTTACCTCTGAGCATCACTTTTTTTGAACACAATGGGCTAAATGGCCAGGTTACAAGTACCCCCAAGAGCTCAGAAAAGGTTGGAAGGACAACTGTTGGAAGATGGTAGACTTCTGTCAAGGCCATCCAGAGTATTCTTTAAATGTGCACAGGTTATAGCTCTCCCACACATGGGGCCACTGCTTAATGTCCCATCCAATGGATGGCAGCCTTTCCAAGCTCATCGATGTTCCCTACTGATTGAGGGCAAGGTGGGGAGTTTTGTCGAGATAAATCTCAATGCTGTCCCACGTAGGACTTCAACCTGGGAACTGCATATTATGAGCCTGGTGTGCTCTAATCCATTCCCTGTCCCCAAAATAAACTTGCCTTCTCAATGTGCATAAGTGAATCATACAGTTAGCTTGTTTACTCTGTTCTGTATAGGGGAAGTATGAAGGCTAGTAAGATTTAGTTAAAAAAATTAGCATTTTTGTGGTTGTCTAAAATGATCACCACCACAGCAGTTAAGATATGTTCTCATTTTGACCAACAGTTTTATAGCATTTACATTTTTAGAGCAACCTAGACAAAAATGTCAAGAAAGTGAAAAAAAAATATATAGAACTTTTTTTTTACAAATAAACTTTCTTACAGAGCTGACTTACCTGTTTCATGTATCCTGTGAAGAGGAAATTTAGCATATAAACTTGTTAAAAGAATTCAAAATAAAGATCAAATATAGCAGTTTGAAAAATTTGATGATTTCTTTAAATGAACTCCTTTTGAAGTTTATAGAATACAAGCAGCAGCAAAATACTGGTATGTGGTTTTGAGCTAATTTATGCCAAAAACAATTTTTTATTGCTTAATTATCAACCTGAGAATTATTAATATACATAAATTACATTAATCATTTTTTAATTAGATGGAGGAATGATTATTCATTATGCTACATCTCATGATGATCTAAGCTCCTCTTGTTTGAGTTTTCATGTATATTTCTAATTCACTAGAAATCTCTGTCCATCCCTGTCCCAGTATCTGATGTTGGCCTTGTCTATTTGGGAAGGTATTTTCAAATCTCTGGTGGATAACTGCAGCAACCAAATCAACAAAATAGTGGGAAGCATATGAAAATGCATTAATGAATAATAACTTGATTATTCATTTTGCTGAAGCCTGATATTCCATACATATATAATAATTGCCAGACATTAAAATATTAGCATCCAAATACCAAATGTGAAATAACTCTCTTCCCAATACTCAGTGATGTATTCAGAAAGTTTTAATGGTGATAGGGTTTCAATATGTTTGAGTCTTGGTGGAGAGGCCATATGTGAATCTGATTTTTGAGGAATCATCATCAAGCCTATCTGGGATTCAAACCCAGTTTCCATTGCAAACACATTAATTACTTAGCCATTGGGTACACTGAAAAAAATCACAAAGACACTTATCATGAATAATAAAAAAATATTCATCTAGTACTTGTGGAGCAGTATACAAACTATAGCTGGTCTAGTAACTACCCATTATTTTCTAATACTAAGATGTGAAGTTGAAACTTTGCTCATTGCTTTGTACATATGCAAAGCTAAGTATAATGACTTCAAAAATTCAGCTTTCCAAATTAATGACTTCCATAGATGACAGGCATGTGAAAACCTTAGGTGACAAATCAGCCAATGCCATCAAATGGTAATAGAGCATTAAAAAAAACAGACACAAATGGCATTTGTAGCAATTGACATTGTGACAATTGACATACTAATGTCAACAATAGTGAAAGCACTAACCTTTGCAGTATGATTGAATGCATAATGCAATCACAATTGATGAATGCATGTGTAACAAGTTAATTTTTAACTTTTTTCTGCAGAAAAACTGAACTTTAGAATCTTATCCTGAAGTAATTTAACAAATGCGGACCTGGGTTCGAGCCCCGGTAAGGCATGGATGTTCGTGTTGTTTTCTGCTGAGGTCCTGCCATCCTCTCAGATCTTCTACTGTGGCATATAAACTGATAGGCTCCTGTCAGACCTCTGTGGCAAGCAGCTGCTTGAGGGGGTATTTATTTATTATTTATTTATATGTCGTATTACATATCAAAAGAAAGAGCATTTATTTTTGAACAATAAAATAATAATTTAAAGAAATGCTACCAGCACTAACTGCAAAAAAAGTTATATGTTGCCTTAGCAATATTAGAATTTCTCAGATATACACCTAGTAATAGTTCATTAGAATATTATAGAGGAAAAATTGTCATTAGCTGGGTGGGATCTGAATCCACGACCTCCTAATAACATGTCAGGTGCTCTGACCACTGAGCTACCAGCTGCCGAACAATCATTTTTCCTCTATGTTATTCTAATGAACTACTACCAGGTGTACATCCGAGAAATTCTAATATTGCAAATGCATGTTTACGCCAGAGTTTGTGGCATGTCAGCTTAAAAAATAAAAATACCATGCTTTGTGTCACTTGATGTGGGCTTGCCATGTGCACTGGACTGGAAGATGCCATCAGGACCAGAGACTTCGATTACAGTCAACTACACTTCCAATGACTATCCTATGGTATAATGCATAGAAGATGATTGTTCGGCAGCCAGTAGCTCAGTGGTCAGAGCACCTGACATGTTACCAGGTGGTCATGGGTTCAGATCCCACCCGACTAATGACAATTTTTCCTCTATAATATTCTAATATGTTGTCTTCCCACATTTTACAGGTTAAAAGCCATTCACACAATTTTGTGAGGGAAAAAACTATGATAGTGCAATTATAATTCTTATACTCAGAAATTTTATTTAAATAAAAGAAAAAATTATTGAGCAGTATAAACTATAGATCACTTTACAAGGATATTTTCTCTTCTAATCTGAATAACATCTTTCTTAATTTCACTACATGATTCTTATTTCGATTGAACATTTAAATATTTTACAATTTATAATAATTTTATAATTTTTTTATTTTTGAAAAAATTTACTTAACATTAAGGATAAAAATCTGTTTACATCAAAACTAATTTGTACACTCTGTGAGTATAAAATTTCGGAGATAGCTAAAAGCAAGCTGTCAAAAACACAAACTTGCATTGATAATAAAAAACAACATTTTTGTAGATATATCCTTTACTACTTTTAGTTTCCAGCAACATTAATACACCAGTAATTTGTATCTGTACATACTAAATTTGCATTTTTGGAATTTATCAAAAGTTGCATTAATTTTAAACTGACTAGAAGCACATTCCATGTAAATCTATAATAGTAAATGTTTTGGTTGTTTGTTTTAAACTATTATAAAAATAAAAATAAATAAATACCTTCTCAAGCAGCTGCTTGCACAGAGTCTGACAGGAGTCTGTCAGTTTATACGCCATAGTAGAAGGTCTGTGAGGATGGCAGGACCTCAGCAGAAAGACAACACAAACATCCATGCCTTACCCGGGGCTTGAACCCAGATCCCTTTAGATCAGTAGCCAAGCGTGCTAACCACTCGGCCACAGGATTTTTTTTAAAAACTATTATACTAAATGCGAAAAAAAAACTGCTAGCTAATCAGTTACTATCTCTACATAAGTGGTGTGCAATGGTTCCAATTTCTTTAGTAACGATTTTGCTTTTTGTGAAGTGTTTTTACATGCATGATAATTCTAATTAAAAACACTTTATGTTTTATGTCTGGCATGCTTAATAATATGTTACAAAGCTATAGTTTATTGAGTTATCATAAATGAATGACAAACATCAGCAAATGAGTGACAAAATTTGCAATTTATAAACTGTTAAATTAAAAAATAAAAAAAAATTGCAATTTCAAAAATACCACAGACTATCACATATCATTTCAGCCTATTAAAACTTAAAAAGACAATGATTACTAATAAATAAGCTTATTAAATAATTAAATAAGTGTTTCAAGTAACCCTTCACCAACATAAATTCAATCAGAAAAATTTATGCAGCATTAAGAGCTTCTAACAACCAGCAAATCACCTCAGGAAATCATATACCAGTCCATCTGCCTTCCACCTTGCCTCATTCTTGGAAATCTGGCACTGACTACCTGAGGCCACCATATGCCCATCCACTGGTTAGCATGTGGACTTCCATTTTGACCATGGGACTTGGTGGTGTCATTTTATCTGAGCTTCAGTAACTGTAAGGAGGTTAAGGGAGTTCCTTCCCATTAAGGTAGTCATGTTGGGGAACACACCACACTTTGTGGCCAAACATTCCCCTGAGGTTGTAGAGCATGGTTCAGACCTCCTCCTGCATTGAAGATGGAAGGCTGAAGGTTCATGCTGCAAGAAAGGAAAACAAATCAAAGGTAAATAAGCAGAATTGCAGCAGTGGCAGGTACTATGCCACTGGAAATGTCAAAGGCCACGAAACTCTCTGTAGCAAAAACATAACACTGTTAGTCATGTACCTGCCAATGCTGAATGCTGTCATCCCTTAGTATACCCAAGAACACTAAAAAGGAGCATGAAGCTTGCACTATTAATCTATCTCTTCAGATTTCTAATGCTCATTAATTATTACATCTACTTCTGTTATACATTTGAGGATGTTTAAATTTTATTTACTAGGATAGTCAATATAATAGCTTGTTATGTCTTTTTCTAGTTATGAAGATATTATTTTATCAGTTCAGTAGAGAATGCAACATGTTATTATCATTGTACAGAAAAATCCAGCACCATCTGTTTTCCTGCATATGACAAATAATACTGGGGATGGGGGGGGGGGGGGATTGCTTGATATCTGACTGAAAACTGTAGGACTAAGTAATTATGAGATTATTTTAATTGTACTGAAATCTTGTTTTTTGTACCACAAACAGTAGTCTTGTTAAATTTCATTGTTCCATAATTCCATACATTTCAAGGCCAATACTTTAAACAAATGTGGGAAAAATTTTTTGTACTTGCTAGACTTCATGGATCCAATTTTTATTACAATTAGTAATATATTTATACTTTGGAAATGAACAGTAAAGGAAGCAACATATGATTGAATAAGGCTACTGTGAAAAACAGTACACACCTTGAATGTTTATTTTTGGGTGCTTTACAATGACTGGTTTTAATTAAGAAGTTTGTTTCACACCAGTATATCTAAAATCCTGTTATAAACATACAGAATATTTAGCACAATGTAATTATTAAGTTCTTAATTGTGAGCATTGGAAATTTATATCATATTACTTTCAAATATTTGCTGCAGTAAAGTATGTATAAGCATACAAAAATTTAGGAATTTTTCATGTCAAGTTAAAAACAAATAGAGTAAATTTTCACGTTAGTATTATCAAAGTGATTGTACAGTGCTCATGCATGGAAATTTAAAACTTGTGATCAAAGTGATGACTTTGAATCCATATTTAATATGCAAGTTAGTAAATGGCACCCACTTCGAGCATCCATTCTCAGCAGCATTTAAAATTATGCACTTAGTTTACTAAATCTACTACCCTCAGACTTATTTAGTACAGTTGTGCACTGAATGCAGGAGTCAGAATAAATTTTGTTATAAGGAAACTATTCTATAAAGAGATTTAATAAAATGTAATACATACAAACAATAATTCAAAGGTGTTATATATTTATACTATATTAAGGGTATCCCCTTTTCTATTCCCCTGATCTCACTAAATTTTTATTTTCCATAAAGCATCAAAAAATCAGTTCAAAACTTGCACCAGATTTTAGATACTTTCTAAAAGTCTAGTGCTAGTTATCCAAAGATCTCAGCTGCTAAGTTTATAAATATAAAAATAAATACCCCCTCAAGCAGCTGCTTGCCACAGAGGTCTACATACTGATATTCTTGAAGTATCTAGTGTTGCACACAATAGCTACAAATCATAATCATTCTACCAAGTTTTAAACTATATTCAATTAATGCAGTGTAGATTTCAAGAGCTAAGTATTGTGGTGATTTTCATATGCTGAGAATATTTTAATAATCAGTCTGGAATTTTTAATTGTTCAGGATTCTGAAACTCTGTCCATCGTATTTTAAAATATAAAGCACAGACAGTATGGAGTATAGGCCAACATACAGACATTCATGAACGTATATTTTTCAATGCATCTCTCTCATTTGACCCTCTCACACACCAAACAACTAATTTTCTAGACTTCAGAAAAAGAGTAGGTTTAACATATATAGAGTAAAATGTGGCTATTTAGCTCCTGAGCTCATTTGAATCAGTATATGGGCTTATAAATTAAATGAATCCATACTTTAAGGATGAGCTGTCATAAATCTATCAGTCTAGACCATATCTCCAAAATATTATTTTTACTATTGTCTGCTGGAACATGATGATTACAACACTGGATGTCAGTGATAGGAAATATTTAAAATGCATGAAAGTTGATTCACGGGAGCATACAGTTCTGTAATATTAAATACACTAAAAATATTAATGATAATAACAGGGCTAAAAATCTTGTTCTGAAGCACTTTCTAAAGAATCAAGAAAAAAAGACTTTACTCATAGTTAACATTAACCATTTCTCCTCCAAAACCTGCAATCTTAATCCCTAATAACCAAGTTCAACCTGTTTGCAGTTGGGTTTCTATGCATTTGGCTAGTATAAATAGTGCTTAAATATAATTGAATGATGCCATCTGACGTTCCATTATACAGGACAGTAATACATCATATGGATGGCACCAAAAGCCACCTTCATGTGCTGGATGAGGCCTATCGGAATGCTGACATTGAGGCTGCAAAGCAGCTGAGAGAGTACCTATCATCTGCGCAGATGGATGCGACATGACTATAGTCAGGTATGACAGTAAAACACAGATTGGGTTGCTTTACCTATGAGTGGCACTTTTTTTGCACATAATGGTTAAATGGCTAGGTCACAAGATCCCTAAGGGTTTAGAGAAGGTTAGAGGGAGAGGACCCACTGAACAGCTGTTAGGAGACAGATGGTAGCCTCCCATCAAGACCATCCAGTGTGTTCTTTAATGTACACATGGTATGTCTCTCCTGCACATAGGCCCATGGCCTAACATCCAATTTGATAGATGGTGGTGTTTCCAAGCCCATCAGTGTCACCTACTGACTGAGGGCAGGGAGTTTTGCAAAAAAAAAAATCTCAATGCTGGCCCAGGCAGGGCTCGAAACTGGGGACTGCAGATCATGAGCCTGGCATGCTACCGACTGAGCCACCCTCACCCCATAAAGCACAGACTTTGCAACTTATGTTGGGGTTACTGTGAAGAGGTTCTCTTAGAAAAATGTTTCTAACTCCATAACTAATCAAAATTTAGAACAGCACTTTCTCACTTGACTTTAACTATCAAAAATACACTTATTTAGTTTTTGTGTTATTTAGGCTTGTTGTCTCTGATGAAAAAAAACTTCTTACACATTATTTAAAAAATATGCAATTCAAGCTTGAAAAATAATATTTTCTCTTTAATTTGATGAATATTTTGCTAAACTACAATATAAATAATTTGTTAAAGCCATCTGATTGCCATTTCTTAGAAGAGTTATACGGTATTGCTGATTTTTTTGTTAATATTACTCTATGCTGAAGGTATCCCCCCCCCCCCCTCTGATTTAAGCTCTCAAGTTTAATTAAGCTATTATCAACAAATTTTTCCTTAGAGTTTTGAAAATCTCATGAAAATTAACAAAAAACTGCTATTTTTAAATGGAAATTTTTTAAAGTAATTATGAAGTATGTAACTCTGTCCCCCCCCCCCCCCCTCATTTTACACTCTTTCCTGTCTTAAATTTATTTCAGTATTCCTAGAATTATTTTTATCATTTATATCATTTATCCCAGCATTGTATATGTTGTTCCAGCTCCTCAAATCAAATTGAAACTACAACAAAAAAAGGGAGCCTTCTTAGCCAGAGTAAGTTGAAGACTGCCTGTAACACAAACTACATCACAGCAAAGCAGGTGTCATGACCTAGTTAATTGCTGACATGTGCAGTGAAATGGCTACATAATGGATTGTTTACAGCATTCTTCCCACACACTGGATATGGTCACCATGCATCCAGTTAATATTTATATTTTTATAATTAAACCTTTGTTTTCATTTCTGTAGATTTATTTTTGTAAATTATCGATCTTTTGGTAGGCTGATCTATCAATAGATTTTTATTGATATTTCAGAGTTATGCTACGTTGGATGGCCAAGCCGGCCATTCAATGTAGCATAACTATGAAACATCATAGTTAATGCATATATTCATTGAATATCGAATTAGATTATATGTTAATTTTTCTTTTATTATTTCTTCATTTTCCAATAAAAAACTTGAATCTTTTATTGTTTCCTGAAAATAAATGAAAATTTTTGGAAACAAAAAGGACTTCCTTGTCATGGAAATCAGACATCCTGTTTGAGGGCAATTTCAGCAAAGGTATTTATTTTATAAAATAATTTTTTTAATTTTAAGTTTACATTCAATGCATTTAAATGAGTTTTATCACCCCCCCTCCCTCCTCAATATATTGGATGTGTCACTCTGATGATACAGAAGTTGTTTTTTTTTTCCTTGATGCACAAACAGTTACGCTTTTACGTCATGCTTTACACATCGACATCATACTTTACACTTCGACGTCACACGCCACTTGAGCAATGCCATCTATCGGCTAAGGACCGTAAACACTACACGAGCCAGTATTTTTTTACGGAAGTAATTTGTATAGACAATAGTTATACAATTCTTTCGACAAAATAATTTATTTTTCGCTACCCTGAGATGCCGTTAGGAATCCAAATGTCCAGAGGTACGTCAACGTTGCGTCACACACAATATGGCGCCTGAACGATCAAGATTGAAAGTCTGCCTTATTCCTTTCAACATTGTGCTTTATATATGCTGCTTCCCTTAGTTTCTACACTAGTTAATTATCTAGAAAGATGCTCATTACAGAATTAATTACTTCTGAAGTTAAAAGGATATAAATGGAACCTGTGAAACTAATGGATAAACAAGAGTAGAGATCAAATGGTTCAAACAAGGGCTATCTAGTATCTTAATAACCAATTCCATTATATATTTTAAAATAATCTTAATAAAAGTATTTAATTATAGAAATTTATCATCTAAACTAAATAAAGCAAATAAATAATTACCTCTTTTACTCTTATTCCAGAGGGGAGATTAATCATTGAAGAACTTTTTCACATCGACTGCCAACACCAGCAATTTTAGTTTGTAAAAGTTGTTGTCTTCCTTCGATTTGGAGGAAAAGATTGGCAATTATAACTCGATTTTGTCAACTCTCCTTAATTTCGCAAAAACAATCCCAATTTGTTTCCAATGATTTCTGCCAATATTCTAACAAGAGTATTTTTTCCAGTCTATTATTAGTTCCCGCAAGGTTCGATTTCTTTCCAACATGACTTTTCCAGATTTCTTGGGATTCATTTTTACACCTTTCGTTCTTCTTTCGTGACAGCTGTTTTCCAAAAACAAATCAAAAAAGGGGATTTCAAACATAAAGTATCACTTCCCACACAACCGCAATATCTAGACAATATCCAGCAGATATCTAAAATGACATTTGTGATAGTGTGTCTAACATTAACTTCATTCTTCTCTGGACCACTTTGTAAAAGCGGCCTTGTCCCCTTTTTCTGGTCCATATGATAGTGTGGGTTTGTACATCTGATTAAGAGATAATATTCTCTTAAACCATTTGGCGTTCCTAACTCTCGATGTCAGACACCATTCAACTTCGAAGACTTTTTTTACCAGCACTTCTCCTGCTAAGTTAGACAATAACTGCTATAACACAGCATTCTCTTTTCTCTGCTGTGCGGCGTTCAAAGGAACACTCGGTAGGATGTTACCTAGGTATATTAAGTAACCACTGCAACATCCTATTTCAATTTATTATTTTTTATATACATTACACTTTTTCCTATTTAATATAAAATCAAAAACGGCCAATATTTTTATCTCGTCTGAATTGGAGCAAGTCATGTGAATTTTCCCAACTCCCCTTGATTTGGCTAACTCTCCCTAATTTCACAAAACCAATCCCAATCTTTACATCTCTCCTAAATTTGCCAAGTCACTTCAAATTTTTCAAACGTATATTAAGTAACCACTGCAACATCCTGTTTCAATTTATTATTTTTTACATACATTACACTTTTTCCTATTTAATATAAAATCAAAAACGGCCAATATTTTTATCTCGTCTGAATTGGAGCAAGTCATGTGAATTTTCCCAACTCCCCTTGATTTGGCTAACTCTCCCTAATTTCACAAAACCAATCCCAATCTTTACATCTCTCCTAAATTTGCCAAGTCACTTCAAAATTTTCAAACTCCCAAGACTTTGCCAAGTTTTCTCGATTTTTGTCAACTCTCCTTAATTTTACAAACCCAATCCCAATCATCACAACTCGCCCGTATTTGCCAAGTGGATTCGAATTTTGCCAACTCCCCTACATTTTGTTCAGTTTCCTCGTTTTGCCAACAATCCTTAATTTCACAAAGCCAATCCTAATTTTCAGAATTCGCCTATATTTTACCAAGTGAATTGGAATTTTGCGAACTACCCTAGATTTTGCCAACTCGCAGTAATTTAACAAAAAAACGCAATTTGTACATCTTCCCTGTATTTGCCAAGTCACTTCGAAAATTAATCAACTCTCCTTAATTGCATAAGAAAGGCACAATTTTCACAACTCCCCTGTATTTTACCAAGTGGCTTCGAATTTTGCTAACTTTTCTAGATTTTGCCAAGAGTTCTCTGTTTTTCTAACTCTAATTTCACAAAACGAATCCCAATTTTTGCAACTCACCTGTACTTTATCAAGTAGTTTCCAGTTTTGCCAACTTCCCTAGATTTTGCCAAGTTAACTCGATTTTACCACCTCTCCTTAATTTCGCAAAACAATCCCAAATTTTACATCTCTCCTGAATTTGCCAAGTAACTTCAAATTTTTCAAACTCCTCAAAATTTTCTCAAGTTTTCTCGATTTTGTCAATTCTCCTTAATTTCACAAAAACAATCCCAATTTTCACAACTCGCCCGTATTTTACCAAGTAGATTCGAATTTGCCAACTGCCATAGATTTTACCAAGTTTTCTCGATTTTGCCAACTCATCACAATTTTACAGAAAAAAATCCCAATTTTTACACCTCACCTGATTTTTCGAAACTCAATCTGAATTTTGTGAACTCCTCCAAGATTGGTCAATTCACCTAGATATTGCGAAGTTGCCTCAATTTTGCCAACATGCCATAATTTTACAGAAAAAAAAGATTGCAATTTTTACATCTCACCAAAATTTTGTCAACTCCCCACAATTTTTCCCGTCACTCTGAATTTTTGACAACTCTCCACGATTTTACCAAGTCACTCCAAATTTTCCCCTAGATTTTCCCAACTCGCCATAATTTTACAGAAAGAAATGCCAATTTTTACAACTTACCTGAATTTTGCCAACTCCCCACGATTTTGCCCAGTCACTCCAAGATTTGCCAAATGCTGTTGAATATATGTACTTTGCATACAAGAGGAATTATTTGTTTGTAAAAAAAAATATCTTTGCCATGATGTTTATTATATATGTTACCGCTAAAGCTCGAAAGCCGTTAATATGCACATTACCTAGCTAATCTGCAGATTAACTGATTTGCTCCGTTAACGTGCGGAATCAAGATTTTTCCACATTTTACCTAGGTAATGTGCACATTAACGGCTTCCGTATCGTTAAAGTTCAAAAGTTTGTTTCTCTCATTTCCTTTCCCTACTCCTTCCCCCCTCTACCTCCACTTTTAGTTTCGTTCTCACTTGGCCTCTGCTCATCCGGGGCGTTTCATGATAATTCGGAACACTGAGTCACGTGACCCGAAGATTGAGACTCAAGAGATTAATCACTTGACAGATTCGTTCTCACTTGGCCTTCGCTCATTTGGGGCATTTTTTATAATGCGGCAGGCGGTGTACTGCAGAGCTAGATACGTTATCTGAATAATAGGATAGTTAAAAAACGAAAAAGTGCAATGTACCGGCTATTACCAATTCCGATAATAGCCGATACGCCGTATTTTATTTTCACTTTAACGAGTGCCTAGTAGGTAATGTGCAGATTATCCAGGTAATTTGCAGATTGCCTAGGTAATTTGAGAAATGAAACAATTTTCGGCACGTTAACGGATCATCCTAGTTAATCTGCACAATACCTAGATAATCTGTAGAATAACTGATTTCTGCACTTTAGCGGTAACATATATATAACTCTTCACTTAAAGTGTTCAGAAAACATGTTCAAAATAAACCAGGCATTCTCGGCTATTTTGGCATTTTATTTTCCAATTCTCTCCATATATATATTAATAAAAAAGCACTTCTTGTTTTTTATTCATTCTTCAGATTTTGCAGATAGCTATTAGAAAACAACCCTCAAAATTATAATCTAAGAGTAATAAAGACTGAAGACTAGATATTTAAAAATCATACTTTATGATTGATTGTACTTTATTACATGAACATTAGCAGTGATTCTAGTTGTTCAAAAGGGTAGTATTTATTCTCTTTATCACATATCATATTTGCTATGATTATTATTTGCTAAAGTTTGTAACAATTGATATTACAAATTTTTCTTTCACGAAATCAAACTTTAACTAATTTCTTACTTGTGAAATGCGATATCTCTTCCTTTTTGGGCACGAGTGTTGCAATTAAAACTGACTGCCGGTAGCAGCCAATCTCGGTATGAAGGCATGGAAAGCGGTGGGTTACTATAATCACAATCAAGTTTCCCGCTTGCAAAATTAACCTTAATTACAACAATGAATGACTAACAACCTACATGTAGTCATAATTCATTAATTATTAATCGATAGCACATAAATTAACATTAAAATACTAAAGCAGTTGTCGGAAGTATATATCACAGAAGCTGGAACGTGTTCTATCGAGATTTTCCAACCCATATTTTCCAATTTAATTGGATGTCTGGAATTTAAACATTGCGCAACATTGCGCAATTACATATTTTTATAATTGTTAACAGATTTGTGCACCTAAATATCATCTGACAACTTAACGAAATAATTCGATGGGGTACAACTCTTGTTGAAATATATATTAAATGATTATGATAATTGTAGAATTAAATAATATGTAAAAAATAATATATGCATATATGTATAATATCATTCACAAAACATATTTCATTGCAGAGCAGAGTGAAACTTTTGAAAGCTGTATAAGGATTTAAAAAAATTCTAAAACATAAAATTATGTATAAATAGATTGGGAGGACTTATTAGTTATTGTGTACGTTTTTTTCTTATGTAATCCGCGTAATTTTACAATGATCCTAAGTTCACATTCTTGAATATAACTGCTGTTACCATTTATTATAGCACCATATCTCACTACCTGCTAACTACTTCAAATAGAAAAACCCTGCAAATCAGATAAAAATCATCACGAACAGCCAGATGCTTGGATTCCCATTGAGAAATTTGTCAATTTATTAACTTCTATTCCTACTCTGCACTCCTGCCACTCCAAATATTGCCAAATTAAAGTCATTCTACATCACAGACAAAACTAGTTAGGACATTTTCATCACAGGAAATGTACACACAATGCTAAGGCAACACCTTCACCTATTCTTGCCCACTTTCAAGCATAAATTTCTACCATCCCCGTCAACACACAACCCCCACCTCACCGCTCTGAATACACCAATTGGTCATAAAGAGACCCCCATAACCCCCTTACCCCTCACTATAAGGGAAAAAAAATTATGGTATCAAATATCCTTTAATTCACAAGGAATACAGTTTGCACTGGACCCCTATGAGTCTACTTCACTGCATTCCACTTCATTATTATTGCTAATCTAAGTGGCTAACAACCATCTCCTTACCCCCATATACCTCAATTCACATCCCCATTAAATTAATGGCATATTTTAAAATTTTTAAAGGCAGTTAATTAAAGCTCCCCGTCCTCCCCCCTAAAAATTCCATTTCTACAGTTAACTCCCTCCAATGCGAGAGGATTTAAAGAATATAAAAGTTCTATTTTAGCCCCCCCCCCCCCTAGGGCACAAATTTCCACCCATATTCAAGACCCCAGCCCCCTCCTCCCCAACACCATTAAAAATTTATAACTATCTCAATCCCATACCTTTAACAACAGTCCATCCCATTTCCTAGGCAGTTAAGCTACGTTGTGTAACGCAACACAAACGCTAAAATCTACCTTATTGACACCAACTCACAGCATGTCCCACAAAAACCATTATACATTTCACCCTTCATCATGGATGATATTTTAACTACTCCCCACCACTCTCTAACACTTTTTACGACCTAGCAGCTTCCCTTTGTTTCATTTTTTTTTTTTTCATTTTTCAACGAATCTAGGCGGCCTGCGAGCCATTAAGCCTAATCGCCGAAATGTGGGATAACCAGTACTTTACAGTCCTGGTCCTGCCAGTCGTTGCTTACAGCGCCCAAAATTGAATTTTGCGATTGGACCAGATGATAAAGGGGCTGAGGCTCTTTTTACAAAGTGGTCCAGGAATGGATGAAGGATTGTTAAACGTTGTTACCATCCCATGCTCAATGCCACATCATTTTATTACCGTTAAGTACTGGAACATAGGTCATGGAGTTGACAGGAACCAATAACAGCTTTACCGTACCCACAATGCATATTAGACTTGAATGTTCTTAAACGTAAAAACAAAACCTGAATAATTTATTGATATTTCAGTAGAATCTAAAATTCTAAATATTACTCTTAAAAATTCTCGTCCTAACTGCACTGTGCAAAAGAAAGTTGTTATACTGAGAAAAATACTTTTAAAACTGTTCGTTGCAATCGTGAGGCTAGCGGTTCCTATCGCTTCAAGATGCTGCATGCAAAGCACACCTTACTACGTTAAAAGTACAACGGACGCGATCATGCCTTGCCGCTTTATATTTTAGCCATGGCGAGCTGAATTTCTTACGACGACACAGTATTCAGCAAGTTGTACTTGAAATTGTATTAAATGTCACGTAAGGTTAAATACGAGCAAATATAAACTATATAATTCTCTCCTTTTCATAACGTTCAACACAGCAACACTGAAATTACAACTGCCCTGAAACTTTTATAAATGGTCAATTATGCTAAATAAATCAAGCAAATTAAAGGTTCCGGTAGATGGATTTGTTAGCCACAGAAATAACTACTTTTAGGAAATCAAATTTCCTTACTGCACAACTTACTCCAATCCTAGCTGTAGTACTAGTAAAAATAAAAACAACCATTTCCGAAACCACTATGATAACAGCAGGTATGTTAGACAGTTTAATAATAGATTAATTCTATCATATATTATACCTTAATCATTTTTTCACAATGAATAATATATGCTTATAGAGTATCATGTTTTTTCATGCCCATAATATTTCGCGATATCATTTTTTATGTAGAACTACTTTTTCCTAACTAGAACTACTTGTGGCGGAGTAATTTTGGCGTAAAACGATACTCTATCAATACCTTTTCACTGCGCATATACGAAATTATGATGCGACTCTAGTCCCCCTTTCGGTAGGGGGCCATTTTTTGGACCACTTTTAAATGGCTAGGCTATTGTCAAACCACACTATATACTTATAGGCACTATACCAAAGTATTTAACATTTTATCGAACTTTAAGTGTTTAATTATGAATGATTGCCAGATTCGTATATCTCAGTTAAAAAAATTGAAGGAAAAACTTAAAATCATGGCCATACTTGTACTTGAAAGTGTTATTCGCATTAGTAAGCCACAAACTTATGGGCTTAAAGTGACGAAAATTTCAGATAATTGTGAGAAAATTAGAATAATTATCAGTATTGATAATTTTATTAAATTAAATTAGTGTTTAAAATTCAGATAAAGCTATCAATAAAGATGTCTCTCTCATGGTGAGGCAAAACTGAACTTTGTCATGAATTAAGAGATGTTAAATCTCAGTCACACAGAGATTAGTGTGCTTATCAAATGGACCTGGGTTCGAAGCTTGGATAACGCAATTAATTTTTCATCTGTTGTCTTTCTTTGGTGAGATTTCGTCATTCTCACAGATCTTCTCTCTGGCGTAGTAAACAATGACAGCTTCCTGTTAGACCTCTATGGCAAGTAACGTTTGAAGGGTAATTTATTTTTAATGTTTCAAAGCGCGAGGAAAAGTATAAAAATGCACGAAAAATGTTCATTTTTTTTTCAACTACTGAATTCGCGCACAATCTTAAGCTTGGAAACTCTCACTAATTACACTATTTACTCTATGACATATTTGGCTGTGATCGTTTACGGTAGCTCTATTTACTACATGCACCAAAAAAGAAAAAAAAAACAGTTATTCGATTTTCTGGGCTGAAGGTTCTGGAAGAGGTTCGGAAATTAATCGTAGCCTTCTCCTTATATCCTCTAAACCCCAAGCCAAACTTTCATGAGAAAAGGGACATTATCGGCACCAGTGGGATTGAAAAAGCCGCCATCTCTAAGATACAACTAAAAATTTTGGCCCCATGGGCACGTTAAGGAACGTGCTGGATGGGCTCGATTGGAGGCTACCAATGGTCGCCTAACAGCTTTACAGAGGGTCCGAAGAATTTCTTTCCCCCAACCTTCTCTGAGGAATTGTGACATGGTCATTTAGCCAATTGTATGGAAAAAAGTGCCACTAATAGGTAAAACAATGAGAACCAACTTTCACCAAAACTTAATTTTTTCATCTGCTCTTCAAATCTATCGATATGATGACGAATATAAAATCACTTCTCAAAGTTAATTTTAAAATAGCACAAAATTGATTAAATACATATAAGGTTATTTATTCAAGTGCTAACGTATCATTCTGGTATGTTAACTTGTGCCCAATTTGCAAGTGAACAAAAATCTCTCTGCTGCTAAAGGGTGCTGTGTGCAAAGATGATGTTGTTGTGAAATGGCCGAGTGGTTAACGCGCTTGGCTACTGATCTAAGGGACCTGGGTTCGAGCCCCGGGTAAGGCATGGATGTTCGTGTTGTTTTTCTGCTGAGGTCCTGCCAGCCTCACAAACCTTCTACTATGGCATATAAACTGACGGGCTCCTGTCAGACCTCTGTGGCAAGCAGCTGCTTGAGGGGGTATTTATTTATTTTTTTTATTTATTACATAGCTATTTACTCTATGTTCTGTTCATATTCCTTCCTCCCCCCCGTCCTCCAACATAGTTCTCTTTAGTTGTACGATCAAAGGAAAAGTTGACCTGATATTTACGCTACTATTTAGCCTTTCATGATGCTTTTTTACACGATTTGACCCTAAGCGCTTGCAATCTGGACATTTAGATCCTTTTGTGTAGAAAAGTGCTGCTGGGAGAAAAAACAACTCAGCGAAACACATGGGCATGCACCTGGCTCTGAATTTACAAATAAAGTACTGATATTACAATCAAATAAAATGCTGATATTGGACACCACTATGTTGGTCTTAATCAATAAATCCTTCGATTCACCTGAAGAAAAAAAAAATTACTATCAGCTCTTAAATAATTCATGCGCTTTAGAAAACGAATTCTAACCTATTGGAAAATTGATACATTAATTTCACAGCATTTACTTTTTTCAATTTCCAAAGGAATCAACAGATTTTTTTATCTTTCTTCCAAACGAAATATTAGCATTTTTTAAAATCTGTTTCCTTGTGGCAAACGTAAGATTTGCTGTGAAGAAGTAAATATGTAATTTTCTTTTTCTTGTTGTTTCACTGACGTGCATCTTAACCCGCTACGATCTAAAAATATTGAATCATGATTAAAGCTATTATAAAAATCTTAACTGTTATCGACAAAACAGGAAAAGCTGATTAGCCAGTGTGAAATATAATTCAATTGATTAGATTAGGGGAGGGAGGGCGGGGGTGGCTCGTAATCTGTAGTTCCCAGGTTCGAGTTCCAGCTGGGTCGGCGTTGAGATTTATCTCCGCAAAATTCCACGCCCTGCCACGGTCAGTAGGGGACACCGATGGGCTTGGAAAAGCCGCCGTCCGTCGAATGGGACATTAAGCCGTGGCTCCGTGTGCAGGAGAGCCATACCCTGTGCACGTTAAAGAACATGCTGGATGGCCTTGACGGGATCTACCATCTGTCTCCCAACAGCTGTTCCAGTGTGTCCCCTCACCCAACCTTCTCTGAGCTTTAGGGGTCCTTGTGACCTGCCCATTTAACCAATGGTGTGCAAAAAAGTGCCGCTCAAAGGTAACCCAACCCTAGACTAGGGGTTCTCAATAGGGGGTACGCCAAAATAATTATACAAAGGGTACGCCAGTTACATACACATTTCCAGAGGTACCCTCTGGAAATGTGTATGTAACTGGCGTACCCTTTGTATAATTATTTTGAAGCATAAAAGGTTGAGAACCACTGGATTAGACTGAAATGAATACATGGATTTTGTAATTGTAAGTATGAATTTCATGTTTTCTGGCTGTTCACATCTACTTTAAATTGGTGATAAATTACTGTTTAACCCTTTCAGGACCATAAGGTTTCTAAGAGTAAATATTAGTATGTAACTGTTTATTTTAGTTTGTTTAGACGTAAAATAAATAAAAATCATAAGAAAAATACATAACAATGTGTAGTTTTTTTGGAATTTTATGGGAAATATTTTTCCCAATGGACTATAAAGGTAACACAAATTATAGTTAGGCTTATTATGCAGTGTCTTTTATTTATTGGTTTATTAGAACAAAATGTTAACTAAAATAATACAAAATTATGAAATAAAATTACTATACAAAATGATATGCTAATTATGATATTCTGCGAAGCAATTTCTTTTGGTAGTGAGGCAAAGATGGACATTGCACATAGTACATATATTATGCGTCCTGACAGTTCTGTTTTTGTTTTCTAAACGTTCCCGTTTACGTAATTGCGTTCGGCATACGTTCTATTTTGACATTCTGTATAAAAAATGCAGATAAGGTTATAATTAAATACGACAATCACCAATTTTAAAATGGGAAAAATGTTTCCCTTAGTCGTGAAAGGGTTAAGAAAACGGGCGTATAGATTTTTGTTCCTATTCTGAAATTTTTGCACTTTTGCACTCTCATGCAAGGCCCAATTCATTTTAGTTATACCTTTACCGGGATTCAATAAAGCATATTCTCTAGTTGTGTCTTTTGAAATTAGATTATTACGACAGTAGCGTCGGTAGAGAGATTTTTAGATGAATGCTATATGCCTTTTTGGGGTATTTTCAGGAAAAGACGTCATATTATTATTGATGGGCGTTGGCAGGTATTGGAGGGGCAAGAGGAGCAGTTGCTCTCCTTCCCCCATCAAAAAATTGATCGGAAATTTTTATTTGTGAATAATACAGGTGAACCAAAAATTAATAATAATTTTCCCATTAGCGAAATGTAAGGGGTGGCTCGGTCGGTAGCGCGCCAGACTCGTAATCTGCAGTTCCCAGGTTCGAGTCTCGCCTGGGTCAGCGTTGAGATTTATCTCCGCAAAACTCCCCGCCTTGCCCACGGTCAGTAGGGGACGCCGATGGGCTTGGAAAGGCCGACGTCCGTCGGATGGGACATTAAGCCGTGGCCCCGTGTGTTGGAGAGCCATACCATGTGCATGTTAAAAAACACACTGGATGGCCTTGACGGGAGTCTACCATCTTTCTCCCAACAGCTGTTCCAGTGGGTCTCCTCCCCCAACCTTCTCTGAGCCTTCGGGGTCCTTGTGACCTGGCCATTTAGCTCATGATGTGTAAAAAAGTGCCGCTCAGAGGTAAAACAACCCAAAGCACTAAAATCATGGTCTTTATGTCAATCTATTAAAATCAGGCAAGCCCGGATCTAGAAAAAAATGAACGGGGAAGAAAGTGACGGGGGAGGGGGGAAGAAAGTGACGCAATCGAGTCGTAAAAAATATAAAAATGAGTGGAGGCCAAGAGACTGGATTTCTATTGTAGTATAATATTTTCCCTTCCATTTTAAGGGTATTTAATTTTTTTTGAAGCTTTGAAAAATGTGTGAAATATGCACGTTTAATAATGTTTTGCCTTTATTACCCTTACTAGCTTTCTCAAAGGTGGGGGGGGGGGGCGGGTATGGCCACCTTTTATACCCATCCTCTTCCTTAGTTCCGGCCCTGCTCTCAGGCAGGCTCAGATATCGATCCATAGTAAATACACAGATTACATTTAGAGGTAGACTTCAAACATTAATTAAAGGCTTCTGAAAAAAATTCATCGCCGACACGGCGGGAATCGAACCCGCAACGCTCCAGAGCGCGCTACGTAGCGCGCTCTGGCATGAATCTGGAGAGTTGCGGGTTCGATTCCGCCGTGTCGGCGAAGAATTTTAATCTCAGATATGCCTGGTATGCAGATGACAGTATAAGCAGTGTACTTTTTTTTCCCGAAGGGGATTTTTTGTTTGGCTGTGTTCACTGCTACATAGGACGTGTAGCAGATTGTGGCTTATTACGTTTCAAATCCTTTATCGGTTTATTTTCACTTTAGTAAACGTTTTCAAATACATCAGTTAATTGTTTGCCATCTGATATTCCCACGGGATTTCGCAGTTACCGATTCTTTAAGTTGATACTTTTATCGCTACTTGTGAAGCAGTCCGTATTTAGGAAAAAATAAAGTGTTGGAGAAGAAGTAAGTGGCTGGATCAAACTGGACCTCTACTAAGTGGGGGCCAAAATGTTATACTGCCAAGAAAATCCAGTTTCCTTTCCTCCCACAGACTGTTTGTACTGTAAATAGCATAATTTTTTTCCCGTCGTTTTAGCAGTCTTTAAAAAAATACGTGAAATATATATGCTTAATGTTTATTTTTTCATCTCCTTTCCGTTTAATAGTTTTCTCAAAGAGAGGGCCTTTGCCTAGCCCCCCCTCCCCACTTCCACTAGAATCGGCTCAAAATAATCGATCTTCTATTTAATATCGAGTTGTAAAAAATCTTTAAATATTTCATCTTGTAGTTTTGCCGTTGCATATTATTCATTACTCTCCAAATATATTATCCCATATTCCACTCCAGTTGGGACGGGCGTGGCTCAGTCGGTAGCGCGCCAGGTTCGTAATCTGTAGTTCTCAGGTTCGAGTCCCCGCTGAGATGCTTTTGATTCTAGATGCTTACATAGTATCTTGGGTATTAGGTGGTTTAACTTTGTAACTAATTGATGAGGAGGCAAAGGATATATTGTGCAAAGAGAGACTCCGCTGGTTTGGCCATGTTGTTCATATGGATAATTATAGATTGGCAAATAGGGTTATGAACAATGTGCCTAAAGGCCTCAGAAAGAGGGGGAGACCTAGGATGTCAAACAGGACCTTGTTAGAATTGGTGTGCAGTGGCCAGATGCAGTAGATGTAGCTCAGGATAGATATGCTTGGAGAACTATACTGCTCACAAAAATTAGGGAATATTTTTATCGCTTCATATTCATTTTGAAATAACCCCTAATTTTTGTGAGCAGTATAAATTGCAAGTCTGGTTGGACCTCCGCAGCCATGGCTGCTTGAGGAGGATGATGATGATGCAAAAAAGTGCCGTTCAGAGGTAAAACAACCCAACAACCACTCCAGTTTATCAGATTAACTTCGATCTCTGATTATACAAAGTGGTATCAAAATTTATGGAACAATTTGTAGCTCATTTCTTTGGCAAATTAAACAAAAATGAAACCATAGTTTTATAATGCTTTTATTTTACACTCTAAGGATAATTTCTTGAGCACTGAGAAGATTAAGACTACTCTAATGCAGAGAGCTATATTTTATTAATAAGATACATACATATATTTTTCTTACAATTATAAAATAAATAGTATTCACCAGCATTTAACAAATATCATTCATTACACATGGAAAATACCGCGAAAAATAACAAATTCCTGTAATCTGTGAAATAATTTCCGAACAATATATTCTTGAATTGAATTAATTATCTTTAAATGGAGGATGTTCGGTTATGGCAAAATAGATAAATAAATTGCTGATATGCAATACAATTACAATTTAAGCGAATCTCTAAATTGAACAATTTTTTTTTTCTTTAATAGGAACTGAATTTTTCATCTAAATTTTGACAGAACAATTTGCAATAACTTGTATCCGTTTCTGAGGACAACTTTAAAAGGGTTTTTAAATTTTTGTTCCGTTTTCAAAGAGAATGACATTTGCGCACTCTAATGTCGAAATTCGAGCTAACAAATGGTGGGGAAACTACAAATAATGCGAGACTCGAATCCACATCTCCCATTTCTATGCCACGTATTCTAGACCACTAAACTATCACTAGCTTGCTCATTTCTAAACTAATCATGGGTTCGAATCCCACTCATTGGTAAAATTAAATTTTCCTACAACTGTATTTCTTGGATTCTATGAGAACATGTAACTGTGTATTTATGACTGATTCCTGAATTAACGCTTTAGCGTGTGTGACATCCCTATTCAGAGGCGTAACCCAGGGGGAAGAAGTGTCCGTGACCCCGCCCCGAAAATCCGATCGTCCTGAACGAAATTTCAAACTTGTCTACCTTCTTTATTTTAGCGATATATTTTATGTCCGACACTAAAAATAGATTTATATATATATAAATCTTATCCCGTATAGAATATCATTTTAACATTTTAACCTTTTCTGTCCGGTGGAATATTTTATTAATTGAGAAACCCTATTAAGGTGTTATTCTCGGACACACTCTCTCCCCGAAACTAAATTCTCGCAGCCTTCCTGACACTGAATTTTAACCCCCCCCCCCAAAAAAAGATAGAAATTAAAAAATAATTGTAATTAATAATAATAAATAATTAATAATATAATAAAATTAAAAAATTTTTGGACCCCCCCCCCAACAAAATTCTCGTAACACTCTCCTCCAAAAAAAGAAAGAAAGAAATCCTAGGTATGTGGCTGTCTTTTCGTCCTCCCAATCTTTCTTACGTTTCCGATGAATGAAACCGTCGTAGCCTCAAGCAATCTCAACCTTACCTCTGATTCTTGAGTACCACCCACACGAGGGGCTATCCAATTATTTGATTTTTTTTAGATTTTGAACTCATTTAAAATCTCATTTGAGCTCATTTAAAAAGGCAGTTGCAATTACTTACTCTTTTAGAATCACATTTCGTCTTCAGTTTAGTTGTTCGTTAATTTGTGCCAATCAGTCTTATTTCGTTTGTTGCAAGAAATGTATAAAAGCTCCATACCTAAAACGTTTTCTTAGATTCCCCTGAACAAAAACTCCGATATATTTATGGGAGAAAACACCGAATTTTGGCAATACTTTTATAGCCTCAGTCCCTTTTATAGCCTCATCTGACATTTCGGTTATCAATTCATTTATATACATTTGCATTTATCTACTTAAAAATACAACAAATATATTCGCAATAACTTTTTTCTTTACTATGTGTGTGTGTGTTTGTTGTGGGGGGTTGTTGTTTGGGGGGTACGTGGATATACCCTGGGTACCGTTATTATTTGAGTTTCGAGATGAATGTGAATTTAAATTTTGGGTCACGAGGTGAATATGCGTTTGAAATTTTGGTCGGAACCAAAAATGTTTCGGAAAACAGCGGTCTACAGATACAGACGGACGATAAAATAAAAAACAATAGCTCGTTTTTTGTTGTCGTTTTTTCAAAACGAGCTAAAAACGAAATTCTAGTCGTTACAGAAAGAGTAGATAATGGCTACCATCAATGTTCTCAAGACGAGGGAAGGGACATTTCCCTCTCCCTAGAATTGAAAAGTATTATACATATTCAGTAAAATAACAAGCTGTGAACTAAAACGGCGATTTTGCATCCAACCTCTACTGGTGTACAGTCACTCAAAAAAATATCCGAATACTATGGTTGATTACAGAATTCAGAAAAAATTTCTGGCAACGACTTTTTTTAGAAATTAGTGATCTGGCAACCTTCGTGTCACACACGAAGGTTGCCAGATCACTAAAGTACCCAGTAAGTTCTAACTGGGGAAGGAAGTCTCTGATTTTTATTTGCCTTGGGGGGAGGGGGGACAATGAGCCATGGCCCCCTAGAAGAGAAATACCATTGTCTATTTTTTTCGCCCAAATGGGAGCCATTTTTGCTTTCCTGAAGGGATTAACGGTTCCTGGTTTGGTCGTCATTTTCTTTTCCAGAATGGTCCTCAGAACCCAAACACCAAATGAAAAAGTTGCAAAAAATTATTCTCAAGTGCTTAATAATACATTGGTAAAGTTAATAGTTCGTTTTTGGATTGCAAAATCATCCCCTACGTTCATAAATGACCCTACAAACTAAAGACTTATGACCTCTCCTGTGACTAGGTCATTTCTCTGGTAGCCATATCCGAGAATCAGTCGCTGATCTACCTATGGTCTAAGTGTTTTACATACAGCATCAGGTTCTTATATTTCTGAATGAATCTGAGTGAAGAGCTGCAGGTGATTTTCTTTTGCTCTGTGATGCCTTTGCTAAAATATCTCTCGCACGTTTTCCCATTTTCTTTGTTGCCGCCAGTTCTCTCTGAGTAACGATGACCTTGCACTTTTTTTCGCAATGTGGAAGCTTTCCAGGATCTACAGGAGAGAATCTCAGTTTGTCCAACAACACGCGAGCCCTTTCTACCTTAGCAAGATATTGATATCTTTCTTTTATGAAACGTGCTTTTCGGATAATATTATTCTCTGCATTTCTCTCACGGTCACGGTCAAGAGTAGCTAGACGTTGCTCGGCTCTCTTCTGCTCGGCAGGGTTGTGATACAGAACGATTCTCGTGACGTTCGATTTCAGAAAGCCTATATCGGATATTGGTTTGTTGTCTGTGAGCATTTTAATAGCAATATGTGTAACAGAAAAGGGTAGGTTCCAACTTCCGCTGGATTAGTAGTGGTTAATATTATTCTCTACGATCACACCGTTTTATGACTTTATTGCGTACGATTTATATTTGTTCAAATTTCGAATTTTTTAGATTAATTCATATTAATTGTTTCGAAAGGGAAATAATTAATTTTCATACTTAAGTTTTAAGAAATATTTTTGAAATTTCCACATTAATCACAAGGAAAAAGGTCTCAATGAAGAATAGACGACCAATTTCACAGTAAGTTTTTTTTTTTTGGTCATAATCACAATTTGAAAGTCTTACGTTATTTTATATTTGCAAAAGAAATAGTTTTAAATTAAATATATCGCACTAGAAACTAATATGGTCCACAATTCACCTCAAATAAGGAATGACTGTGCATAAAATTTTAACGTGACTTACAGTCCATTTAAATAAACCGTTTAAATAATAAAAAAATTTATATTCAGTACATAATGCTCCATACATATCATAAATTGAGTAATGTATTAAAAATCAACAATAATTAGAACTAAATAAAATAATTAAGGATGGCGAAAAAGTTTTCACAAAGCAGATAAATCAGTCCTCAAGAGAAATTTTCTTGTGCAATATTTCAAAAATTATGATTCAGAAATTAGAAGATAGGAATGATGTAAGCTTTGGTGAACTTGAAATATACCTTACAGTGCTAATAATAGTACCAGTTCCAAAGTATGCTTGCTCACGATGTGACTTCTTAGTCTGTTGACATTTTTGAGATCTTTCATAAGTTACTGGAATGATGGTATAAATATAATGAAATAGATTGGTAACCATATATCATTCATAATTTGTGTTATCCTACGAGTTGATTTCAGATTCTTTTTGTTGGAAAGCAGATATCACAATTTTCGGGTTTGTCTACCTATATATTTTTAACAAAATTCAAAGAACAAAGATACTCGACAAGGACATCATGATCAGTAAGCTAACTGGATCACACTCGAAATACAGTTTTATCAGTTATCAATAACATCAGCTTAATGGTAAGAGCAATAAAAAACAATGTAATTTCTGCTCATTATAACACGGTAAGCATGAGGCTTTTACAAACAGTGCAGAACATTCTTGGATTTGGAATTAAATCATAGTTTGTGGGAAAGTGAAGAAAATTGTCAATATTTTAAACGTTGAATTGCAGATTTCGAAAGTATATTAAATTTTACGAATTGCACAGAACGAGTATTTCTGAAGCATTAAAATATTATGATATTTTCTAAGTAGTCAAATTAGCAATAGTTTAATGCCAAGGTGAATGAAGGCCAGGTAAAATGATATCAAGGAATAATAGTGTTTCCTCAAATGTCAGTCATAATTGGTGGATAATATTTCAATCAATTTGACATTTTTGCCGAAAAAATTGGCGAATTGTTACATAAATGCACACGAAAATCAAGAAGATATATCTTGATCAGAAGATCCTTGAAAGAGAGTAAATTAACTTCTTGAACATCCATCAATAATGCAGACGTGAATTTTAACAATATATCAAATCGTTGAAAGTTTAGCGATCGAGTCTGAAGTTAAACTCAGCATCATACAAAATAATTATAACCATAATCTTCTTGGTCAGAAATTAAATGAATATCATCTGCCCTTCAGGAATTCAGTAATATAATATTTTCACTTGAATATAGAAGTGTAATTTTAGAAAAATCATGCTAAGAAAAGTCACTTACAGGTCTATAACACAGTGTAAAATCATCGGAACTCCTTAATCTTCTAATCGTGGAGTGCATTAGTTAATTAGTACAAAACATTAATTGAGGAATAAAGAATATTATTACAGCATATCCAGACGAAAATATTCCTGACAAGTTGCAAAATTTCACTATATTCACTAAGGCAAATGCACCGTCGGTAGATATAACTGTACAGTATCACGAACTACTTTAAGGCAAAGTAATTACCACATGGAAATAGTTCCTGAACTGTTTTAGAATTATTTCTTAGGGAAAGAGGGAGTTTTCCCGCCGATGTAGTCTCCATGGTGATGGCCGTGCTCATGAGCATGCGCATAATCTGTTAGTATACGTATACCAGGTATGATTAAAAAAGGCAGAGGTATTCTAAATAAATGAAGCAGTTGATAGATTTCATTTCAATTCTAGATTTATTATTTAACGTAATTGGCAACATTAGAAGTAATAATCATAACTGACGAACTGAGATAAGTTAAATCACTCGAAAAAAATATTGTCTGTTCTGCCTCATTAAACCTGTCTTGCCGCTGATGGCTTCAGGCAATCGTAAACATATACTAAAGACCAATTTATCGATTGAAAAATAAATACCTACGTTTTCAAGTGCACAAATGTGTCATTTTCTGCTTGAAAGAACTTTTACGTGATATCGACGTACTGAGTAATCGTTAGGAGCCGGCGCACATTGATCGCATTCACTGAAAAGGTAGATTTTTTTTACAGACATGATCGTCCTAAAATCTTCAAACCAACAAAGTTTGATTCTTAAGTGTTTATCTACGCAAATGGTTAGGCAATATGGAGCAGTTAATGCTTTTGTATGGAGGGGGGGGGGAGAGTTATAAACTGATATTTACCTAGCGTCCTCTGAGAGGGGAAAAAACATGATTCGAGATAGAAATATTTAGGTCGAGCCATTCACTGAGTGAGTGATGAGTGCACTTACGAATATAGCAATCATGCTTATATATCATACCATAATACAACTAAAGATGCCTGTAAGCAAAAAGGATACTTATTATTGAAAATAATGTAAATTTTTTTCGTATTTCATATTAATAAAAATAAATAATATACTTCTTAAAGACGTGAAAAGATTTTAAGAAAAAGTAAAGAAGAGATTGAGACTTACGAATACTGGTAAGAAGAAGGAATGGAGAATGAAGGATGGAGACTGTATGAATACTGGTAAACCCAGTGAAAAAATTGTGAAAAAAAGCATGAATTTCATTCATTTTTGGTGCATTTATTTGAACACAAATTCATTTTACCATCAGTTTTCTTCTGGGAGAGGGTAACTGCGCTCTCCCTAATTAAAATTTTATGGGTATTCTACTGGTCATTCGTATACTATGTAACTCTTTTAAACCAAATATTGTCATTAATTTCTTTTTCCATAAAGGTGTTTACATTTTATGCGATTATTTCCGCTTTATTCAACAAGGTGATATCAATGAAGAATTAGAGAGAGAGATTATCTGCGGAATCCCCTGGCGTATAGAGTTTGATATTCTGGGATTGTTTGATTTGATATGGTTGGGGATCATGTGGATATTGTACGAATACTGGTAAACCCAGAAGATGAGAATCTTATGAATACTGGTAAACTTAGAAGATGAGAATCTCATGAATACTGGTAAATCCAGAAGATGAGAATCTCCTGAATACTGGTAAACCCAGAAGATGAGAATCTCCTGAATACTGGTAAACCCAGAAGATGAGAATCTCATGAATAGTGGTAAACTCAAAAGATGAGAATCTCATGAATATTGGTAATCCCAGAAGATGAGAATCTCATGAATACTGGTAAACCCAGAAGATGAGAATCTCCTGAATACTGGTAAACCCAGAAGATGAGAATCTCATGAATAGTGGTAAACTCAGAAGATGAGAATCTCATGAATATTGGTAATCCCAGAAGATGAGAATCTCATGAATACTGGTAAACCCAGAATATGAGAATCTCATGAATACTGGTAAACCCAGAAGATGAGAATCTCATGAATAGTGGTAAACTCAGAAGATGAGAATCTCATGAATATTGGTAATCAATATGCTGTTGTTGTTTTAATTCCTTACGGGCACATATGCTCTCTTTACCTAATCACCAATGTTTGGGGGTCTAGGTGACAGGATGCCCTAGAATTCGATTCGCAAAATGCCTTCGAGAGACTCTCCTGTTTGATAAAATTACTCTGATGATGATAGAGACTGCAGCTAATTGCAATTAGAAAAATGTTTATTAAAAATATCTTTTTGAATGGAAGTCAAATGTACTAGTATACTAAAAATATAAGACTCTCATCAGTAGACGGAGGTAAATAAGAAAAGTCAAACTATGTAAACGAAATATCGGTATCAGGCTGCAACTTCAAATCCAAAGTGGTGAGTGGAGGAAAGGTGGTTTTTTTTAATTGTCCACAAATGGATTGCGCGGAAAGAAAATGAAAGAAAAGCCTCTGGGACTCGAAGCTTCGTAATAAAAAGTTCCAAAAACATTTTTTTTCTCGCCATTGCATAAGCTAGGGGTTCTCAACAACTGGTACGTGGTAAAAATTTTTGGGGTAACCCGTGAGAGCTCAAAAGTCGCTAGATATATGTTATATATATATATGTTTTACTTTATTCCCGTTGTTATGCTATAACTATAGTTTTATCTATCTATACAATGGGTACGCCAGTTACATACACATTTCCAGGGGGTACGTGAAGCAAAAAAAGTTGAGAACCACTAGTTTAAGCCATTATTTAGCCAAAAAATACCATCTTAAAATCTAAAGTCATTCTTCCTAAAGTGGAAAACTTTCTGAGATTGCGTGAGCAAACTTATCTAATCGCGGTTATGAGCATATTCGTGTTCCGTTACGTGCATATTGGTGGCTTTGGACTGGAAGTTCTATGTGTAAAGTCACGCTAGGCGAAACCGTGTCAGAGCACCCCACACTTGCCTCGGTTTGAAGAGTAATAAGTAGCCAAATATAACGGACAAGAAGTCGACAAGGTTGCGTGGAGAGTGAACAGGACAGGAAATGAAATTTCCTGCTTCGTTCACATCAAGGGGATGAATGTGAAACAAGAGACAGGAAAGTAAAGTGGTTATTTTTTCCTTCCCGAAAATGACCATGGACAATTCCAAAATTCAAACTCCTGAGTGGATAACTTCTAATAGAAATGAGTAAAAAAGAAAGGAGAAACTGGTTCCTTTCGATGATGTATGGGTAGGGATGAGATGAATAATCAGAGAAACAGAAAATGAACATGACACGAAACATATCGATGGCACGGAATGGAAGAAATAGGCTTTTAGAAAATTCCATTACGTTTTGATAATGGAAGGAGACGAGGAAGCAGAAAGAGAAATCAAGAAATTTCAGTATTCAGATAAAGGAGATGGGAGGGGAAGGAAACGCAATCTGCAAATAAATTAAGTAGGGGCATTTTTAAGTTTTAAGTCCATTTTTTAAATAGTTTAAAATATGTTTAAGTTACTCTAGAGATCTATTAAAATATTATTGCAAAATATGTATACTATTTTTTTCTTTCTTACATTCCAGTTTAAAAATTCTCAATGGGGAAGGGGGAAATAAATTTTCGTGAACGAGCATTCACCTATCCATCCGCAATCTGAAAAAAAAAGGGGGTTTTATAGAGCATGCTAATCAGGAACGCACCCAGGATGCGGGGCTGCCCCCGGAAAATCCGGTCGTCTTATACGAAATCTCAAACTTGTGTACCTGCTTTGAAATCCAAAACAGTTATTTTGTATAATTCAATTTAGCCGCATATTTTATGTCCGACACTAAAAATAGATTAAAAAAAAACATTCAAATCTCATTCCATATAGAATATCATTTTAACCTTTCCTGTTCAGTGGAATATTTTAGCAGTTGGGAAAACCCTGCTCAAGACTTATTCTCAGACACACCCTCCCCCAGTAACTAAATAAAATTCATAAGCTGTGAACTCAAAACGATTATTCCACCCTTCATTACCAAAATTTATTCTCTAATATCGGTTTTGTCTTCATCAAGCAAACTCCTCCAGACACAGAGGCATACCCGATGGGTCAGAGAATTATGGATTTGCAACCCCCCCCCCCACCAAAAAAAACCAAACAAAACACACATATTTGAGAGTTCAATAACATATTTTCTAAAGCAGCCCCCGAGAATCTGAAACTCAAACAAGCCGATCCCCTCCCCTTCACCACCATTAGAACCTTTTCGGTATATCATTATCCGGAACTCCTGTTTAAGAGCCCAATTATCACCATCTGTGTCTCTGGACAACCTATGGATTTGAAGACAAAATATTGATAAGTTAGACTATAAAGTTACACCTATATTCAAGCTGGTGGAAAACAGAACCTACCCCAATTTTCGAAAGTATTTGGGTTCACTATGCAATGCGGAATTCTGATGGTGAACAGAAGAAATTTTATCTTGCGTTTAAAATTTCTTACTCCCTCCCTCTGAAATTCTAGTTCTTTACAGTGCAACTTGAAAGTGAAAAAAAAAACACACAGGAGAAATGTTTCCCGATACTCAGAAAAGTTTTGCAAAGACGGTGGGTAAGATATGGTAAAGACTGTTGACGTGACTTTTACATTTTGGTGATTATTTTTCTGATCAGTTTTTCGGGGGTGGGGGGGGATGAATGTTGCAAAAATTGATTGGAAAATGAATTTATGATGAATAATACAGATGTACCAAAAAATTAATGGCGTTTTTTCGTTAATGAAATGTAATCTTGATATTTACCACCATTTTTTTCCTTTTCGAAATATATCATTTTTATTAATATGGAAACATTTTTTCGCATGCATTTTCAAAACAGTTTCTATTTTCTTCGTTTCGTTTACGGGCATCCTTAATTGTATTTTGCTATGATACATGTGCATGATGAGTGAATGCATTTGAAACTGCGGTCATAAATGAATGGTTCGACTGAAATATTTCTATCTTAAAACAATGATTCCTTTTTTACCCTCCACTCACCCTGAAAACCATTACTGCCAATGCCCATGGTTTTGACCACTTAGCTAGCAGCTGAGGATCAAGATTTCCGCGTTTGATGGCTTCATATCATTGGGTCAGTCATAAGAAGAAGTCTCGACTGTATTTGAAGTCTAGTCAAAAACACACTCTTATCTTATGTATATTGGGTCAGTCACACCTCAACTGAAACTTGACATGTTTTTTAAGTCACGCTTAATAAACATGAATTAAGATAATATTATGAGAAGGTAGCCGTCCCATGGCCGAGTGGTTAACGCGCTTGGCTACTGATCTAAGGGACCTGGGTTCGAGCCCCGGGTAAGACATGGTTGTATGTGTCAATCTCTCTACTTTGGCATATAAATTGACAGACTCCTGTCAGACCTCTGTGGCAAGCAGCTGCTTGAGTGGGTATTTATTATTTATTTATGAGAAGGTTGTGGGTTTGTATCACACCCATCTGAAGAGTTTTTCCCATGTCCAAGATTGTTCTTAGCTTGCTTAATATTAAACATATCATTTTAACACTTGATGAAGCGTGATCGGCCAAAAAAAATATCACGTCGATACTCAAAGTGTGACTTAAAATAGATATAACTAGGAGAGCTTCATGGAACAGACTATTCAATTAGTCACGATTTTTTATATTAAAGGACTCCATGATATAACGGTTAAAGTGAACAATAAAGATCTTGATCAGTGGCCTGTAGGTGAGTGATCAGAATACCTGGTATGCTATAAGGAGATCCTTTGGTTCGTGTCCTACCCAGACTCAAAATAATTTTCTTTCTGAGATCATAGGAAGCGGTTGGATTAGTTGGTAGTGCGCCAGGCATAATTTGCAGTTCCCACGTTTAAGTCCCAGCTTTGCCAACGTTAAGATATATATCTTTGTTAAATCCCATCCTGCCCTTGGTGAGAGAAAGGATATCAATTGGCTTGGAAATGCCACTGGTCCACCAGATGGGACATGTGTACAGACAGGGGCTTAGTAAAAAGACCATGGATTTGGGGGGGGGGGACCGAAAAATTACATCTATACTCAAGCTGGTGGAAAACATAACATATACCATTTTTCGAAAGTAGTAGTTCCAAACAGATTTTGCAATTTGCCTCGACTTCCTCAATTCCCCAATATTTTGCCAAGTTGCCTCGATTTTGCCAACTACTCTTATTTTTATATCTGACTTGAATTTTACCAATACGAAGTTTTCCAATTTCTCATGATTTTGCGAAATTGTCCCGATTTTGCCAACTGCCCAAGATTTGGGAAAAGTTGTCTCGATTTTGCCAACTCTCCTTAATTTTACAAAAACAATCTCAATTTTCACAACTCACCAGTATTTTACCAAGTGGCTTCGAATTTTGCCAAGTTTCCTCGATTTTATTAAAAAAAATTCCCAATTTTCACAACTTACCTGGATTTTACCAAGTCACTTCAAATTTTGCCAACTCCGATTTACTTTGAGGGGGGGAGCTAACTCCCCCCCCCATAGCTACGCCAGTGTATACAAAAAAGAAGACTGGATGTCTTTCAGGGACAGTAAGGAAAATCTTTATGTGTAGTGTGTAAAGGTTCAGGCTTTATCCCTTCTGAGGCCCTAAACAATGCCAAATTTAAGAGACTCTTCTAAACTATTGCAAGTTTAAAAGAACTCAAAAATTCAGAAGTCAAAATATATATTTTTTATTCTTATTGAAGAGAACATTAAAATATAAACTTGAAACTAATGTGGTGGAAACATAACTCTAGTATCGATATACAATGATGACAGTGTAAAGCTATGATGAGTAATGTTTGCCTAATAGATTAAATATTTTTTTCGAGACACCGTAAAATTTTAAATTATCCAGACTTATATATACGTTAAGGGGCCTCTCATATTGAGAGGCCCTAAGCTGTAGCTTAACATATATATAAGTCTGGCAATGAGAGTGTAGCTGATCTCAGTGTTCCAAAGGTGTTCTAGGAAACATTGCTTCTTTTATAAACCTGATTAAAAAAGTATCATGATGTCATATGACATATGAAATTACTCATAATGAGATAAAACATGAAGGTTGTTCATATGAAAAGTGGATATGTCAGAAATAAAGTATAAATCGTTTATAGATCTGTTCAAATTTCCCATGCCTATTGAGACATTTGTTCCAACCACGGAGTTTTATATATATCTTAGAGGCAGAACTCGAATAGCTGCGCCATTGGACACCATGGATAAGTAAGGAGGTAGTATCATGGACGAATAGTTGGGCAAAACACCAGAATTCTAATTAAAGTACATGCACCACTTTAGGTTCCTACATATGTCGAAGGCTTTATATGAATATTTCTTTTTTCTCTAAATAAAACTAAAAGTATTAAGGTAATTACTGTGTAGGTACTTCTTACACAAAAATATATCTTACAGTTAAAAAATTTTCGCAAAAATAAAGTGTGTTGCTAACGCTTTTGCATGCCGTTTGTCACTGCGTTTCTCTAAGATGTTTTGATCAGCTCCCTAACCTTGAAATCGATTATAACGGCTTCTGCATCAAATGAAAGTTTATGAGATGAGGAGATAGGTCATATAAAATTTTTTATAATCTCTCCCACCTACCAAAACAAAAACAATGGATAATTTTTATTGTTTTTACGTCTACCATACGCGGTTGCTGATCGTAAATAATTGTTTCAAATGAAGGCTATGTTGCTGTTGGCCTTGCCTTAGAATATAAAGCATCATTATCCTCTGTCATCTCTCTAAGTTTACATAACATAGAGGTTAATCCCCCACCGTTTTCATCATTGTCCACACATCTTAACAATTTATTTCAAACAAGTAAAATACACATTGTACATTAAGGTTCAGAAAAGTGCATGATCTCTTTTGTTGCGATCTTATGCAACCACGGCAATTCCCGGTTCCGCTTGTACAGCACTACCTGGTTATAAAAAGCCGTGCTTTTCTAGAGCCGGGGGCATGAGTGGAAATGTCTCGATTTGAACAAAAAAAACGAATAGGAAAAATAAGATATTGAATATAATACCAATCGAGTCATTACTAGAGCCGCCTTTTTCCTACACTACACCCTTTTACAGTAAACGAAAACAGACCCCCAAAAAAGAGGTGCCCATTTTTGGCTCTAAGCTCCTACCTCTTATATGCGCTCTGCACGGTATTAGTCATAACTCACAGGAGAGCCTTATGAATTGATTAGGGAATTTTAACATCACGTCAATGGAAATTTTATTCATTATTTATTACAATGTTATATCAATGGAATAATTTAGAATTTCTAGAATCCGATTTGTATCGAAAATTGTTGGTAAAGTAAATATTTTAATCAAATCTATTTAAATCTCATTTCTTAAAAATATTCGTGCAAAATTTAAAGAATTATGATACCTGGAATTATGTGTTTAATTCTGAGTGGATCTACAGTAGTTAAATCCAAAACTCTTGAAATATTGAACGAATGTTTTTGAAAATAGAGATATAGTAGATTTGAGTGAGATTTTTAATTCATCTTCAATAATATTTTCCATACCAAGCGTATTTCAGAAATTATAGAGCTTCGAAATTATTTTTTTCCTTTGATATGGAAAATCCTTAACTGGTATGGCTCTGTATATGCAGAACTGAAAGAGATCTGTTTTTAGGTAAAAAAACAACAGACAACTTTTACCTGTGTATAATGTCAACTTTACAAAGCACCACTATATTGTGCATTTACAAGGAAACATATGCATTTACTTTTGGCAATTTCTATTAATCAAAGTATACCTTAGGGGTTCTGATAAATCTGACGTAATCTAGTTTGATATAGGTACTGCATATTTTACTGTTTTGTCGTCATCCACATTTTTTCCTTTCTGCACACGTTTCATATTTATTAACCATCGCCCTAATAATGGCTGGTTAATATGAAATCTTAATCATTAATTCAGTTCAGAATTATTTGTTACATATTAAATGAAACTATAAACAGAACTACAGGTAATATGTTCATTTACTATTAACACTAATTATGAACTATAATTTGACTTAAAAGAGATCAAATAAATTTACTTGAAATTAAGGGATTAATTAACCTTGTTACAAAGATTTGTGTATCCTACCACTGTACTCGTTTCAACCATATTTTGCAATCACTATACGCCTATAACGTCATATATTTTGTAATCAAACATATTTGACAAATACGCTTTAACTACATTAAAGTCCCATCCTACGGAAGGCGGCATTTACCAAGTCCATCGATGCCCTCTACTGACTGTGGGCAGGGCGGGGAGTTTTGCGGAGATAAGTCTCAATGTCGAACCTGAGAACTACAGATTCGGTACCAATCCCTCAGTCAAAGGGACCCACTGAACAGCTGTTAGGTAACAAATGGAAGCAACCCATCAAAGCCATCCAGCTTGTTCTTTAATGTGCACAGGGTATGGCTCTTCTGTACACGGCCACACAACTTAATGTCCCATCCAACGGACGGCGGCCTTTCCCAACATACTCGGTCAGAAACCCCTTTCTGACTGAGAGTAGGGCAAGGAGTTTTGAGGAGATAAATCTCAACACTGGCCGAGGAAGGTCTCGAACCTGGAACTTCAGATTACGAGCCTGGTGCGCTACCGACAGAACCCAACCCCCGTCCCTGCTAAGAGCAGGATTTTCATTTGTCTCCGCCTTTGTGATAGAGAAATGAGGATTCTCAGAAATATTTTTTTAAACTTGTACATATTGTAATAAACTTAGTGATAGGCTTATTCATTGGCGAATAAATTGGATCTACAAAAATATAATTTAGTAATATAGTTTTATAATTATATTAAATGATCTAATAATACACTATCTCTGTCAGTGTATAACGGAATCCTGTTGCCAGAGAAAATTATTTAGAAACGACATACTTTAGCTGACGTCATGCATGTGCGAGCTTTCCCTTCATATTAACCTTTAAAATTATATATAAGTAAAAATTGAGTAATAAAAGTTTTTTAACGCTATTTTATATAATTATTTATTCAGTAGTCTATCGTCCAAGAAAATTATCAATTGATTATTAATCAAAATGTATTTTACTAGATTATGAGAAGATTAGTTTTAACTGAATGGCAACTTGACTACACTGTCACTGTAAATAGTTCATATATTACATCAGGCATGTCAAACACGCGGCCAGCCGGGAACTGTTCTGCGGCCCGCCAAGATTGATAACCAATACGTTTATTTAACTTTTGACAACACTGGATTCTTTAATTAATATTATAAGTACGTACATGGTACATGAATTAAATAAACGTATTTTAGAAAACATTTCCATTTATATATAAGGGATACTATTGCGCATAAATGTATATGTCGGAGCCCGATCATAGAATTGCTCATATCATGAAATGTACGATCATTTCATGAAATAGTGGCATTTCATGATATGAGCAATTCTACGATTGGGCACCGACATGTATATATCGCAGGGAGATGATAAAAATAGGGATTTGATCAAATCCCTAAGGTATATGATCAATTCACGGAAGATGTTAAAATAACAACTCTGTGGGGTGATTTCCCTGAAGAAAGTAAGTGATTTGATCAAATCCCTTAACTGTTTTAGTGAAAAGATGAAATATACAAGTCAGGACTCGCACAGCTCTATGTTTCGCTTGTTACCACTCCCCTTTACCTCACCGCTCCCCTCTGGCGTCCGTGCCGGCCAGCGCCCAAACATTACGCGAGGAAGGTTGCGCGCATTTTTATTATTGTTTTCTATATTTCGAGTTTTATCAAGTACCTACTGTAGAAAAATGAGTTCAGATATAGAAAAAAATCAAACTCTGACCAAATTTGTATCTGAAGAACAGTTTAATGAAACTATCAGGACGTTTTTGAACAAGCGGCATGAAAAAGAAAAACCTTTGTGGACTCGCGAAAGGATAGAAGAAGCTGTCACAATCATTGAACAATTTAAATTAGTACCACTACTTAAACATTTTTCCCAGAAAGGTAAAAAAAGGACCCTTTCTAATGTCCAAAATAGTGTCACGTGAGCTAAAGATTCATACTCACGAGATTCACCACTTGACAGATTCGTTCTCACTTGGCCTCCGCTCATTCGGGGCGTTTCATTATAATTCAGCCCACGGAGTCACGTGACCCGAAGATTCATACTCAAGAGATTCATCACTTTACAGATTCGTTCTCACTTGGCCTTCGCTCATGAAGGGCGTTTTGAATAATTCGGCAGGCGGTGTATTGTAGATCGAGATACGTTAAGAATACCTTAAAAAGGCGATTCGGAAAGGAGATAATAAGAGATGAAAAAGACGATTCGGAAAAAAACGAAAAAAGTACAATGTACCGGCTATTACAATTCTGTAATAGCCGAAGTAATTTGTGTTTCAATGACTATTGTTGTAATAACTATTCTACATTTAATAATGCTGTTTTCAAAAATATCAGCTTAAGTACCTATTTCTTTTGTTAATTAATTTCAAATAAATAATTTGTGTTTCAATGATTATTGTTGTATTAACTATTCTACATTTAATAATGCATGGTTTACTAAATAAATACTTTTAATATCTAAACAATATTATTTCATCTTTTCACTAAAACAGTTAAGGGATTTGATCAAATCACTTACTTTCTTCAGGGAAATCACCCCACAGAGTTATTATTTTAACATCTTCCGTGAATTGATCATATACCTTAGGGATTTGATCAAATCCCTATTTTCATCATCTCCCTGCGACATATACACATGTCTCGAGGTCATCAAATGTACGTACTTTGCGCATGGCAATGAGTCACGAAATGCCAGTAGAGTCGGAAGCTTTTCGTTAGCAGGCAGTGAACGAATACTGCGTTCTAGTCTAGTTTGCACATAACAATTTTCATCTGGTTTAAAAAAGTAGTGTTCTTTGTTTAGTGTTTAGCTGACAATTTATTAAAACAATGCACAAGCCCTCCACAAGTATGAGCAGAAAACGATGAATTGAAGAAGAGCATCGCACTTTTCAAGAAAATTGGGAATTAAAGTACTTTTGTATTCAAGGAAAAAATAAAATTTTATGTTTGATATGTACTAACTCCACAGCGGTTTCTAAAGAGTCTAATATTAAGAGACACTATGATACAATTCATAAAGAAAATTATGACAAATATGTAGGGAAGCTTCGTGAAGATAAATTGTCAGAATTAAGGTTGATACTTCAAAAACAACAAAGCATATTTGCCAAACCTATTGAAGATAATACAGCTGCTGTAAAAACGAGCTATTTGATATCGCATTTAATTGCAACCAAGTCGAAACCATTCACTGAAGGGGAATCTATTAGCGAATGTATGATTCAGGCAGCGGAAGTATTGTGCCCAGAACAATTAAAAAAATTCAAAAATGTAAGCTTAACAAGAAATACCATTGCCAGCAGAATTGATGATATAGCCGAAAATTTACGTAATCAACTAAAATCAATAATTCTAACATTTGAAACTTATTCCATTGCAATTGACGAAAGCACAGACGTACTGTCGCTCAAAAAAGTATCCGAACACTACGGTTGATTACAAAATTCAGAAAAAATATCTGTCAACGATTTTTTTAGAAATTAGTGATCTGGGAACTTTCGTGTCACGTGACACGAAGGTTGCCAATTCACTAATTTCTAAAAAAAATCGTTGACAGATATTTTTTCTGAATTTTGTAATCAACCAGTTCACTAATTTCTAAAAAAAATCGTTGACAGATATTTTTTCTGAATTTTGTAATCAACCGTAGTGTTCGGATACTTTTTTGAGCGACAGTACAAGATAAAGCTCAGCTAGCTGTTTTTATTCGCGGATGTGATGCGAACTTGAAAGTAAGTGAAGAGCTTTTGGAGATTATCCCAATGCACGATACAACCACTGGGGTTGATATTTTTAACGCAATGATGGATGTTCTGAATAAATATAATTTATCATTACAAAAACTAGTTTCTCTTGCAACTGATGGTGCTCCTGCTATGACTGGTGTTATTAAAGGAGTTATTACACAAGTAAAAGAAAAATGCACTGAACAAGGTAATAATTCTCTTCGACACTTTCATTGTATTATTCATCAACAAACATTATGCTCCAAAGTTCTAAATATCGGGCATGTTTTAAAAAATGTTACTAAAATTGTAAATTATATTCGCGCACGTGGACTTAATCACCGTCAATTTAGTAAATTTCTAGAAGATTAGGAAGGAAATGTTACCGCTAAAGTGCAGAAATCAGTTATTCTACAGATTATCTAGGTATTGTGCAGATTAACTAGGGTGATCCGTTAACGTGCCGAAAATTGTTTCATTTCTCAAATTACCTAGTAGGTAATCTGCAAATTACCTGGATAATCTGCACATTACCTACTAGGCACTCGTTAAAGTGAAAATAAGATCTTTGCTGGAACAACAGCAACGTTTCTGTACGCTTACATTAACATAATGTTATTTATTTATTTTTCGATATCTAAAGAATCAAGTTTATGCAATCAAACAATCAACAAATTAGTTGATAGAATCAATCATCAATCAATTAAAAACTATAATACAAAGAATCAAACGGTTTAAAATATTATTACAATTAAGGAAAAGAATTTGCAAAACATATGATAAAATTATGTTTACTTATTAGTGCAATAATAACAATGATATCAACTTTTATGTTTCGTTTAAGAATATGAAAAGTATTACTTTCATTTGCACGCAATATTTTTGTAATTAACGATAATTTGCTGAACTTAATATATAAAGATTACTGTAGCCGAATATTTTTTGCTTCAGACTCTCAGAACATCAACGACAAGTGACCAAAAACAACAAAAACTGCATTCTACCCTGAAATGTAACCAAAAGTCAACAAAAACAAAAAAAAGACTATTTCTAGGGTCCGAGAGTAGAGTTGAAGCCAGGGTCATCCCTCTGTCAACATGAATCAGTCGTCCGATTTATGAAAAACGCCCCCAAAATGAACAGACCAAGTGAGAACGAATGAATCACTTTACTGATTCGTTCTCACTTGGCCTCCGCTCATCCGGGGCGTTTTTTATAATGCGGACGACTGAATCACGTGACACGAAGATTCAAAAACAACCGGCGACGACAAGACACTGGCGAAACGAAACTAAAAGTGGAGGGAGAGGGGGGGGGGGAAGGAGTAGGGAAAGGAAATAAGAGAAACAAACTTTTGAAGTTTAACGATAAGGAAGCCGTTAATGTGCACATTACCTAGGTAAAATGCGGAAAACTCTTGATTCCGCACGTTAACGGAGCAAATCAGTTAATCTGCAGATTAGCTAGGTAATGTGCACATTAACGGCTTTCGAGCTTTAGCGGTAACAAATACACCGATCTACCTTATTACACAGAAATTCGATGGCTTTGCAGTCATAAAGTTTTAAAGCGATTCTTTCAATTGTTGAACGAAATTATCATTTTTTTAGAATCCAAAAATTATGAATGTGAAATATTAAAAGACGGTCAATGGATAAAAGATCTGGCTTTTGCCGTTGACATTACAAATCACCTTAGTCAACTTAATCTCAAACTACAAGGCAAACAGCATGTGGTTACCACCTTATTTGACAATATCAACGTTTTCAAACAGAAATTATTACTCTGGCAAAAACAAATTCAAAAAGAAAATTTATCTCACTTTGAATCTTGCCAGTCATTATTACAAAAATCACCACAATTGAAGTTTTCAGAATATGCCAACCAAATTAAATTGTTAGAAAATGAATTCGAAAGAAGATTTTTGGACTTCAAGAAATGTGAAAATCAATTTCAATTATTTACTTCTCCTTTGTCCATTGATGTTGAAACTGTTGATGAAAATTTACAACTGGAACTAATCGAAATTCAGTGCGATTCCGTATTGAAACAAAAATATATGAATATTGGGATTCCACATTTCTATAATTATTTATCACCGGACCGATTTTCCAATGTGTTATTAGCAATTAAACGTATTTTATCTATGTTCGGTAGCACATATTTGTGCGAACAACTATTTTCCACTTTAAAAAATAATAAAACTGCGGAAAGATCAAGATTAACAGACAAGCATGTGCAAGCAATTTTAAAAATAACTACAACTCAACAAATTCAACCAAATTTTGAAGATTTGGTTAATGAAAAACGTTGCCAAGTTTCTTCAAAAAATAGATGATATTATTTTATTTAAATAATGTTAAATTGAAAAAAAGAAACTTTCCTACATACATATGTATTTTTTAATATGTTTATATTCTGTGTATTATTATTTTGTATGTATTGATTTGTTTATAATAAAAGCTATGCTTCATCTTTATTTCCATTTGTTTTTTTTTTGTTTTGCCGCCCGCGATTTAATATATAATCTTAATATGGCCCTCGGTGGTTAACGAGTTTGACCGACGGTTACGGTTTGACATACCTGCATTGCATTCTAATTGTTCCAATCGAGTGAATTATAATTAAGGTGGCCATATTTTTTTGGAAAAAAATAAAGGACAAATCAGAAATTCTTTCATAATAAAAAAAAGCAGGTTGCGTTTATTTTTTTCACCAAAACTAAAAAGCTTTTTAACATTTATTATAAAATATAAGCATATAAATAACATTTTAAACAATCATATTATTACTTAAAAATTTTAATTTTGATACTTTTCACAAGAATGAACTTTTTTTTTTAATAAATCAGGTTTGTGTTTTAAAAATTCACAAAATTATACAATTCATGTCAAAGTTGCATTTGGTATAAATGCATGCTTTCAATGTTTCGATTTTTAATTTGGTTTTTCCTCTGCTCCACATATTGTTCACTCCGAGTGGTTAGCGCGCTTGGCTAGTGATCTAAGGGACCTGGGTTCGAGCCCCGGGTAAGGCATGGATGTATGTGTCGTTTTTCTGCTGAGGTCCTGCCATCCTCTCAGACCTATTACTGTGGCATATAAACTGACAGGCTCCTGTCAGACCTCTGTGGCAAGCAGCTGCTTGAGGGGATATTTATTTATTTATTTTTATTATAATGAAAATGTGCCGGTAAAATGACAGGTTCATGTTTGTATGGGCCGTGTGCTGAGGACCAATATTCAATTTACTATTTTAATTCACAAAATAAAGGAAAATTGGCCATTTTAGAAAAAAAAAAATAAATCTAAAGGACAGAGCAGTGAAATAAAGGACTGTCCTCTTAAATAAACGACATATGGTCACCGTAATTATAATAGTGTGCTGTGAAATATTTGCAGAAATAGAATGTAGAATTTAACTCAAAACAATTCATTTAAAAATGTAGCTATTTTTTCTCATGTGTCTCGATAACCTTCGATAACGTTTCGTGCAACATTCGAAATTTAAAGCATTGCTTTATTGACCCCAGTGATAGGGGCCTGATGAATCACTTCCCTTGAAAGAGGAGTAACAACGGGTGGGGGGAGACATAGCACCCTTGGCGAGGTTGGTGGCCTAGGCCAGGGGTCGGCAACCTGCGGCTCTTTTGATGTAAAGTTGCGGCTCTCCAGTTCCATACGCAAAAAATTAATAATTTATTATCAAAACCCTTAAAAAATAAGAAAATATATTTTTAAGTACCTAATTTATCAATAGCTTCTATTTTCATAATCGTTAATTACATATCGCTACGCTTAACATGACCGTAATGAGATAAATTTGAACTATTGTTTTGTTCTTAGAGATGAGACTCTGTGACCATGTTTATCTTTCAGCCAATTGCATTCCATTTGAGTCTCACCCGCACCGCCACCATCGCGACGTGTTGTCAGTCAGTTGTCCTCGGATAGCGCTGTCGACGTTACGTTGCATATGTGTTAATTTAATCGCTTGCGGTTTTTGCGTGTTTATTCGCTTGTTGTTTCAAGAAGAATTTGATTTAGAAGCGTATTATCTTCTCAAAGGTATGTAAGTCAGTAACAGAATTGGATTATATATCTGAGGATCGTGTTAACGTAGTAATAATGGTTAATAAATTGTTGGCCGTTTTAGATAGTTAAGTAATATTTAAAAAAATCATTTTTTCAGCTCCGCTGCCAGAATGGCATCTGGTAAAAAAAAGAGAAGAACTGAAGAAGAAAACCGAGAATTCAATCAGGTTTGGACGGAGTTGTTTGCGTTCATATGCAACACAGATGGCCTTCCGACTTGTCTCATTTGCCACGAAAAACTCGCACACAATAAGAAGTCAAATTTGGAGAGACACTTCACTACAAAACACCCAGTTTGCTGGTAAATATCCAACCGGTGACGCACGAAAAAAAGCTGTTGAAGAGCTCCAAAAAAACAAACACAGTCAAGTTCCATGTTAAGGAACTGGGCGCAATCTTCCAATAATGTAAATCTGGCAAGCTTTGCAGTATCATTAGAAATGGCAAAAAGAGGAAAACCATTCACAGATGGTGAGTACGTCAAAGATTGTTTTATACGTGCATCTGAAGAACTGTTTCGTGATTTTAAAAACAAAGCAGAAATCATGAAAAAAATCACAGATTTGCCATTATCTGCTAAAACAGTACAAGATAGAACTTCTAAAATGTCTTCAAATGTAACACATATGCAAGTGGAAGACATTCAACTGGCTTCTACCTTATCACTTGCTATAGATGAGTCTTGCGACATAAAAGACACGGCACAAGTTACCCTTTTTGTCAGGTATATGTCGTCCCAAGGTCCAAAAGAAGAACTGCTAGGATTGCTACCGCTCTCAGGGCAGACTCGTGGAGAAGATATAGCAAATGCTGTGCAAAAACGTTTGGAAGACAATGGAATCGATATAAATAAAATTGTTTCTATAGCAACTGATGGAGCCGGAAGTATGACAGGAATACATAGAGGGGTAACATCAATTCTTCAGAAAAAAATAAACCACGAAATTCTAACGTTTCACTGCATAATTCATCAAGAAGCGCTTTGTGCCCAAACATTTCCGGCCGAAATAGTTGAGGTCACGAACTTGGTAATTAAGATTATTAACAGCATCTTGGCAAAAGCACTCTACCATCGCCAGTTTAAAGATTTTCTTGCAGAAATAGATAGCCAGTTTTCTGACCTACTTCTGCACAATAAAGTGCGATGGCTTTCCAGAGGTGACGTATTGCAACGTTTTGCTTTGTGCTTGAGTGAAATAAAAACATTCCTCAATAAAAAAAGTATTTACCATCCCGAATTGGAAGAAGACAAATGGCTGCAAAAATTCAACTTCATGGTAGATACCACAATGAAACTAAATGAACTAAATCTAAAACTGCAAGGAAAGGGCAACCCAGCCTACGCCTTGCTTGAAGAAGTAGTTTGTTTCGAAAAAAATTACTTCTTTTTGTTGAAGACATAGAGAGCGGTAAATTACTTCATTTTAAAAATTTGAAGCAATATCGCGATGAGACCAATGCAACTATTGACACGAATTACTTCAGCATAGCTATAAAAAAAAATGAAGGATGGATTCGCTGAGAGATTCGAGCAATTCAAAACAAACAAAAGTACTCTCGCGTTCATAGTAAATCCTCTCAACACAAATATAAATGAGATCAACATTGAGCCATTTGAAGTTGATGCTGGATCGCTTCAAATGCAATTGCTGGATTTGAAAACCAAAGACTTGTGGAGTGGCAAGTTCACAGAACTCAAGAGCAAGTTGGAAGAGTTGGGGGTCCAGAAATGCATGCACATCGCGCAGCACAAGTGGACAGCTCTAAAAGAAATGCCGCGAGTTGAGGCCCTCATATTCGACGCATGGAATAGTCTTCCAGAATGCTACAGTGAAGTGAAGAAGTTGGCATATGGAGTGCTCACGATCTTCGGGTCGACATATTCGTGCGAGCAAGCGTTCTCTTGCATGAATATAATAAAAAGTAAAGTTAGAAGTCAACTAACAAATAAAAATCTAGAGTCGTGCTTGAAACTTAAAACAACAAGTTATAAGCCAGATTTAATCAAACTTTCAAAAGGCATGCAAAGCCAATGCTCCCATTGATGTAATTATCTATATTTGTGTTTTTATATGAATAAATATTATTTCGTATTTAAAGCCGTTTATTTTAAATCAAAAATCAAATATATATAAGCAAATACTATAATATTAAAACGAAAATTTTTAGTGGCTTTTTAAAAACTGGGAAATTTTGTAAATTGTAACTTTTGGCTCTTCCGTTTCAATAGGTTGCCGACCCCTGGCCTAGGCAGCTAGGGCGGAGTTCCTAATATGATTATAAAGGCTAGCAGATTTACACGCCATTGGTGGAGTCTTTAGCTCAAAACTCTTTGAAATGTGTAGTGGTTACACACATTCCACGCAGTGGTGTCACCCAGCCGGTTTCCACGGTTTCCGGAAACCGGTTGTTAAAATTTACGCCTGTTTCCGGAAACTGGAAGCTGCGCTGCTCATGAAACGTTTCCACGCACTACAGATTTCTCCGCGCATCATTCTGACAAAATAAACATTAAAACATCTTCCCGAATTTCTCAGAAAGATTTATGAGACTTCACAAAAAATAAACGAATTGTTTCCGAGAATTTTAAGTACGAATATCTTGACCGTGGACCCTAATAATTGGTATTTACATCACCATGTGGCATCCGTGTTTGAAAAAGAAGAAAAGTAGTGCCATAGATTATGGACTAGGAGGAGTGATACGCCATAGATGAAAGTTTAGAGTCTTGTCAAAAATGTATATGGTGTGATGATTTTATTTTACTTTTATTTTATTAAAATTGGTAGTTTGCTTTAATCACTTATGTAGTGTTATTCATATGTATCCTACAGTTGCATGAAAAATAAAATATATTGCTCTTATCTATTACTCTTCATTATGTGTGATGCTTTAATTGAGATGCAACTTTTGTAGTTAAAGTTAGTTATAATATATTGATACTTACCTATCATGCAATCTCAAATGTAATATTTAGAAACGTTTTTCCAAGGGGAGGATCCCCCTCCCCATAATGTGATACCAGTGTCTAACAAACCAAATTGCCGATTCGTGCAGATACCTCCCCCGTCTCTCGGTATGGAAACCGGTTGTTAATAAATTCGGGTGACACCACTGATTCCACGTCGTAAGCTTTCATCTGATTTGGTTTGTTTTACTTCTGAGCGACTTTCATTTGACACACAACTCGTTAAAATCGACAGTGGTTAAAGTTCTGTCCGATTTTAATGTGTTTCCCACTTACAGGGAGGTAGCTAAGGGTGGTTGGGTGAGGCTCCCCCCCCCCCCCCAAAGTAACTCGGAGTTGGCAAAATTCGAAGAGACTTCGTAAAATCTAGGTGTGTTGTGAAAATCTGTAATCTTTTTTTTTTAACTGACAGGCTCCTGTCAGACCACTGTGGCAAGCACCTGCTTGAGGGGGTATTTATTTATTTATTTATTTATTTTTTGTAAAATTAAGGAAGTTGTCAAAATCGAGGCAATTTGTCAAATCTAGGGCAGTTTCGAAAATGGAGAGACAACAAAATCTAGAGCAGTTGGCAAAATTCGAAACCACTTACTAAAACAGAGGTGAGTTGGCAAAATCGGGACAATTTGGCAAAATATTGGGAAGTTGGCAAAATTCGGAGTGACTTGGTAAAATCTTGGGAAGTTGGCAAAATTCGGAACGGCTTGGCAAAATTCAGGTGTGATTAAGTTTTGTTAAGTAATTTAGGGGCAGCAAGGGTGTAGAGTTCAGCCAAATTATTCAGAGAAAGATGAGACGGTGTCTCATCTTTCTCTAAATAATTTGGCTCAACTTAGGATGAGACGGAAAGGGTTAGAAAGATGAAACGGTGTCTCATCTTTCTCTAAATAATTTGAGAAAGATGATTTACAGAAAAAAATCCTAAAGTTACTTTGGATTTTGCCAACTCTCCTAGATATTGCGAAGTTGCCTTGATTTTGCCAACACGCCATAATTTTACAGAAAAAAAGATGGCAATTTTTACATCTCACCTGAATTTTGCCAACTCTCCACGATTTTGCCAAGTCACTCCGAATTTTGCCAACTGCCCCTAGATTTTGCCAACTCTCCTAAATTGACAAAATTCAAATCCACATGATCTCCTAGTGGCCGATAATAACCAAAGGTTTACTAACGGTTCAGCCGAAAGTAACGAAAGGATCCAATCCATGATTTGCCACATGATTCAGTCGATAGTAACGAAAGGATCCAATCCATGATTTGCCACATGATTCAGCCGAAAGTAACAAAAGCTCTTATATAGCTGCCCTCTGCTTAATATACTTAAACGTTTGCCTTTAGTTTGAACATGATATAAA